>OX328097.1:21331968-22558406 GCA_946811185.2 Hippopus hippopus
GCAAATAGCTTCCATCCACCACAGCCATGTTTCTTGACAGATCAAAATTTCGCGAATAAATTTTCAAAAGGGGCACCTAAGGAACATTTCTGTGAAATTATTTCAAAATCTGACAAGTGGTTTAGGAGAAGAAGAATTTCAAAGAATTTCAGATGGTTTAGGAGAAGAAGAATTTCGAAGAATTTCTTTAAGTCCATACAGTGCAAAGATGCCCATCCCCACCCAGGCCATGTTTTTCGACGGATCAAAATTACACAAACAAACTTTAAAAAGGGTTACCCAAGGAACATATCCGTGAAATTATTTCAAAATCTGACCAGTGGTTTCAGAGAAGAAGATTATCAAAGAATTTCTTGGAAAATTCCATTTGGTTGCCATGGCAACCAGAGTTTTTGATGAATTAAATTCTGTGAACAATTTTCAAAGGGGACGTCCCAAGGAACATTCCAGCCAAGTTTGGTCCAAATCGGCCAAGCGATTTAGGAGGAGAAGATGTTTAAAGAATTGTTGACACCGCTGGACGCAAAGAGCCCCCCCCCCCTCCACAACGGCCATGTTTTTTAATGGATCAAAATTTCGCAAAAAATTTTTAAAAACAGTCACCTGTAAAAATCATTTCAAAATCTGTCACCACCCCTACAATCATCACCACAGCCATGTTTTTGACGAATCAGAATTCTGCAAATAAATTTTAGGATAGGCCAAGAGGTCCCCCCCCCACAGCCATGTTTTTTGACGGATCAAAATTTCGCAAACAAGTTTTGAAAAGGGTCACCCAAGGAACATTTCAGTGAAATTATTTCAAAATCTGACCACCAGTTTCAGAGGACAAGATTTGTATAGAATTGTTGACACCGCTGGACGCTAAGAGCCCCCCCTTCTACCACGGCCATGTTTTTCAACGAATCAAAATTTCGTGAACAATTTTTGAAAAGGGTCACCCAAGGAACATATCTGTGAAATTATTTCAAAATCTGACCAGCAGTTTCAGAGGAGAAGATTTTTAAAGAAATTTTTGGAAAATTCCATTTGGTTGCCATGGCAACCAGAGTTTTTGATGAAATCAAATTCTGTGCACATTTTTTAAAGAGGACCTCCCAAGGAACATTCCAGCCAAGTTTGGTCCAAATTGGCCAAGCGGTGTAGGAGGAGAAGATGTTTAAAGAATTGTTGACACCGCTGGATGCCAAGAGCCCCCCCACTCCACCACGGCCATGTTTTTCGACGGATCAAAATTTCAGGAACAATTTTTGAAAAGGGTCACCCAAGGAACATATATGTGAAATTATTTCAAAATCTGACCACCAGTTTCAGAGGAGAAGATTTTTATAGAATTGTTGACACCGATGGACGCCAAGAGCCCCCCAGCTCCCCCCTTCCACCACTGCCATGTTTTTCGACGGATCAAAATTTCGCAAACGACTTTTGAAAAGGGTCACCTAAGGAACATATCTGTGAAAGTATTTCAAAATCTGACCAGCGGTTTCAGAGGAGAAGATTTTTAAAGAATTTTTTGAAAAATTCCATTTGGTTGCCATGGCAACCAGAGTTTTTGATGAAATCAAATTCTGTGAACAATTTTTAAAGAGGACCTCCCAAGGAACATTCCAGCCAAGTTTGGTCCAAATCGGCCAAGTGGTTTAAGAGGAGAAGATGTTTAAAGAATTGTCGACGCCGCACGACGGACGACGCACGACAGACACAGCGTGCCCCTAAAAGCTCCCCTTGAGCACGTTGTGCTCAGGTGAGCTAAAAAGTATTTGAATCAAGCCAAATAATTATATGTGAGGCAAGAATATGAAATTACGCTTTCAAAAGATCGGAATGAAAGTCGAAGTGAATCACCTAACTACGTCACCTAACAACGGAAATATGGACACAGATGCTACTACTAGCGCTCTATCTGGCAGACGTATCGTTGAGCTAAAACTTCTTTTCATATGCAGATGCTGTCAGTTTGGTCTAGTCCAAAATTATGTCACTTGGTAAAGACTTGCAGAAAACGAAGAGCTGTACATAACTCTTTCTCCTTACCAGGTTATCCCTTACCTTGATGAGTCTGCAGTAGACAACATTAGAAAAGATTGATGTCAAAAGGACAAATTGCTGCCATGATTGATTTCTCCTTTTCGCTCAGTGATTTCTGACCCATCAAAGAACTGTGATACATAAATACCAGGTTCTGGTTTAGCGTCTGCAAACGCGTCAAATTAAGAAGAGTCCAAAATTAGTCATTTGGTAATGGGTTAAATGGTAACATCAGGATTACATTTATATGCTATGGATTGGTTTATTATGAGCAACAAACTTGATTCTTATAGGCATTGTTGTATTGTTGAACTAGAGGCGCTTGAGCGCCTGTATCGCTCCACAGGCCTGATATTTCTATAATGGCGAAAGGAAGTTTTTAACAATTATCATTCAATCCTGCATTTTAGCTCACTGAAGAAACAATTTGGTAGACAACCACCATAGGAACTTACCTGCAAAACAACAATGAAATCCAATGAATAGTTTTAGAGAAGAAATTTTTCAAAGATTTTACTTTATACCATAAAAGGAAAATGAGTCTCCCATAAAAGCCATGTTTTTTGACGATCATTTTTTTTTTTAAGGAATTCTGTAAACCTGTATCTAAGGAACATTCCTGCAAAATAATAATGCTATCCAAATAGCGGTTTGGGAGGAGAAGATTTTTAAAGGTTTTTTACTTTGGTTGCCATGGCAACCAGAATTCTTCATGGAACACAATTATTTGAAGGAATTTGAAAGAGGACCACCAAAGGAACATTCCTGTGAAATTTGGTAAAAATCCAGTCAATAGTTTCTGAGGAGAAGTTTTTTAAAGAAAAAGTTTACGGACGCACGCACGCACGGACGAACGCACGCACGCACGACGGACACAACGCCATGACAATAGCTCGCTGGCCTTCGGCCAGTGGAGCTAAAAATTGAGATAATTTACTTCATATAATGTCTATGTCTTTGACAAACCCTACATTTACTCATTAGTTTGTGCTCCACCCACAAACTTAAAATGTATTTTCTTAAAAAATAAGGCTGTTGACCTATTTGTTTTAAGCCTGATTCTTTTAGTTTAGTACCTGAATATTATTCATAGAAAAAATAAGAAAAATATGAATATTAGAACATTAAAAAAAATTACTGTAAAAGATACTTTTTGTATTTTTTGGTTTTTTATCCAAAATAAAGGTGTTTTAGCCATAATTTAAGGGTTTTTTTTTTAAGATTGATACTCAGTATACTCTAAATTATTTTTTTCATTAAATTTGATGTTTCACCAATACAATGACATAAAATTTGGTTATAATTGTTGTCATTTAAAAAAATATACATCGACTTAGTTTTCATAGGTGAAATTTCATCCTGAACAGCCGCAATGCAGGGTGTACTAAAAGAAATATTCATAGAATTTCCCCAAAGCTGGTGACCCCCTTTTTTTAATCTACTATTTTTGTAGATCTGATAATAAACTATCACCAAACAAAGTTTCATGAAATTCTGAATGTTTTCATAAAATGGTGAAACTGTAGCGATCATCTTTAAACACAATTACAAATCGCATGCCTAACTTTAAAGAAGAAATGTGTACAACGGAGGTAGTCTCCCTTGTAAGTGGGTACCAGGCCATGTTCTCAAGTTTAAAGCCGGTTACTACATATTTTCACTGTATATATTTTGCAACTCCCTTGCCTGTTTGAAATATTTCGCTACAATCTTTCTTTAAGGATTAGGTGCCAAAATCTGCCAAGTGTACAGGAAATTTAGTTATTAATTTCTTTTGAAAATTATGATGCGCAATTATTGGTAAAAACACCTTTTTTGACATATAAAAGCTGAAAAATCAAGTCACAAATTGAACATGTAATTTTCGTTTTGCGTACATATGTATGGCATCTACCGCAGAAAAATGTCATCACAACAAAAGCTGTAAAAATGTTTCACAGCATCAAGATGTGAGATACCGGTAGGTAGGTTGACATAAGTGATTCATTCATTTCATATTTTGTTCTATTTTCCTCTAACATGGCATGGCTTTTATCTGACAGAGTTTAAGCTTACAATGAGCTGATTAACCTGCTCTTCTGTGAAATTGAAATGGCTAAATCTAAGTGCATCGTCTTCGACAATGAGTTTCAATCTGTCTATGCTTCCTTTCTAAAGCACCACTAATGTACTTCAGACTTTGAGAAAGGAAAGCAAAAAATCCTTTAGCAAAGGCCATCGACTATCAAAAAACGTGGCCCTGTTCTGTTTTTTAATCTTGACTGACACTGCTATTATGCCTAAGTCTGACCATGCCCCGGAGACATGATACATCCATATAATATTCCGAGCTATAGTATTATTATTTTTAATGATTCAACAATAAAATATCTATGACTTTGTGACACAAAAAAGCCTTTAACTCTTTACCAAACAACAATATTTTGTATTTGTCCAAATTTAGAGCTATTTGCAGATGACAAACTACAGGTCACTCAAATTACAAGCGTTGTCTGTAATAGGGTAGAAAACGTTGTGGGAAAAGGAGAAAATCAGCATTTTCTACTTTTCCCACAATGTTTTCAAAAGGCTGTTTATTCAGGGTCGTGAAAACACAGGATTGTGTGATACAGGGTTAATATGGCGGTTCAAATCACCTGCAACCTACAGTCCAACATTACATTTAGCACCTAATTTTTCTTTGTAACCCCAATTCAAAACCTAGGGGGTACACTGTACCCCTAAATATTTCTTAACCCCCAATTCAAAACCTAGGGACTACACTGTACCCCCAAATTTTTCTTTGTACCTCCAATTCAAAACCAAGGGGGTATACTGTACTCCCAAATTTTTCTTTGTACCTCCAATTCAAAACCTGGTGGGTGCGCACATGTACCCCCAAATAAAACACCCAGTGGGAATGCTGTTCTATTCAATAATATTCAACTCTTTACCACACCACAGAAATGTGAAATTGTCCTAATTGAAAGTATTTGCAGACCACTAAAATGAGGCTTAAATAGTGGAATTTGTTTTGGAAATGGATAGAAAACATTGTGAGCAAAGGATAAAATACTGGTTACCAGCATTTTCTCCTTTTCCCACAACATTTTTAAAAGCTTTGTTTCTAAGGGTTGTTAAACCTCGGCATTGTCTGCTAAAGGGTCAAAATTGCTAAAATTATGATTTTTGTCTTCAAAAAGGTAGAAAACGTGGGAAAAGGAGAAATTGCTGCTTACCAGCATTTTCACATTTTTTCACAAAGTTTTCCAGGTTCCCAAGTTTTAACAGTTTATTTGAACCTTGAGAAGATTCCTTTAAAATCATTGTTGATAAATGCTAGTAACCAGCAATTTGTCCTGTTCCCATATGTTTCCTACCCAAAAATATGTTTCAATTTTTGATTTACATTTACTGTATTGTCTGCAAACACAATTCAATTTGGACAGATCTAAAATTTCGTTACGTGGTAAAGAGATAAAAAAAAAATTGAACAAAACAGGAAGTTGTTAAGTATTATTCTTAGAATGGTAACTCTATCCTTTTCTAATAAAAGAATTTAAGCTGTCCTTCTATTCAATAGTGTTTAACTCTTTACCGAACAATCCTGACTTTTTACAACCCTGAGAAAAAAGCCTTTGAAAACATTGCGGGAAAAGGAGAAAATGCTGGTAACCAGCATTTCTCCTTTTTCCACAATGTTTTCTACCTTTCTAGAAAAAAAAAAATTAATTTTCGAGTCACTTTTATTTTGTCATCTACAAATGCTTTCAATTTGGACATGTCTAAATTTTGTCGTTTGGTAAAGAGTTAACTGTTTACCACTCCAAACAAATGTAGAATCTCCAAACTGATAGTATTTGCAGACGACAAATCAAATAGTTGTCAGTTGTCAAGGAGGTATAATAATCACAAAGGGCAGGTAGTGCAACAAACATGTTTACCAAGTCTCAAGTCAATTTGACTTGAGACTTCAAAGTTCCGTTCGGGACAAGCAAGAAATACTGTAAAAATGAAGATCAAAGTGGAATTACTCAAAATCTGCGCTAGGCAGAGTTATTGTTCTTGCGCACTGTACTCGGTAATATTGCAACAAACATGCATACCAAGTTTGAAGTCGTTCTGACTTGAGATGACAAATTTATATTCCGGACAAGCACTAAATGCTGTAAAAATGACGATCAAAGGGAAATAACTCGAAGACAGCACAAGGTCGAGTTACAATTCTTGTGCACTGCACTTCCACATATTGCAACAAATAAGCATACCATATTTCATGTCATTCCAACTTTAGATGACAAAGTCTTGCTCCGGACAAGCAAGAAATGCTATAAAAATGAAGGTCAAAGGGGAATAACTCAAAATTCGTGCTAGGAAGAGTTGTGGTTCTTGTGCACTGCACTCCGTAATTTTTCAACAATCATGCATACTAAATTTGAAGATGTTCAGGCTTGAGATGACAAAGTTATATTCCAGACAAGCAGAAAATGCCATGAAAATGACAATCAAAGGGAAATAACTCGTAGACAGTATGAGGCAGAGTTATGGTTCTTTCACACTGCACTCCGTATTATTGCAACAACTACAAATGCCAAGTTTCAAGTCAATCGGACTGGAGATGACAAAGTTATGCTCAGGACAAAGAACTATTCTACAGAACTTTCTAATTCAAGGGCAAATAACTCCAGTCGTTCTGGTCCGATTACATCCATAATTGAACTAATCCGAGATCTTATGGTCATAAGTATTTTGACAAAGTTTGATGCTGATTGGTTAAAAATTGTAGATGCTAGAGTGTAAACAAAGTCAAATATAGCAATTTTTCTAATTCAAGGGCAAGTAACTCCAGTTGTTCTGGTCCGATTACACCCATCATCAAACTCATCCGAGATCTTATGGTCATATATATTTTGACCAAGTTTGGTGCTGATTGGTTGATATTTGTAGATGCTAGAGTGTAAACAAAGTCAAATATAGCAATTTTTCTAATTCAAGGGCATATAACTCCAGTTGCTCTGGTCTGATTACGCCCATAATCGAACTCATCCGAGATCTTATGGTCATATATACTTTGACCAAGTTTCGTGCTGACTGGTTAATAATTGTAGATGCTAGAGTGTAAACAAAGTCAAATATAGCAATTTTTCTAATTCAAGGGCAAATAACCCCAGTTGTTCTGGTCCGATTAGACCCATAATTGATCTCATTCGAGATCTTATGGTCATATATATTTTGACCAAGTTTGGTGCTGATTGGTTAATATTTGTAGATGCTAGAGTGTAAACAAAGTCAAATACAGCAATTTTTCTAATTCAAGGGCAAATAACTCCAGTTGCTCTAGTCCGATTAGACCCATAATTGAACTCATACAAGATCTTATGGTCATATATATTTTGACCAAGTATGGTGCTGATTGGTTGATATTTGTAGATGCTAGAGTGTAAACAAAGTCAAATATAGCAATTTTTCTAATTCAAGGGCAAATAACTCCAGTTGTTCTAGTCTGATTACACCCATAATTGAACTCATCCGAGATCTTATGGTCATATATATTTTGACCAAGTTTGGTGCTGATTGGTTAATATTTGTAGATGCTAGGTAAGCTAAAAAAACATTGTGAGAAAAGGAGAAAACGACGGTTATTTGCATTTTTCCACAATGTTTTTAACAGCCTTCTTCCTCGGGGTCATCAAAAACGGGAAAGTTTGGTTAAAACACTCAGTTATGGCTTTTTATAGTCAGAAAAACAATATCCAAACATAACAATTTCAGTGTCGAGTTTTTTTTTTTATATGAATTATACATAAACAGACAATTAAGATATTCAATATGTATGTCTGTGATACTGATCTGCATTGCATTCAAAGGACAGTCTGATCTTGATCTTTTATTGTCTTCAAAAGCGACTATACATGTCACTGGAGAACATGGGCCATTGTATTGAATCATTGTAATGAGCAAGAGCATTACTATAGTAAACCTTGTGCTTTTAATCTGGAATATGGAGAGGATGAGAGTCAACCAATATGCTGACGAGACAAACATGTTACTGAGAGTTTTACACTAAAGCGCTCAATTAATGAAACAGATCTGATAAGCGTGGAAAAGCAGCCTAATTATTGCAGGGTCATTGCTGTCTTGACTACGATATCTCAAGAAATAGGAGTAGCAGATCCAAAATTTGAGTCACTGCATGTTCTGTGCAGTCTGGTCTGAATCTGGCATGAATCTGCGCTCTCCGAAGAGCTTTTTTCCCTGGTCAGTTGATTCAGACATGGAGAATATGACGTTAAGTGAGTTTTTTGTGTTGCAGTTTCGGGGTTTTTCCCCTCTGTAAATGCTCTGTTTAACTCTACCAAATGACAAAATGTTGAAAATCTTTCAAATGATGAAAAAACGCTGTGAGGAAAAAGAGAACATGCTTAATACATGTATGCTGTTTTTCCCACTACATTTTTAAAGCCCGTCAAGATTGTGTGGCCAACGGTTAATAGACTGATTCCAGTCTTAAGAATGTCATCAAAAAGAAACATGTTAGTGAGCGTGTAAAATGGTAGAGCCGTAGCTTTAGGGAGAGGAAGAGAGGCTATGAAAACAATTTAACCCTTAACATGCTAAATAAGTGAAATGAAACTTTCTAGCTGACAGTAAAAGCCCAGTTCTTTACTATTTCAAAGGTATATTTTTTGGGGGGGAAAATATCTTCTTGTCGGACATTAATGATACAAAATCAGACAGCATGTAGTATACAGTCTGATCTTGATCTACAATGTCCTGAAAAGGTCATAAATTCGCGCTTAGTAGCCCAAGGTTTAATATATCCTAAGCTGAAAGATGCATAATCAAATCTATGCTGATCAGTATTGTGAATGGACAGTCTGGTTTCTAAGGTTGCAAGCGTAGGATAACCAGACCATTCTGAAAACGTATACGTAATGGCTTCTCCACTAGGGTCATAACCCTTAAACAACTCTACATGCTTTGTCCCACACTGCTTCACACGCTTCACCTCGCTAACATTAAACTACCAACAGCAGATTACTTTTTTAAATGGCTGTTACCAGTAGCATGTAGATCAGTTTGCTCTAAGGCAAAACAATCTAAATTTTCAAATTCTTTTAAAGCAATGTTTCCTTACAAATTCCGTTTCACTGCAAGTTTATCCTTGCTCGAGGCCAAATGACCTATCATCTTTTCAACACAAGGTGTGCTTACATAATCCGATACTCCTGGATTGGCTCTTGTTTCATTCATAAGTTGTTGCTTTATCACTGACACCATTCCTTGTCGCTTATCAGGGTTAAAAGTTCAATGTAATAAGGTCACAACAGCTAGTATTAGTGTTATTAGACTAGGTAAAAGCTGTCACCAGTTGCAGTTAGATCAGTTTGCCCTCAGCAGACGGATTTCCGAAATTTGTGGTCTCTCTAATCGTCCGGCTCACGCCGACCGATTAAAAACGGTAAAACTAAACATTACTTTGACAGTTATGGTATACAACCACCGACTGAAATTCGAGAGTACCTAAAAAGTCCAATACTTTACAACTCTGAACAGGTACAACCAGCTGGTCAGGTGTTTTGTGGTCATTTATGTCTTTACATACTTAAGGAGATGAGTAAGGGACAAAATTTACAATCGATCTTAAATAATTTTTCTTAGTAATATAAAAAATGCCTGTTGATAAATCTGGACAAATGGCTGATGCTAAAACTGGCGGCGATGGTGTGTCTCTCGCTTACGTAAATAATAATATTTTTTTACGAAAAGATGAAACAACCACCGTTACCGGTTCTATACATATGGCCCGTAATACTTTTTTTAATGTCTCTAATCCAGTAAATTCCCAAGATGGTGTTACAAAAAATTATGTTGATAACCGTTCTACTGAAGAATTTATAAAAGAAAATGGAGGGTATCATGCTACTGGATTTTTAAATATGGGTTTTAATAAAATACGTAAAGTTGCAGAGCCAACAGAAAAACAAGAGGCGGCTACTAAAAATTATGTGGATAATGCTAAAGGCCCATTTAGTCGCTCTGATGACATATATTTAGCTCAAGCAGTCATAAATATCAGAAATTACGATTTGTTTGGTGTTAAAACACCTAATCAAGATTCTTCAGCAGTAAATAAATATTATGTCGACGCAAGGATAGATGATGTTAAAAATAATGTAGGGGGTGGGGCTATAAAAATAAACTCAGAAGGCGGTTTTTACATTATGGGAGATACAGATATGCAGGGGCATACTTTAACAAATCTTATAGATCCCGCGAACCCGCAAGACGTTGCAACTAAAAAATACGTAGATAGTTCCAATCGAGCCTTCGTTTACGGAGCTGGAGGGTATATAGCAGCTGGTGACGTTTCTATGGGCGGGCGAAGGATTTCCAACGTCGGATCGCCTATAGAAAACCATGAGGCTGCGAGTAAGTTTTATGTGGACCATAAAATAGAAGACGTTAAAAGTTATTCTGAGAGCGGTGCAATATTAAAAAACCGGGAGGGAGGTTTTTCTGTCGTTAAAGATATTGACATGAACGGCAACTCTTTAAAAAATATTGCAGAACCGAAGGAAGAGCAAGACGTGGCAACCAAGTCCTACGTAGACGGAATGATGAAATTTAACAAGCCTATTATAACCGTGTGGGCTGAAGAAAATGGTCCAATAGGAAATGGTAATTATGAGTTTTCGTTTGGTAACGGTAATTCTGGCAAGAAACACACGCTTGGGGGTTACTGTATGAACGCGTCGGGTAGAATCATAAGAGGTAGCTTAACGGTTGTTAAAGATAAACCTAATATACCAAATGAGGTAAAAGTTAATATTGTGTTAAATAGTTTAGAGCAGGTTGACTACTCTATAGTTAAAAAAGTGGGTGAACATTGCAGTTGTACGGTTTTTCCCAGACCGCTCGAGCTCAGTCAATGTGACATGATAAACTTTATCTCGAAAACAAACAACTCTGACGTTACGCATGCTTACATATCTATTGTGATAGAGTTTGACTTATAAAAATATTTAACCTTAAAATGAGGTTAAATATCGGAAAAAGGATCAGTTTACACCACGTGACATAGTATTTCACAACTTTGTTTAATATTATACAATGCTTACTCGTATAATATCAGTTTAGACTGGACTTTTGAGGATGATGGTAGTACATTATAATATTAATAAGTATTTTTTTACTTTTTTGTTTTTTTGAAAATTAAAAAAATGTATATAATAATTGTATAAAAATAGAATTTTTATTTATGGTAATAAAAAGTGGTCTTACTTCCTTGATGTATTTTAATTTTGTAAGAATGTTATTACCAACAAAATGGTAACCTCTGGCAAGGCCTAACAGCCAGTAAGTTCATACAATTACTAACACAAAATGGTAACCTCTTGCGTGGCCTAACAGCCCGTAAATTAATACCTTATCATTACATTCTTACACATTAAAACCATAATGTTGTAAGACTGCTGTTTAAAAAACAAAATAAGTATTTTATACAATTATTGTACACGTTAAACATTTTTTAAAAAACAGGGTAAAAATGTTTGTTGATATTATAATACACTACCATTTTTTAGCGATACTAAGTGAAAGATATAGGGTTGTGTACTAAATAATAATACTTCCTCTTTCGCTTTCGAGAGGAAGTATAAAAAATGGGTTTTATCATGGTGGTAGCATGACTCGCCTTACCTCATCTATATTTTCTCTTATGTGAAGGTGTAGAAAACAGGGTTAAAGGTGATTCTTAAGCTAGTTTAATGTTTAACGTTTTTCAACATTATTTTATACTGAGGATCTTAAAATTTCATGGTTAAAACATCCAGGGGGCTTAAAAGGGGGAGGAGCGGTTTTTTTGGGGAAGGGGGGGGTAACATGTTGTGGAGAAAAAATATGGTTGAATTTTTAACTATTGAAATTTTGGGAATTGTGGTCGGTGGCAACCTGATCGGGATTGGGAAGGTTATAACCTACTAACTCTGTTTTAACAACCCATAAGAAGGAAGCTTTTGAAACCAATGTTAGTATAGGAGAAGAAGCTGGTAACCAGCAAAACATCTTTTTCCACAATGTTTTTTCTTTACCCTTTTAGAAAGACAAAGACAAAATTCATATTGTGAGCCATACTAAATGTGTCATCTGCAACTTTAATCATTTTGGATATTGTAAAACTTTGCTGTCACATAAAAAGGCTTTTCTTTTCCTTCTTTGAATGGATCCGTAAAATGGACCCATTCCCAATAGGATTTTTCCCAAAATCGTGCATGAAAATTCCCAAAACAAATTGTGTTTCTCACTGCATAATGGACCCATTCCAAAGCAAGACCCAGGTGTCGGTTTTCAAAATGACTCTGTGACAGATTGAAATCTTTCTCATGGATTTCCCTCCGCCAAACTGTTCAAAATATGGATTATAAACAGTCTCTGAAATCATCTTGGTAAACGATATGGACAAGGTCAACTTTAGATAGTAACAAACTACCATAGCCCAAAATTGAAGTAAATACCTTAAGTAATGACAGAATAATGAGAAATGATGCAAGTGACAGAGCTTCTTCAATATACCTTGATATTTTATTTCACAATAGCCAAGCTTTAAAAACAAAGTTGTATAATTTACCTTTTCAACTGCATATTTCACTCTATCACTGTTTAACACATGCTCATTGATCTCAGCTGGACATCTTTCTTTATTATACTTGTAAACAGGTATCTCTCTCTGTCGTAGAGCAAATCCTATGTCACTTGTGCCTCTCCTGTCTTCTAGAATGTCTTCGTAAAAATCTTTTTGTTTTGATGAGACTACCCTTGGGTCATCTGAAAATTTGGTCACAAGTAATGTTTAGTAAAACTCTTTACAAGATAGCAAAATAATAGACCTATCCAAATTGAAAGGAAATAGTAGGAGACCTTTTAAAGCTAGCTCAAGTAATGACATTTGTCTTGAAAGGATAGAAAACTTTGTGGCAGGAGAAACTGTTAACTACCAGCATTTTCTCCTTTTTCCATAATGTTTCAAAAGCCTCCTTCTTCAGAGTCATTAAGACATGGGATAGCTTTTTTTTTTTAATCTGTGTGTAATAATTCACATCTCCCATAGAACAGGGATCTTATATACATGTGTATATACGATCCCTGCATAGAATGAAAAAATAATAATCGAGAGAAAAATTTCATGCATCAGGGTAAAATTTAATGTAATTTAATAAGCTTTTATTTTGCACTGACGGAATAATAAGCCAATTGAAGGCTGTATAAATGTACTTTCCTGGTGTCCGAAATCCAGATCTAATCCGAATATATATCTGAATATGTATCAAGTCATTTCGGATGTAAAATTCTACCCTTGCCTTCATTGAACAATAAACACATTTGGTTGTAGTAGCTACTACATGACATATCAAAGTTACATCTCGTTAAAGTTTTGATATACCAACTGTGATGAAGTTGTTTAATTATTGTGGTCTAACTCGTATTTAATTTTTACCATCAGCGCATGTCTGATTTTTCATGAAAAAGCTTTAAAAGCTATTGCGAAACCGGTAACAATAGCAAATGAAAGCAACAATAAAGTTTAACCTTTCAATATCCAAGCATTTCTCGACTGATCAGCCATTATACCATCTATTCGTATTTATTTTGTTTTTTGGTATCTAGGTTCTTGATACCACCGGCTCGTACGACTGTCTGGTGATTCCTGAATACCGGGCACACTCGGTATCTAGAGCACATAGAACGGTACTGTCCGGTAATCCGATGAGGCATAGGCCTTCTTCAAAGCGGCCCGTTACATTAAGCTGTAGACTACATAGAGAAAAACTGATTAAACGACCCAATTCTTAGAACATAGTGTCATAGATTGAATGATATAATAATAGGCCTACCACAAGATATCTGCCAAATGGAGTAGAATGCACTTTAGCGGGTCCACACACTTCGGCCATTTTGTTATGTTGTTGATAGTCTGAAAGTTCAAAGTGGAGTTCCACAAGGTAGTGTTCTAGGACCAACGCTCTTCCTCATCTTTATCAACGATCTACCAGACTTAGCAGACACAGTTGTCAAACCATTTCCAGACGATACGAAAACTTATACCACAGTAAACTTTGATATTGACTGTGACAAGCTCCAGCGAACCACAGACAACTTTTGTGAATGGTCTCACAAATGGCATCTCGACCTCAACACTTCAAAATGTAAGAAGTTACATCTAGGAAATCATACCCCCAGCCAAAATTACTTCATGAAATCTAAAGACCTAGAAAGGGAGCAAATAACAAATGTTGACGAGGAAAAAGACTTTGGGGTACTGATCGACAATAGTTTGAACTTAAATTCTCATATTTCAACTAAAATCAATATAGCAAACAGGAACCTAGGAGTAATTCGCAGAACGTTTACATACATGGATAAAACAATCTTCCTCCGTTTATATAAGTCCCTGGTCAGACCACATTTAGAATACGCCAGTTCAGTCTGGCCTCCACACAAGAAAAAAACATCAAATTGCCATTGAGAATATCCAAAGGAGAGCTACAAAAATTATTCCGAACATGAGCCATTTAATTTAAACTGAGAGATTAAAGGAACTGGGACTTCCAACTCTAAGAAAACGAGCAAATATGATTCAAGTCTTTAAGATTCTCCATAGAATTGACAACACTTCCAACAAAAATCTTCTACAAATAGCTACGTACTGCAGAACAAGAGGAAATTATCTAACATCATTTAAAAAACTAGCCAGAACTGCATTGAGAAAAAAACACTTTCAGCATCCGGGTCGTTGACTCTTGGAATTCACTACCATATGAAGTCGTTCTTTCACCAACAATTAATTCCTTCAAAAGTAACATGAACAAACATTGGAAACAACACCCCCGTAAATTCACCGCGCAGTGCTATGCACCTAACTATACAGCTAAACTGTCAAGAAGAAACAGATGGATCTCTAGAAGCCATAGGCTTACCATCGTTCCAGTCAACGTAAGTTAATCGTAAGTTATTATTATACTGCAAAGAAATTTCTCATGATCTGATTGGATAATCTACCCCGAACATATATATCATGTACACTGGCAAAACCAACGTAAAAGCAGTTTCCCTTTCGGGAGCCCCGTAGACATGACTACACTATCAACACAACAACCAAAATGGCGGCGTCGATCAAGATTAACATCAAGATTATGCGCCAAGCTGCACGTTTTAGCACGTATTACCAAGGTTTCAGTGACGTCAGTTCCCAGTGACGTCAGTTTTCATTGAATTGGGGCACTCAGAAAGGAAATTCTACTTCGTCAGCGTACTCAATTTTTTAAACCAAAAAACAGGTAAAATT
The DNA here is from genome assembly GCA_946811185.2 of Hippopus hippopus. NCBI lineage: Eukaryota > Metazoa > Mollusca > Bivalvia > Cardiida > Cardiidae > Hippopus > Hippopus hippopus. The sequence continues at coordinate 21,347,321 of OX328097.1, forward strand.
CGCTTAACAAACGTTGGAATGGTAAAACTTTGCAGTATAATAAAATCGTTGTACGGTCAGGTGGCAGGGGACTTGGAAACTTGTTCACGGCTGTGGTGAATCATGTCGCCACCTCACCTGGGCGACATGATTCACCACAGCCGTGAACAAGTTTCCAAGTCCCCTGCCACCTGACCGTACAACTAATAATGTCTACGCATTATATGTTACCGATTCGATTTGACACGCGACTTTAAACCTGAAAATAAGCAGGGGTGTTGGGGCGGCAACCCCCAAGTAGTAATCAAGTACTTAGTTTATGCGTCTCAGTATTTGTGTGTCCGCTACAGTGCAGTTGATCCCCAGAATATGTACGTATATGTAGTCTGGTAGTACACCATCTGCTTTTAACTCTTCTCCAAAATAGCAAAAGCTCCAAGTTGATGTCTGCTGTGAGGAAAATCTTTGCATTTAACGTTTTTCTTAAATTACCCTTCACTAGTAAAATACGTATTAAACATGTTGAGAATTTGGGTCAATTTACTGGAGATGTGTTTACAAATTTATGCATTCTCCGTCTAAAAGTCTGTCTCTACAAGGGTTGTCCAAGAATTATGTAGACTTTCCCATAACTCGACCGCTTAATATACCAAAATTTAGTGTTGTATTATTGGATGTTTCATAGATAATTCTAAGCTGCAAATTTCATGCAGGTATTGAAATGCACTTAAATTCAAATCATACCATATGGAATTATATGGAAATTATTGTGAAGATGACAATCTGTTATTGTACGGTGGGTCGCCGGCAGAGAAATTAATTTTAAAAACTAGGTCAAAAGTTGCCAGGGGTACCTTTCACTAAACTGCGTATATTTACGCAAATTTTCTTGAGATTTAAAATACACACAAACAATCCATGTTTTTACCTAAAGGTATGAGCTGGCGTAAAGTTATGCAAATATTTACTCAAATCATAAAGTTGATGCTCACATACCTAAACTGTGCAAATTTTGTGCTTACGCAGTTTAGAAAAAGGTATTACTCGAATATGAAATAAATGACCTCTATTACCATATATTACACGCTTGAATTATTGTCCAAACTTAGCTTCGGCTAATGTCGTCTGTATGCGGAACTATGTGAACGTTTTTCAACTCTTTATGTGGCTTATAGATTCATCTTTTCTTTAAAGAATACTTAAATTACCGGAAATAAAAATGATTTTGTTGGTTTACGTTTAGTGATACGTGGTGGGTAACATGGATCTAAGATGCACTTTCTGTGCAGTCTGAACTTGACCTATGTTATCCGCAAAAGCTCTTATATTTTGTCTCCAGGACAGTAAGGGTCAAACCCGACATTTACCGTTAACAGAATTTCCGTACCGTCCGATTATACCCGATGATACATGTATATATATATTCAATCTTTAATTATTCTTTGCATAAAGGCCAATTTCAGGTCAACTATTCGAGTAATACCCCAGGTTACTATATCTTGTTTACTTTTTGCCTTATTTTGATATTCTTTTCCCTACCAAACAATTTCGACTTTTAACAACCTTGAATAAAAATCCATTTGCAAACATTTTCTCCTTTTCCCGCATTTTTTCTAACCTATCATAGAGGAATCCAACTAGTCGAGTTTGATTTGTCGTCTGCAAGTGCTCTGAATCTGAACAAGTCTATTTTTTTCCTTCTGGTAAAGAGTTAAACACTTTTTTCGTTTCATCCATCTGTCTGTGAAATACCATGCCTCTTAGTCTGGTGGATATTGCCCTTCTTTTAAACTGGGATGACTTATAGATCAAATAACTAACCAGTCATAACAAGTCGTAAGCATAGGTTTACTTGGCTACTGGTTGCTGTGTATTTTTTGAAGTCACTTGGTTAGGAAAACTTGGCCTTTCATAATGCCTAGATCACAAATAAAACGGGCGCCGGACGATTACTTCCAACTTCGCCGATTCAAAGATTTGAGACATCGTCCGGGCGCCGTACAATTTTAAGACATTTTGCTCAAGCAGTCACAAATCAAACGGGCACCGGACGGCAGTTTCTTCGGAAATACCGTGCATGCACTTTTCAGTTCAGAAAGGCACCGGGCGGCGACCGGACGGACATCGGGCGGCGACCGGACGGCGACCGGACGGCGCCCGTACGGACATCTTTCGGACTTTGTGCCGCCGTCCGGCTACCGTCTGGTCACCGAGCGGTCGCCGTACGATTTATGCTATCATTTGCGTTCAACCATTCGTTAGAAACAGACGTTTGGATTGTATCACTGAGAATATTGAATAATGCCTCCCAAAGGTAAAGGGAAAGGGAAAAGGACCCCCAAGGAAGCTGCAACCCCACCCTCCTACGAGTCGGACAGCGAGCGGTAAACAGATTTTGTGGCGGTATAAGTGCCATCTTCACTTTAAAAGTGATGAATTATAATGAGGTTAGATATCAATATACACTTTTATAAAATAATGATCATGTCGCCGAAGTATATGTTTGCCGTTCGGTCGCCGTCCGGAAAGAATTCACAAAATCATTGCCGCCCGGCGATCTGATGGTCATCGGACGGTGCCCGGACGATTATCTATAATCGGGTGGTGCCCGTCCAAGCTCCGTCCGTCGCCTGGACGGAGGCAGTCCGGTCGCCGGACGGAGGCAGTCCGGTCGCCGGACGATTTTGAGATAAACGTTTTCATAAAAATCGTCCGGGCGCCGTCCGATTTCTGAAGTCATCGTCCGGTGACCGGACAGCGCCCGGACGGAGCCCGGACGATGAGTTAACGGGCTCTCCGATGGCCCAAAATTCGTCCGGTCGCCGTCCAATTATAACTTTTTTCTAAACCTCGAACAGGCGCCGGACGGCATCTCAAAATTAAACTGCCGCCGTTCAAATTGAACTGCCACCGGACGGTCGCCGTACGGTCCCCGGACGATTGGTCAAAATCTCCTGAAAAACTCCCCGTCCGGCGGCAGTTCGTTATTTGTGATTGGGGCATAAGCAAGCTACTTGTAGCTAACTTTACCGGCTTTCTAATTAGCTTAATCTTTCTATGATGATACATCAATACACGCAAAGGCGTGGCGCCCATTACGCACGTGCGTATAAAAATTCTGCTAGCAAGGTTGTAAATCACAATGTTGTATACATGTACGAAACGATTTTTCTCTTGATCCGCCTTACTAAACTAAATACTAAATAGATGGATTAAATTACTTAAATGGATTAAATCCCACCAGTGGGATATGCGGCGATTGCTTACATCAATATATCGTTTGCGAATTTTTCTAGGTACGATTGGGGACGGTTTTTGGTATCAATTGCGGACTCTATTTTTCGTTACTTTTGCGGATAATAAATAATATTAACCCTCTTCCGTCTGCCAGATTTATAGTAAACTTCAAGTATAGATTTATAGGAAACTTCAAGCTGTTGCCCCCTGCTTACCACGGGGAGGTGCAAGTAGGATTTCTTAAGCTCAGACCGAATTACTTTAGATGGATGCTGGGTCACATTTTCCGTTGCTTTTCGCTTCACCGCAACAGGCAATTGATGTGACGTTTATTTGATGTATGCTTATGACAACAATTTTTCAGAACTACAGTCCATGACTTGATGCCATCTCCTCTTTCTTTGGAGCAACTGCACTTAAAATTGTCTAGTATAGTTCAGAATAATCTCGTGGTACTACTACACGATTTAAATCGTCCTGGATGTATGAGAGGCCCATCAATGTAACACCTTCAGTCGATCCGCAATCGTAGGAATGAAAATATAGTAAAACGTAATCTGTCCGGGAGTTGGCCAATCTCACCCGCTTCCTTCTCCATCGGCAGTTTGTGCTTCATTGTGCATATAAATATTTAAATCCTAGCATCGCCTATGACATGTATACATTTACCAACGTTTTCTCTTTTTCCCCACAATCTTTTCAAGATTTTTTTTTTTTTAATTTTATTATTATTATTATTATTTCAGTGCTGCTAAAAAGGGATTGTTTGGTAAAGGTTGAAACATCACCATATATTAGCTCATTACACGCAGACAATTTTTTTACTTTGCTGAAAGCTTCTTTTGAAACAACTGTCACTATTCAAGAAGTTGCTCTAAATACATGTATTACAAATTTTCCATTCTTGGCACATTATTTTCATATAACCTTAATCACATGTACTTCCCATCAATTCACGAAGTCCTATTTCTACAAGTATGTTAGTACATCTGTCCAGGACCCTTCGTTGGAGTGTCTTTCGGCAAGACGCTTCAGAGCCCTAGCCTTGTACTACTGAAACCCAGGAATTACATGAATATGTGAGCTGTCCGCCGTGATATTACTGAAGTAATGTTGAAAGCGGCGTAAAACACCATTCAATCAATCAATCAATTAACATCTGTCCATGGTACTATTTATAGGATTTGGTGTGAGTGTTTCCCGAGATTCACAATAAATGATACGAAAAGAGAAAGAACGTCTGTCGTCCTGCTCATCCGTCTCCTCACAAACTTTACGAAGGCACAGGAAATGCACTTTTGGTTGGAATCGTTACCACAGTGGAGACTCGGCTATATCTATACGATCAAGAAAATCCTGGATTTGAGCTTCTGGAACATCTAACGTACAACCTCGACACCGACAGACTTTTTTCTTTTTTAGAAATCGATGTACATGTTCATTTCCTTGACATCGATTCATTACAACTGATGATTTGATTCAGTAAGAACTGAGTATGGAAACGTTTACCTAAGGCAGATCTCACTGCATTAGAAATACGTTACGTTGAAAAGATACCACGAGGAGAAATGACGCTGATCTGTGAGGGGAAGAAATTTGGAATGCTACTGTGGAGTTGAAAAAGGTTAGGCGTACTATAGCAGATTATCTAGATCTGTCATTATCTAAACATTGTTACGTTTAGAAAAAAATATGAGCCATACTTTGTGAAAAGGGGGCTTAATGTTATTCCATAATGCATGGTACCAAGCATGTCATCACATCATAGATTCAGAAAATCAACTTAGTCTAACGATTGACTAAATTTAGAGGTATAATGTTGCTTGGACATGCAGAAGATTTGAAAATAGCAAAAAGTTTCGATTCATGTCAGCCTGCGCGGACTGCGCAGGCTGACATGGGTCGATACTTTTTGCAGATACATTAACCCCCTTTTCACAGAGCAAGGCTTCTATATTTTTACACGATTTCGCGTATACTCAAAGCTCCAGATTCATAATTTTATCACAACATGTTGCATTAAAAAAAAAACATAGAAACAATTTATAAGATATACCAAAAAAGCCTTCCTAAAAGCACACGGAGTTGACCAACTAAGGCAATCTTTTTATCGTTAGCCAAAATGTTAACAGCTGAGATTTGAGGAAAAGTATTTGATACAAACACTACTTTTAAAGAAAACGATCCGTTTTACAAAGCCAGAAACCCTTTTTGCAAATCGTAAAAGTTTTAATTTCTAGCTATCGTTTAATGATGAAATATTTACAGAAGAGAGTTGTATCATATACAAATATACGTACATTAAAAGCTAAATTCGACCGTTTTCAAACTTGAACCTAGATAAGCAGATTGTATTGCTTTGAATCATAATTTCTTTTTGAAAACTGATATTTATTATTAATATAGGTCTATGCATAATGGAAGTGAGTAAAGAATGTTCTATAACATTTTCAATAGGCATATGAGGTTTAATCACGTATTAGGTACTCTCTCTCTCTCTCTCTCTCTCTCTCTCTCTCTCTCTCTCTCTCTCTCTCTCTCTCTCTCTCTCTCTCTCTCTCTCTCTCTCTCAGTGTCCATCTACCATTTTCAACTCCATTGTTAAAGTTGTATTGTTCTGTCATTTTCAATTATAATGTTCAAATGTGTTTCTCTTTTCAAACAAAGTTAACAAATAAATAAGACTAATAAAAGACTCTCTGTCTACACACAATATATTTTAGATCACGCCATCATTTTCCTTACTTTTTTTTCACAAAAAAAGTTAGTACAAAGTTCATCTTTGGTTGAAGTCACTGTGCATTCATCATCTGGACGAACTCTATAAAACAAGAAAAGTGCGTCGTCATTAATTGCTTTCGCTGAATGTGCAGTCTGATATTTGATCTACATTGTCCGATAACCTTTGAGAAATGTTAGCCACAATTAACCAGCCGTTTGTAAAACATATGTATAGGCATTTTCTGTAGACAGAAAAGTTCGTTTTATAGGCGAATGTATTTGAAATTTAAAGGGCTTTCCGTTGCCATAGAGACGTTTGACATAGTACCAAGGATATATATAAACCGACTTTTACAGCAAATCATTGATAGTGAAAACATTTCGGAATAGGAGCTGTTTTGACAAGCAAATCATCTCTTCATACACTGTTTTTAACTCAATATCAGCTTAACAGGGGTGAATACTCCCATGTATACAGGGGGACTAAAACTATTAGATTAAGCGCATAGTCGATGAATTTTGATTGACCGTAGGCTGCTGAAACTCCATTGGTCTATTACGGAATCTCTAAATTTTCATTGCTTTATCATTGAGCACCGTAACTCAAACCAGCACATTGGCGCATTGCCTCTGTATCATATATCATATACAATATTGCTCGTCACAACTCAGCCGATTCCGTACCTACATCTAACCTCGTCTGTATAACGGTCGTTTCCATTTGAATTGCCAATCAGGTGATCTTATACATGGCGGCGCCACTGTCAATCGTTTAGCAACGACATAAACAACCTCGATGAAGTTATTTACACCTATCTATCTGTCGGTGAAAACGTCAACCGCAATTGATAATCCACGTTAAAAAATGAATGTTCGAACTGTTTGTCAACTGAAATACAGTTAGAAAGATTTCGATAGAAAATTGAAACTCAAGTTTTCTTTTTTACGAGAAGCCTTACAATTTTCAGAACGGTGAACCGGCGTATTTCCGGCGATGAAATGTAGAGTGTAGGTGCATATCAAGCTACCAGATACAGCCGAGGGATTTGATGGCTCCCATCACCCGAGGTATGCCGAATGATACAATATATAGGCGATGCGCCAATGTGCTATTATTAGTTACAGTGTTCGATGATCGACCAATGAAAATTTCGGTGTTCCGTGACAGATCAATGGAGCTTCAAAGGCCTGTGGATAGACTGATTCGCTAGCTCGAACTGTTAAAAATGTAATGTACAAAAGATAAATCGGTTTTGCATTAGTGCCGTCATGGAGAACTCATACAAGGCTTATCGCGATGTCAAAATGGAAAGGATTTGCAGACGACAAATCAAATAAAGCTAAAGTATAAAGTTCGTCTGTGAAAGGGTAGAAAATGTTGGAAAAGGAGAAAATGGTGGCTACCAGCATTTTCTACTTTTCCCACATTGTTTTCGAAATTTCTCTCCTCCAGGGTCGTTAAAACACAGGATTGTCTGGAAAAATATTTAAGGCGTCTGATTTGTATATTCAGGGTCCGTATTCGCCAACCATTCTTGAGAAGATAATGTCTTATCCTCAAGAACTTTCTAAATTTGAAAGTAACACAACTTCTGATTGGCTAAACCATTTGGTTCAGCCAATCAGAACTTGCGTTACTTTCTAAATCTAGAAAAAGACATAGAGTATTCTTAAAAACGGTGGTTGAATACGAGCCATGGCACAAAATTCCTGATTTGACCCCCTTATTTGCTCGCCCCTCCCTCACCTTCATAATTAATGCGCCCGTCCCCGTCTATGTCCGCCTCTTGTAACATGTCCTTCAGCTCTTGCTCACTAAGCTTTTCTCCTAAGTTCGCCATTACATCTCGGAGTTCGCTGGCTGTTATAAAACCGTCTCCATCTTTGTCGAATACCTGTATCCAACAAATTAATGAGACTTTTACGACTTTGAAACGAGTCTTGTAAGGTATGGGAAGATCAAGTTTCCTTTCATGCGTTTCGGTAGTTTATCGGGAAATAATGGTGGATTATAAGGTTTGATAATTCATGGTTACGACCAGTGAAATTTACCGTAAATGTTTCCGCAACTCTTCAATTGAAGGCCGAAACAGTAGTTCCCGCGCACTAGTTACCTAGGTAAACAGATGGAAATATGACGTTCGTAATTGACGCACATTTACCCTACACTTCTCGCGCTTTACGTAGTATTGTATTGCGTTCTTATGTGGGAGGGTTCGCCATGGAAAATTATCGAAAATAACTGTACTGGATTTAGATGAAAGACGCATGAAATAAAATGTTTTTTTTTTTTTCAGTGAAAAAAAAAAAAAAACCGAAATTTATTTCATCTCGTAAACATCAATGGTAAAAGTTTTACCCCTGGCTGCGCCAATCGTGAAGATGTTACACGATGAAATTGACTACGATCTTTCATCCAAAATAATGAAAAAGTTTCTCCTGTGAATTAGTTTCACGGTTTTATATTGAAATATATGTGGTAAAAGGCGACATTGCTTTTTTTGTCACTACATTTTCGACTGTGAACATCTACAAGACAAGAACAATGTTCAGGAGAAGTCACTAAGTTAGAATAACCGAATTTAAAAAATAGTCCCTGAATACACCCTCCGGTTTTGTTTCCACCAGCAGTTCTTAATCTTACATAAAATGTAAGTCCAAAGACTAAGCTTTTTATTGGAAAAAACTTCCCTTTCTAAGCCAATCAGATTGAACTGTCTTATAATTAGGAATTGGAATTTAGATATAAATGTCAATTGAGTCCATTAAACACCTTTCACAACTATAGCTGCCTATGCGGCCAATGTAGATCAATATCAGGCTGCACAAAAGGTAGACAAAAGCAGTCATGAAATTACAATTATTTGGGTTGTATTTCTAGGATGAAAATGTCAGATCTTATCTAGTTTTCAACTTTACTTTCTGCCAGCGACTAACATAGGGATCAACCGCACAAAAGTAGATTGTCATTTTCACTATAACTTCCATATTTTTAAATGGTTTGATTTAAATTTAAATGTATTTAAACACCATCACTTTTTACTTTTTGGCCGGTATTGGGCCTGTAACTCTTTTCCAGGCGATAAAACTTGAGACTTGTACAAATAGAAAGCACTTGCAGACAACAACTTGAATACGGCTCAAATGACGAGATTTGTCTCCGAAAGGGTAGAGAATATTGTGTGAAAAGGATACCTTCCAGCATTTCTCCTTTTCCCAAAAGTTTCCAAAAGGCGGTCAGATCACAGGATTGTTTGGAGAAGGGTTTATTGAACAATTTAATGGTCAGTAGAAAAATTTAAATATACGTCTATACTCGTTTTCAGCCAGTTTTAACACATTTCATCTTAATTTAAGGACGTATATGACAAATTTTTCTAACGGACAGATTTTTTTTAAAACTTTGCACATACAAAGCTCATCATGTCTCTAGGAGATTACAGGAAAAAAAAAATATGTGGGTCACCGTGCTCGTTTCTGAGAAATTTGCCTTTGAAAAAGGTATATACAGTTCCAAAATTCAGCTGATATGAGATTTAAAGCGTCTTTCTTTGTTAGTGAGTTAAACAGGAAAATAACAGGAAAAATATAGAAATATACATTATTTTAATGAAAATTCATACATTTTTGCACAAAAAATGTATAAAAGCCTGGTTCTGAGCATGGTAAATGTACAAATATGCATGTTATATATAAACCATTGAGTTAAAAAGGGAGATAATTTCACCGAATAAAGAGTTAATCTTGAATAAATACATACTTTCTAACGGACAGATTTATAGTGTTTATAATTCTAACCATTAACAAAAAATAAAAATGGCACCTACCCGTGCTTATTTCGTCAGAAAACAAGGTTGAAGGTCACTGTGGAAGTTATTTTTTCAAGGAAAAAAATAGGATAAAAGCTCAGCAGACATAGTGGGAAAGGGAGAAATTGCTCAATAGGAGCGATTTCTCCTTTTCCAACAATAGTTTTCAAAGTGGAAACAACTATACTTCCACAGCTTTACAGTTCCTGCCTTTTTTTCCTTGTTTGGTGTGTAACGCCGTGTCAGCAGCATTTTAATTATTTCACGGTGACAGTTCAAAGATCCATTTTTTTCTCTTCACCAGTACTACCCGAAGAAAGTACTACTTGTTTCTGTGCACCAGTAGTATTACCATTATGTGCAAAAAATACATAGGTGCACTTTTGATTCAATATCCACGACAAAAATACATGCACAGTAGGATGCGCACGATCATTTGTCATATACGCCGTTAATCATACTATGATTATTCTTGTATCTTCATGCCAACTTCATGTTGCCCCTGACGGCTGCAAGGTTGTATAGATTACGACTGATAGAAAATGCATTTGGTTTTGTGGGAAATAATTATTGTGACGTTTCCGGTTTTGAATCGAAGATTTCTGATACATGTATATGTACTTTTCCCTCACACAATTTAAATCGGTAACTTATCTATGTTTAGGCCTACACAACTGTCTAAATTTTGTACCATTCCACAGTTTATCAAATTTTACAGCGGATTTTTCTCTCTGGCTATTTGAATGCATCTTTAGGAGAAAACTCAAGTGTAGAAAAGACATTTTACCTTGAAAGCCTCTTTTAATTCAGTTTGACTGTCTTGCGGTTGTTTGGACGCCATCATGGAAAGAAACTCTCCAAAGTCGATTTCTTCATTTCCTGCGAATGAAAATAAATATATGACGAGATATCGAGGAACAGATGAGATGTTTAGCGAAGATGAGTTTGGCGGCATCTCTCAGCTGTAAGTTGCTTCGCACGGGTTTTTTGGACACCATTATAAAAAACATATCTAGTTAAATCCAGTCTCTTCATTTCGTGTGAACGCAATTAGATGGAAAAACCAGACACAGTTACTGTGGGTCTGTACTGAAGAACAGATCACAGAAAATGCTAGATAGAAGACATTGTTCAGATAAACAGATGACGGTAACTGGAGCGACTTACATTGTTCTGAAAGCCCTTCTTTTTTGAAAGGTTCCCTCTTATGGTTGTTTGGAAATAGTAATGAAGAGAAACTCGAAAGGGTCAATTTTGTAGCATCTGTTGCAGGATTCTGTGAACATTACTGCTAGATTAACAATTTAAATGAATCTGCATGAAGAAGTAAGATTAAGCGAAAATACAGTACACAAGTCTCAAATGGATAAAAAACATCGTGATTAAGAATGAAAATCCCGTAATTATTTCCGCCTATTTCTACTTTTTCTTCTTTCCAGTGAAATGTTATACCATTAATAAATTGCAGACAATCTTCGAATCAGGACCTGTATTCACCAACCATTCTCCAGAACTTTCTCAGTCTTATTCTCCAGAATTTTCTACATTTGAAAGTAATATAACTTTTGATTGGCTAAACCAAATGGTTTAGCCAATCAAAAGTAGTGTTACTTTCAAAATTTGAAAATTTTGGAGTTCTTAACAATGGTTGGTATTTACTGACCCAGGGTTACATTCTACATTCTACATTACATTACACCGGTGTACGTACCATCAGCATCGACCTCATTTATCATATCCCTTAACTCCTGATCTGATGGTGTTTGACCTAGGGATCGCATCACGGTACCAAGCTCCATCCGGGTTATTGTTCCGCTACCATCTTTGTCGAATAGAGAGAACGCTTCTTTAAACTCTGAAATTCAATATCAAAGCAGTATTCATCAGACAATTTTGATAACTTGAGAGAGAGAGAGAGAGAGAGAGAGAGAGAGAGAGAGCACCGATGAAAATCTTCAAAGGTTGATAGAGATACTTGCCTGCTATTTGCTCTTCCGTTAATTCATTCTGTACAGTCTGCGCTTTCTGTCCTGCTGACTGAAATCAAATATGACAATATGAGTCATTCAACACCCAAGATCACTGCATAGTTGTACATGGGATGTTCGATAAATTCGTAAATTCGTGGAATTTGTTGTTAAAACCACGGTACTTGTTATTTAAGGTAAAAATTGGCCTGTAATAGTATGTAAGTATTATATCCTTTAGACAAAAAGTTTACAGTTTTGAAAGATTTTAAACGCAAAACATAAAGTAACCCATGTTATGCACATTCCTGGGCTCCAATTTTCTCCCGATTTTAAACATTATTTTCTGTAAAATGCACATTCAGTAATGTGTAAAAATGACGCCATTTGTGCTCATGGTCGAATAACGTCATGACATCATTTCCAGGTGGCGTGCAACACGCGAAAAGGGACATTCGGACATTTGCGTAAAGTGTCGTCTCGGACCAGCCTCATTCGGCATACCTCGGGTGATGGGAGCCATCATATCCCTCGGCTGTATCTGGTGGATTGATATGCACCAGATCGGTACATACCCGGAAATACGCCGGTTTACCGTTCTGAAAATTGTAAGGCTCCTCTTAAAAAAGAAAACTTGAGTTTCAATTTTCTATCGAAATATTTCTAACTATATTTCAGTTGAGCTAGCAAACAGTTCGTACATTCATTATTTATCAATTCCGATTAAAGTTTTCACCGACAGATAAACAGATGTGAATAACTTCATCGAGGTTGTTTATGTCGTTGCTAAACGACTGACAGTGTCGCGCCATGTATAAGATCATGTGATTCGCAGTTCAAATGGAAACGACCGTTATACGGGCGAGGTTAGATGTAGGTACGGAATCGGCCGAGTTGTGACGAGTGGGACCAGCCTGCGCAGTCGGCGCAGACTAATCCGAAACGACAATTTCCTTTTCTACGTAATTTTCTATTTTGCGTGGGTCTACTGTGGGACAAAGTCTGATGTAGTCGTAAAGTGCCGTCTCGGATTAGCCTGCGGGGACTGCGCAGGCTGATCCGAGACGACACTTTACGCAAATGTCCGAATGCCCATTTTCGCGTGTTGCAGGCCATATAACATCATTGTTGTGGCACTTTTTAAAGGAGTTGACACCTTGAAATCTCTGTAGTAATTCATTTGTCTTCTAGCAGCATGAGAGATTCAAGAATCGAAGAACATCGTGTAGATGACCCTCTCAAAGGTCAGCCATTTTGTGTAACCTTGTCAATTTTGCATACTGTGCATGACTTCATGAACGCATGGAAAGGTGTACTGGTCCCCGTGTTATAACTGAAGTACTATTGATAAAATACCCAAACTTATTAAAGCCACAGTAAAGTCCAAATGTAAAAAAAAAAAACCTATTTATAAAATAAAAGTAAATTTCACTAAGGATATGTAAAGGTGCAGTTCGTAAAAATTCCAGTCAATGACAGAAAAAAGAATTTTGAAACTAGAACAAATCCTACCGTTTCGCAATATTTGTTTGCTTACATCGATGATCGCCGACGATTAGCCGACTTTTCGTCGTAAATGTCCGCAGTGACGAAATAGTGACGTAAACACCATGTGATCATTCAAGGCGTCGAAACAAACCCTTCAATCACTTGATCGTTTTGTGCCCATTCTAGGCTTGAAAAACGTAAGTTTATCGACATAGTAAACAGAAACTACGACACAGACTGATCATCGATAAAGGAAGAATTTACTACATCTAAATAAGAAAACATGTTCAGAATGAGCAATCTTACTCTCTGATGACATACTATTGGAAATGTAAACAATAGTCCTGTGTACTACGTCATAGCACTAATGAGATGCAATGTTGTCACATGACGTTCTCGAAGACCTAGTTCGAATATACACGAACGATGACGAAGATTGTCTCGATCAATGGCGTCCCTGAAATCGACGGGCTTCTGCATGCATTTTCGTACTCGTATATCATGGCAACCAATGCACTAACTGACACGTTCGGGTTTTCTCCGATCTTATATATGTATGTTGTGATGGGTTATCCGATATATTTTCGAGTTATAAACGGTGAAAATTACCTATTTTTGGACTTTACTGGGGCTTTAACTGATTTTAAACGGGTACATTATCTCTTCAATGCCTAGTATTTAACCCCAACAACTTTCGGTGGCTGAACGTACAACGCACTACAACTGAGATTTTTTTTTTCTACATGAGCCATGCTCTGGCAAAAGGGGGCTTAATGCATCTCCGTCATACACGGTACCAAGCAATTCATCACATGATTATGCATCGATAATTGCCACTTTTTCAACAACCGACTTACTCATGAGGTAGACTTGTCCTTGGACATACAGAAAATTGACCAATAGCGAAAAGTTTCGGCCCAGGTCAGCCTGCGCGGACTGCGCAGGCTGACCTGGGTAGATACTTTTCCCAGATGCATTAAGCCCCTTTTTCACAGAGCATGGCGCATGTCATAGGCTTACAAAACAAAACAAAAAAAAAAAAACGGACGGTGTACATCCATGGATAGAATGCACTTTTTACGCAATCTGATCTTCATCTGTGCCGTCCGCAAAAGTCCATGTTTTAAAATAGGCACTGAAAAGGCTCTAAGGTTAAAAAAAAAAACAGGAAAATTGGCTTTAATGATCACGATAAATAAAAACTGATGTCTGGAAAAAAAAATTATTGTGCCACCGAAAATACATTGAACTTAAGTAGTCTTTGACCAGAACCAAACATAAGTTTCTTTGCGCTTTGCCAAACGACAAAATTTAGATTTGTCCAAATTGAAAGCCGTTGCAGACGAAAAACTAAATACATGTATACCTCAAATGATGGGATTTTCCCCCGAGAGGGTAAAAAAGCGTTGCGGGAAAAGGATAAAATGCTGGTTACCAGCATTTTCTACTTTTCTCCGAATGTTTTCAAAAGCGACTTTTATCAAGATCAGAATTGTTTGGTAAAGGGTGAAATACCACAGAGTAAAAGAAGCAAAGGTTATGACAAAAACGTAATTGGACATAAAAGATAAACTTACTTTTTACCTGTAAAGCGCTAAGTACAACTTTGATTTAACTTCTATAAGTGCAGTCTGATCTTGATCTACACTGCCCGCTTTTCGTAAAATGTTTTGGTAAAATACCTTGGATAAAACAGTTGTGTTCTTCTTAATTGGAAAAACTCATATATGGTTTTCGTGTTCATAGCGCTAGGAGAGGATAAAGCTTAGTTAACAGAAAGGTAAGAACTATTAAAATATAACATGTTTGTTATAAAAATTCATATTTACCATATTTATAATTATCAATGTCTATATTACTTCCAGATTATTTTGGATATTATTTTAAGTGTTAACTGCTAAAAATACTTCTTCCGTAACACGTCAACTTTTCATTTGTATTGTTCAAAAGTGCTTATAACAATTACAATAACAATAAAATAATTATACTCTTTTTCTCGTTAAATCTTCACCGTAGTTTGAAGGAGAAGGCTTCTCTAAATATCATGGAAAAAGGAGAAAATGCTGGTAACTCGCATTTTCTTCTTTACCCACAATGTTTTCTACGTTTCAGAGATAAAACTTACCGTTAGAGGCATTTTTAATGAAAAAAGCTTTCAATACGGCCCAGTACTGATTTTTTTTTTTTGTGAAGGGTCTAACCACTTTCTATACAATCCCGTGTTGTAGCCCGTAAGCAAATACTATCGTATTTTAACGACCCTAAGGAAGACTTAAAACATTGTGGAATAAGGAGAAAATGCTGGTAACCAGCATTTTCTCCTTTTCCCACAATGTTTTCTATCCTTCCTAAAATAACAATTTAATTTTTCATTCGCAGTTATTTTGACATTTGCAAATGCTTTCATTGACACAAGTCTAAAATTTTGTCGTGTGGTTAGGAGTTAATGACGTAGGAAAATAGGAGGAAATTCTTGTTATTAACATTTCTCCTTTTCTTACAATGTTAACTTCTCTTTCTCAGGCAAATTCCATCATGTAAAGCGCGTTTGGTTTTCAACGTCTCGAAGTCCTAAATTTTGCGGACTGATAAAGCTTTAAACATGCTTTAAAATTGTTTGTTTTGTTTGTATGGTGTCTAATGCCGTTTTCAACATTATTTCACTGCGGCCAGTACACATACACATGCTTTCCCGAAGTTTCTCTTACCAGTACTTCGCACAATAGTCTTCCAAGGCCACTAGCTGCTTCCCCACATGCCCATCGTCGAAACAATGATCAGCGTGAGAGAGGAATGAATCCTGTTGCAATGATATTCATCGATTCTCGGAAAAAAATTGCTGAGCTAGAGATTCAAACCAGACCCATGGTCTCAAGTCCTGCACGCTACCGACTAGCCTAGGTTCCTGTCCGATCATTATTTCCTTATTTATAATTGGACGTTACTTTGTCAAAAATGTCATTTTTGACAAAGTAATTTTCGAATATATAAGAGGAAAAAATGATCGGGCTTGAACCCAGGCTAGCTGCCGACTGGCCTACCGGGCTCGGCAACTTGCTCGTAGAATATCGCGGGCTTTGTAGGTGCCTTGGGTACTTTCAGTCCGGAAAAAAAAAATTTGCGTTTGGCAAAGTGTTTGGAAGGAAGAGCGACGGGAAGTGGTAGAAATGACTATAGAATGAAGATAGAAGCAACGTAACTCGACGACTTTTATTTGAACACCCACCTACCAACAAATGTTTGTAACAAAGGAAAAGATTACAAGGAGATCTATATGGCCTACAACACGCGAAAAGGTACATTCGGACATTTGCATAAAGTGTCGTCTCGGATCAGCCTGCGCAGTCCGCGCAGGCTAATCCGAAACGACACTTTCCGTTTTTATGCAATTTTCTGTTTTGTGCAAGTCTACTGTAGCACAAAATCTAATGTAGTCGTAAAGTGCCGTCTCGGATTAGCCTGCGCGGACTGCGCAGGCTGATCCGAGACGACACTTTACGCAAATGTCCGAATGCCCCTTTTTCGCGTGTTGCAAGCCATATTGTATTGTTTTCCTAACTCTTTACCGCACGATAACATTTCAGACCTGTCCTGATTAAAAGTATTTGCAAACGATAAATTAGATGTGGCCCAAATAATTTGAATGGGTTTTGATGGGAAAGAAAACATTCAAGGGAAAAACTGAGAAAATGCTGGTTGACAGCTTTTTCCCCTTTTTTCAGTATCTTTTTAAAAGCCTTCTTCTACGGGATTGTCTGGTAAAGAGTTAAAAAAGTAACTTAATATTCAAGCATGTATATCTGTGTTAAAAAAGATATCATTGTTTTGCAATGAAATGCAAAGAAAGGTAATTTGATATAGCGATATGCTTCAAAGCGTTTTGAAAAAGGGACATAACTATTGCTTCAATAGTCTCAATTCAACAAGAGTTATTTCGGTTTAAATATGTTGAAACGACCTGTTGAAACACAACCATGTCGCAAGTGACTGTGAGTGTTTTTACGGATTTTGTACACTTTGTAGATCAAAATCAGACTCTAGAAGAAGTGGTGTTTGATCTTGAATCAAAAGTGGCTAAGAGATATTCACTAGTAGATATACATGCATGTAATTGTATTAAAACAGACTTGACCTTGCAGTCATGGTTTCATGAGTATCTTTTTATCAAGCGAATATAAAATATGTACAGTCTGATCTTTGATCTACACTGCCAGCTATGCTAGGACATTCGGTTCAAAAGCAACCATACCATTGGCCGTTTTCGTCCATTTTTTTTTTTCTACGTTAGTTCTCGCGTGTAACCATGAGCTTGAAACAACAGCTTTGCCGACAATATTTTTGTATGAAAAAACGTCATACGAATGAGGCATTATAGAACATATTTGAATGGTAATATACATAGCCCCCAAAATAAGGGAACCCTATTACTTGTTTCTTCTGATATGATATGACAGGGCGACTGTACCTCCCAATATTTCAGCAGATTCCAAGAGAACGATAGGCTGTATCATCTCCAGTTTGCCCACCAGGTGTCGTGCAGATGTTGCTGCACGTGGAGGTCACACCCGATATTGACTAGGATTCCATATTTGTTGTATATTTTAGGTAGAAGAAAGAGTTACCTCAAGATGAAATACAAGTGTTCCCTTTTTTTGATTCTACGTATAGATTAAGTACTTAATTACAGTATAGGTGGCTTTTGACACATTGATACGCGGGAGAAATAGTCTTTCTAATGTTCTGGCTAAAGGGGCAATAGTTTGTTCCAAGTAACACCTCAATTTCCTCAGCGTGCTTTTCAAATACTAGTCCATCAGCTTTTTTTTCCCCTCATCCTATAATGTTTTCCTACCTTTGAAAAATATGATCTTCATTATTCAAGTAACATTTAATTTGTACACTATAAATTGCTCAACAAGAAAGAGTTCACAATTTTGTTTCCTCGTACAGAACTTAAGTCTTTGCCAAAGAACAAAATTCTAGACTTACTTTTAAATTGAAAGCATTTGCAGATCACCAATCAAATACAGCTAAAATGTTGATTTCTTTCTTTGATATGGTAGAAAACATTGTTGGAAAAGGAGAAAATGCTGGTTACCAGCATTTTCTCCTTTTCCAACAATGTTTTCAGAAGCCGTCTCTTTCAAGGTCGTTTAAACTCGAGATTTTGTGGTAAAGGGTAAAGTCTGTTTGGAAAGCTTGACTGAAAAAGAAATCATTGTTGAAATATTTCGTCCAATAGACAATTCGAAGTGCGGAGGAAAGGAAGAAGAAGAAGAAGAAGAAATAATAATAAAATAATAATTAAAAAAATCTCATGTATGTAAATTTGTGGGATTTTTTTTTGTATAAATACATTACATAGTCACAGAAAACAATACATTAATGCAAACATAGTCGATGCAGATCAGGGAGCAACACAGAATTACTAATATGCGGGAGACATAGATACGATCTTCCTAATGTTATGGCAAAAGAGGAAATTTCTTGTTACAGGTAACTGCTCATTTTCCTCACAATGTTTTTCAAATGATAGTCCACCAGCATTTTTCTATCATCCTATATTAATTGTCCGGGTAGTTGGCTGGGCCCTTAGAAACTTGTTTACGGCTGTGGCGAATCATGTCGCGCCGAGCCGAAGACTGGGTGACATGATACGCCACAGCCCTGATCAAGTTTCCTAGTGCCCTGCCACCTGACCGGACGACGAATTTATTATATTGCAAAGTTTTTACCATTCCAACGCACATTCAAGTGAAGTTTCCCTGTTTTATGGTCTCACGAATCGCAAACGCTTACGAACTCGAATTTCCCTTCTGAGAGCCCCAATATGTTGAAGCCTGACGTGAGTGAAACCTGTGTAAAACGTGCAGTTTGTGCGCGAAGTCACTGCGATAGAAACTCGACGCATTTTCATTTAAACATGAATTTAAATAACTTCAATGTAAGAAAATATTCATTTTATGATTTAATGACAAAAGTAACCGTCCATTAGTTCCTTTGAACGACCAGTAGTTATTATTATTATTATTTTAAACCATCGACGCCGCCATCTTGAATTTTGCGTTGAAGTATGCTCAAGTCTATGGGGCTTCCCTGCTTTTCCCTGGAGCTTGCCAGTGTATAGCAATATAATTCGGAGCATATTATCGAATCAGATCGCGAGAAGTTTCTTTGCAGTAATAATGCTTTACTGCCTTTTCAAAAACGATTTTCATTATTCAAGCATTATTGAATATTTATAGAATGTAAACTGCACAATATTGAAGAGTCAGTGAAAAAAAAAAACACTTCATATAGTTTCAAGGTCGTGCTTTTCAAGGATATCTCACAAAGTATAGGGCATAGTAGACCAAAGATCGTCTAGCGCGTTCTGCACAGTCTGTCCTGGATATACAATGTCTACATCAGCACTTCTGGGCCCTTATTCATCAACCCGTCTTTATTTCATTGTAAGTCGAATTCTTGATTTAGAAAGCAACACAACTTCTGATTGGCTAAACCATTTGGTTTAGCCAATCAGAAGTTGTGTTACTTTCAAATCTAGAAAGTTCTTAAGAGTAAGACTAAGGAAGTTTACAGTCATCAACAATATACATAACATGTTCATATAGATTGCACCGAAGAGTCAGATAAAAAATACTGTATTGCTGATACATTTTCTGTAGCCGTTCATGACTGGGATATCATTTCGGTGAACTCTGCAAAAGTAATACGAAAAATACATTTATCGAGTTATTTAACTTTGTACCAGATGATAGAATTATAGAATCGTTTAATTTGAAAGCAGTATGCAAACGACAAATCGAATGTGACTCAAATTATGGTTTTTGTCTATGAAACGGCAGTAAATATGATGCGAAAAGGAGGCAATGTACCTGCTTAACCCTTTACTCCACAGATACTCATTTTGACGCATCAAGAACAGACAGCTTTTGAAAACATTGTGGGAAAAGAAGAAACTGCTCGTAACGAGCAGTTTCTCCTTTTCCCACAATGTTTTCTACTCTATCAGATATCTGTATCTCCATTTGTCCACATTTTTGACATCATATCTTTATTTGCTGTTGAACTGGAAGAGTCTAAAATTGGCATATGAGGTAAAGGGTTAAAGTGATTAGAATCTCAAGTCAATCGGTATAATGTTTAACGTTTTCATTTTTTTTTTTTCATTTATATCAAAGCAAACAATGCACCTGTTCCAGTACTTCGCACGATATTCTTCCCAATCCACTGTCTGCTTTACAAAATAAAAATCTACGATGCCTACGAGGTATAGAATCCTTTCAAGCTTCCTTGTATGTAACCTTCTCAGCACCATAGGCTAAAGCAGGGACTTCTGCGGACGTCAAAGATCGAGACCAGGCTGCACAGAGTTTGCAATCTGGTCTTGGATGTACAGCGTCTGCTTGTTTAGTGAAGCCTATGAAATAAAAATCTTTCTAAGTATAGGTGGATTGTATATTCGCCCGTCGAAAGAGGTCGAGTTTATATAAATTTGTCGAGGGGCTTTTGCGGGCGGTATCGATTAAGGCTAGACTGCACAGAGCGTGCAGTCTGATCTTAGATCTATGTGTCCGCTTTTCTGGGTCTCAGTGGAATTTACTTTAGGCTGTCGATAGAGGTCGAGTTTAACGCTAAAAGAGTAAATACATTACCTTTGATATCAATGCATCCATCGCCGTCGAAGTCTGCCTCGTCCAGCATTTCGTCGACTTCCTCATCTGTCAGTCTTTCACCCATTGTCGTCATTATATGTCGGAAATATTCACGTGGAATACTTCCTGAAAGACAAAAGCAATATTCGCGTAATAAGACCTATTATACCTTCAGGTGAAGAAGCAGTGAGCAGACAGGGCTTGCACCTTCTAAGAGTAATTCTTAAGTGGCGCTAAATATAGTCAGCCGTGCTCTGTTAAAGGGGGCTCGATCCATCTGCAAAAAGTATCGACCAGGGTCAGCCTTCACAGTCCACGCAGGCTGATCTTTGTCAAATCCTTTAACTATTGGTCAGTTTTCTGCATAACAAAGGATCATTCTAGGTCATCATTCAGCTGATTGTTAGACAAAATGGGTTTTACAGATCCATAATCATGTTATGACTTGTTTGGTATAATCATAGGCCTCTAAAATTCCATTGGTCTATCACCGGATAAAGAATTTTTCATTGGTCTATCACGGCATAAAGAATTTTTCATTATCGGACACCGTTACTATAAACAGCACATTGACGATTCCCTCTTTATCCTATATAGTAAGACAAGGTGTGCTATTTATAGTAACGGTGTTGAAAATTTCACTATTCCGTAATACATACAGGCGATGCACCAATATGCTTTTATAAGTGTTCAATGATGGACCAAGGAAAATTTTAGTATTCTCTGATGGATCAATGGAACTTCAAAGGCCTGTGGTATAATACATCACGGAGATACATTAAACCTTTTGCCAAAACATGGCTCAATTAGATTTCATAATAGAATGTTCTGCAAGAACCCGGTTGCTCAGTTGCTAACGTAGATGTCTTGAAACCGGGGGGGGGGGGGTCGTTGGTTCAAATTCCAGCCCGGCCGATTTCTTTCCGAGGACGGTTGACAGTCATTGCAACAGGATTAATTCCTCTCAGTATTTTTTTATAATCATGTTGAAAGATATTGAAATGTTCACAATTTTACAATTTGGTAACCAAGTTTCTAAAAAAGAGACGGAGATGAAAAAGATAAACAAGAGGTTTGATCAAAAGATACGATTGACACTAAACAGAGTACCATGAGTAAAATCTCTAATGTAGCAATACTTTGTAGGATTTTTTTTAAGTGTAAAAAAAAAGACAATAAAAGAAAAAAAAATATGCTTCTTACGACTGAATGAGTTTAGTTTGTCAAAGATGAAGATACACTACAACTCCACTACTACTATTATCATTCCTGCCACTTTTGCTATCATTACTTCTGCTACTGTACCTACTATTACTACTACTTCTAGAACTTCAGCAACTACCACCACTTCTACAGACTAAGCAATATATACCAGATCCATCTTTGTCAAACACTTTGAAGGCCTCTTCTATCGCTTTGTAGCTGGTCTCTTCTTTCTTATTACGAGACATAAGTTCGCAGAATTCATCGAATTCTAGTTCACCGTTACCTGAAATGTAACAAAATTAAATATGTGTGAGAGAGAGAGAGGGGGGGGAGAGAGAGAGAGAGAGAGAGAGAGAGAGAGAGAGAGAGAGAGAGAGAGAGAGAGAGAGAGAGAGAGAGAGAGAGAGAGAGAGAGAGAGAGAGAGAGAGAGAGAGAGAGAGGGTGTTACATGCATTTGGCTCTAAAAAATATTAAAAGCTCGCTTTACTAGTTACGGTTTCACCTGGAAACTTTAGTATGCTTTGATTCAAAAGCTATGGGTTAGATAAGTTATGGGGGATGGAATAGTCTTTTATGCGCCTGCACATGCTTACCACATGCATGGTTAACAGCATTTTCTCCTTTTTCCCCACAATGTTTTCAAAGGCTTTCTTCCTCAGGACCGTTAAAACATGAAATTATTAGGTAATAGTAAAACCATGAACCAAACAAATGGAAGAAAATCATTTACATCCTTACCGTCTACGTCTACTTCTCTCATCATTCTTTCCAGTTCATCATCGGTGGGTGTTTGGCCTAATGACCTCATTGCTATTCCAAGTTCTTTAGACGTGATGGAGCCACTACCATCACGATCAAATATGTTGAAAGCTTCACGTAACTCTACAGAACGGAAACAAACACATCGATGTTTACTTAGCAACAATGTTCCAAAGCAATAGCTCTGCTCAAAGTGGAATAAACAATGTTCTTAAGCAGAGATTCGTTTCAAAGTAGGAAAACAATGTTCTAAAGCAGGGGTTCTGTTCAAAGTCGGAAAAAAATAATGTTCTACATCAGAATTTATGCTCAAAGTGGAAGAAACAATGTTCTAAAGCAATTCGGCTCAAAATTGGAAAAAAGCGGTCAAAAGCAGTAGTTCTGCAAAAATTGAGAAAACAATGTTCCAAAGTAACAGTTATGCTCAAAACAGGAAATAATGTACTAATGCTGCTCAAAGCGCTAAAACATTGTTCTAGAATAGAAGTTCTGCTCAAAGTAGGAAAATCGGCTTTGACTAAATACGGCACTATCTGCTTATTTAAAACGTGTGTAAAGTAAGAAAAATGACTGTATAACATTGAAAATAAGGATAGATATGTGTTAAACAGTAGTATATTATGCACCTACCTTTCACCTCATTAGCTGTAAGTTTTTGTCCTTCCTGCAAAAATAGAGAAATATTCTTAGTAAGAGATAACCGTGAATGACAAAGTTGTACACGCGAAGGCACCAACCAGAAGTTACATGAAACATTGCTGACTGAAGAAAGAACATGAAATACCGATCACCTCAGAAGTAATGCTTTCACTACATTTATATACTCGACAAAACTCAAGGTTAAAGCGCCATTCACAACTTTAGTTACTTTTGCGGTCAGCGTAGACTAAGATCGGACAGCAGAAAACGTGTAGTCTGATCTTTGATTTACACTGACCGGTTTTTTGTAACTCTATGAACAAGATCAAGCATGAAATTGCAATAACTTTGGTCTTATTTCTATACTGAATACATGTAATGTCTGTCAAGAGTTTATCCGGCGCTCGAATAGATAATGAAATATTTCAAGACAATAAGGTAATGTAGATTAAATAATAGGATTTATCTTTAAACAGGTAACAAGACATTGATGGAAAAAAAAAGGTAAAACATTTGGGTTACGAAACATACGAGTAATTTGGGAAACGGAGATATGGTAATTTTGAACCAAATTATCAATTACCATACTATTTTTAGCTTCTATCAAGCAAACGATCCTTGTCTGTTAGTATTCATTTCCAAAGTTGTATGCTGCAAAGGCAAAAGTTTGTATCTAAATGGTTTTGCGTTTCATAAAATCTTAAAAAAAAAAAAATCGTAAACAAATCACTACCTCGAGGACAGGCCTACTAATCATATGTGTTTATATAGGAACCATGTATTGGTAAAATGGGGTTTAACGCGTCTCCATAACGTATTATACCAAGCCAGTCATCTCAAAGTCATAGATCCATAAAATCCACTTTAGTCTAACAACCAACTGAATCATGAGGTAGACTGGGTCCTTGACATGAATAAAATTGACTATTGGCGAAAAGTTTCCACTCAGGTCAGCCTGCGCGGAATGCGCAGGCTGACCTGGATGGATACTTTTTTGCAGATGCATTAAGCACCCTTTTCACAGAGTATGGCTTTTATCTTAACCCTTTATCAGACTACACAATTTTAGACTCTCTTTAACTGACTGCATTTACTGACAAGAAATAAATATCTCTCAAATGATGAAAACTGTCGTTCAAAGGATTATTGAAAACGTTGTGGAAAAAGGAGAAAATGCTGGTTACCAGCATTTTCTCCTTGTCTCACAATGTTTTCAAAAGACGTTTCCCTCAGAAACGTACAGCGCGGAATTAATTGTTAAAGAGGTTTATCGATCTGAATTATCTGTATAGATTTATCTGAACTGATCTCCAAATCTTTGTTGAAGTTAGTATCAATTTTCTTTGTGCCGAACATTTTTTTTCTTATTTAAAACAATCCACTCTGTAGCAGTTATATAGTTTAATCGATAAGGTACCCGTGTTCCAAGGGAATTAACTTTTCACCAAAGGAGAAAATTTAAGACTGATCCAAACTGAAAGGATATGCAGACGAAAAATTTAATGTAGCTAAAATGCTTAGAATTGTCTTTTAAAGAGTAGAAAACATTGTGGGAAAAGGAGAAAATGCTGGTTACCAGCATTTTCTCCTTTTCTCACAATGTTTTCAATAGGCTCGTTAAAACTCGGGACTCTCTGGTAAAGAATTGAAATAAATGGAAATCTCACAGATCAAAATGTTCCTCTGTTACACAATGAAGATCGATAGCTTTCCTTCGGACCTTTTTGTGCGCATAGCGCCGTTTTCGAAATTATTGTAGTTATACAGCTCAGTGGCCAGTGCACCTATCCATGCTTGCCTAGAGTTTCTTTTTAACTAGTACTTTGCACAACATATTTTTTCCACAATACTGATTGCTCTGCCACATAAATAATCCTGAAACAATGTTCAGCAGTTAGAGAAAAGGAACGGGTCCTATAGCAATGACCACCATTAGTCTGCGGAGAGCATTTGGCAGAGCTGGGAATCGAACCGGAGACGCCTGGGCCTCAAGCCCCGTACGTTACCGACTGAGCTAGCGGGCTCGCGTTGATTGATTGAATTTCCGTTTACTTATCGTGGCCACCGGTTGCCCAGGTGGGCGACGCCCCCTGAAAGCTGCCAGTTATGTTACGGGGGGAAAGTGCACGATACAGGACGAAACCCACCCTAAGTTACGCCTGGTTCTTTAACGTGCTCGGTGTATGGCGCAGTCACAGGGGACCTCGGTTTAACGTCTCATCCGAAAAACTATCAGTAATTTTAGATGGCCAGCTGTTGGGCTGGAACCCACACCCTCAAGAAGCCTGAGACTTGATGTTCACGAGTCCTACGCTCAACCACTAGCGCTATTTAGGCTGGTCTGAGCTTGCCATCTTGCGGCTGTGACCTTTTATTTGCATTCAACTCATTGCTTCTTTTCCAAATGACAAAATTTTGACCAAATTCAAAGCAATTGCAGAAGACAAATTACATGTGGTTGTGACTCAAAAATTAAATTTTGTTTTTGGAAGGATAGAAAACATCGTAGGAAAAGAAGAAAATGCTGGTTCCCAGCATTTTCTTCCTTTCCCACAATGTTTTCAGTAGCCTTATATTTCAGGGTTGTTAAAACTCGGAATTGTGTGGTAAAGGGTTGAATTGAATAGGGGATCGTGATGACTTCCTAGTTACTAAAGATTGATCAAAATTGAAAAAAAAAAAACTAATAAAGACAATAAGATATTGAAAGGATTGTGGAAAGACCAG
The DNA here is from genome assembly GCA_946811185.2 of Hippopus hippopus. Lineage (NCBI taxonomy): Eukaryota > Metazoa > Mollusca > Bivalvia > Cardiida > Cardiidae > Hippopus > Hippopus hippopus. Next base: position 21,373,512 of record OX328097.1, read on the forward strand.
AAATAGCCAGTCACGAACAATATCTCTTAAGTATGGTGGCATATTTCTGCCACGAGATACGAGATACCTATCATGATAATTTTAGAAAACTATCGCGATAACTCAAAGTTTCCTGGAAATTTTGTCGACATAGTGAAAAGTTTCCTGAAAAAAAATATCACGATAAACTTAATATTTTAACTAAAAATTTCTCAATGGTGCACGAGGCTGACATTCGAGATAAAATTATCGTGATAGTTCTATCCGTTTTTCGATATTTGTAAATAGAAAATTCACCATTTGGATGAGCTCGGTAGTTTTTGACTTCACAAGATTGCAGTAAGTAGAAATTCGAATTATTATCAGTTGTAGCTTAATTGGTAAATTTTGACAAGACCCGAAATAAACAGAAGTCTGTAAAATCACAAAGACGACTCGAAATGCCTCCTTCGAACAACTTTAAAACCATTCAGGGAAAAGGCAAATTCATAACGTTGAAGACGAAGATGTTCCGAAACCGTATCTAATTATATAGATACCGTGAATGTCAGTTATGGGCACGAAAGCAAAAAAAATCATGATAACAGTAAGAATCATCGCGATATTTTTATCGTGAAAATTTTTATTATCTAGATAATATTTCCAGGAAACTGTTTTATCACGATAGTTCTCTTAAATTATCGCAATAGCTATCTCGTATCTCGCGGCAGAAATATGCCACCATACTTAAGTCACTTTTTTTTTCAATAACATTTTTTACGGGGCAAAAAAAACCGTCTATTGGAGGATAGGTAATGGTTTAACCATTGACCACACACTACCGACTTTTAATGTATCAGCATATTTCTCCTTTTCTTACAATGTTTTCTATCTATTCAAAGACAAAGTTTATCATTTGATACAAATTTCTTATGTGGTCTGCAAATGCTTTCAACTATGCTTTTGGGTATAAGTCTAAAATGTTGGCGAGTGGTAAAGAACTCCACACAATGTTCTTCCAAAGCCACTGGCAGCTTTCCCATAACCATCATCTTTACAACGGTCAGCGGTGAGAGAAGAATGACTCCTGTCGCAATAACTATAATCCTCGGAAAGAAATTGGCCAAGCCGGGTATCGAAGCAGCGATCCCTATTCTCAAGTCCTGTACGCTACCAACTGAGCTACCAGGGCTCGGCTAAAGGCTAAATGCTTTGTTCTATCGTTCCATCTGACATCAACAACATCTCGCTACTGATTCTGCCTATTTTCTCATAAACGAAAGATCTGGTTCCAGCCTGCGGGCAAACAGAGTCAAATATCCAGAATGCTAACCCTTACGCTGCTAAGCGCGACTAAAAGACCTTTTGCGGACAGTGTAGATCAAGATCAGACTGCACAAAACGTGCAGTCTGATCTTGTATCTACACTCTCCGATTAGTAGATATCTTTCCCCAAAAAAGTATCTTTGAAATAGCAAAATCATGCTGTTTACTATCGACTTGAAAGTTTCATTTCACTTATTTAGCAAGATAAGTTTTAAAAAAAGTAATTGATTGCAAAATTACGAGGATAAACCTGAAAAAAAATCGACTGCACACCGCGACTCTCCAACAAAAATGGAAGGGTTCTCGATAGAATCTGCTATAAAACTCCGGCGCTACTAAGTATTCAATGAAGCTCATATTAGGAATCATTAATATTTGATGGTGCTATATCTGGGACGATCTTCTGTATGCGTTCTGGTAATTTGTTTCATCAGCCCATCCCTCTGTGGTAAAGTAAAGTAAAATCGGTGAGCTCTTCGCGCCACCACAGACAAGTTCACCCACAAATATACTACTCAAACTTTGATAAGGATCATACAGATATTTAAATATGGGTATATATTACAACGATGCAGCTTTTAATACATCCATTTCAACTGGTGGTTAATTACATGTACGTCAATGGGGCAATATAACATATTGAAAAACCATACCTACTAGTAATGCATGCCACACATAGATATCTGGTGGATCAAAAATGGTGATCCCTAGCAAATTTTGAGTAGTATATATGAAAATTGGACCTCTTTTGTCGGCTGAAGATATCGGTATAGTCATGCTCTGGCAAAAGGGGGTTTGAATGCATCTTCTTAAAAATGCAGTATACCAAGTTAGTCATCATTATAATTATGGATCCATTAAATCCATTTTGGTCGAACAACCGACTAAAACATGGGGTGGAATGGTCCTTTGACAAGCAGAAAATTGACCAAAAGCAAAAAGTTTCGACTCAGGTCAGCCTGCGCGGACTGCGCAGGCTGACCTGAGTCGATACTTTTTGCAGGTGCCTTAAACCTCCATTTCATAGAACATGGCCCAAATAAATTTCAGCCCCTTCACCTTCATTGGCAATGTAGAGAGCACTTCTTGCGTAGATCAAGATCATACTACACAGAAGGTATTTTCCGATCTTGGATCTACATTCTTCGCTACTTGAGTTCCGATTTATGACCAAATCGTCGTTTTATTTGCCGATTTTTTTTTTTTTTTTTTAATTCTTTCTGAAAGTTTAATTAAAGCGATTAATACGTTTGCATTCAGACTTCCTTTACTAACAGCGATGTACCCATAATCGATGCTACATTCTCTTGAAAAAAAAAACAGGCCGAAGATCGACTTGTGTATATCTATCGAACGATTTGTTAACTGTTTAATTGACAAATGTATAAACCCAACCCTCTTCCGGCGGCAGAAAATACAGTCCACTGTAATTCGGAAAGACTTTTATCTCCCCCTGTTTTCGCCTATGTCGCCTAAGAGGCTCAACCATTATGTATTTAGTCATTAGGATGTCAAATAAACAAAACTGACATCTTTCATTAAGAGAATTAATCCAGAAATAGTAATTAAAAAGATAAATCCACCTACTGTAATTAAAGAGATAAATCCACACATTGTAATTTGGGAGATAAATCCACATATTGTAATTTTAAGGGTTTCTCTTGTTTCAATAAAATTCGCAACATAACGGAAGGTATCGATCAAAGATCAGACACCACGTTTTGTGCAGTCTGATCTTGATCTTAACTATCCTCCAAATCAGCCATAATTTTGACAAATCCAAAGAATGGCCCCTTCTCTTCATGAATTCATCCTAAGGTGCTCTGATTACAATTTTTGTTGCTTTTGAAGATAGTCAAGATCATGATCAGACAGCACAGAACGTACAGTCAGCGTGTAGCCAGGATCAGCGCTGTACTTTAAGGTATTCATGAGATATATTGGCCATGAAAAAAAAAACCATTCAAATGTAGCATCAAGATAGTTTAATTGTTTTTACTGAATGTACATTGTATATCCTAGCGGCGTGATAACTGGTTGTATCTTTATGTCCCGAGACTGTTTCCAGTAAAAAGAAAACGAGAGAATGTGCATTTTTGCATGTAAGCACATTCGTGAAATCATCGGCAGAGACGGTCATTTGTCGCAATGTTTTCTAGTTGTATCTATCTGAAAAGTAACTTAATGAAATAAGTCGACAGAACTGAAGATTTTTCAGGAGCCAAACATTTGCCTCAAATTTCCCAACACTCATTAAGGTGTCAAAAAGTGTAGAACAAGATGAGACTGCACGGACATGTTGGCTGATCTTGGTCTTCACTTTTCGCAAAGGTCTAAGGAGGTCACTTTTACATGAGCTAAGATTTTTTCCCGACAATAAAAAGTATCAGACTAGCAAAATTGAACGCATTTGCACACGACAAATTAAATGTCGCTCAATGATTAAATTTGTCTCTAAACGGGTACAAAACACTGTGAAAAAAGGAGAAAATGCTGGTTAGCAGCATTTTCTCCTTTCATCATAATGTTTTCAAAAGCCCACTTTTTCGGGGTCATACGGGGATAAAATACGCGGGATTGTATGATGAGTCAACTTTAATGCTTTTTCATGTGGCTGGAAAGAAGAGGGGGGGGGGGGTGAGTATTGAGCCCTACTTCGCAAGAACAAACGACAGCTAATGGCATCGGAAATGAGGTTTGAAAAGCCGTCTATAGATTTTTGCTTGTCGCGTTTTGTTTATATTGCATACAAAAGGTAATACAGGTAGTTATAGCCGAAAGCTTTCAACTCTTTACAAGCTATCTAAATGTTTTAACGACCCCAGGGAAACAAAATGCTTTTGAAAACATTGTGGGAAAAGGAGCAAATGCTGGTAACAAGCATTTTCTCCTTTTCCCACAATGTTTTCTACCCTATAAATAATAACTTCTTATTCAATTTTCTTTTTTTTTGCCAGTGTTTGTTTGTCTTTTGTAAATGTTTTAGAATCGGGCAATTCTTGATTTTTTTTTTTGTCTAGTACAGGGATTAACTTTTTTTTTTTAAAATCGATGGACAATTATTTGGATTTTAGGCTTCAAGTAAAGCTTTAACCCTTAGGCTGCTAAGCACGACTCAAGGCCTTTTTGCGGCCAGTGTTGATCAAGATCAGACTGCACAGAACGTGCAGTCTGATCTTGGATCAACACTGTCCGATAAGAGGATATTACCCCCCCCCCCCCAAAAAAAAAAAAAAATCCTCGAAGTAGCAACATTTGGGTTTTTACTATCGGCTTGAAGATATCATTTAACTAATTCAGCGGGATACGGATTAATTTTTAATTTTGTTCTCTCATCTGTTACCTTTTTTAGTTATTTTTTCGTCCTGTAGCAGGCATACCTTTGAAAACATTCTAGTAAAAGATAATTTAATAGAGGATATTTGGTTTTTTTTTTCGGAGAAAGATAGAAATTTATTTCATAGAGTGAACATCATCGGTAATATTTCACGAGTGGCGCAGCCACGTGTGAAAATATTACCGATGACGTTCACGAGATGAAATAATTTTCGATCTTTCACCGAAAAAACAAATATTCTATTTATTTCATGCCTTTAACCTCTTTCGGTGGAACTTACAACAAAATCCAGTACAGTTCCTTTTGGTTATTCCCTGTGAGGACCCCCCCCCCCCCCCCTGCATAGCAACGCATTACAATATTACGTAGTGCGCGAGAAATGTAGGGTAAATTACGTCATATTTCCATCAGGTTGAGAGGCACGCGCATTTTACCTAGGTAACTAGTGCGTGGGAACAACTGTTTCCGCCTTCAACTGAAGAGTTAGAATATAAAAATCGGTATTTTTCACTGGTCGTAACCATGAAATCTCAAAAAAATATTTCACCGATATATCTCGATAACCTACCGGAAAGCATGAAATAAATTATATATTATATTTCCTCTGATTATTTTGTCAACGAATGCCACTTTTAAAACTTAAAAACTTAAAAAACTTAAAAAAGTAGTTCCAGATTTTCGGCAGGAGGAAAATATTCACTGTGACGGGGAAATAATTCCCCCCAGCTTAAATTACGACATTTCTTTACCCATAACTTTTCTAAAAATAGACACATGAAATATAATATAGCAAGTTATATACCTGTGTCTACTTGTTCAGAAACTCTTTTTCCCAATGTGAACTCTTTCATGGGCAAACACAAATTGAAGATCTTTTAGGGACCGTCCAGTCCAAGATTAGACTGCATAGAACGTGCAGTATGATTTTTTATCTAGACTACCCGTTGTCTAAATAGTCGTCTGTAATCAAATTCTGTCTTAATACTCGTAGTATGGCATAGGAAGTATAAATGTACTTAAAGACCTAAAACATGTTGAAATTATTTAGTTGCCGGCGAAATAGTTAAGCTCTTTCAGAGAGAAAACCGGAAAGAACGAACGAACGATCGAACGAACGAGAGAGAGAGAGAGAGAAAGAAAGAAAGAAAGAACAGATCGAACGAACAAAGGAAAGAAAGAAAGACCGAACAAATGAACGAACGAATAAACGAAGGAGAGAGAAAGAGCCGCACCATTTCCATGATTCTATCCCAAGAATTAATCATAAACAAAAACTTACCATTTTTTAAGGGTAAAACTCTCTTCTACAAATCTTTCAAATCAATTCCAGTGTCCCAAGTTGAAACATTATTTTGTATTGTGACCGCAGTCAAACAACAGCACCAGTATCGGTTCGCTGTAGACTGATATTTCCTTTGTTCCCAATTGTTTATTTACTCTTTGCTTCAAGCAGACGACTTTTTGCGTCATGCAGCAGACGACTTCTGAAAACACTGTGGTAAAAGGAGAAATTGCTCTTAACGAGCAATTTCTCCTTTCGCCACAATGTTTTAACTTTTATTTCTACACAACACTTTGGTTTATATTGATCACCAGTATTTATCTGTAACGTTGTTTAGAATTCGTCTATAACAAGACTGTTTCAGGTAGTAGTACGGGGCGGTTATTTCTTTTGCCGCAATGCCAATCATTTAATTTTTTTTCCTCGACGGACAAAAGTATAAACAAACTGCAAATTAAAAGTATTTTTGGTCATAGTCTAACTTGGAGTTGTATATCCTAGATCAGACTGCATTTTCGTGCAGTCTGATCTTGATGCACGCTATCCACCAAAACAACTGATAAAGCTCATGGCGGCAAAAGGGTTAGAGTTCAAGCCCTTTACCACACCATCCCGACTTTTAACGACCCCCCGCAAGAGGGCCATTGAAAACATTGTTGGAGAAGGAGAAAACACTGGTAACCAGCATTTTACCCTTTTCCTACAATGTTTTCTATACTTCCACACATAAAATCATATTATTGAGTCACATTTGTTTTGTCGTCTGCAAATGATTTCAATCTGAACAAGTCTAAACTTTTGTCGTTTGGTAAAGCGTAACGAACAAAACAATTGTCGTAATGGCAAAACAATTTTGTCTGTTTAGTACAGTTTGGTATCCACCCCTAATAAGAGGATGGCCTGTCTTTAACTCTTTAGCAAAATGCAGATTTTAGACTCACCTAAATGTAAAGCATCTACAGACGACAAGTCTAGATTTCAGAGTAACGCAACTCCAGATTGGCTCAACCAAGTGGCTTAGTCAATCAGAGGTTGCGTTAGTTATTGAATCTAAAACAAGACTGAGACAGCAATTTAAACTGGATGGTGAATACCGGCCCTAGATAGATATAGAATGATTCTAGATCTATATCTCTTTGTTAACCCTTTACCACACAATTCAGAGTTTCATGGAATCTCAGAAAAACATTGTGAGAAAAGGAGAAAATGCTGATAATCAACTTTTTTTCCTTTTTCCGCAATGTTTTCTACTCTACCAGAGGGCTACAGCTAATTTGTGCTAATTTCGAATTTCTTGTCCCCAGTTACTTTCGGCTTGGAAGAGTCAAGAATTTCGTGTTTGTAAAAGGCTTAACTCTTTACCAAAAGACAAAGTTTTAGACTTGTCCAAATTGGAAGCATGTGCAGGCGAGAAAATAGAAGTGACCCAAAAATTGAAATTTGTATTTGGAAGAGTAGAAAACATCGTGGGAAAAGGAGAAAATGCTGGTTACCAGCATTTTCTCCTTTTCCCACAATGTTTTCATAAGTCGTGTTCATCAGGGTCGCTAAAACGCAGGATTGTTTGGGTTAAAGAATGAACTGTAAATTTTAGTACGCAAAAAAAGACCAGTAAGTTCATACGGTACTTCTATAGCTGAGTGTGCTGAAGACAATGATGTAGGTGTAGAGCGTCGGCCCCCTTACATCAAAGATTCCTGGTTCGAATCCCGTGATGAGCGCTGTGAACCTTTGAGACTAGCGTGTACTGGTTGAGGTTTCCATGAACCATTCATCGAGAGTGATTAATATTGGATGAAATGCCTTGTTTCACAACCAATACAAAAGGAATCGTTTTAAGCCTGAATCATATATAATCCCGACTTTTACAACAACTATGGGAAAGATGCCTTTTGAAAACATTGTGGGAAAAAAGAGAAAATGCAGGTAACCAGCATTTTCTCCTTTTCCCACAATGTTTTCTATCCTTCTCAAAACAAATTTCAATCATTGAGTCACATTTGAGCCATGCTCTGTGAAAAGGGGGCTTAATGCATCTGCAAAAAGTATCGACCCAGGTCAGCCTGCGCAGTCCGCGCAGGCCGACCTGGGCCCAAACTTTTTGATAATTGTAAATTTTCTGCCTGTCGAAGGACCATTCTAACTCATGATTCAGTGGGTTGGTAGAAAAAGTGGATTCTAAGGATCCTTAATTATGTGATGTCTTGCTTGGTACAATGCATCACGGAGATGCATTATGCCTCCTTTTCACAGAGCGTGGCTCATTGATTTTGTCGTCCTGCAAATGCTTTCAATTTGGACTAGTCTAAAAGTTTTTTGGTTTGGTAAAAAAGTTTAACAAACTATAGCTCATAGGTCAACAACCACTTTGTAAATTCCCGTACTATCTTGTGCGTGAGATAATCAATTGTTTATAAAGTGTTATTGAATTGCGTTAAAATCAATATTCCTTTAGCTGTATTCGACCCTTTATTGTATCCATTTCAGTCTTTTCTTTTAAAAAAACAAAAAAGTTGTATGGCTTGTTAAACAGACCCAGATTTTGATCATCCGCTTCAAAATATGGTAGCTGATCATTTGTACCATTTCTGTCTTGTGTCTATAATTAGAAGCCTGTAAAACCAGTTTAGATTCAGATCACCTGTCGCAACATGCGGTACCTGATCAGATTCTCACCTTTTTGAAAATAAGTGTAGAATTTGTACTGGTAAAATACAATTTACTTCTTAACTGCTGTTCTCGACCATGGGTGTGTTTTGCAGAGAGTGTAAAGTAAGAACAGCCTGCATAAACGTGCATTCTGATCTTGTGCTATACTCCCCGTTTTACTTACAGTGCCTTCGGACATGTGAACCCCATTCAATGCCAATAAACCTCACGAAATCTATTTTCTATTCGGCAAGGTAAGGGTTAATGAATCAGAGATATTTATGCACATGTAAACGAATCATACTCTGTGAAAAAGTGGCTTAAAGCATCTGCAAATGGTATCGACAAATGTCAAACTACGCAAGCTGATCTGGTCGAAACTTTTTGCCATTTGTAAACTTGTAAATTTTCTGCCTGTCCAAGAACCATTCTACCTAATGATTCAGTCCGTTGTTTGAAAAAAAGGAATTCATGGATCCATGATTAGGCGATGCCTTGCTTGGAATAATTCATTACGGAGTTGCATTAAACACCCTTTTTGCCAGAGCACTGCCCAAATGATTCATAGCCGAGCACAATAAAGTCTGAGTAGCCTAGGTTTCGATTATTTTTTCCTTTGATGTATTCGGACGTTACCTTGTAAAAAAAGTAGGAATTAACCTTTAGGCTGATAAGCGCGACTCACTGACGTTTTGCGGATAGTGCAGATCAAGATCAGACTGCACAGAACGTGCAGTCTGATCTTTGATCTACACTATCCGATAAGGGGATGTTCCCACCATAGATAGATAAATAAATAAATAAATAAATGAATAAAATAAAATAAAAAAAATAAAAAATTGAAATAACATTATTCGGGTTTTATTATCAGCTTGAAATGTTCATTCAATTTATTTAGGGTGCTAAGGACGAATCAAGGACCTTTTGCGGACAGTATAAATCAAGATCAGACTGCACAGAAAGTGCAGTTTGATCCTGAATTTACACTGTTCGATAATGAGATCCCCCAAAATGAATTTGAAATATCATTTTTGGACTCTTACTACCGACTTGAAAGTTTTATCTCAGTTATTTAGCAGTTTGAGGTTAAACCAAGAATACAATTTAGATTGGTTGGGAATACGTGCCCAGGATGCGACTCAGGGAGGTTTGAAACAGGAATGGAATTGGATGGGTTTCCTTACCTAAAACTCTTCTAAAAGTTAAAAGAAATAATGCAAATGGAATCTAGCACGAAAACTAAATGAAAACTAGCGAGGTAATAATTCTACAGTTTGATACAAAATCTAGGCATATAACGAAAATTGAAATGAAACATGGCTTATCTTCAAAAATGATAACAGTGATATTTATGTGAATACATCCAACACTGTATAATGACAAGATATATATGACCTAGACAACATAGAACAATGTCAGTTTCACGAAATTGCCACTATCATAAATCAAAGTACTGAAACTACTAGGAAAAGATGGTGGTAGAAACTTGCTAGCAAATAGGCTTTAAAAGTGGACTTAACTTCTTCCACAAAATCGCGATTCTAAGCGTTTTCCATGTGGATTTAGGCGTTAGGAAAGTTGTTTGGGTGAAATGACAGTGGTTCGGGTGTTTTTCGAGCGATTTGGGCTGAGCCTCGGTAGCGCAGTCGGTAGCGTGCAGGACTTGAGAACAGAGGGTCTTGGGTTCGATTCCTGGCTCGGCCAATTTCTTTCCAAGGATTGATGATAGTCATTGCGACAGGATTCATTCCTCTCCCACCGCTGACCATTGTCTCGACGATAGTTATGTGGGAAAGCAGCCAGTAGCTTGGAAAGAAAATTGTGCGAAGTACTGGTAAAAGTGACTCCAGGAAAGCACGGATAGGTGCACTGGCCGCCGCGATATAACTGAAATAATGTTGAAAACGGCGTTAAATATCAAACAATCAATCGAGCGATTTGGAGTGTTTTAGGTGTGTTTCTCTTCCACATTCATCTGCAATGTAGACGTTATGAGCTAGGTCATGTCAAAGCTGCGAAATAAGGCTAATTTCAAATCTAGAGGAATTTCCACGATTTGTAACTCTGAAATTCATTGTTTGTGTAATTGGTTTGCACAGATTTTCAATCTGCATGTTATTTTTACCTATAAAATGACACAGACGCATCTGTTCATTAATCTAAGTCTGACGGTCTGAAGGTCACCACCTTCTCAAAAATCATTTTAACTACAATGCTTTTATTCCAGTGACTAGTGTAAGCTGCGATAAAATATGACCCACACGGTTCATTTGATGAACTGAATGTTTCCCTGAAAAACTGTCACATCTTCCACCGGTCCCAGATTGATTTTCTTACGTCATTTTGTCAGCACACCCAGCTACAACTTCTTTTGATGCTATTTGGATACCAAAACCCGTGCTAAATAACTGAACTCTGAAAGACAAACAAGCAAAATGTTGGATTGGTTAGTTGAACTTACTTCCCCATATTTACAACGGATGCCAGTTTAGCATTTATGTTTGACTCGAGTTGTACATACCAGACTTTTTACATAACATGTTAAGCATAAGAGCGTTAAGCGCACTTGTTATTTGCAGACATTGTAGATAAAAACCAGACTGCCTTTTGCGGACAGTGTAAGTGAACATCAGACTGCACAGTATTGCATGCAGTCTGATTTTGGACCTAAACTCCCCGTTATTTTTTGAGATTGTTTCTTGCAAAAACCATTGGAATTATATTGTTTTGGTCTATTTTCTTGATCAAGGAAGTGATAACTGGCTTTTTGTGGACGTTGGAGGTCAAGGTCAGAGTACATAGAACGTACATACAAATCTTGGGTATTCACTATTGTTATAGATACACTATGGCCAGACAGCCCTGGGTTTATTATATCGTTGTCTCCTTTGCATAATGAAGCTATGCATATAAACGAGGTATATAGAAACATGGACCTTCCAATCAATAATGCAACCAATTAAAGTGCTTATCCCTTAGGCTGCTAAGTGCGACTCAAGGACCTTTTGCGGACAGTGTAGATCAAGATCAGACTGCACAGAATGTGCAGTCTGATCTTGGATCTACGCTGTCCGATGAGGAGATATCTTTCTCTAAAAGTGCTTTTGAAATAGCAAAATTTGGATTTTGACTGTCAGCTTGAAACTTTCATTTCACTTATTTAGCAGGATATGGGTAAAATTCAGAGCTAGAATGGGTCAATAGTACTGCAATAACGCTACCATTAGTATCGCAAGCTGTCCGATTAGGTTTGTAATTCGAAGTATGCTGTATGAATTAAGGTCTACAGCCCCTAACTCTCCTATTAAAAGACGAAAGCTGCCGAGTTTGGCCTAATAGCCTTTACGAAAACGTCGATGTTACACGATATTTACCGATGAGTTAGTGAGTCTACGGCTCCTAACTCTCATATTAAAAGACGGAAGCTGCCGAGATTGGCCGAATAGCCTTTACGAAAACGTCGATGTTCACCGATTAGGTAAGGGTCGTAGACCTTAAGTACAAGTCGTTGCATTCTGCCAGTTACTTGCAATACAGGGATAGATCTATGAGTCTATGAACATTTACAGTTTATAGTTTTGTGATTAGTACAATGTGCATGAGAGTACATTTTGAACTCAACCTAGATTGCTCCCGAAATTACCCTTTAGTGCAATTGGGATACCAAGACAAAAACGAAAATTGTGAAATCGTTAAAAAGTACGAGACCTTGTATTTATGCTTCCGTTTAGCACTTGATGATTTACCTTCAAAATTAAGTTTGCCAGGAACTTTTGTTTTTACACCGTCGACTAATTCTTTCGCTTCAACAGGGGACATTTTTTCACCGAGTCCAGTGGCCACTCTATACACGTCGCCAGCGGAAATATAGCCTCTGCTCGAGGCGTCCAGTATTGTAAAAGAGTCTTTGATATCTTCTCCGGCATCTGTGTCCTTCATACGTTTAAACATTAACACTTTAAACTCCTCAAAGTCTATTTCACCGTCTCCTGTAACAAAGACGTTAAAGGGAGATAACTCATGGACTCATTTTAGTGTTGGACAAAAAAGCTAACATGACTTAAAAAGAAGAAGAATACGAAGGGAGATAATTCATGGAATCATAATGTTGGTGCACCAAAAGTTATCTCAACCCTTTACAACCCTTTTAACGACCCTGAAAAAGAAAACTTATGAAAACATTGTGAGAAAAGGAGAAAATACTTGTAACCAGCATTTTCTCCCTTTCCAACAATGTTTTCCACTCTTCCAAAGACAAATTCCGTCATTTAAGCCACACTTCATTTGTCATCTATCAATCAAGATAAGTTTAACTCTTAGGCTGCTAAGCGCGACTCACCGACCTTTTGCGGACTGTGTAGATAAAGATCAGACTGCACATAACGTGCAGTCTGATCTTTGATCTGCACTGTCCGAGAAGGACATGTTCCCCCCCCCCCCCAAAAAAAAACAACAACAACAACTTTGAAATAGCATTTTTTTATTTTTATAATCGGCTAAAAATGTTCTTTTTACTTATTCATTACGATAGGGGTAAAAATTTCGTTGTCTAATACAGACTCCACTCATTTCACAACCATATCCTTTTTGCAGATGGCGTTACTTAGGATCAAGCCGCACAGAACGTTCACGCTGAAATCGGATCTCCGTCATTCGTTAATTTTATTCTCATCTATGACAATGAAGTCTCTGCAATTGCTGGAAATGAACAAATTTTTGCACTACAACGTAACGTTACTTTAGCCACAGGCCTTTGAAGCTCTATTGGTCTATCACGGGACACTAAGATTTTCCCTTGTCGATCATCGAACACTTATAGCACATTGGTGCATCGCCTGTATATTACGGAATATACTCAAATTTTCATTAACACCGTTTCTATAAATAGCACATCAGCGACTCCCTCCATATCGTATATAGTAAGTATATAGTCTTACTACATACGATAAAGAGGGAATCGCTAATATGCTATTTACAGCAACGGTGTCCGATAATGAAAATTTGTTATCCCTTAATAGACCAATGGAGTTTCAGAGGCCTATGGTTTAGCCAAAAATAAACCGCTCAAATATGAAAGTGTCACCTATTGACGACAGATGCAAGCTGCATACAACAAGGTAAGGAACCCACAACTGAAATGCTTCAATACCAAATATTTTCTACACCCAAATACTTTGAATCGACTAATTTCTTGAACACAACGTAGTCAGACAATTACAAGATGAATTAGCGTGGCTAGAAACAAATCTCTTACCATTTACGTCGATTTTATTGACCATTTCCTCCACCTCCAACTGCGAAGGGTTCCGACCGAGCGATCTGAGTGTCTGTATGAACTCATCCACGTCAATAGACCCGTTTCCGTCACGGTCAAACAGTTTAAACGCCTCTCGGAACTCTAAAATATACAAGAGTCGTGCTCTGTGGTTAGGTGCTTTAACTCTTTACTGAACGACAAAATTTTGGACTTAACCAAATTGACAGTATTTGCAGGCGTCCAAATAAATGTTGTTCAAATGAGGATTTCAATCTTTGACAGAGTAGAAAACACCGTGGGAAAAGGAGAAAATGCTGGTTACCAGCATTTTCTCCTTTTTCCCACAATGTTTTCAATAGCCTTCTTCTTCTTCAAGATCTTTAAAACTCGGGATTGATTAGTAAAGGGTTTTAATACACTTTGAAAAAACTTTTGGCCCTTGTCAGCCTGCACAGTCTTCGCAGGCTTACCTGGATTGAAACTTTCTTTTTACCGTTGATAAAATTTCTGCACGTCAAAAGACCATTCAACCACAGGATTCAGCCGGTTTAAAGAAAACAAAATGGATCGATACATAGCGACGAGTTGCTTATTATAATGCCTTACAATGTTATATCATATCCCATTTTCACAGACAGCCGCTCATACTTTCACATAAATTTGATCGGTGTTCTGTGAAAATGGGATTTAAGACATCTCAGTGATCAATTATACCAAACAAGCCATGACATGATTATGGATCCATAAAATCAATATTGTCTAACAATCAACTGAATCATGAGTTATACTGGCCCTTTGACATGGAGAAAATTCACCAATAAGTCAAGCATGCCAGACAAATAATATTTTTTGAGTTTCTGTGGATTGTACTTTTTACTACAGAAAGATGTCGAGTTTAATTCAGCCGGTTTTTTGACATAATGGATTTTATGGAACTATAATAATGAGATGACGGCTTGGGATAACGCATCAAACCACCTTTTGCCAGAGCGAGGCTCAATTTCATTTATCCCAACATGCCTAACATCGAGTACATAATGGAACTGGACCCTTGACTAGAAAGACTTTACCTTTTACAATTAGTGAAGCAGTGTAGTTCTCTTTCCTAAAGCGTCCAATTGCTGTACCATTTTTAAAAGTAAAATTACTAATGGTACAATTTAGCCACGGTCTTGCAAAAGAGAATTTAGTGTATCTCCGTAATGCATTAATACCAGGCAATTCATCACATAATTATGGATCCATAAAATCCATTTTGTCTAACAACCAACCGAATAATGAGGTAAAATGGTCATTGGAAATGCGGAAAATGTACCCAAAGTAAAAAGTTTCGACTTAGGTCAGCCTACGCAAGCCGCGCAGGCTGATCTGTGTCGATACTTTTTGTAGATGCATTAAGCCCCCTTTTCACAGAGCATGGCTCAATTATGCAAACAAAGCTCAAATGACTTTATGCACTTATTTTTTCGGACTGATAATAAACTTACGCGTGATCTTTGCATATACTCATTATCTCCCACATTTTTTTTTTCCTTGCAACAAACCGCTTCTTCAGCAATTTTTCTTTCCGTAATGAACTCACTTTTTTTTTTTTTAAAGTTGTTAATCATTATTTACAAAGATGTCTGCAAAGTTTTCTCCTTCGAATTTTGATTCAGTGAGTATTAGGTTAATTCGCGTGGACTGCAGATTCGAGGTGATTCTTTTGTTCCCCTTGTTTTCAATCTATTCAGGTATGACAGTAAGTATGCCTTGTGCGAAGCCAACACCGGTTGCTCACACGGTAACGTACAGGACTTGATACCCAGAGATAGCTGGTTCAATTCCGGCTAGGCCATTGTTTCTCCCCGATGAATTATGATAGTCATTGCCACAGGATTCTTTCCTCTCTCACCGCTGAAAATTGTTTCGAATATGTTAATGTGGGAAAGCAATATTGGTTACAAACAGTTTTCCCCTATCTCTTTACAGCACGACAAAAATGCAGACATGCTCAAATTGAAAGCATTTGCTAGCGACAATTCAAACGTGGCTGAAAGAATGGAAACTGTCTTTGTTATAGGGTAGAAAACATTGTGAGAAAAGGAGAAAATGCTGGTTACCAGCATTTTCTCCTTTTTCTACAATGTTTTCAAAAGGATTCTTCATCAGGGTCGTAAAACTTGTGATTGTGCGGTAAAAGGCTATATTCCAACAATGTTTTCTACCCTTTCAAAGACAAATACCACCATTTATATAAGTCACATTTTATTTATGCAAAATCTTTCAAATGGGATAGGTTTTAAGTTTGTCGTGTTGGATAGACTTAGGCCAGCTCATTTACTTGTTTATTAAACAATCACGACATTAAAAGACGCTGAAATGAGGGGAATTATAAAACACTGTTGGGAGAGGGAGAAAATGCCAGCATTTCCTCCTTTTTCCACCGCATTATTTTGTACTCTTTTAAAGACAAATACCATCTTTTGAACCATATTTTATCTGTCGTTAGCAAATGCTCTCAATGTGAAACGAGTCTAAAATTTTTCGTGTGGTAAAGAGTTAAGCCATCTGATTTAATTGTTTACCAAACAATCCCGGCTTTTAAAGATCCTGAAAGACTTGAAATGTAAAAGCATAGTGGGAAAAGGAGAAAATATTTGGTACCACCATTTTCTCCTTTTCCCACAGTGTTTTCAGCCTTTTCAAGGGCAAACTTTAGTCTCATCATTTGAGCCTCATTTCATTTTTCGTCTACTGTTGCTTTCAATTTGGGACAAGGCTAATATTTTGTCGTCTGGTACAGAGTTAACACAACACAATGTAATTAGAATTACAGCGATTACGTCTATTGCAGTACTTAACGGATTAACTCCGGACATTGCCCAGCATTGATTATTTCTTGTAGACGACATTATATCTTGCAGACGAAATTCTTCGTATGGCAGCAGACCAACTTTGAAAACATTGTGGCAAAAGAAGAAATAGCTCGTGACGAGCAATTTCTTCTTTTTCCACGATGTTTTCAAGAGTATTTATGCAAAAATCCTAAAGTAATGCCAAGCCTATACGATAAAAAATATTTTTTATCATATAGGCTTGACCAAACAAGCGTACGGTATAGATCCAAGATCAGACTGCACGTTCTATGCAGTCTGATCTTGATCCATACCGTCTCCAAAAGCCTCTGTTTTCGTCTAGGGTCAAATTTGATATATGACTTTACAAAACGAGGGCAATACCCAGTTAATCCTTCAGGCTGTTGATTTGGAATTCTGTAGGCTTGCGGGCAAAGATATGTCACCTATTGCCACATAGCCATTTTGGCTCGCAAAGCCATTTTAGCTGCTTTCTTAGACCATGTAGGTACACATCAGACTGCAAAGAACACGATGCTCGATCTTAACTGTCCTATAGTTAAAAATACTCTGACCAAAGTAAAGTTACCTTCAGTGGGGCTAAATGTCTTAATTGAATTTATACAGAGGATTAGGAAGAGAACGATGCACAGAAAAGTTATTTTTCTTACTTCAAACAAAGTAAGAAGTACTGGTATTCCAACTGTTCTCTCACAAACATTGGACATTAATTTGGGCCATGCTCTGTGAAAAGGGGGCTTCATGCATCTGAAAAATGTATCGACCCATATTAGTCTGCGCAGTCCGAGCAGGCTGACTTGGTCTAAATCTTTTGCTATTGATCAATTTTCCACGTGTCCAAGAACCATTCTGCCTCATAGTGCAGTCCGTTGTTTTCACGAATGGATTTTATGGACCCCTTATTATGTGATGACTTGGTTGGTATAATGCATCACGAAGATGCATTAAACCCCCTTTTGCCAGAGCATGGCTCATTTGTTTCTACGGTATTTAACACCGCTTTCGGTGTTGTTTAACACCGCTGTCGATGGTGTATCAGTCATATTACGTTCGTAATAGGTAAACAGCCCTTTCATATCTTTTCTGTTTTTCACTACGAACAGTTTCGAACCACTCCAGTGCCTGACCACTCCTTTGTGATCAGCGTCGACAAAGGGAATCGGCCTAGCATTCCTAATAGACATATCCAACACCTCGCCAATGAGCCACAGTGGAGACCGGGACCGGTATTCACCAACCATTCTTGATAGCACTTATAGTTCTATTCTCAAGTAATTTCTAAACTTCAAAGTAACGCAGTTTCTGATCAACTGAAGCATTTGTTTTAGCCAATCAACATTTGCATTACTCTTCAAATCTAGAAAAAGACTACAAGAATGCAATTTAGAAGCGTTCATGAAAGCGGGCCCGGGTCTGAGACAGAAGTATTCGAATGCAGTTTTGCAGATTTTGCTTGCCACGTGGTCATTATCCAGAGTAATAACCATTTTGTAGATACTTGTATACAAGAACTGAACCTTACCATCAATCCTCTCTTCAGGTATATACTCCTCTTCCTGAAAATGATGGATAAGGGTAATTTTATCATAAAAGATACACAACAAAGCCAACGTGAAACACACATATACATATATATGAGCTATGCTCTGTGAAAAAGAGGCTGAATGCATCTGCGCAGGCTGATCTAGGCCGAAACTTTTTGCTACTGGTCAGTTTTCAATATTTCTTAGGGCCTGTCTACTTCATGATTAAGTCGGTTGTTTAAAAAAGTGTATATAATGGATCAATAAGAATGTGTTGGCTTGCCTGGTACCATGGATCACGGAAATGCATTAAGCCCTCTTTTTGCCAGAGCATGGCTCATATAGCATATAAACTATACTCTGTGAAAAGTGAACTTAATGCAGCTGAGAAAAGTATCGAAACTTTTTGCGATTGTTAAAGTTTCTGCATGTCCAAGGACAAGTCTACCTCATGATTCTGTCAGTTGCTCACCAAAAATAGATTTCATGGATTCCATAATAATGTTATGAATTGCATGGTATTATGCATCACGGAGATGAATTAAACTCCCATTTGTCAGATCACGGGTTATATGCACTATATGATCTTTCGTTCTTAAATCGTACGAGTAATTAACTCTTTGCAAATAAACTTTGGCTAAAATAAATAATTTTGTCTTTGAAAAGTTAGAAAACAATGTTAGAAAATTAAAAAGGTTTTCAGCGACTCCATTTTAATGGGCATTAAAACGGAATTGTTTTGTGGTGATTGAAAAAAATAAAAGCGATACTTAAACGTCAAAATGTGATCCGTTACATCAACAGGTGCTCATTCTTTTACTTAGAAATTCATTCATTGTAATTAATTAATACACGGATGAAATTGAATGACTTCATAGCTATATAAGAAAAATGTTTATTATTATTATTATCATTATTATTATTATTATTATTATTATTGTATAAGTGAAAAAATGGATTAGTTTGGATGGATATAGAAAAAAATAATAAAATTTAACAAACAAATAAAATTATTATTTCTTTTTATAAAAAAAAGTAATCAATCATCGAATATATTTCGATGAAACAACTTACCAAGTCCATCGCTCAAACCTTCACTTGCGGAATTAAAGTGACGTACTCACTGTAAACATACTTAAAGACATGCATACGGATTATGCAAGTAAAGATAAGAAGAAAACAAGGATTTACCATGTTATTGTACCTTTAATCCGTCCATGTATGCAGAGATTTATTCCGCGGTTTTTACCAATTTCTCCGCTCGGTAAACAAACTTGAAAGTTATAGATTTTATCTCTCCACGTCCATGTTTCAATAGCAGAGCTATATAAATTTTGACCTGTGCTCTGGCAAAACGGGAATTAATGCATCTGCGAAAAGTATCGACTCAGGTCAGCCTGCGCGAATTGCGCAGGCTGACCTGGGCCGAAACTTTTCGCTATTGGTCAATTTTCTGTATGTCCAAAGATTAGTCTACCTAATGATTAATTCGGTTGATTAAAAAAGTAGCTACATGTATTATGGATCTATCATTATGAGATGGCTTGCTTGGTGTCATGGATCACAGAGATGCATTAAGCCCCCTTTTGACAGAGCATGGCTCAGTTTATTTTGCTGTCTGTTTATTTGTCCTTCTGTATGTTTTACATAACGACGTGGACGTAACCTCTTATCCAATAGCATTAACTCTTTTTCAAATGACAATATTAGACTGTTCTAGACTGAAATCATTTGCAGATGCCGTATTGAATATGACAATAAGTTTAGTTCGAATCGGGTAGAAAACATTGTGGGAAAAGGGGAAAATAATGGTTACCTTTTCCAAAAATGTTTTCGAAAGCTGTTTTCCCCTAGGATCGACATTGTTCGGAAAAGAGAAAGAATCGAAGACCCAAGCAGGATCTGCTTTCTGATTTTCAGTCTTATTCTGCGATATATGAGGCTATAAATGTAGTAGGCCTAAATCAGGCGGGAGTGGCATTAATTAGACGTGACTCAAATGATAGGACTTGTCTTTGAAAGGGTAGAAAACATCATGGAAAAAGCTGAAAACCAATATTTCTGGTTACCAACCTCTCCTTTTTCCAAAATATTTTCAAAAGTCAGTTTCCTATGCGGTTGTTAACACACGGGATGTAAAGATTTTGGTAAAGATTTTAAAAGAATCGACGAACTCAAACGCTTTTTAAGGTCCTCTTACTGACTTTTTCCCTTATTCCGCTTTATATATGCGGCTCTATGCTTTTGCAGAGAGTATACACTAAGATCTGTCGGCACATACATGCAGTCTGATCTTTGCGAAAAGATGCAATAATGCATCTGCCGAAAGTATT
The DNA here is from genome assembly GCA_946811185.2 of Hippopus hippopus. Classification (NCBI taxonomy): domain Eukaryota; kingdom Metazoa; phylum Mollusca; class Bivalvia; order Cardiida; family Cardiidae; genus Hippopus; species Hippopus hippopus. The sequence continues at coordinate 21,394,035 of OX328097.1, forward strand.
AACATAGGTCAGTCTACGCACTTTGTGCAGGCTGACCTGGGTCAAAACTTTTTGCCATTAGTAAATCATTTGCTTTTCAAGTGACCATTCTAGCTCATGATACAGCCTTATCCCCTTTCCTGCTAAAGAAGTTGAATAAAACTTTCAAGCCGATAATAAAAACCCAAATATAGTTATTTTAAGAAAAAATATCTCCTTATCGGACAGTGCAGATACAAGATCAGACTGCACGTTCTGTGCAGTCTGATCTTGATCTGCACTATCCGAAAAAGGTCTTTTGGCCTCGCTTAGCAGCCTGGTGGTTAGAAACAAAATGTGTTTCACACTATACGACGACTAGCTAGGTATAATATATTACGAGAATGCTTTTAACCACTTTTTCCCCTGACTGTCGCTCATTTATTGCAATTGGTACCATGGTCTTCGCGAAATAATTCAAATACGACTGATACGGCAAAAACAAAATAAATCAACTGTCACGATATTTTCCAAAACACAAAATAATCGAAAAAGGCCCCTAAATATTCATTTAGCAAGGTGTCATAAAAACAATATAATATATCAAGTTTCGAGCACACACAATAAAAAATCGAAAAGCGTGAAATAGATCTCCAGCAAGGTTTTAACTGCAAGGGGTTATAAATTGAAAATAAAGAATTGACACGTGATCTGTTTCATTGTCAAAATTATCATTTCTCTTTTCACCACATCGTTTCTTTCGTTTATTATATGGTGCCTAGTGCCATTTTCAACCGACTTTTTCGGTTATATCGCAGAGGCCATTGCAAAGCCTTTGCAGACTAGAAATCAAAATTTTGCTCAAATTATGGGGTTTGTCTTGGGAAGGATAGAAAACGTGGTGGAAAAAGTACAAATTTCTGGGTAACAGCATTTTCTACTTTTTCTATAATGTTATCAAACGCCTTCTTCATTAGGGCCATGCTTCTCTGGATCTGTTTTCACCAACCATTCTTAAAAACGTTCTTAGTTTTAATCTCGAGAATTTTCTAAATTTGAAAGCAACTGTGACAACTTTTGATTGGCTAAAGCAAATATTTCAGCCAATCAGAAGCTGTGTTTCTTTCTAAATCTACAAAAGCTTAAGAATAAAATTAAGAATGGCCGATGAAAAGGCACCCTGGCGTTTCTTCATGTTACCACGGAGAAATTTTCAGCCCTGTCCGTTACCGACTTCGCTACCGGGCTCGGCCTCCGCACATCGAAAGCGTTCTTATTACATGTATAATTTATGTACTTTAACCCTTTACTAAACAATCCCGTGTTTTAGACCAAGCCTGGGGATGGTTTTGAAAACATTCTGGAAAAAGGAGAGAATGATCTTAGGCAGCATTTTCTCCTTTTCTGCAAACGTTCTCTACCGTTTAAAAGACAATCTCAATCGTCTGAGCCAATTTCATGCAATATGGTCAATATTCTTTCATAAATGGTTCTTTGATTTGGACATGTCCAACACGCATATAGACTTCGAAAATGTCCAAAACATGAAGTTTTCAGTGTCAAGTTGAAGGGAGAGGTTGCCATGAATCGGCATCCTGTCATAACGCATAATAACTCGTCCGCAGACGAGGAGTGTTACATTCCATAGCCCTAGTTCATGAATAAGCATAGTGTTAGAGCCACCTTAATAACCTCCCTTTAATTGATGAGGTTTGGGCAAAATGTTGGGCACTGTGTCTAAGTATGTCAGCTGAGGCTGAAGCATTTGAGCTATGCGAAAAAGGGGATTCAAACCATCTCAGTGATATTATACCAAGCAAGTTAGCACATAATAGATTCATTTTGTCTAACAACTGCTGAATCATGAGATAGAATAGACCTTGAAAATGTAGAAAATTAGCAAATAGCAAAAAGTTTTGACTCAATCATGTCAGCTTGCGCGGACTGAAGATGCATTAAACCCCCTATTCACAGAGCATAGCTCATTTTTATTGAAATGACGGCTGCCATAGTCTATGTGTCTGTACTTATTGCCTCAGCTAGCCGCTTTCGCTGTTTATGTCAGGCTCGTCTCATCTGCGCTTTGCTGGTCGTAACAATACCCTGGTTAATCAGTGCAAATGACATCTGCCGCTGTAAAGTCTTGCTCGGTTGGATACATATGAGCCATGCTCTGGCAAACGGGGGCTTAATGCATCTGCATGAAACATGATACCAAGCAAGACATCACATAATAATGGATCAATAATAGCCACTTTTTTTAAGAACCGACTTATTCATGAAGTAGACTGGCCCTTTGAAATAGAGAAAATTGACTAATGGCGAAAAGTTTCGGCCCAGGTCAGCTTGCGCGGACTGCGCAGGCTGACCTGGGTCGATACTTTTTGCAGATGCATTCAGCCCCCTTTTGCCAGAGCATGGCTCATTTATATATGCGCCATGCTCTGGCAAACGGGGGTTTATGCATCTCTATGATGCATTACGCCAAGCATGGTATTATATAATTGAGGATGTATAAAATCCATTTTGTCTAACAAGCGACTGAATCATAAGGTAGACTGGTACTTTGACACGCATACCTGGACATGTAGGAAACGTACCAAAGGCAAAATGTTTTGTCACAGGTCAATCTGCGCGGACTGCACAGGCTGGCCTCGGTCAATACTTTAGCAAATGCGTTAAACCTCCTATTTAAAGAGCATGGCACATATTTAGCTAAAGTTGAATCACGTCTATTTGTAATATGACGAATGGGTATGACTGCTGCATGCATCTCATGCCCTCACCGGGCGGTGCCGTCGTATTTGTTGGAATATGCATGTATACATGGTCGCTTTTTGTTGATGTTAGATTTATTGATTGATTGTATGGTGTTAAACGCCGTTTTCAACATTATTTCAGTTATATCGCGGAGGCCAGTGCACCTATCCATGCATTCCTGGAGTCTCTTTTACCAGTACTCCGCACAATTTTCTTTCCAAGCCACTGGCTGCTTTCCCACATAATCATCGTCGAAACAATGGTCAGAGGTGAGAGAGGAATGAATCCTGTCGCAATGACTATCATCAATCCTCGGAAAGAAATTGGCCGAGCCAGGGGTCGTAGCCAGGGATCGAACCCTGGACCCCGTGTTCTCAAGTCCTGCACGCTACCGACTGAGCTACCGGGGCTCGGCTGTTGATGTTAGAACAAGGATACAAAGACAAGTCATACAGAAGCCTTTTAGCCGTGCGCTGTGAAAAGGAGGTTAAATGAATCTTCAAAGAGTATCGACCCAGGTCAGCCTGCGCATTTCGCGCAGGCTGACCTGGGTCGAAACTTTTTGGTTCTTGGTAAATTTCCTGCATGTTAAAGGACCATTCTACCCAAGGTTTCAGCCGGTTATTCGACAGAAAGCCTTGTAAAACGAAATAAGATACGAAAGAAATTTGGATTAGAAAAAAATAAGAGCATTTCAAACCGAAAAAAGAGGAAAAGTAGATAAGAGAAGAGAATGCTTTAACTGAATATCATCGATTAAATTCTATTTTATTTGATATTTAGTAAACAAAATATCAATACTGTAGGTATTTACAAACAATAAAGACAAATTATGACAGTAACAGAAATTACAGAAAAACAAAACGCATAAACACTTATCCAGCCGAATTCCAATTGTTTACTAGCAGAAAAATTAAATTTTGTAAAGTTTCTTGGCATTTTATTGGGTTTACATGACTCAAACTAGCGATAAAACAGCAGAGAATGTAGAGTAAGATCAGACTGCACATATGTGCATGCTGATGTTGCTTTATACTCTCTGCTTATTACATTCATGGTCGTAAACCGCAGAAGAATAGTCACACTAGTAAATGGGATTTTTTTTAGGAAAAAAAAAATAAAACGTTATACAAATCATTGTTTATGTCTTCCGGAATCGAATTTTTAAATGCCGTTGCTTATGGAAGTTTTGCATTTTTTTATTGGGAATTTCTGTATTATATATGTTTTGTGACGTTTGTGACTATGTACATTGTACTTGTCAATAAAGAATCTATCTATCTATCATCTGTTCCTAAATCATAGTTCTTGAAAAGGCAATAGGCTAAAAACATATTCTAATGAAAGAACTCCTCTACCGAGAATTTATTTACTTTTGACGCTTTACCAGACTTGTCCAAATTGGAAGCATTTGCAGACGACAAATCAATTTTGTCTCAAACGATGGAATGTTTCTTTGAAAGAGTAAAAAACACCGTGGGAAAAGGAGAAAATGCTGGTTACCAGCATTTTCTCCTTTTCCAACGATGTTTTCAAAAGCTTCCTTAGGGTCAAAAACAGCGATTTTTTTGGTGAGGGGAAAATGTTATTATTCTTATTTCGCGGAAACAGGAATTTGAACACACTTTGATGAAGACGCTATCATGATATCTTTGAACATTGATACAATAATCAGGTAGGCAATGTTGGCATAGGTCCTTGTAATTCTGTCAGACGTCTTTCAACATTACTGCATAGAATTCTGAAAAAGAGAGAGAAAATTATAACACAAGAAGTGAATAAATATGAGCCATGCTCCCGCAAAAGCGGGTTTAAGCATATCTGTGATCCATTATACCAAGGAAGTCATCACATGATTGTGGATTTATAAAACCCATTTATGTAACAACTGGCTGAGTCCTGCGGTCAACTAGTCCTTGGATATGCAGAAAATTTACCTGCAGCAAAAAGTTTCGCACTGCGCAGGCTGACCTGAGTCGATATTTTTTGAAGATGTATTAAGGTCTACGGCCCCTAACTCTCATATTGAAAGACGGAAGCTGCCGAGATTGGCAGAATAGCCTTTACGAAAACGTCGATGTTACACTATATTTACCGATGAGTTAGTGAGTCTACGGCCCTTAACTCTCATAAGAACAGACGGAAGCTGCCGAGATAGGCCGAATAGCCTTTACAAAAACGTCGATGTTACGCAATATTTACCGATGAGTTAGGGGTCGTAATCCTTAAGCCCCCCCCCCCTTAAAAGAGCATGGCGCATTCATAAACTGAAAACACAGCGACCAAATAATCGCATAATCATGGGTCCATAAAATTCATATCCTCTGACAACTGGATGGATCTTGAGCTAGTTCGTTTCCTGGACATGCAGAAAAGTTTCGAGCGAACTGCGCAGGCTGATCTGCGTCTATATCTTTTGTAGACACATTAAACCCACAATTTCACAGCGCGTGGCTCTTAGTATAGTTTCTAATGTATGCGCTGTACTGATGTATTACGTTAAAAACAATTTTTACAAACCTTCCCACGTCATTTTGCCACCATGTCTTGTGTCGGCTTCTCGTAGCATTTCCGTTACTTCTTCGTCCGTTAACTTTTCGCCCAGTTGTGCCATGACAGCCTTCAGATCAGCGTGTGTAATAAAGCCGTTACTTTCTCGGTCAAAGATCTCGAAAGCTTCCCTGATCTCTGTTTCGTGGTCACCTTCGTTCATCTTTTTTGCCATCATTTGAAGAAATTCTTCGAAATCGATTTCGCCATTTCCTGTAAAAGTTTGATGGTAGTTGAGATTTAAAGGCTCACTGGCTGCCACATGTAAATAATTAGGGAGTCAAAATACAGATAAGTTTCATTCGTACCATTTAAAAGTATGAATATGATTGGATATCTAAAGATGTGTTTCAATCAAATCTGTCAAGGTTGCAGTCAATGGAAGAAAAAATTAAGGTAAAACTACAACAGTTGCCAACATTAGTTCCAGTTTCACAGATTTGACAAATGTACCGTAACTCTCTACAAGGGTCGTAATAAAACGTACACTTTTAAATGATATAGATTAATCCTAAGGCTTTTAAGTTAGACTTATTGACCTTTTGCGGACAGCGTTGATCAGACTGCACAGAACGTACAGTCTGATCTTGGATCTACGCTGTCCGATAAGGAGACATTTTCCTCCAAAAATAACTTTGAGATAGCAACATTAATGTGTTTACTATCGGCTCGAACTTTTCATTTAGCTTTTTAGCAGGTATAAGAGTTAAATTTTTCTGCAATTTTTCTATTGAATTGTTTCTTTTGGTCGCAATCGTGCCTTTAATACTCGATTGATTGAATTTGCGTTTATTTATCGTTGCCACCGGTTGCCCATACGGGCGATGCCCCCTGAAGGCTATTAGTATTGTTAGACGGGCTAATGCAGACACAGGACGAAACCAATACTAAGTTACGCCTGGTAACGTGCTCGGGGTATGGCACCGTCACACGGGACCTCGGTTTAAGGTCTCATCTGAATGACCATTAGTAATTTTAGATGGCCAGCCGTTGGAATCGAACCAACATCCTAAAGTGACCCGAAACATCACGTTCACGAGTCCAACGCTCTACTAACTGAGCTATGCGGGCTGGTCTGCCTTTAACAATTCTACTCCGACTATCTGATAAAAAAGTCTTATCTTAAGTAAAGGTGACTTTCCCAATTTTTGCTAGGATATTTTCAAAAGTTGTTGCTATTAATTAGTTTCTGAAGGGGCAATAGTATGTATGAGATTGAAGTTTAAACACGACATTTTGACATTTTTTTTCTGCTCCCCCCCCCCCCAAATTTTAGGTGAAAAGCACTACTTGACTCGCTTTGTGAATGTGAAGAATGCGCTTAATTCTACCCAAAGAATGCTTAGATTTAATTAGCATTTATTATTATGAGACAACGCTTCTATCGAGAAGTATTTTCCACCTAACAAACTGAGCTGTAACAGAAAAGATCAGTTACATATTTGTATAAAAAATGGAAGTTAAGCTTTATTTTAAATCGTTGAAAGGGAAGCAACTCATACTGTCTTACTAAGGATGAATGTTGGCTTAGCTAGCACGACACTTCATTTGTCGTATCATGCCAGGTATGAAAATACCAATGAAATTATATGACATACATTATAAAGCTATACGCGAGTATCAGATATAAAGAAAATGGTGGGCCCAGTGGCTATACTATCTAAATGTAGGTCTTGAAATATTCTTTCTATAGAACACAGGAAATTACGGTGGCACTGAGGTGACATGTGCATTTTTTTTATTTATCTCGTTCCCACGAGATAATAATTCGTTTTCTCGAGTTTTTTTTTAATTAAAAAAAATGCAAAAAACGAAATATTATCTCGTGGGAACGAGATAATAATTCGTTTTCTCGATTTTTTCTTTTTTTAATTAAAAAAAAAAAAAAAAAAATGCAAAAAACAAAATATTATCTCGTGGGAACGAGATAATATCTCGTTCGAACGAGATAATCAGTCAATCCAAGCCATCCACTGAATCAATTAAAATTAGACCCAGGTGCACTGTACTTCCGTCTGATGAATCGTCTTGATGTTCTCTGTTCTACGCCTGCCAAATTGAAAGTAAATATGAGCCATGCTCTGTGAAAAGGGGGCTTAATGCATTTACGAAAAGTATCGACTCATATCAGGCTGCGCAGTCCGCGCAGGCTGACATGGGCCGCAACTTTTCGCTATCTTTAAATTTCCTGCATATCAAAGGACCATTCTACATCAAGACTCTATCGGTTGTTTGACACAATGGATGTTATAGATCCACAATTAGGTGATGTCTTCCTTGCATTAAGCCCCCTTTTCACAGACACCTAATTGTGGATTTATAACATCCCTTGTGTCAAACAACCGATAGAACCTTGATGTAGAATGGTCCTTTGACATGCAGAAAATTTAAAGATAGCGAAAAGTTTCGGCCCATGTCATCCTGCTCGGACTGCACACGCTGATATGAGTGGTCCTTTGACATGCAGAAAATTTAAAGATAGCGAAAAGTTTCGGCCCATGTCATCCTGCTCGGACTGCGCACGCTGATATGAGTCGATACTTTTCGTAAATGCATTAAGCCCCCTTTTCACAGAGCATGGCTCATATTTACTTTCAATTTGGCAGGCGTTGAGCAGAGAACATCCAGACTATTCATTAGACGGACGTACAGCGCACCTGGGCCTAATTTTATCTGGCATATAGATGGCTATTATAAACTGAAGCCATTTGGACTATGCATACACGGCTGCATTTGTGGATTCAGTAGAAAGATAATATGGCTAAATGTATACAACACAAATGGGAAAAAATAAGAATTAGTAGGAGGAATCTGATTGGATGATTATGTCGTTAGCACGACTTATTATCTCGTGCGAACGACATAATGGATGACTTGGATTGGCTGATTATCTCGTTCGAACGAGATATTATCTCGTGGGAACGAGATAATATTTCGTTTTTTGCATTAAAAAAAAAAAAACCTCGAGAAAACGAATTTTGCTTTTTGCATTTTTTTTTATAAAAAAAAAAAAAACTCGAGGAAACGAATTATTATCTCGTGGGAATGAGATAAATAAAAAGAATGCACATGTCACCTCAGTGCCACCGTAGGAAATAGATGTTGCTGCCTTATGTTACTGGTCAAAAACGCATTCAACAGCATTTAAGTCTTAAAGCCTACAGCTCACATATTCGTGTCTGTTCTCCGCTATCAGGATTCGATCTACGATTTTTTGACTACAAATCCAACACAATAAGCTCTAAGCCTTTGATTTTCTGTTTGTATAACCTAGTTGAAAAACTTTCGTGCAAAGGTAAACAACTCTAGTTGCCTTAGGTTATATGTCACGAACGATAAACAATTGAAGGCTTAATTTTTTTTTTGTTCTTATCCAGCTAAAGCAGTACGGAAAATGGGAATATTGTGGCTTTACTAGGCGAAAAAATGTCCACTTATAAAACCTGACACTGTATTTTGATATTCTTGTGTATATAGGTTTGTCTAGGATAAGGATATAATGTTGCACTAATATGCATTTCAGTACTAAGCTTAAATAAAGTGACTCTTTTTACATAAATGTTCTCGTTTCCCAAGGAGTCGTACGCTTCTGCCTCTTCCTGCCTGTCCGTCTGTCCGTCCGTCTCAAAGATTGCACAAGTCTAGAAACCTACCAGACTCACTCACGTCTTTGCTTACTACTTGTAGGTGTGCTTGCAACTAACTTTGTATCATATAACAAAATTCTAAGCACATCTTTGGCGAAGGCATAAAACATGTAACGCGACAACGGAGAGTTTTGGATAAGCCATCTTAGCTAGATTTAGCTTCTTGCCAAGCATCATGTGAAGAGAGTTTTATATTTTTAAGATGGCGATGGAAACGTCCCATCACGCGGGGCTGTACACCGGATGCACCTGCTTGCGTGTAAACTTGTATGCTAAAGTATCTCCCAAAGATAAGACACACGCATAGGAAGCGAAACATATCTTGTTTTGGTCGAGTTTCATATTCAGCCTTGTAAAGACACCTTGCTCGATCAGTACATACCGTCCTCGTCGACTTCCGCCACCATAGCTTTAAGCTCCGCCTCTGACGGGTTCTGCCCGAATGATCTCATGACCACGCCCAGTTCTTTCGTCGTCATAGTACCGTCTCCATCCTTGTCGAAGAGACTGAACGCTTCTTTAAACTCTGAAAATTGTGAGACAGAATATAAGTCCGGAAAGCCTAATTATATTACACGAGAAACCTGAAAATATTTGTTTCATTTAATCTGCAGTAATATGCAAGGCGGATTGTCATGTGTTTTGGGAAGAGCGTTCTTAGAAATGTCGCGCAGTTTCACACGATAGTCTTTTCTCTAGATGAACTCTATAGAAAATAAAAAAATCAAGTTTTTCATATATCATCATGATTCATGTTTTCTTGTCTGTTATTACTATTCTTAAGGATTTAATGGAGTTTAAATGTTTGCCCCGAGTACCTCTTTATCCGCAAGGCACAATTGAACTTCCGTTTTCGCCCAGTGAGATCAAGATAAGAGTACATAGAATAATTATGCGATTTGGTCGTGGGTCCAACCCGTCCGATATTTTGTTTAGTACCAAGTAAACACAGTTAATACGGCTTCATTTTTTTTCTTTCCTTGGGGCCAGTTTATTATGGAGTCCGTTAATGGTGCCAAAGGTACTCAAGACGTATTTGTGGATAGTGCAGATCAATACTAGACTAGAAGCTTGGGCGACAATCTCCACAAAAAAACAGCCTCAAGAGTACCATATCACGTCTCGTAAATCTTTACCACACGGTTAAATGTAAGACTTGTCTGAGTTCGAAGCATATGCAGGTGACAATTTAAAGTAGGCTAAAATGATGGAACTTTCCCTGTATTGGGTAGAAAACATTGTGGGAAAAGGAGAAAATGCTGGTTACCAGCATTTTCTCCTTTTCCCGCAACGTTTTCAAAAGCTTTCCTTCTCAGGGTAGTTAAACATCGGGATTGTGAGGTAAAGGGTTGAAATACAGTTTCAAAACTTTCACAATCATTTAGAAAGCACTCGAGGCCTATATCTAAGCCCTGTAACCTCTAGGTGATTTGTCTTGCACAGCTAAAAGCCTAGCAACCTCAAGGTATAAGAACTATTTTAAAAGAATCCTTGAGTTGATAGTGTTGTATCTCTTTAGATTAAGCACCTTCATCTTTTTTTTTTGACCTTTTCAGTACAAACTGCGATTACGGTTGAACCATAATCTGTGAAAAGGGGTTTTAATGCATCTGCAAAAAGTATCGACCAAGGTCAGCCTGCGCATTCCGCGCAGGCTTATATAAGTCGTGGTCAATTTTCAAGATGGTCAACATGTAAAAGGACAGGCCTTTCTCATGATTCAACGGGTAGTTGCATAAAATGGCATTTATGGATCCATAGTTATTTTATGTCTTCCTTGATATAATTCATTACTGAATTGCATTAAACCCCCTTTTACTAGAGCATGGCTCGTTTGAAAGGCAATCACACATTGGGATCTTTCAACGGTAGCGTAATTCTTCAGACTAGTATTTCTGTATTTCCGCTGTATTCAACTCTTTCTTTTAAGTGGAAAGAAGTAATGTATATATGCACATGGAAATGTTGACAACATGCAAAGAATAGAGAGCAAGAGAGAGAGAGAGAGAGAGAGAGAGAGAGAGAGAGAGAGAGAGAGATCTTACACACGTTACTTATAGAAGAAAAACTACAAACCTGCAATTTGTTCCTCTGTCAAATCCATTGCCTGAAAAAGATTGCGCAAACTTCACCCTCATGTGCGATTTTAGACTTTTAAGATATTCCTATCTGTACACATGAACACTCATTTTAACTTAATTTCAGTGATAAAATGCTTTCGCAGTTCAGATTAATAGTGCTGACAACAGAGTGATATGTTCGAGGTGTAAGTTATTTCGATCGTTTTACTGAAATTTAGCTACAATGGTAATGAATTAAACAGCAAACTTCGAGTATACTGATGAAAATTGAGTAGCCTGTAGGTGGTACATTCGATTTTAATAATGAAAGTGATTAGTAGAGATGCCAGGTGGACCAGATTTTTGGCTGAGCATACCTGGGGTTAAATTCAACTAGCAACTTTTTGGGTCTTGCAGCAGCCCATTTAAAAACATCGTGGCAAAAAGAGAAATTGCTCAATGCAGTCACAAATCACAAAAACCCGAGTTTTAACTACTCTAAAAGACAAAGGCTTGTGAAAACATTGTTGGAAAAAGAGAAACTGCTGGTAACCAGCATTTTCTCCTTTTTCCACAAATTTTACTACGCTTTCTACTTTTTCCCACTATTTGCTTCATTTAATTATTGGTCTTCAAATAGTTTGGACTTGCACACGTCAAAAATTTTGACGTTTGGTAAAGAGTTAACCGCTTTCATTTAGACCCATCCATATTTTTTTCCTTAGGCTGCTGAATAAGCGGGACTCACTGACCTTTTGCGGACAGTATAGATCAAGATCAGACCGCACAGAATGTGCAGTCTGATCTTGGATCTACACTGTCCGATATGGAGACACTTTTCTCCAAAATGTAAATTTTATATAACAGTATGCGGGTTTTTACTATCGGCTTGAAAGTTTTATCTAACTTTTTTTCCAGGATAAGGGTTAATCCTTAGGCTGTTAAGCGCGACTCAAGGACCTGTTGCGGACATTGTAGATCAAGATCAGACTGCACAAAACGTGCAGTCTGATCTTGGATCTACCCTGTCCGATAAGGATATAAATTTCCACCAAAATAACTTTGAAATAGAAAAACTATAGGGTTTATTCACGGCTTGAAAATTTCATTTCACTTTTATAGCAGGGTTTACAAGGGTTTACTTAAATCATACCCACATTTTACGACGATTTTTACAAACTATGAAAACAAATTTGATCGGGAGTAATAAAATAAACAAGCAAATTAAATAAATCAACAAACATACCATTTTGCTTTTTTTTTTCTCTGGCTTTCCTGAAAAAAGGCTATCCCAAGTCTGTCGATTTGTTGTTTACAAATAAAGAAACCCTCCCCGTAACATCAGAATTAAAGTAGTTCCACCACAAAGGAAAACATCCTCCGCACAGTTCAGGCTTAAACCTATAAAATAATATCTTTTATTGACCAGAAAATGATTTGCCTTTGATAAGAAATTCAGATGTAACAGTATATTTAATTTTATAGCTCTAGCTATTCAAATAGAAGCATTCTTAATTACCACAAAGGTCACATGTTCAAGCGATTAATCCCCTCTACTTTTTTTAGCATGTATTATATATGGAATTAATTCCTTTCTTTTTATTTAAATTTCCGAACATGGAGACAGTTTGCAGGGTTAGTGGGACAGACAATGCTATTTATTGATTGAATGGTGTTTTGCGCCGCTTTCAACATTATTTCAGTCATATCACGGCGACAGCTCACAAATTCATGTATTTCCTGGGTCATATCAGTACTAGGCTTGGGCTGTGAAGTGTTTTGCCCTGGGGCGCTCCCACGAAGGAACCCAGTGGATTAAGTGCGGCTCGAGCCCGGGACATCCAGGTCACGAGTCCCACACTGTACCACTGAGCCACGCAGGACCCCACTAACCAACTTATATTACCTACAAATCATCTTTTTACATTTACTCAAACCCACACAATCCCCATTTTTAACGACCTAGAGAAATACGGTTTTTGAAAACATTGTGGGAAAAGGAGAAAATGCTGGTTACCAGCATTTTCTCCTTTTCCCACAATGTTTTCTACCCCGAAAAGGACAGAAATCATCATTTTAGCATCATTTATTTCGTTGTCTTCAATTACTTTCAATTAGGTCGAGTCCAAAATTTTGTCGTTTAGGAAAGAGTTAAAAAAGAACACGAGAGACAGAACGGAGAAACATCGGAAGCATAGTGTTTTCTCAAGCACTTGCAAGTCTTAATCATCGAAAAAAGCCGAAACAAGCGCTTTTGCGGGACGGCATAGATCGAGACCCGACTTAACAGAATTTTAAGTTTGATATTCGCGATTAAATGTTACCGATGAAATAAAATCTATATTCCTGTATGAAAGTACGATAAAGATCGAGATGCAATTCAAAAGAAATGAGAATGTTTTTCCCCGCGTTGTTTTAATTATACCTCATTTACGTATGTTCCTGAAAAGTTTGAAGGTATCTTGAATAGCTCGTAATTTATATAAAAAGGTAGTCAGACTTTATAAGATACAGTACTTGTCAATGCCATAAATATTCATGATTTAAACAAGCGTTTCGATGCTTTTTTTTTAAACTTGGTGATTTATCGTCTGTAGACTGTTTTCAGTATTTATTTCTCGTTTGGTAAAGAGTTAATTTGTGTCGGCAGCAATAAGTTTCAAGGAGACGACACCCATAACCAACATGGATAATCAACATTCGGGTTAAACCCAATAAATGGCATAAGGTTGTGGCTAAAGTACAAGTTCCTCCCTACGAAGAATTACTATTTTGCCACAGATATTTTCCAAAATGGTTTTTGACGGAAAAAACGGAAAAAAAGTCGCCAGCAGGACGTAACATGTTTTATCCCAACATGATGCTATGCGTGATTCAATGTGCTGTAACAGACAGCACAGGTCAAGAACGTGCTGTCTGATCTTGGATCAAACACTGGCCCGGATAGGGTGGTTTTTATTCCGAAAAAATAAAGAGTGGAGTCTTTAATTTTATCAAGTTGTGGTTGTAAATTTTCATTTTATTTATGCAGAAGTTAAGCGGTTAAAATTCGACAGAGAATGAAGGCCGATAGTATACAGAAAGGTTAAACGTCACTTGTCAAAAAACGACTTTGAAAAACATTTTACTTTAAACCAAATGACAAAATTTTAGACGCATCCATATTGAAAGGACATGCAGACGAGAATTTTAATGTGTTTCACAGACGCAGGATTGTCTTTAATTGCTTGAAAACAATATGGGAAAAGGAGAAAATGCTGGTTGCCAGCATTTTCTCCTTTTCCCATATTGTTTTCAAAATAGTTCTTCTTCAGTGTTGGTAAAACAGTGGGTTTCTTCGGTAAAGAGTGAATAAAAAAGGTACATAATAATCATTTAACCCTCCCGTTTTCAATTATAAATGAGCCATGCTCTGTGAAAAGGGGGCTTAATGCATCTGCAAAAAGTATCGACCCAGGTCAGCCTGCGCAGTCGGCGCAGGCTGACCTGGGCCGCAACCTTTGGCTATTGGTCAGTTTTCTGTAGGTCCAAGGATCAGTCTACTTCACGATTAAGTCGGTTGTCTAAAAAAGGGGGCTATAATGGACCCCTTATAACGTGACGGTTTGCTTAGCATAGTAGACCTCGGAGATGCATTTAGCTCCCTTTTGCTGGAGCATGGTTCAAATTTAATTATTCTACGGTCTAAACGTGAAGTTATGAATGGTTTGTAACACAGCCCAGTAGTAATTATCTTATTAATTAGAATTGCAATTTGAATTTATATTGATGGAGGGAAAAGACGTAAAATTACAATATAGACACAATTTAATCGATTACAGTGCGGTATTGAATCTAGTTTACTTTTATCCCTCGCCACACTATACCAAGTTCTCATGACTTTTAGGGAAAAAGTCTTCGAAAATAACATGGGAAAAGAAGAAAATGCTGGTAACTACAGTCTTTTCATTTCCGACAGTTTTCTGCTACATCTAAGTAAACAATGTCATAAGTTTATCCTCATCTGATTTGTTGTTCGCGAATGCAGTAGAAATTTTCAAGTTAAGAATTTTATTGTCAGAAAAAGAGTAAATTCTTTACTATACAATCCCGAGTTTTAACGACCATGAGGAAGAGGCCTTTTGAAAACACTGCGGGAAAAGGAGAAAATGCTGGTAACCAGCATTTTCTCCTTTTCCCACAATGTTTTCTACCATATCGAAGACAAAAATTATCATTTCAGCAACAGTTATTTTGTCGTCTGCAAATGCTTTCAATTTGGTTGAGTGCAAATTTTTTTTCGTTTGCTAAAAAATTAAACATGTAAATCTGGAAACCTTCCAGCACCATAGGCGAAAACAGAGGCAGAATGTGCAGTCTGATCTTGGATCTTTATAGTCCGCTTGTTTTGTCCGGGGCAGCCTGTAGGATAAGAGTTTAAAAAAATATATGTAGTACTTCCAGATGTCGACGGGGGTCGAGTTTGTACGTTTAGTGCTAAAAGATTTAAACCTATTCACAGCTACATGTATATAATACTATTACATTGTAGTAGGGTTTGTTTTGGAAGGGTTTAAATAAAAATTAGACTGCAACAACGTGCAGTCTAATCATAGATATACACCGTCAATGAGATTCTACGCTTAGACCAAAGAATTTCGGCAATTTCAGAATAAAATTGTTGTAATTTTACCGGTCGAATAAGTCGAATCAGTTTCTTTATGTGTGAAAGAGTTAATTCAAAATACAAGAATCACTACCCGATTAATCTATCAGCACATGGGCTTTTTAGAACAACATTTCCCTAATTATTAGTAAGAGTCCATAGATGTCAGGTGGGAATGTCCTTTGGCAAGGCTTTACAAAGGCACATCCATGTACTTGTAAAACCCAGGATCAAAAAAGAATATTAAGCCTCCCCCCCAACCCCCCCCCCCCTAAAAAAAAGAAATAGACTTGTCCAAACAGAAAACATTTATTGATTGATTGATTGTATGGTGTTTAACGCCGTTTTCAACATTATTCCAGTTACATCGCGGAGGCCAGTGCACCTATCCATGTTTTCCTGGAGTCTCTTTTACCAGTACTCCGCACAATTTTCTTTTCAAGCCACTGGCTGCTTTCCCACATAACCATCGTCGAAACAATGGTCAGCGGTGAGAGAGGAATGAATCATGTCGCAACGACTATCATCAATCTTCGGAAAGAAATTGGCCGAGCCGGGGATCGAACCCACGACCCCCTGTTCTCAAGTCCGACTACCGACTGAGCTACCTGGGCTCGGCGAAAGCATTTACGGACGACAAATTCAATGTAGCTCAAAAGATGATTTCTGACTTTGAATCGGTAGAAAACACTGTAGGTAAAGGAGAAAATGCTGGTTACCAGCATTTTCTCCTTGTCCCACAATGTTTTCAAACAGCTTTCTTCAGTTAGGGTCGATAAAACTCGGTATTCTGTGGTAAAGGATTAAACAGTGTGTCAATACGTCTACTGGCCGTCGTGCTACAAGTACCGTATACGTAGATTTATACGCATGTCCAAAAGTTTGCGATTACCGATTACAGACATTCTGTGAAAGGAAATATTTGCGAATTCAAGCCACTTGTTATTTGTTAGTATACTTGGGGTAAAATACACGAACAGAAAAGTTCGCGAATTTTTCAAATTCGCGAAATCGCAAAAATTTCCACGTCGCAAAAATTTCCACTTATACAGTAAATACTGATGAAAACGGCAGTAACTCTTTACCAGACGACAAAATTTTAGCCCTGTCCAAATAGAAAGCATTTGCAGATGACAATTTCAGTGTGGCTCAAACGGTGCAATTTTTCTTTGATAGGGTAGAAAACACTGTGGGAAAAGGAGAAAATGCTGGTTACCAGCATTTTCTCCTTTTCCCACAATGTTTTCAAAAGGCTTCTTTCCCACAGTCGTTAAAAGTCGGCATTGTGGCGGTAAAGGGTCAAATCTTTCATTGCCAAATATGCTAGACTAAACAGCCATTATGGTATAGATCCAAGATCAGACTGCACGTTCTGTGTCTTCCGAAAAATCACCAGTTTTACAGATATGGCATTGAAAAACTATAGCATTTGATCTATCAAACTAATCACACAAAAAATACAAAATACCCACATAAAAAAAGAAAGCAAAACTCACCGTTAGTCTTTGAATACTCTTGTCACCGACAGATCAAGTTTATGAACATTTTACTGATATTGAAAAACAAAACTTGATAACGATCTTTGATAAATTTGACTTATTTGTGTGTACGTGTTCACCTTTACAAAATATTAAAAGCCGTACTCGAGATTATTTTTGATTGCAAGAAATTTGACCCATCTGGATTTAAGTAATAAATTAGTACTAAGTGATCACTTTTGGCCCCTTACTATTATATATTAGTCATAGTCTGTGAAAAGTGGGCTTAATGCATCTGCAAAAGTATCTAACCAGGTCAGCCTGCGCAGTCCGCGAAGGCTGCCCCTAGGTCGAAACCTTGTGCTATTGGTAAATTTTCCGCGTGTTAAAGGACCATTTCGCCTCATTATTGATTATTCAGTCGGTTGTTGAAGAAAGTGGATTGTAGGAAACCCTGCTCATATTAGACTGATAAAGAAAAGGACGAACAAGTAAGCTTGTATCCAAGAGACCATTGCACTGACATGCAAGCTTTTCATTCGGCATACCTCGGGTGATCCGGTGATCAAGTCCCTCGGCTGTATCTGGTAGCTTAATAGATGCACCTACACGGTACATTTCTTCGCCGGAAATACGGCGGTTTACCGTTCTGAAAACTGTAAGACTCCTCTTAAAAAAGGAAACTTGAGTTTAAATTTTCTATCGAAGTCTTTACTGTATTTCAGTTGACAAACAGTTCGTACATTCATTTTTAACGCGGTTTATCAATTCCGATTGAAGTTTTCACTGACAGATAGATAGATGTGAATAAGTTCATCGAGGTTGTTTATGTCGTTGCTAAACGGCTTAAAGTGGCACCGCCATACAGACGAGGTTAGATGTAGGTACGGAATCAGCCGAGTTGTGACGACAGGCAGGCTTTTGTCGGTGTGTCTCTCTTTGTATTGATTAGGGCTGTATTGACCAGCCATCTATCATGGTTTTGCATCAGTCAGATAGCCTGCTCGAAAATTCAGAAATTCGTATGTTAGATGTAGAGCAGCTAAAACTGTGGACGGGCCTGGCTTCAAAACTAGTTAACTCTTTACTATACGACAAAATTTTCGACTTGTCAAAATCCTAGGGATCTGCAGACGGAAAATTAGATGTGGCTCAAGGTAGTAGAATTTGTCTTTGAAAGAGAAGAAACATTGTAGGAAAAGGAGAAAATGCTGGTTACTAGCATTTTCTCCTTTTCCCACATTGTTTTCAAAATCCGTCTTTTTCAGGGTCGTTTAAAATCGTGATTTTGTGGTAAAAGGTTAAAGACACTCCAATAATGTCAAACAAAGATATGCATAAAATTAGCATTTATGACCATGTTTTAAAAATAAATTTTTGCTGTCCCATTAGAGTCAGAGAGCCATTTACAGTCTGTAGGAAAAAAATATTTGTCGCTCTGTTTTCGAAAGTCCCAATTTGCCGTTACGTTTAAGGGACAGGGACAGGGTAGTTGCAAAACTTTCAAAGGGAAACGCATACCGTGACCCGTTTTGTGTCTGAACCATGCTCTGTGAAAAGGGGGTTTAATGCATTTCTGTAATTATACTAGGTAAATCATCATATAATTATAGATCCATAAAATCCATTAGGATAGCAATCGACTGGAGCTGGGTGTAGAACGGCCCTTCGACATGCAGAAAATATGCATATAGCAAAAAGTTTCGACTCATGTCAGCCTGCGCGGACTGGGCAGGCTGACATGGGTCGATACTGTTTGCAGATACATGAAGCCCCCTTTTCACAAAGCATGGCTCACTTTTTTTTTTTTTTAAGTAAAGTTTCACAGATCTTTATCTCAATCATGTCATCGATCAGTTTGACCATGATTTATATGAAAAAAAGGGAATGAAAGTTGACATAATACTCTTTTTACCCCTCAACCTGCCAGATAAATTAAATCAAATTTCCAGCCAATAGCTTTTACCCGAATATTGGGACTGCAAAGTTCTTTAGCTAGAAAACCTTTACAGTATCAGACAGTTAAGGACTAAGATCAGACTGCACGTTTTATGCAGTCTGATCTTGATCTACGCTATCCGCAAAACGCAGTGAACATAAAGTCCGGCTTACTAGCCTATGGGTAAAAAAAAACTACCGACAATAACATACGTAAAAAGACGGCAATAGCTAACACGAAAAGTCACATAAGTCATCCCCCCCTTAATTTTTTTTTTCGCAGACGACGCGTAAAAAAGAAAAAAAACCTCCTTTATATAAGCCATGCCCTAGCAAAAGAGGGTTTAATGCATCTTCGTGATGCATTATACCAAGCGATGAATTAAATTCTTTGAATAATTATAAATCCATCAATTTGTCTCACAATCGACCTCATCATGAGGTAGACTTGCAGAAAATTGACCAATACCAAAATTTTCGACCCAGGTCAGCATGCTTGTACTACACAGGCTGACGTGAGTCGATGCTCTTTTCAGATGCATTTAGCTCCTTTTTCATAGAGCTCATTATACAATTACAGACACATACACAATAAATTATCTGAAAAACGCTGCATTGCTTTCTATGACTTCATTGTAGATGCCCTTTTTCTCAGAATTACATTACATCTAAAAGTAGAAAGTTATTTTAGATCGACTGGCTGTTTCATTACAAGGAGCACTTTTTTGTGAACCCTGATGTCCGTTTATTCTTATTTTTCAGTTTCCTCTGGCACAGTGGCTAAAGCGTTTGATTGGTCATTATGCTGATCAAGTAGGGTGTCCCGTAGCAATGAGCAGTAGAGCCCTGCAAAATCCCAGCCTAATATAGAGCTAGTAAAACGTACGATAATAACAATTGATAAGTCGCTGTAACAAGACTAAAATATTGTTGAAAGCGTTGTAATACAAATGAGCGGTATTCATGGAAAAAAGGGTTTAACCCTTTACCACATAACCCCGACTTTTAATGACCCTGGAAGAGAAGGCTTTTGAAAACATTGTGGGAAAAGGAGAAAATGCTGGTAACCAGCATTTTCTCCTTTTCCCACAATGTTTTCTACTCTATCAAGGACAAATGACGTCATTTGAGCCACCTTTAATTTGTAGTCTGCAAATGCTTTCTATTTGGACATGTCTAAAATTTCATTGTGTTGTAAAGAGTTAAGGAATCTCCGTGATGCATTATGCCAAGCAAGTCGTCACAAAATTATGGATCCATAAAATCCATTTTGTCAAACGGCCGACTGGATCACAAGGTAAACAAAATTGGGCAAAAAGAAAAAGGAGCTAAACAAGAGGACAAGCACACACCTTGAGGGAAATATCGAATATGGTGTCACTTTTTTACAAACAGGGGTGACGTATAAAGGAAAAGATTCCGATTGTTTAAAAATCGATTTCTTGCTAGCATTAAAATTCTAATTCGGCCCTATTATTGTAGACATCAAAACCTATTACGGTCATTAAATCTGGTTTAACCATTTCCTTCATATAGATATAAATGCTTATTTTTACATTTAAAAATGGTGATGGTTTTTAAAAACAAAATAACACACGAAAAATTTGCTAGTAACCTTTTTCATGTTACAACTTTTCCATGTGTGCCCTTAACTCTATACTGTGCGACAAAATTTTAAACTCACCTAAAATGAAGCCTGTTGAAGACGGCAGAATTTATATGGCTTACTTGATAGGATTTGCTTGTGAAACGATTAAAAAAAAAACATTGTGGGAAAATGTAGAAAATGCTGGTAATCTGCATTTTCTCCTTTTTTACACAACGTTTTTAATAGGTTCCTTTCTAAGGGCCGTTAAAAACCGAGATGGTTTGGTAAAGGGTTTAGTACAAGGCTTACTATATTTATATTTTCGTGTTTTTCTTTTTCTCCCAGATGATCTTTAAATTAAAAGGGTAAAAAAGTCTGTGAAGAAAGTACTCAATGACGTTAACTGTTCTCTTACCCTCTGCATATATTTAACGATGAAGTTAAACATGTGAATCATAATACTTAAAGGCCCAGTGGCGGTCAAAAGTAAACAACGCGGCTGTTTAAATAAATTTAAATTCAAATCGTACCATTTAAAAGTATGGAATTAATATGAAGATATAAATCTGTTACTGCACAGAAAAATGAATTTCAAAACCAAACCAAAAAAAAAAAAAAAGAAAGCAAAACACATAGCGACCTGGCAACTTTTTACCGGGTTTTACGATTCGTTCTTCTATTAGCGACTATCATGTGGAACCGACCATACAATAACAGACTGCCATCTTCACAATAATTTCCATACTTTTAAATGGTAGTATACAAATCTAGATTTATCTTAACACCTGCAGTGTTAACCTCTCGCAGCCACTAGACCTTTAATGAAGAACAACCTTGCTCACTTGTGTCAGATGTATTTCTTTTCTCGTGCCTCAACAAGTCAACCTGTTGAAAATGCATAGCAACAACCCTTTGTCCGTCCGTCCGTCCGTCCGTCTGTCTCTGCCCGTCCATCCTTCTGTCTGTTCCGCTCGTCCGCCGGCCCGCCGTCCGTCCATTTGTCTCCTTATCCCATACTCCGTAAGGAGTAATGTATATAAGCCATGCTCTGTGAAAAGGGGTTTACTCCAGTTGCAAAAAGTATCGAACGAGGTCAGCCTGCGAAGTCAGCGCAGGTTGACCTGTGTCAAATATTTTTTTCCTTGTGGTCAATTTTCTGCATGTCAAAGGACCATTCTACCTCGGAATTCAGCCGTTTGTTGGACAAAATGGATTTTATGTATACATAATTATATGATGACTTGTTTGGTATATTGCGTCTCGCCATCGCATTTCGTCGGTTTACTTCAAAAACCTCGTAACTACAGCTTGTTTCAAGCTGTAGTTACGAGGTTTTTGAAGTAAATCGACGATTTATTAAACTCGCTTTTCCAAAGTCATGGCTCATACATGTTCAGGACATTGTGGGTCTCTCACAATACATTTTACATTTTGCAGACGCATTAAACCCTTTTTACCCATTTCTGTATTACCTCTTACAGAGTCAGACAGTAGGAGAAAGGACGGAAAGAAGGGCTTTAGAAGTCAAAATGCGCAAGGGAGACAATTTGCCGCCACAATGATTCTGGGATCCCTTCTTTACGCGAGAAAATTCCAGAACTGTTCCACGGTTGTGGACTGGCACGGGGTATTCGATCAGGTGTACCTTTCACCTAAAACCCCTGCACAAAATTGGAATCCTTAGCGCGAAAAAGATAGACTTAAAAGCCTGTCAATTTTTTGAGTTGAGTCAGGGACGTTGTGTCCATCCAGGATTTGAGAAAGTTAATGAAGTATATTGATATTATTGAAACGCGTCTCAGATAAACAAGTAAGCCTACGTAGGAAACTAAGTCTGTTAGCAGGTTTGAGCAAAATAAGTGACTCAATTTTTTCTCGTGATACAAGTCCTAAGCCCGTAAGCGGTTCTGAGGAAAATGGGAGGCTTGAAACCGGGATATTACTTACTTAGTGGGACACGTCCTTTTAGAAAAGTAATACATGTCTGTCTTTCTTCCGTGCTTAGCGAAAATTGCGTCTATCGATGAACAAGTCTGTCTTCGAACTAGCTCAGAGATCGCATCATATTATAGTAACAATAGCTGCCAACAGTAAACAAAGCGGGTGTTAAAATGCATTTAAATTCAACTCATATACCATTTAAAAGTATGGAAGTTATTGTGAAGATAACAATAATGTTATTGTGCGGTCGGTCCAAGTGTTAGTCGCATGCAGTGAAATTAAATTCAAAACTAGGTTTAAAATACATCTATACACGTTTTCAGCCAGTTTTTAGTCACCTTTTAACCCATTTCATCCTTATTTCATTAAACTATAATCATTCTTGTATCTTCATGTCAAATGTTGCCCCCAACAGTTACAAGGTTGCACAGATTTCGACGGATAGAAAATGCATTTCATGTTTTGGACCCCTTCAAAGCAATCGCTGTTATCGTTTCCACTTTTAAATAAGGACATCCCCTTGAGCTGTTCTATCCCTTACATTATATATACTGGCAGTTTATCTATGATTACAAAGCTGAAATTTGCCAGGTTACTCTGTCTCTTGCTTACTTTTTATCTGATTTTGAAATTCATTTTATTCTGACAGCGACTAACACTTGGAGCGACTTCTCAATAACAAATTGTTATCTTCACAACATTTCCATACTTTCAAATGGTATGATTTAAAGGCATGTAAACACTTGCCTTGTGTTTTTTGGCCGCTATTGGGCCCAAAAGACAAATAGAATCGGTAATTTGTACAACATAAACAGACGTTAAAAATGCGGAGGAATACCTTTGGCTAAAACTATAGGGCTGTGTTTCATGAAAAGATGGCCATAAAACAGACCAGGTTTTCCATTAAAATCTTTGATCACCATACCATAAAAGTAAGGTCGGTTGTTGCATATTTAAGGCTAACGAGAGGTAATTAAATTAAAACATAGAAATTATTGAGAGCATGCTGTCGTAACACATGGATACACAAAAGAAGTAATTCAGTACTTTGAATGAATATTGTCCTATGAAAGCTCGACGAATTACAAATCCTTCCACGTGGTTATCAAGCATTTGAAGACCGAGCATGTTGACTTGTTTTGGAGTTGAACAAGTTATTGTATAGTCTACAAAGGAAAGGAACTATCACTGAGGCACAGAAGCACTTTAAACAATAAAGTTGTCCGCAGTGCAGGGATGTAAAAAAACGATGAGTCACATCTTTTTCTTTTTCAGATCGTAACCAGAACTGTTATTTGAATTCTTACCAGAAGCTTTATCTAAGTCTTCCGGCGTCAGATATATAACCTCAACCGCTTTCGATGGCTAATTCAATGACAGAAAAATAAGAGCATCGCCTGTGGGTACCAATGCTCTGTTGAAGTTATTTGATTTCAGTGAAAATTTTAATCGGGAAAGGGGCACAACTGTGTCAAATATTTTTATAGTTACCTACCCCTGTTGTACGGGTTCCCCTTTTGAAAGTTAAAAACTAGTCTAAATTTGCAGTATGTACACGTATAAATATTTACAGTATTGACAGAGATATTCTAAAATGTCAAAATGTTAAAGAATTTACACGACGACCCAGAGGACGACGCTGACATAGATGTAGACGACAATGACGACAGGGCTACGAAAATACCTCGACGTTTGATTCAAAAACAGCTAAAATGTTCAGTCATTGTGGTATATCTATACAATGTCAATCAATAATAAACAACAAGAATATGACAAAATATTGGCTCTGCACGGTTTGTTGTTGGCACGTACAATTGAATCAAATATTATTTAAAGAATAAACACCCAATATATAATCTGAATAAGCAATCGTCAAGAGGGTTTCCTTCCTTCTTTTCCTCTCTCAATTGTCAATAACGGACTCACTCATTGTAACAACTGTAATGAGTACCCTCGACACAGGGAAATATAACAACATAGAAAATCATATTATTCGGTGATATAATGATAATAATAATAATGATAACGATGATAATGATAATACAGTAATAATAATAATAATAATAATAATAATAATAACAATAATAATAAGATGATAATAATAGTAATAATTCTAATAACCCTAGCTTGGTTTGTCTTTCTTATCAAAATTAGGCGACAAAAAAATCTTCAAACAACAAAAAGTCTGTGAAACCAGTAACAAAGGCTACAACGATTTTGCAAGTATCTGTTGTTCCATCGATGATGCTGTCCAAATAATGATTGGGTCCGTTCTCACTATCTATTATTAATTTTATTCCCATTCAAAAGTCCAAGGCTGTCTGTAATTATTTACTGGCTGGGATAGATCGATTCAGCCAATCAGACGGCTTGTTTTTAAATTTACAACTGAAGCATGCCCTGGCAAAAGGTGTTTTTTTATGCACCTTCAGAGCTCCAGATAAGAGGAAGTGATGGTATTCTAAAGTCATTATTTCTCTTCGAAACCCTATATTGTGAGTACTCAATAGAATCGTCTCGATGAGACGATTCTAATGAGTACCCACAATATAGGGTTTAGTGGAGAATAATTAATATTTTCAATTTTGAAATCAAAATCACTCCCACTATCTGGAGTTCTGCATCTTCTTGGTGCATTTTACCAAGTAAGTCATCACATACTTACGGGTTCATAGAACCCATTTTGTCCAACAACCGATTGTATCAGGTCCTTGGACATGCAGAAAATTGACCAATAGCAAAAAGTATCGACCCATGTCAGCCTGCGCTGACTGCGCAGGCTGACATGGGTGGATACTTTTTGCAGATTCATTAACACCCTTTTCACAGAGCATGGTTCAACTAGAACTGAGTCTTAAATGGTTGGCGAGCACTGCCTCTGATATTGTACGTCCAAATAAATGTAGATACTGCATTTCGTCATCGGCATAACACAGTTGCGAATTCTGAAACAGAAATAAAGGAGAACGACCTTACAATAACAGACTGTAATCTTCACAATAATTTCCATACTTTTAAATGGTATGATTTAAATTTGAATGCATTTTACTTTTAATGCATTGTTTACTTTTTTGCCGATATTAGGGCTTTAAAATACTAGCTTGATTCTGACAGGCGTGCAATTGCCGTTCTAAACAAATTGGTCAGCGATTTACACGAAACTGAATTCTTTGTTTCTACGTTTTTTATTTTTCAAAGAACGATTTCATATCCATCCTTACACATCCTTTATTTTTCCCGTAAACGCAATTAGGCTTGTGAATTGAAGATATTAATGTTGACACTGAAGTTGATTTTGTTTTCATCGGGGTAGTATTCTTGAGTTTAACTTTATCGAGCAATTCCTACTTTAAACGACCCTGACAAAGAGGGATTTTGAAAAAGAGTGTGGGGAACAAAGAGAATTTACACTTAAAACCATCAATTTCTCCTTGTTAACATTATTTTCTATCCTTTAAAAGATAAACCCGTCCTTTTGACTTCATTCAATTTATCCTCTGCGACTGCTTTTAATATGGCCGGGTCTAAAATGCTGTTGCCTGGTAACGGGGTACTGCCACTCTGGTGTTTCGTAGTATTGTTTTTAGCTTTTCTGTGTCACCATAGTCCATGCTAAATCGCAACATTCTTTATCAATGGCACATATTCCTGAGAGACAACCCCCCAAACTTCTTGTGTTGTTGTGCAGCGAAGACATTCGATCAAGAATCATATTCACTGGCGGAATGATTTATGACCGTTAGAAGCGGGTTTGCTTAGCCGGGTTCGAGGTTTAAAAAAAAGGGGGGCATTGCATCGTGAAGGCTTTCGTCTGAGAATTTAAATCCTTATTAAACTATAGAACTTTAGACAGGTCAAAATTGTAAGAATCTGCAGAAAACAAATAAAATGTGGCTGAAAGGATAATATTTTGTCTCTGAAAGGGTAGAAAAAAAGTTTGGGAAAAAGGAGAAAATGCTGGTTTCCAGCATTTTCTCCTTTTCCCAAAATGTTCTCAAAAGACTTATTTCTCAGAGTCGTTAAAACTCGGGATTGTGCGGCACAGGGTTAAACTTTCACATGTATGCTTACCACTAATTTTAATCATTCCGTTCTTGACGGTAACTTCTCCCAACATATCTTCGATTTCCTCACTTGACATTCTGTCTCCAAGGTTACCCATAACAACACGTATGTCAGCTGCTTTTATGTAACCTTTGCCATTGTCAAATACCTACAGCGATAAAAGTGACTCATGCTGTTTGGTAATTTTGTTCGATCTATCTGCAAGAAGTATCGACTACATTAGTATGCACAGCCCGCCAACGCTGGCTCGGGTCGAAACATTTTCTTCCACTGGTGAATTTTCGGCATGTCTTGTCAAAGGACCATTCTATCAGATACTTTTTGGACAGAAATGTACGGTGGCACAAAAGTGACATGGAAGATATATTTTATACTACGTGCGCACGCAGTAGCTAATACGTGCGCACGTATTAGTTATTACGTGCGCACGCAGTAGCTAATACGTGCGCACGCAGTAGCTAATACGTGCGCACGTAGTAGCTAATACGTGCGCACGTATTACATATTACGTGCGCACGTAATAATCCACCAATCAGAATCATGAACGGAAGCCATTGTTTCAAGATGGAAGTGGAAGATAGACATTATTACGTGCACACGTAATAGTTATTACGTGCGCACGTATTAGTTAATACGTGCGCACGTATTAGCTACTGCGTGCGCACGTAATAACTATTACGTGCGCTCGTATTAGCTAATACGTGCGCACGCAATAGTATTACGTGCGCACGTATTAGTTATTACGTGCGCACGTATTAGCTACTGCGTGCGCACGTAATACTACTGCGTGCGCACGTATTACTTATTACGTGCGCACGTATTAGCTACTGCGTGCGCACGTAGTATAAAATATATCTTCCATGTCACTTTTGTGCCACCGTAGAAATGGGACCACATTATGCGATAACTTGCTTGGTAAAATGCATGACGGTGCAGAGCACTGTTAAACTTATATGTCTTGGCAAGTTGAGGAACATGGAGTAAGCGCTTGCATCCGTTATCTTTTTCTGACTGACGTTAAATAAGTTATCGTTGTAGGCCTAGCAGGCATCATTTGCTTTGATGTATTTGTTTAGACTGAAAGTCTAACAACCCTACCTTCTTACTCTTCAAAGTTTTGATAAAGAAATGTTCAAGTCAAAGTTCTTAATCTAAGTTCATTATTATTCAAGGCTTGATTTCATGACAGTGGCACGTTTTAATGTAGATTTTCTTTTTTTTTTTCCATTTAGTCTAATACAATAAAAGAATGAACACAAATATAATATCAATTTTTTACTATATCCAACAACATTGTGTATTTTGCTCGAAATAAAAGACACATCTACGTATCTGTTACTAACAGGATAAAATAACAAGTGTGTAATGCGGCCTTTTTGCACATTTGCCACACAAAGTGTAGATCCTCAACCGTAATGATCTGGTATCTTTTCTCCTTTAAAAACATCAGTATGAAAATATGAAAATATGAAAAATGAAGATGAAAATATAGTCTAAAGAAATTAATATTTGAAATTCTTAATCCGTATTACCAAGTTGCGCAGAATAGATATGAGCAATGCTCTAGCAAAATGGGGCTTAATTCATCTCTTGATGCATTATACCAAGCAAGACATCACCTTATTACCGATCCATAAAATCCATTTTGACAAACAACTGACTGAATCATGGGGTAGAATGGTTATTTGATATGCAGAAAATTTGAAAATAATTTGTCAGCAAATCTTAATCAAATAAAGTGCCACTGACTCATGAAATGATACGCGGACTGCGCAGGCTGACATTTGTCTATACTTTTCGCAAATGCATTAAGCCCGAAATTCCCAGAGCATGGCTCAAGTAGATCTAGCTGGCTGCAGGTCAAATAGAAATATCAGTGTAATTTCAAATATTTGTCAAATTGTCTGGAAAAATATAAACAACAAGAGCAGCAAATTGTCGCAAGATACGCCCGTCCCACCGCCAGTTGTCGAGGGGGGGGGGGATAATAATCGTAAAGGGCAGGTAGAGGAAAATAGTTGTGCAGCAGAAATCATGTAAGTGATTGAAATAGGCATGAATATCTCCTCTAATGTTAAGGAAACATGCATATAAAGTTTCAGGTCATTCCAACATGAAAAGACAAAGTTATATTGTAGAGAAGCATGAAAAGCTGTAAAAAAAATAATGAATGGGGAAGAATTTCAAATAGGCATTAGGTAAGGTTACGGTTCCAGTGCATTGCACTTTTCGTAACTGCAACAAACATGTTTACCAAGTCTCAAGTCAATTTGACTTGAGGTGACAAAGTTCCGTTCCGGACAAGCAAGAAATACTGTAAAAATGAAGATCAAAGTGGAATTACTTAAAATCCGCGCTAGGTAGAGTTATTGTTCTTGCGCAATGTACTCTGTAATATTGCAACAAACATGCATACCAAGTTTGAAGTCGTTCTGACTTGAGATAACAAAGTTATATTCCGGACAAGCACTAAATGCTGTAAAAATGACGATCAAAGGGAAATAACTCAAAGACAGCACGAGGTAGAGTTACAATTCTTGCGCACTGCACTTCCAAATATTGCAACAAATAAGCATACCATATTTCAAGTCATTCCTACTTAAGATGACAAAGTTATGCTCCGGACAAGCAAGAAATGCTATAAAAATGAAAATAAAAAGGAAGAGTTATGGTTCTTGTGCACTGCACTCCGTAATTTTTCAACAATCATGCATACCAAATTTGCAGATGTTCAGACTAGAGATGACAAAGTTATATTCCTGACAAGCAGAAAATGCTGTAAAATGACGATCAAAGGGAAATAATTCAAAGACAGCATGAGGAACAGTTATGGTTCTTTTGCACTGCACTCCGTATTATTGCAACAAACACAAATTCCAAGTTTCAAGTCAATCGGACTGGAGATGACAAAGTTATGCTCCGGACAAGCAGAAAATGCTGCAAAAATGACGATCGACGGGAAATAACTCAAAGACAGCACGAGGTAGAGTTACAATTCTTGCGCACTGCTCTTCCAAATATTGCAACAAACACAAATGCCAAGTTTCAAGTCAATCGGACTCGAGATGACAAAGTTATGCTCCGGACAAAGAACTGGACGCCGCCCGCCCGCCCGGACGCCCGCCCGGACGCCCGCCCGGACGCCATGGGTGATCCCATAATACGTCCCGTCTTCGACGGGCGTATAAAAACTAGAATTAAAGATTGAGATTTTTCAAAATGAAAAACTGAACGTTTTGTCGACAAAAATACAGATCTGACGTGCTCCAGTGTCAAAAATTGTGTCAGCACGCTAGTATGTAGATGTCTCTACTCAAAGTACACCTTTTGAATAGTGTCTCGACGTGAATGGTGTTTACATCACTAAGTCTTGTTATTTTCACTTTTGAAAATTTAGATGCTGAATGTTCCCACGTAAATACTCGGAGATACACCAAAATTATTTTGGAATCCCCAAATAACATTATTAGTTGTATGGTCAGGTGGCAGGGGACTGACGACATGATTTGTCACAGCCGTGAACAAGTTTCCAAGTCCCCTGCCACATGGCCGTACAACGAATTTGTTATACTGCAAAGTTTTACCATTTTAACGTGTCTTCAGCGAAATTTCCCTGTTTTGTGGTCTCACGAATTGAGTACGCTGACGAAATAAAATTCCCTTCTGAGTGCCTCGATTCAATCACAACTGACGTCACTGAAACCGTGGTAAAACGTGTAGTTTGGTGCATGAACTTGATGGTGTCACTGCGATAGACATTAGACCATTAAACATGGGTTTAAACAAGTGCAAGGTACATGTATTTGACTATGGATTTTAATGATTTGTTGGCAAAAGTAAACGACCATTAGTTACCTCAAACGACCATTAAGTTATCCTTTTAACTTTACAATGTGTGAGTTTCGACTCTTCACAATTTGCTTACCTATCGACGGGATAGCTCGTTTTAAACCCATGTATTTGCTTTAGATTGAAATCAAACGATAATACATGTACCTATATTCATTTACTTTCGAACATAATCCATTCTTTCTGATTGCATGAAAACCATTAATGGAAACTTGTATTAATATAGTGAAGGCTGCTCAGAGTGTTTGTCTTTTGGGCGGCTCGTTTCGATTGAAGCCGCCATTTTGGATGTTGTGTTGAAAGTGTAGTTATGTATACGGTGCTCCTAAAGAGAAACTTCTTTTACATGGATTTCGCCAGTACACAGCGATACATGTTCTGGCCATATTTATTTATCCAATCATATCGCGAGAAATTTCTTTGCAGTATAGTTAAAAGAAATGCGTTATTTGACGAGATATTTTGATTGGAATTTACTTTGTTTCATGAATTAAGGTCAGTCGAGGATTTTCATGTGAGGTCTTCGAACATAAAATGTTTGATGGTTTTGGTGCTGTTTTATTTACATCATTATGATTATTAATCAATGCTAGATCTATACTTTTGTGTCCACAATGTCTTTTACGACCTCACGTCATTTACTGTCAATGCCTATGCAGTCATCTATCGAGATATTTGTTGCAAGCCATCTTTTGATCTTACTTATTGGTATGAATGTCATATTCTGCATGAGAATGAATGGATATGATATAATGTAATATATTCACCTTTAGAGCTTCAATCACTTCACCTTTGTCGTCTTCTTCAGGACAAATGCTTGCTACCATATAAAGAAACTCGTCATAGTGGATGTCATCTTCTCCTTAGACAAGAAAAATATGTAAGAGGCTGATCAGTTTAATTACAGCATGAAAATTCATTAATAAGTTAACAAAAGGAGTAAGCTAAAAGCTAACAAAGTGCCAGTAAAGTAGCCGCCAAAAGTGACGACTCGTATTTTTTGTGCAGATGGTATAAATCAGGGTCTGACTGCACCGAACGTGCAGCCTGATCTTGGAGATACTCGTATACCTTCCGCATATTTAACAAAGCTTTTAATATAAAAGTCTTTATTGAGGTAAGGTGGTTTGGCCTAACAGGTATCGAATGATGCTTCGAAAGATTTAATAGCCTCACCCAAATACTCTAGCACTCTTTACCGGTTGAACTTTTTTTTGCACATTAAAGGCTAAAGCTTAAAGGGAGACAAAAGCTTTGGCAGTCACAGCTAGAAACATACTGATTTTTGATTTGAAAGACTGGTAAAAAACAAGGTTATCTACTGTGAATCTGTCTTTCGGTGTAAATATTTGTCAAAGATCCAAGTAAAGGCATAGAAGCGGCCAAAAGTAAAAAATGTCAAAAGTTAAAATGCATTTAAAGTTAAATCGTACTTTTTAGAAAAAAAAATTAAATTATTGTGAAGATGACAAACTGTTATCTTATTTTCTAGAGTATTTTAGAGTACTCCACTTTAAGGTTCTTAAAGATTCAATAGTGGCCAGAAGTAAACAATGTGGCTGATAATATTTACGTGCTGGTTGAATCGAATTGTAGACAACGGTTGAAATATGGCGCTTAAATGGTGGAATTAGTCTTTGAAAGACTAGAAGACATTGTTGGAAAAGGAGAATTGCTCAGTATTTCTCCTTTTCCCACACAGTTTTCAAAGGCTTTCTTCAACAGGGTCGTGAAAACACGGGATTGTTTGTTGAAGGATTAAGGTATGGAAGTACATGTAGCTTTGTAATTATTTCTTGGTTACTAGCATTTTCTTCTTTTCCCACGTGTTCAAAAAGATTTCTTCCTAAGTGTCGTTAAAACTCAAGATTGTGTGGTAAAGGGTTAAAATTTTGATAGACAACATAAGGATCTAATACAAGAATACAGTTTAACTATTGTGCCTCAAGAGAAACTGCTCGTTAAAGCTAGATATCATGACATACATGTAACATTACATTTATTCGGTAATATCACATTCACCTATATTTTTGTGACCCTTCGTTCATCCCTGACTATATGTATATATATTTTTTTTTTTGTAAAAAGTAAAACTTACTTTCGAAATCACATTGACTTGCCATCTTCTTCAGTTCTACATCGGAGACCGGTTCTCCAATATGCTTTAAGACTGTAGCCAGCTCTTTAAACGATATTACACCCGTGTCTCTCTTGTCAACAGCGGCAAAGGCCATTCGGAACTCTGGAGGGAAATATATTAAGCTTTAAGTATTAACGACCCTGTAAGGGCAGTTTTTAGAAAACACTGTGGGAAAAGGAGGAAATGCTGGTAACCAGTATTTTCTCTTTTTCCCATAATGTTTTCAACTCTTCCAAAAAACAAATTTCAACTTTTGAGGCACATTTCATTTGTCGTCTGCAAATGTTTTCAATTCAAACATGTCTACAAATCTGTCGTTTGGTAGGCTATAGGAGCTAATCTGATATTTAGCTCTTCCCTTACGCATAGGTAATAGTCTTGCAGCCGCCATTTTTTGCGAGTTTCGAACTATTTCTTTACAAATGAAGAAACAAGTTGCAAAACGCAGAAGTTTTTTTTTTTTAGTTTTGTCATAGATGTACTTTCAGCCATGCAATACGTAATATCATAGTCCGTATTCTCAAACCATTCTCAAGAATGTTCTTTGTCTTACTCTTCAAGACTTTCTAAATTTTAAGAGTGACTTACCTTCTTATTGGCTAAACCAACTTGGGGTGGGGCTTAATGCATCTCTGTTATGCTTTATACCAAGCAAGTCATCACGTAATAACGCATTTTGTCCGACAACCAACTGAATCATGAGGTAGCATTGTCCTTAGGCATGCAGGCAATTTACAAAAAGCAGAACGTTTCGACGGACGGACTGCCCAGGCTGACCTGAGTCAATATTTCTTTGCAGATGCATTCAGCCCCCTTTTTAAAAGAGCATTGCTTGTTCACTTGGGTTCGTAAAATCAGTAAGTATTTCAATATCATCAATTTAAACGAAAATACCCGCCCAGGGCTAATTTTGCATTTCAGAGATTTCTTTTTTTTTTTAAAGGAGCTATGCCCTAGCAAAGGGGGCTTAATGCATCTCCGTGATGTATCATACCAAGCAAGTCATCACATAATAGTGGATCCATAAAATCCATTTTGTCGGACAACCGACTGAATCATAAGGTAGAATGGTCCTTTGACATGCAGAAAATTAACAAATAGCAAAAAGTATCGACCTATGTCAGCCTGCGCGGACTGCGCATACTTATTTCATTGTCAAATAAAAGAAGAAAAAAAAGTTTACTTTTCAACTTTTTTGGGTCTGTTATCCAATAAAAATCCGGCATCTTAGAATCCATTCGCCAAACTGCAGTATAAACGATATTCGGTCAAGACGAATTAAATCACATTTTTTCCCAAACCGTTTTAAATGAATGAATGATGTTTACGTTCCATTAACATAAACCTTAAATATTGTTCGAACTAATGAAGATACAGGTCATTTCATACAATTCTACCCTTGTACTGCCAGTCTAACTACCCCTTACCAAACAACGAAATTTTGTCCTCAACCAAATTGAAATAGTAGGCAGGTGACAAATTAAATGTAGCTAAAATGATGATACCCTGTCTTTGATAGGGTAGAAAACATTGTGGAAAAAGGAGAAAATGCTGCTTACCAGCATTTTCTCCTTTTCCCACAATGTTTTCAAAAGCCTTCTTATTCTGGGACGTTAACATTCGGGATTGTGTGATAAAGTGTTAAACGTGCAAAAGAACATTATAAGCCATTAAAGTTGCCCTAGAATTCCCAATTTTAGAGCTATTGCGACTTAAAATATTTTATCTCTCAAAATATTTGACTGTTTAGAAATGAATCGGACTGCAAGTGTTCAGCAATCTGATCTTGATGTACTATTTTCGCAAGAAACTTTAAAGTTTACGACTGTTTTAACTCTTTAACAGACGACAAAAGTTTGGACATGTCCAAATTGAAAGCATTTGCAGACAACTTATCAAATGTAGCTCAAATGATAGGATTTATCCTTGAAAAAGTAGAAAAAAAAAAAACATTGTGGGAAAAGGAGAAAATGCTGGTTACCAGCATTTTCTCCTTTTCTCACAATGTTTTCAAAAGTCTTCTTTCTCAGGATTGTTAAAACTCTGGACTGTTAAATAAAGGGTAAAGGGTTTAAAACTTCACGAGATTGATAAAAACATGGATATGTCATCAAAATTATGACTTTTCTGCAAGGATTGAGCGGAAAATTAAGGAAAAAATGAGATTTGTGCTGAGACATGTTTTTACCTTCAAGGACTTATTATCACTAAATAAAGTTTTAAAGACGAAATATCCATAGGATTCCTATTTTTACAAACGTTTCATGATTTGTTGGACTATATATTTTCTGTTACAAAGTGTGTGTAGTAATTACAAACGTCTTATCTATGAATTTTATCGTTTTAACAAAGTATCAAAGAAGTTAGGTTTAGACTCAAGTTACATATATATCCTTCTCACCCTTCATTCATCACTATACTTAACTGAATCTTTTGCGCCCCTGATGTAAATGGCTTTTGAGAAACCGGCTTCTCAAAACATTGTAGGAAGAGGAGTCGTTACTCCTAACCAGCAGCTTGCTAATAACGTTTTCAGGTAACTCCTTGAAACATTTCTTTGTGTTACTTACACGGTAGTTTGTAAGCCTTTTTTTTTTTTTTTTCAAATTTTCCTTATTTTTCTAATTTGAAAAGGTTTGAGGAAAGAAGGTTAAAATGTCAGTCAAAGTAAATGAATGAAATGAATTCGAGAAGAAAGGGAACTGAAATAACTACGCAGAAAAGAAAACTTTGTGACCGAGGAATTTTCTCCAGGAGAGTAATGTTACCTATTTTCCCCGATGTTTTCTCAGAGCTTTTGCGTGAGGAAGTCAGTAAGTCAAAGCCTATGTCGCATGGCTCCATCATTTGTCGTTCACTATACACGTAGTTTGTATTCAGTGGAGACCGACCGACCCGACCCGATAGACCGACCGACTGACTAATCGACTGACAGTGGAACAGCGAAAAATGCCTCCTTCTGTGACGTCAAAATACAGAATTATTTGGTAAAAGGTTGAAGTATCGGTAGTCTGCTGCAATTTTGTATGTGACATGAAGATCAGAGCTGAGCTATTGAGTAGAATTTTAGTATTAAATAGAACGTGAGACAAGTGTGCTTCCAGTGTCCTTCCTATTGCGTGTCAAACACATCTGTCTCATTTCCAATTTGTCGCAAATATGAATGTTTACGAGCACATCGGTCACACCTCGTGAGACAAATGTGCTCCAAGACAAATGTGCTCCTACAGAGCACCTATTCCTCTTAAGCCCTGTATCCATCACTTATTTACGTTATTCTCTCTCTGTACGTGCTAAAATTTCGTAAAAATCTCGTATGTGCGTTATTTTGTGCGAATGGAAACGAGTCACGCTCTGACAAAAGGGGGCTTAATGTATTCCCATGATCCCCATGACACCAAGCAAGTCATTACATAATCATGGATCCATACAACCCATTTTGTATGAAAATAGAATGAATTTTAAGGTATACACCGGTTATTTGATCAATAGCAAAAAAGTATCGGCCTAGGTCAGCCTGCGCGGTCCGCGCAGGCTGACCTGGGTCGATACTTTTTGCAGATGCATTAAGCCCCCTTTTCACAGAGCGTGACCCAGATAATTTGAATTAAAATAATTAGTGTAGAAATATAGTCCAAAGTCGGCATTACATGAAACAGTCGGCTTTTTTTTGTAGTAGATCTACGTGATTGAAATGGGGTTGAAGAGAAGGAATTCAGTGTTCGATAGATTTTGGAGGTATTTCGCTCCCTATATACTGATAAGAAAGTTCATATCGATTAGTCAAAGTAATCACACCCTTACCCTCGTTCGAGATATTTAGAAGCGTTTTTATCACATAATCTCCCTTGTTTTCAGTGAAATATACCCATTACGAATTTTCTTATAT
This sequence comes from Hippopus hippopus, assembly GCA_946811185.2. Lineage (NCBI taxonomy): Eukaryota > Metazoa > Mollusca > Bivalvia > Cardiida > Cardiidae > Hippopus > Hippopus hippopus. Next base: position 21,430,543 of record OX328097.1, read on the forward strand.
TTACACGTTTAATATCACAATTGTGTGACGTCATTTTTGACGTTATTTGTGACGTATTTCAAAGAAGTGAATGGGTATTACCGCGCATGCATCTATATGTGGTTTTGCATCTTCTGATCTATAATTTTTTAAATATCCTTATGTGATAAAAAGAATCTGACATTCGTTGACGTTTGAGATAAATTTTTATTCGACTCATCAAGAAAAAATGTGATTAGGGTCGCCGAAGGCTCGCTTAATAACGTTTTCCCTATAAAAAATCTTATGTCAAACGCCAACAAAAGTCAGATCATATAATGTCTTAGATTAATTTGCTTATACAGAAAGTATAATTCCAGATCGGACGTACAGGACATGCAGTATAACCTAAAAACTACAGTGTCCGATTTGTCACATTTCAGTCATACTCTGGCAAAACGGGGTGTAATGCGTCTCCTTGAAGCATCATATCAAGCAAGTAATCACATAATTATTGAGCCATACAATCCATATTGTCAATCAAGCTGCTAAATCCTGAAGTAGAATGGTCCTTGGACATGCAAAAAGTGACCATACTCAGCAAAAACGGTTCGACAAAGGTTCAGCGTGCGTGGGCAGACCTGGATCGATATATATATATATTCTGCAGATGCATTTCATCCCTTGTCACAAAGCTCGGCTTATTTATCATAAACATGTAAACATTATAAATGGCTCCCTCTGCTATAAAACTTTTGTACATTATTCAAATGAGCAATGAAAGGGGGCTTAATGCATCTGCGAGAAGTATCGACCTAGGTCAGCCTGCGCAGTCCGCGCAGACTGACCTGGGCCGAAACTTTTCGCTATAGGTCAATTTTTGTGTGTCCAAGGACCAGTCTACCTCATGTTTGTTAAAAAAAAAAGTGGCTATTGCGGATCCATAAGCATGTAATGGCCCGCTTGATACCATGGATCACAGAGATGCATTAAGCCCCCTTTTGCCAAAGCATGGCTCAAATTTACTGTACTGTTCAGTTCTGTTGTATAGTGCTGTATTCTGTTTCACTTATCAAAACTGTCAAAAAATCAAAGGAGAAGATTTAATCAGTCATAAAGGTGAAACAAGAGACCAGTTAGAGAAAGAGCACATAGGTCTTTAGATTATTGACATGATTTATTACAAAATGTTTGGATTTAACCTCAGTTCGTTTAATCTGCATTAACTGTTGATCAGATATACATGTAAATTCATTTCCATGAGCAAAAGAAGGACTTTTTTTTTTCGGACGGCATAGAACAAGATCAATCTGCACAAAACATGCAGTCTGCTCATGGATTTACTCCTTCCACTTTTTTAATCAAGCTTATAAGACAGATCTTTCTGAGGAGTTGTGGAATTGCATTTTTAGTCATCGAAGATCATACAGTTGGCTCGGAAAAAGTTAGTGGTGCATAGACCGTTGATAAATACCCACAAGTGTAGATCTAAGAATAGGATGCACGCTCAATGCAAACCGGTCTTTAAATCTACATTGTGAAAAAGTCAAAAATGATTATCTTAGCAACTGAACGTTCATTAAAAACATTTTTGTATGCATATGATCATTGTGTTTTACTTCTCCATGCCTGATCATCGGGCCACCATTGGTATCACTGACTTGGATGCAGCCATTTAATCTAAAAATTTTGTAACTGTCTCATAATGTCTCATAGGCGAAAGAAATTTGCAAAGCTGTGGATTCGAATCAGCTACCCCTCAGTTTCAAGCCGTCAACGTTACCAACTGATCTAACAGGCTCGGCTTAGCAGGATTTGTCTCTTCTTGTACTTGCTACTATACCACCAGGCGTCTTGACGTTGGTCAGAGAAATAAGAAGGCAATGGACAACAGTTGATAATACGTTTATTTAGCATAGTTACAAGCTCATCAATTCAAAGGATTTTGAATGTAATCCTTTACGAGACGACATCATTTTAGACTCTTCCAATTTGAAAGTATTTACAGACGACAGATTAAACGTACTTCAGTTGACGAAATTTGTCTTTGAACGAGTAGAAAAAAGTGCGGGGAAAATGAGAAAATGCTGGTTATCTGCATTCTTCCCTATTCTCCACGATGTTTTCAAAACCTTTTTCTCAGGGTCGTTAAAAATGGGATCATTTGGTAAAGGATTGAGGGAAATATGGTAAAAGACGTTTCATTTAAGGTCTACGGCCCCTAACTCTCATATTACAAGACGGAAGCTGCCGAGATTGGCCGAATAGCCTTTACGAAAACGTCGATGTTACATGATACTTACCGATGAGTTAGTGAATCTACAGCCCCCCCACCTCATATTAAAAGACGGAAGCTGCCGAGATTGGCCGAATAGCCTTTACGAAAAAGTCGATGATACACGATATTTACCGATGAGGTAGGGACCGTAGACCTTAAACAATTAGATCTAACAACACACATATAACACATAAAAATGGACAGAAAATCTAGGTCAGTATTCGCCAACCATTCTAAAGCCTTATCCTGGTAAATAAGTTGAATGAAATTTTTAAGCCGATAGCAAAACCCGAATTTTTTTTTTTTTTTTTTTTATGAGAAAAAGAATTTCTTATCGGACAGTGTAGATCCAAGATCAGACTGCACGTTCTGTGCAGTCTGATCTTGATCCACACTGTTCGCTAAAGGTCAGTGAGTCGCACCTAGCAGCCCGAGGGGTTAAGAAAATTCTTTGCCTTATTCTATCGAATTTCCTAAATTTATAAGTAACATAACTTCTGATTGGCTAAACCATTTGGTTTATCTACTTTAAAAGCAATCAGAGATGCTGCTGCTCTATTTTCATACGTTCAAATTTTCTTTCTTGAAGACAATACGCCACATATTAAGTAGACATTCTTTTAGTATACTTCTATAAGTTTCGAGTCGTTGTTTTGATGATAAGTCCAGACGGATAACTCCACGTCAATTTCTTGGTTTCTCGAACATTTGAATTATCGAGCTTGTAATGTTTTTTTTTTATTCAATTGCGTAATTAATTCCAAGTCTCTTGGTGTATATGTACATTTTCAGCTGCAGAGAATGGTTACGAAATCTGAAAGGAAGAGAAAAGAAAGAAATGATCATGATTCTCTGTACGACTGTTTGTTAAGCCTTAGGCGAGACTTTGTGACCCTTTGCGGACAGTGTGGATCAAGATCAGACTGCACAGAACGTGCAGTCTGATCTTGGATCTACACTGTCCGATCAGGGGATGTTTTTCCAAAAACAATACCCTTGAAATAGCAAACTTTGCGTTTTTACCATGGGCTCAAAAGTCTCCTTTCACTTATTTAACAGGTTAAAGATACATCCCTACAAACAGAGAGAGAGAAAAAAAAAAAAAAACCCGCTGTTAAAACTTGAAAGTGTGTAGAATGGCTCATCTGTGTAAACATAGATAAATTACCAAGAATATATTCAGTAAGGGATACAAAAAACACAGTGGATTTGTTCTCATTTAAAACCGGAAGACAACAGCGATTGCTTTGAAGGCCTCCTAAACAAGTAATGCATTTTCTATACGTCGTAATCTGTGCAACCTTGCCGCCGTCGGAGGTAAGATTTCGCATGAAGATACAAGAATGATTATAGTTTCACAAAATAAGCATGAACTGGGTTGAAAATTAGATGAAAACTGGCTGAAAACGACTATCTTTAAATGACTTGTCTGTTCATAGACATTTTATCAATAGACTATCTTCCGGTAAAGGACTTACTATGCCCTCCATGGCATGATGCCGAGCCCCGGTAGCCCAGTCGGTAGCGTACAGGACTTGAGAACAGGAGGTCGTGGGTTCCATACCTGGCTCGGCCAATTTCTTTCCTAGGATTAATGATAGTCATTGCGACAGGATTCATTCCTCTCCCACCGCTGACCATTGTCTCGACGATGGTTATGTGGGAAAGCAGCCAGTGGCTTGGAAAGAAATTTGTGCGGAGTACTGGTAAAAGAGACTACAGGAAAGCATGGATAGGTGCACTGGTCGCCGCGATATAACTGAAATAATGTTGAAAACGACGTTAAACACCAAAGAAACCAAAAACGAAAAAAACATGGCATGATGCCACTTTTTGGCACTGTGTCCTTAATACTTCAATACACTTTGATTAAGTTCTTGTATAAACCCTTAAGTTACTAATCGTGGATTTAGGCGCCCCCACCCCCCCCCCCCCGGAAAACGGCGGAAAAGTAGCAGTATTTTGGCCTGTAAAATAAGTTGAAGCTGTTCATCTTATTAACTTCACTGTTTAACATATTACCATACAATCCCGAGTTTTAAAGAACCTGGGGAAGAGACCTTTTGAAAACATTGTAGGAAAAGGAGAAAATGCTGGTAACCAGCATTTTCTCCTTTTCCCACCATGTTTTCCACACTTATAAGACAAATTCCATCCTTTGAGCCACATTTAGACTGTCATCTGCAAATGCTTTCAATTTGGACAACTGTAAAATCTTGTCTTTTGGTAGAGTTTAAAGTACTTTCAATAATTAGTTGGATAACATCTGGGAGACCGAGCAATACGTTCTATCATTAAACCTTTACCAAAATCAAAGCGTTGAGAACGCTGATGTGGCATTTGTCAAGGAAGCCACTGTGTAGATTTAATAATTTGAAAACAGGAGGGCTATGATGGCCCTGGATCGCTCACCTGAGTCAATAGGCGAAATTCACTCCACGTGCGTAATTCAATTTCTGACCAATTGTCTGGTCAATTGAACTTAAAATGTGGCCTCTGGAGCGTCCACAAGGAATTTCATGAAGTTGACCCAGTGACCTAATTTATCAACCGATGTGACCCAATTTAGAACTCGTCAAAACATTTATCAAGACAAACATTCTGAACAGTTTTCAAGTTAATTCAGCAATAAATGTGGCCTCTAGAGTGCCCACAAAGTATTTCTTAAATTTACCAAGTGACCTAGTTCATGACCCCAGGTGACCCAATTCCAAACTCACCCAATATTTCATCAAGACAAACATTCTGACCAATTTTCAAGTCAATTGAGCAAAAAATATGGCCTCTAGAGTGCCCACAAAGTATTAGTTTAATTTAACCTTGAGACCTAGTTTATGACCCCAGGTGACCCAATTTTGAACTGACTGAACACGTTGTGCTCAGGTGGGCTAACAAACTTAGAACAGGTTCACTACATACCAAATAACAAAGCTCTATGCTTTCCAGTTTTAGAAAAGAAGAATTTTAAAGTTTTCCTTCTTTGTTCCTTTGTTCGAACTTGTGACCCCCCGGGGCAGGGCCAGTTTTGACCCCAGTGGCATCATTGAACAAACTTGGTAGAGGTCCACTAGGAATTGCTACATACCAAATATCAAAGCTCCACACCTTCCAGTTTTAGAGAAGAAGAAGTTTTCCTTCTTTGTTCCTATGTTCGAAATTGTGACCCCTGGGGCGGGGCCAGTTTTAACCCCAGGGGCATCATATGAACAAACTTGGTAGAGGTCCACTAGGAGATGCTACATACCAAATATCAAAGCTCCATGCCTTCCAGTTTCAGAGAAGAAGAATTTTAAAGTTTTCTTTCTTTGGTCCTATGTTCGAACTTGTGACCCCCGGGGCGGGGCCAGTTTTAACCCCAGGGGCATCATATGAACAAACTTGGTAGAGGTCCACTAGGAGATGCTACATACCAAATATCAAAGCTCTACGCCTTCTAATGTCAGATAAGAAGATTTTCAAAGATTTTGCTATTTTTTTCCTTTCTGTTGCCATAGCAACCAGAGTTAGGGGTGGAATTCAATCTTTTGAACAACTTTGGTAGAGCTTTACCCAAGGAACATCCCTGCCAAATTTCACCAAGATTGACCCAGCGGTTTAGGAGGAGAAGATGTTTAAAGGAATTGTGGACAGACGGACAGATGGACGCCGGACAATGACCGATCACAATACCTCACCTGAGCACTTCGTGCTCAGGTGAGCTAAAAAAAAAGAGAAATATTATTTAAATATTAACTTGAAAATCAACCTCCTAAGCAAATTAATACGTCTCTTTGGTTAAAGGGAGATTACTGGTGCCTAAGTTTGCGTTATTTGTGTATTGGTGGTCTCCCTTTGATCTTTCAAGAGGAGTCAGGAGTAACGTCCCTTGACGGAAGGATGCACGATGGGTAGAGAGAGAAGCCGTGTAAATATATTGAATTCAATTAAGTTTATATCTGAATACTATGATTTTGAGATATCTTTGGCCGTCAGGACCTAATTCCCAACATTACAATAAAGTTTTCTTCCTGTAAATATTCATGCACAATCAAATGAGTAGCGTGCAATCATGGGACGAACAAGCCCAGGGACGAACTGGTTTTGGAACGAACAACCCCGGAAGCAAAGCGGTCAGAAGACAAATTTTGTGCATATCATTGCGCCAATAGAAGGCTATGAAGAGGTGAAGCTATTTTTACTCAAAAAGAAGTATTTCCACTATCGATAGCCTTTTGCAGTTTATTTCAATACGCCATTTCCAATTATATATCTGAGTGCTATTGAAAAACTCATTTGTCTTGAAAAATTGAGTTTAATTGGGTTTACTTCCTTCGGTTTTGGACAAAATACCATACATGGTCTTCAAAATTCAATATTGAACATTTATTATTGATCTCATAGTGGCATTGTCTTCGACAAATGCCACAAAAATCTCGTGTTTTAACGAGCCCGACAAGGAAAGCTTTTTAAAACATTATGGGAAAAGAAGAAAATCCTGCCAACTGCAATATATTTTCTACCCTTCCCGAGACAAAATGACATGAGTCACTTTCAAAATTAGCGTCTCTTTTGTCTTGTAGTAAAGCGTTTGATTTATTTCATGATGCCCCAAATCAATCCACACGAATAAAAAAAATATGTAAGGACTGTCACATTAGAACATTTTGACCTCAGGATGTTTTCCAGTCGCCATAATCATAATAATTCATTAATCACAATCACAAATTTGACATTGAGCCAATCAATTGTTTAGTAGGAGACAGTGGTGTAGTGATAAAGCGTAGGCTTCTTCGGTAACATCAAACGTTCAAAGTTTGAACCCTGTGATGAGTGGGGGTCAACCTTTCGAACTACTCACATCATGGCGCCAGTACTGGTTTCCAGGAAGCAATTATCGAGAGTGGTTAATATAAGCTGTGAGACTTTGCTTCACAATCAATGTAAAAGGAATATATTTACAGTAAACTAATCGAAGCAACTGTGTATTGCATTAGTGAAATAAAGTAAATTATTTCATACTTTCCAGTAGGTTATCGAGAAATATCAGTGAAATATTTTTCGATATTTCATGGTTACGACCAGTGAAAATACCGATTTTTATATTCTAACTCTTCAATTGAAGGTGGAAACAGTTGTTCCCGCGCTCTAATTACCAAGTTAAAGTGCGCGTGCCTCACAACCCGATGGAAGTATGACGTAATTTACCTTACATTTCTCGCGCTTGACGTAATATTGTAATTCGTTGCTATGCGGAGGGGGTACGCCACGGGGAATAATCGAAAAGAACTGTACTGGACTTTGATTAGGTTCCCTCCCAGAAAGGGTTAAAAGCACTCGTGAAAATATTACCAATGATGTTCACGAGATGAAATAAATTTCGATCTTTCACCGTAAAAAACAAATATCCTCTATGTATACTCTTTACTATACAATCCGGAGTATCAACGAACCTGAGAAGAACGACGTTTGACAACATTGTGGTAACCAGCATTTTTCTCCTTTTCCGACGATGTTTTGCCAGTTAAAAGACAAAACCCATTGTTTGATTTATACTGAATTCGTTGTCTGCAATTACTTTCAATTTAGACAAGTCTTAAGTTTTTGTCGTTTGGTAAAGAGGTTTAAACATAGAGCTACCTGATATTTTAATAAAGCCATTCTTTATCTCGGCTTCACTTAACATCTCATCTACTTCAGCATGCGTCATTCTGTCCCCTAAAGTCGTCATGATAGAGCGTAGATCTTTAATACTGATGTATCCCTTACCGTTGTCAAACACCTGTAAATATATAACGAACAACAGCAGCATGCATTAGATGTAATTGAACACCTGTAAACATATAACGAACAACAGCAGAATGCACTAGATGTAAATGAACACCTGTAACCATATAAAGTACAACAGCAGCATATACTAAAAGTAATGGCACTGGTGTATACATACAATGAACAACAACAGGATGCACAAGATGTAATTGAACACATATAACCACTATAACTAACTACAGCACCCACTACTAGATGTAATAGAACACATACAGCGACATGGACTCAATGTAATGGAACACCTGTATACAATTGACGATCAACAGCAGCGTGCACTTGAAGTCATGAGACACGTTTATACATACAACGAACAACAGCAGCATGCACTAAATGTATACTAGTATTTAATGAAACAAGTGAAAACATATATAAAACGAACAACAGCAGCGTGCACTAGATGTAATCAAACACCTGTGAACATACAACGAACAACAGCAGTTTGCACTAGATGTCATGAAAAACATGTAAACATACAACGAACAACAGAAACATTGACTAGATTTATATCGCCCCTTTAAGAAAAAAGGTACCATGTGACTTTTTTTTAACCCTTAGGCTGCTAAGCGTGACTTACAGACCTTATGTGGACAGTGTAGATCAAGATCAGACTGCACAGAACATGCAGTCTGATCTTTGACTTACTCTGTCCGATAAGGACATATCCTCTCTCCTAAAAATACCTTTGAAATAGCAAAATTTCGGTATTTATTTATAGGCTTTAACCCTTTACCACACTATCCCGACTTTTAACGACCTTGAGAAAGAAGCCTTTTGAAAACATTGTGGGAATAGGAGAAAATGCTGGTAACCAGCATTTTCTCCTTTTCCTACAATGTTTTCTACCCTTCCGACAACAATTTTCATTTTTTCAACCACATTTATTTTGTCGCCTGCAAATGCTTTCAATTTGGAGTGGTCTAAAATTTTGTCGTTTGGTAAAGAGTTAAAGTTTCATTTCACTTATTTTAGCAGGATCAAGTTTAAAGATTCAGAAAGTGAAATCAAATCAAGTGTTTGGTATGCAACTTTCTAACTGGGCACATTGATAGATATGGCCAATGACATTATACAAGAAGAGTGACAAGAATATCCCTCAAAGCAGAAACATTTTTTTTTAATCTTTCGCGATTCAAACAAATACGAAATTTCTGAAATGTACAATAAATTAACCATGCTCTGTGAAAAGGGGGGGGGGGGGCTTATTGTATCTGCAAAAAGTATCGACCCACAGGCTGAAAGATTTTGCTTTAGATAAATTTTCTGGCCGTCCAAGGATCGTTGTACCTCATGATTCAGTTGGTTGTTATATAGGATGGATTTTATTGTTCCATAAATACGTGATGACTTGCTTGGTATAATGAATCATGGAGATGCATTAAACCCCCTTTTGCCAGAGCTTGGCTTATTTGTGTTAGATTCCACAATGTCCTACCTTGAAAGCATCAGTAATTTCGTCTTCATTTTCTTTATATTGCATCTTGTTTTCCATCATCGTGAGAAATTCATCGAAGTCTATTTCTCCATTTCCTGCAATACAGAGATATTATGGCCTGCAACACGCGACAAGAGACATTCCGACATTTGTGTAAAGTGTCGCCTCGGATCAGCCTGCGCAGTCCGCGCAGGCTAATCCGAGACGATACTTTACGACTACATTAGATTTTTTTCCTACAATATACTTTTGTGAAACAGAAAATTACATTAAAAACGGAAAGAGTCGTTTTGGATTAGTCTTCGCTGACTGCGCAGGCTGATCCGGGGCGACACTTTACGCAAATGTCCGAATGCCCCTTTCTCGTGCTGCAGGCCAGTTATACGGGATATATATACCTTCAGTTGACCAACTTAATATTTAATGCATTACGTTTATACTTTTAGCAATAGAAGATGTACGAGACAAGTCGTAATAAAGATTATGTTCTATTCTGTTCTGTTCTGATATAGGATATGTTTGTTTGCATACTACTCTGCAACGCTTTAACCCTTCATCAAACGATCCAACGTTTTCACGATGAAAACATAATGGCAAAATGAGAAAAATGCTAGTTACCAGCATTTCTCCTTTTCTCGCAATGTTTTCCACTCTATCAGAGACAACTATTATGATAGCCATATGTTATTTGTCGTCTGCACATGCTTTCAGTGTGGAAAATTCTAAATAAAATTGTGGTAATCTTAAAGCTTAAATTCGGAAAATATTATGTGTTTTGCTTACTTACGCATGTCTTTTGTAATTTGTTTTACCTGTATGAGTCATGCTCTGTGAAAAGGGGACTTAATGCATCTACAAAAAGTATCGACCGTATCAGCCGGCGCAGTCCGCGCAGGCTGACATGTGTTGAACCTTTTTGTTATTTGCCAGGTTTTTGCTTTATTAAGGACGACTCTATTTCATGATTGAGTCGGTTATTAGACCAAATGGATTTTTTATGAAACGGGTTTTTAATGCGAAGGTGTTTTTGTTCACGCGAAAAATTATGATATCAGGGACTTATATTGTAGAACTTCAATAAATTATTTGGCTCTTTGTGTAATGATCTATGAATAAAGTGTGCTGTAATACAGACTATCATAATTTCTTATTTTTTATTTGCCAGTTTCAATTTCTTCTTACTCAATGCCCTAGCCAAATGATAGTTAAGATGTTTTCAACAACCGACTTAATCCGTAGGAAGGGAGAGAAATAAGTGCTCTATTTAGCATAGATCAGCTTGTCCAAGGGAGGCAACTGTGATAGACTTGCGATTCTTGTGGCTTTCAATTGAATGAACATTGTTTGAAGGATACAGTTTAACTTGTGTCGTGAATCAGATTTACAGTGCATGACGTCTATACATCCTCGTAAAGTTTGAACAATAAAAAACAAGATTTGTGCATAGAAACTTTAGAAAATATTGTGACAAAAAGGTTTATAAAAATTTGTTCGTTACAAATACACTCAGCAAAACTTATAAACCGCCAATTTTGTGTGCCTGGCAAATTTGACCAAGTAAAAGACAGGTAAAATGAAATAAGATGTAACATATATATTGACGTTAGCAATGGTACTGTAATGCTAAAGAATTCTCGATTTTGCCAACAGAAGGCATGTCTTTAAAAAAAAAAACCCGGTTGCGCATGCGTGTAGTCTATGAGCCAAAACAGGTTAAAAAGAAAACCTTAAATTACTGAAATTTTGACAGCAATAGAAAAAAAAAAAACATGAAAATTATTTTCTGCATAAAGATCTATTCCGAGAAAACGATTATGAAGTGTTCAAGAATTTGATTTTTCAATTTTCAGTGTTGAGTGAATTAATACTAAGTAAGCTCCATTAACGAAAACAAGTCAGTAAATTCTTTTCAGCTGAGGTATGTTTTTACACTAATCAATCATTCTACAAAAAATCAAACCAAATGAAACATCTTTTTTTCTGGACAGTAATGCAGAAAATAGAGTTTATTTCATCAGCTTGTGGTTAATATGGGGAAATATTTGCCGAAAAAGGGAAAGGTATGCGAAAATAACGAGTGCCGTAAGACACTCGTTATTTTCGCGGACCTTTCCCTTTTGAGGCAAATATTTCCCCACATTAACCACAAGCTGATGAAATAAATTATATATTATATTTCCTCTGATTATTTTGTCAACGAATGCCACTTTTAAAACTTAAAAACTTAAAAAACTTAAAAAAGTAGTTCCAGATTTTCGGCAGGAGGAAAATATTCACTGTGACGGGGAAATAATTCCCCCCAGCTTAAATTACGACATTTCTTTACCAATAACATTTCTAAAAATAGACACATGAAATATAATATATACAGGTTTACGGGGAAATCCAGCTTAAAAGCGGTGGTTTATAAGTTTTGCAGAGTGTAACAATGATAATGATACCAGTACTTGCATGTTCTCAAGTTAGTGATATATTTCAAACAGACGAAGGAGGAGGCGAATGAATAGGAGGATCATAATAAAAGCAATAATAATAATGATGATGATAGGAAGAAGAAGAAGAAGAAGAAGAAAAAGAAGAAATAATTAAGATGCCGCCACCATCTTCATCAACTTCTCGTATCATTTCATCTATATCGCTATCTGTCAAATTTTGTCCCATATTTTTCAACACGTCCACAAGTTCTCTAGCTTCAATTGTACCCCCGCCATCTTTGTCGAACAGGTTAAAAGCAATCCGAAATTCTGAAGAAAAAAAATAGAACGTTGAGATATCGATTATTCGAACATATGATTACTCCAACGAACAGATTAACATTTTAAGAAACAATATTGTGTGTTGGCGATCCTGAAAAAAAAAATATATAGAAGGGGGAATATGCTGGTTATCAGTATTGTTTTCCTTTTCACACAATAATTTCTATCGTTTTGCGGTCAAATTTCACTGTGAATTCCAACCTTATTCTATTTTGTCGTCTGCAAATTCTTTCAATTTTTGACAGGTCTTAAATAATGTTGTCTGATGACAAATTAACTTTTACTTGACTGGATCGGGCACGCCGTTGCCTACGACAACGGCCGCTTGTTGCAAGCGTTTGCACCTTTTCCCACGGTGTTTTGAAAAATGAGTCAACAGCAGAGCTTGAAAAATCACATCTGTGCTGGTCTTCAGTTAACTCTTTCCAAGCGACAAACTTTGGGCTTCTTAAAAACTGGTGGCATCTGCGGACAACAAATTTGAATCGGTACAAATAAACCACAGTTCTCTGACAGGGTAGAAAACGTCGTGAGAAGTTGGTATTTCAGCATTTATCCGGGTGAAAAAAGCAAGACACCATGATTCAAGTCATTTTGCCACAATGTTTTCAAACTCAGAAGTCTGACGAAAAACGAGGTTGTATTTTGGGAAATCGGATGTTTGCTATTAGAACAACATAGTTAACAATTTATCAAACAATCCCGACACTAACGACCATGAGAAAAACGGCTTCTGAAAACATTGTGGAAAGAGGCGAAATGCGCGTTACTAGCATTTCTCCTTTTCCAACAATATTTTCTACTCATTCAGACACAGATCCCATCAGTCGGACAAATTTTAATTTTTTCTCTGAAATGGTTTTATTTTTTGACTGGTCTAGAAGTTTGTGGTCTGGTTAAAGAGTTTTAGGCGAAAAATATCTAGAATTTTACCAGCTATCTGTTCTTCTGTCAGCTTAACTCGATCCTGTAAAGAGAAATTATAGAATAAACAAACAGATGAAATTTCTCTGTTTCGAGCATGGATTTTTTCTAAATTTACTTCCGAACCAAACGAATGGGCTTTCGAATAAATAACCTTGCACTGTCATGAAATACCAACTATGTAATATGGAGTCGTCATTTTAAATTTCTTGTAGTAATATTAGATCTTTGCACGAGAGTAGAAAAAGTCATCTACGGGAGCTTAAATTTCATTATCGTTTTTGAGGCATTTGTCGAAGACGATGCCACTGTGAGTTAAATATTGAATTATGAAGACCATGTATCGTATTTTGTGCAAAGCCGAAGGAAATTAACCCAATTAAATTCGATTTTTCTCGGACAAATAAATTTTTCGACAGCACTCAGATATGCAATTGGAAATGGCATGTTAAAATACACTGGGTGAGGCCATCGATCGTGGAAATACTTCTTTTTGATTGAAAATAGCTTCACCCGCTCATAGCCTTCTATTGGCGCAATAATATAAACAAAATTTGTCTACTGACCGCTTGGTCCCGGGCTTTTTCGTTCAAAAACTAGTTCGTCCCTGGGCTTGTTCGTCCTATGATTGTGCGCTACACCATTTGATTGTGCATGAATATTTATAGGTCGAAATAATTGATTGTAATGTTCGGAATTAGATCTTTACGGCCAAACATATCTCAAAATCATAGTTTCAAGGCACAAACTTAATTTCATTCGAATATATTTACATGGTTTCTCTCTCTACTCATCATGCATCCTACTGTCAAAGGACATTACTCCTGACTCCTCCTGAATGATCCAAAGGAGACCTACAATACACAGATAATCCTAACTTTGTCATGACTACTTTCCCTTTAACCAAAAAGGTATTAATATGCTTAGTAGGTTGACTTTCAAGCCAATATTTGAATGATATTTCTCTTTTCTTTCAAATTATTAATTCCACACAGTGGCTTCCTCGATAAATGCCACTCCAGTTTTTTCAACGTTTTGATTGGTTATAGTGACCTTGACCTTCATCTTTTGCCACACAATTAAGCTAAACGCGTCATTTTTATATCAAGGTTTATCCATATAACAGACGTTATTTCAGATTTCATCCCCCCCCCCCTTTTTTTTAAGTAATCACTTTCCCCTAGAAGTGATGGTACCTGAAGCACCTGCAATTTCCATATTGCTATCAAGTAAAGTTTTATGGAATTAAGCTGAACCCAAAGGACGGAAAGGGAACGAATCTACCTATCCAACCCCCTTCTTCGGTGAAAACTGAAGGGGACTAAAAACAATATATAATTATTGATGTTATCTATCTTATTCCTAGCAAAAGGAGTAAAACACAACAGGGCATTACTGATACATTGACACGGTTCAGATATAGACGTCTTTCCCATCTCCATAAGTGAGAAGGCTCGAGGTTTCACAAGAAAGTACGGGATAGAATGTTAGTACAAAGACTATTGATACCGTTGCATTTACCATTAAAAAGACTGATACCATTGCGTTCACAGATTGTCCAGGGGAGGTAATTATGATTATTTCTAGATTAACGGAGAACCGTCACCAACAATCTACACTGTCTAACTTGTGTCTTGTGTCACGATTCAAATTTCTTTAACCTACTATACAAGTTAAATGAAACTCAAGTCGATAGTAAAAACCCAGACTTTGCTATTTCAAAGTTATTTTTGAGAAAAATATCTCATGATCAGACAGTGTATTTTAAAGATAATACTGCACGTTCTGTGCAGCCTGATCTTGATCTTCGATGTCCGCAAAATGTCTTTTGAGTAGCGGTTAGCATCCTAAAGGTGAATCCTTTACCATACAACCCCGAGTCTTAACGACATTGGGGAAGATGGCTTTTGAAAGCATTGGGAGAAAAAGACCAAATGCTCGTTACCAAAAAATGTTTTCTATTCTTTTAACTCTTTACCAAACAATCCCTGGTTTTCACGACTCTGTGAAAGAAGTCTTTTGTAAACATTGTGGGAAAAGGAGAAAATGCTGGTAACCAGCATTTTCTCCTTTTCGCACAATGTTTTCTACCCTTCCCAAAATAAATTTCAGTTTTTGAGTCCCTTTAATTTTGTCGTCTGCTAAGGCTTTCAATTTGGAACAGTCTAAAATTGTGTCGTCTGGTAAAGAGTTAAAGAGAAAAACTGTCGCTTGAGCCACTTTTGATGTATCGTCTGCAATAGCTTATAATTTGGACAAGTCTAAATTTTAGGAGTGAATTCAACTCATTACATTCAGCAGACGACTTCTTTTGTATTGCGACAGAAAAAAAATGCAAACGAAAAAAAATGCTTTTAATGAGCCTTTTCTTCTTTGCCATTGATTTCACACGTAAACAAGAGCTATGTTCTGGCAAAAGCAGGTTTATAGTATTTCTGTGATACATAACACCAAGCAAGTCGTCACATAATTATGGATCTATAAAATCCATTTTATCTAACAACCGACTAAATCCTGAGGTAGGATGGTCCTTGGACATGCATAAATTTGACCTATAGCAAAGTTTTGACCCATGTTAGCCTACGCGGACTGCTAAGGCTAACATTGGGCGATACTTTTTGCAGTTGCAGTTAAGCTCTCTTTCCAAAGAACATGGCACACATATATTTGACCCTACGACCCTGTCATACTATTTTGATTCTTGGCACGTACACTGTATAAGTTTATGAAACAAAAAAGAGTCTACGCGCTGTTCAAATACAAAGAAATGAGGTAGAATTTGTCCTATAGGTTTAAGACATGGCGTATAAAGAACTTTTTTCTTGCATTGCTGCGGCGTATATAGGTCCCTGTTTAGTTCAAGGGACAGGAAGTATAGCACTGGGGCATTAAATGCACTGTAGCGGCGTAATCGGTCAGGTGGTATGGCGTCCCGTTTTTACGTGATACGTTGCTTTCAAGTGGTATTCATCGGAGATATAAACGAGGCTGTGTTTACTCCGTTTCTGCTATTCGTTCAGGGAAGTAAAAGGAAGCAGTTTTGCGCCTCATGTCACCAAAAGATAAGATTCATCAGCCCGGCAAAAAAAGAAAAATATTACAGCAGCCATAAGTTTCATTTATCTAGTAGATTAGTTTAATGGTTTATATGTAACATGATTGTATTGGGTACTAATATCCAAATTAGTATCGGAGCAAAATTAGATACAGGCAAGTCCATTGCGCCACGACTATAAGAAAGAAGCTACCAGTCTAAATACCATAACTGTTGTTAAAATAGTTGAGTAGGATGAATTAGAGCAATGACCCAAAGATTTTAAGCAGGTAAAAAGATCATACATATACTAGTACCTTGTCATTTCTTCTCTGCAAAAGGAAAATGGTTAGGACTATATAAGAGTACTAGTGAATATCAAAGCATTATGCAAACTAAGTTCGCAGCAAACAACTACATGTACAGTGATTATTTATCAAATGTGGATAATCCATGTATACTTTATAAAATATTATGGCAAATGGAGAAATCGCAATAGGACATGTATGTGCAATTTAGCCATGTTTCACAATGTTTTCAGGAATGGTCTTCTTGGAGACTACAAATTCTTTAACGCCTGCAAACTTCAATGCGTTAATAAATTCAAAGCAGAAATAATCTATAGTACAGGCCTAAAACTTAAATAAGAAGTTTCTATATCAAAGTACTTAGAGCACTGACAGACGGACATGCAGCAAAAACAGCATGTCGGCTATCGCAAAAGGCGCTTTAGATAGTTAACACTTGTCTAGGGTTACAATAGACATAGGTATAGTATTACTAAATTCACGGGGTCGCAATCACCAACTATTTGAAACAGTGCTCCAACTCCAATTTCAAGACTAGCTATCAGAATATCTGAGACGTTTTGTCTCAGCAAGTCTGATGGCTAGTATAACCTACTGAAATTTAGGATGTAACGGTTGGTAAATACGACCAAGGAGTTGTTTCGTAGATCTACTTTTAATGCGCCGGTGGTATGTCCTTCCGATTGGACACAAGAGAAGAACAGACAGCAGACAAAGGTTTGGCTCGCAACAAGTTAGATAGATGACTAGTTTAAACCTACTACTGTAATTAATGTCATTTACTCCTAAACGCAAGTATGAAGCTTCTTCTACACGAATTTGGGTCTTATACATGAAAATATGGGGCAAGTATTGTGATAAAAAAACGAATGCTCTGCTTGTTAAGAGCATATTTTTTGTTTTAGCACAATGCTTTCAAGGATGGTCCTTGGTAAATACCTTCGTGAAACAGATAAATATGTAAAAAGATTTAAAACAGAGAAAAGGCTAATAACAATACAGCGAACAGCTAGGCAAATATCGAGCTAGAGCAACTAAAGAAGAAGTATAGCATCAACTCTTTACCAAATGCCTTTTTTTTTATTTTTCTAAATTAAAAAGCACTTTCAGACAACAAATTAATTGTAACGCAAATGAGGATATATGTCTTCAACAGGGTAAAAAAAAAAATATCGTTGGAAAAAGAGAAAATGCTGGTTACCAGCATTTTCTCCTTTTCCAACAATCTTTTCAAAAGCCTTAAGAATCGCCGATATACACGGTGCATGAAGTTAACCTGAATGTTAGTTTAAACTTGTTGATTTTACAGAAAATAAGAAACAAAATCTAGGACTAGTATCAATTACTCTCGGCGAGTGCTTTCTGGGCACCTTTTTTGGAAACAACACTAGTGCCACTGTATGGCTGTTTCTAAATGTTGGCCCTGCATATCACGTGATTAGAATCTGGAACCTCTAATAAGAGATGCCGTCGCTCTCCGCCCACACCCCCTGTTTCTCAATAAAATGAGGGAAAGGGTCGCGCTAGGGCAGCAAGGTATTTATGTTTTCTTGTATTTTGTGGAAATTCTTAAATTGTGTCGGTGGTGCACATTCGCATTCCTGCACGCTGCTTACCCTTTTATGAACACAGTAAATTCAAATCTTTTGTAAAAACTTAGTGTTTACTCAGAACAAATCGAGTCTATATGAGAAAGAAAAAAAAAAAGCTTTTATTGTTGTAGTGAAAATTCTTTTCGGAATTTTATGTATCTCTGAATAATCATGATAAAAAATATTGTTTAAGGTTTTAGACAAACAGTCCAATTATAAATAAATAGATTTACGACTGACATCACAATTTTAAAGAAAATGTATAAAAACAAACAAATACTGGAAAAAAAGAGCAAAACCGTCCGTTTCTCAGATGCCATTATCTCTTTCACTGCCGAAGTCGCCTGATTTTTTTTTTCTCTGACCAGAGTCGGCTTCAATCGCAAAGAGAATAATAAAAGCCAAACTCTGACAAACAGGGGCTTTCTCCGTGATGCATTATAACAAGAAAGCCATCACATATGGCTTGCAACATGCGAAAAGGCGCATTCGGACATTTGCGTAAAGTGTCGTCTCGAATCAACCTGCGCAGTCCGCGCTTGCTAATCCGAGACGGCACTTTACGACTACATTAGATTTTGTGCTACAGTAGACTTGAGCAAAACAAAATATTACATAAAAACGGAAAGTGTCGTTTCGGATTAGCCTGCGCGGACTGCGCAGGCTGATCCGAGACGACACTTTACGCAAATGTCCGAATGCCCCTTTTCGCGTGTTGCAGGGCATATAATATGATGTTATAATCATGGATCCATAAAATTTATTTTGTCTAACAACCGATAGACTCATAAGGTAGAGTGGTCTTTGGGCATACAGAAAATTGACCAATAGCGAAAAGTTGCGGCCCGGGTCAGCCTGCGAGGAGACCGCAGGCTGACCTGGGTTGATACTTTTCGCAGATGCATTAAACCCTCTTTTTACACTGGGTCATGTATATTTAGACCCCGAGAAAAGTCGAGCCCATTTAGTTGGCAGGGAAGAAGTTAATGTCCATATTTATGTGAAATAAACATTCCTGTTAGTGTGAACCACATGTCCCAGTGAATCCAATATGATTTAGTAATTTTGGAGATCATGATCAGACTTCACAGAATGTGCAGTTTGATCTTAGATCTACACTATCTGATATTTTGTAGTGTACTCGGACCAAACAAGCCTTGAAATTTAGTGAATATCTTGGAACTTTTTAAAGCCTTACTAGATGACAAATTTTAAGACTTGTCCAAATTGGAAGCATTTGCAAGACATATTAAATACGACTCAGATCATAGTCTTTGTTTTCTGAAGGACACAAATCATTTTAGTAGAAGGAGAAAATGTTGGTTAATAGCTTTTTCTCCTTTTCCAACAATGCTTTTTAAAGCTTTTTTTTTCAAAAGATTCCTGCTTTAGGGTCGTTTAGTATAGGAAAATGTTTAGTAATTTGAGTTAATAATAACCAAATACATGTGAGCGACGTCCTGGTAAAAGCGGGTTTAATGCATCTTCGTATATGCAGTAAGCAAAGCAAGTCGCATACGGTATACTTGTTGATCAGTGAAGTCCGTTTGTCTAAAAACCGACTAGATCGTGTGGTAGAATGGTCCTTAGACATGCATGAAATTTACATATAGCAAAAAGTTTCAATCCATGTCAGCCTGCGCGGACTCCGCAGGCTGGCATGGGTCGATAATTTTTAACTAATGCATTAAACCCCCTTTTCACAGAGCATGGCCCATTTATCTGTGCTCGGTCCTTAAAAGGTCAGAGATTGGAGAGTGAATTTGTATGGCATTATCTTATGTTTATTTGGATTTCGTCTTATCCTTATTACAATGAAACCTCGATTACTCAAACACGCAATAAGTCGAATACTTCCATTAACTCTCTATCAGACCAACATTTTAGACTTGCAAACATTGAAATCGTATGAAGCTTAGGTACCTTGATTATTCAAACATTCAATAATTCGAATGTTTCGATTAACTCTTTAGCAAACAACAAACTTTCAGAACTTGCCAACATTCACATCTAATACATGTATAGCTCAAATACTGGAATTTGTCTTTGAAAAGGCTGAAAACAATGTGGTTACTAACATTTTCTCCTTTTCAAACAATGTTTTCAAAAGCCTCATCCCTCTTGGTGCGTCAAAACGCCGTCGATGCTTTCGTAAAGCATAATCCACTGAGCAGTTACATTACAAACTCAGTGCATGTCTTTGAATATACGGACTTTTTTTCCTCCTACAGACAACTTTTGAAAACATAATGGCAAAAGAAAAAAATGTTGATATTATGAATTTGCCTATTTTATCTTAATCTGTGTTGATTCTACATAAATTACAATGACATTCTCAGAGGCGTCTGCTATAAATTTGTTGGGGGGGGGGGGGAAGAGGTAACAAGAAATAAAAGACGTGTAAAGTAATGAAACTATAATATCGTTACAAGAGCCAAAACTGGTCGAGAAAAAAATAGCATTTATCATAGCAGGCTAGCAATCTAGACTAGACGCAACAGTCATCAAGCGAAGTAGATAGGCTATCAGACAAACTAAAGGACAGTCAGACAAGCTAAACACCAGCCATCCAGAATGAGAAAAGATCGAAAGACAAATAAACAAACGAATAGAGGAGAGAGAGAGAGAGAGAGAGAGAGAGAGAGAGAGAGAGAGAGAGAGAGAGAGAGAGAGAGAGAGGCAAGCAAGCAGGCAGGCAGGCAGACAGACAGACAGATGGCATAACAAAAGACAGAGAGTCAGAGAGAAGTATAGACAGTCCAAAAGACAAACACCATACGTGCAGACGAACAGATCGATTGAAACACAAAACAACAGCACGACAGACAGAAAGGCAGACATACTGATAAAAAAACAACAACATACTTGTTTAGATTCAGTCCTAGTACCCATGATCATATATTTCAAGACGCGCCCCGATAACTTTTCACTTATTTTTGATAAGCGGCGCGGTTCATTATTGAATAATTCTGTTCACCTAATCACTGATCCTCTTTCCAATATAATTCTTCACCAGACAACAATTTATACCGACCGAAATTGAAAGCATTTGTAGAAGAAAAAATGTAGTTTAAGATATAAGATAATACGTGTCTTTAACAGGGAAGAAAACATTGTGGAAAAAGGAGAAAATGCTGGTTACCAGCATTTTCTCCTTTTTCCACAATGTTTTCAAAAGTCAGGGTCGCTTAAATACCGGATTGTTCGGTGAAGGAATAGAGGACCTAATACGAATGACAAACACAATATTATAATAAGCAAACATAATACAACGCCGCTTTTCAATATCAGGACTCCGGTAATGAAGAAAACGTTATATATTTACTTTCTCACTTCATAATCTTTGCCACGCTTTACCAAACGTCCCCGTCCTTTTACGACCCCGGGGATGATATCTTTGCAAAATATAATGAGAAAAGGAGAAGAACAGCTTGTAACAACTATTTTTTTCTTTTAAATTCCAACCGATGATCTCTTTTCTCTCAGACTAAGATTCTATCATTTGGGCTGTGTTAAATTTCTCGTCTGCTAATGCTTATAACACCAAATTTTATTGACTGGTAAAGAGTTAACCCTTTACCACACAATCCGGAATTTTGAGGTAAACAAAAAAGCTTTCGGAAACATTTCAGGAAAAGGAGGAAATGCTAGTGTCCAACAGTTTTCTTTTTCCCCACAATCTTTTCTAGCCTTCCAAAAACAAAATTCAGGCTATTACTCAAATATAATATGTCGTCTGCAAATGGTTCCTACATAGATTAATATAAAATTTTTGTCGGTTGTTAAAGAGTTAGCGGTCGAGTGATATCGAATGACACCTAGGTAATACCTGGTGGCCGAGTTGTAATAAAATGCAACGCTGCTTGAGAACTGCCGGTGGCATATGTGGGCTTGTGTTTCAGACAGTCATTGGTTTGAATAGCGGGTCAGATACATTTGAGCCATGTCCTTTGAAAAGGGTTTTTTTCCATGCATATCTGCAAAAAGTATCGACCCATATCAGCCTGCGCATTCCGCGCAGGCTGACATGTGTCGAAATTTTTGCTATTTGTTAATTTTCTGCATGTCCAAGGACCGTTCTACCTCCAGATCCACTCGATTGTAAGAATTAATAGATTTCACTGATCAATATAGCTGTATGATGACTTGCTCGGTATAATACATCACAGAGATCCATTTCACCCCCTTTTACCAGAGAATGGCTCATTTTTTCCCGCTCCTAGTGCCATCAGATGTGATTAGAATAAAATTCACCTTTTTGCGAAATGGTCAGGAGAGCATCTTATAGGTCAGACTCTTGCTACAGTTTTGATGCCCGCAGATATTTCAACACCATTTCACGAACCTAACATCTTACCAATGATACCATGCAGAAGGGGACCACACAAACTGCCTCACGTGCCTGGTGACCGACTTTGCCAAAGTGGTCAGAAGATACTCAGTTTTCAGAAAATAGAAGTGCTGAAAATTCCCCCAGGAATGGGGGTGGGTGGGGAAGGGGGTTTATTGGTTAAGAGCAATGCATCAAAAAATATTTAGGAGCTTAGTTCGCCACAGTATGCACAATGAACGATCATAGTAGTGAGGTACAAGACTTTAGACTCGTCCATCTTGAGAACGTCCGCAGACATATAGCATATAGCTCCAAGGATAAAACGTGTATTTGAAAGGGTTGAAAATACTGTGAGAAAAGGAGAAAAAGTCCATATTCCTCTCTTTTAACACAATATTTTCAAGAAACTTCTTCCTCAGGTTCGGTACAATTCAGGATTCTTTTATAAAGGAAAGTCATTTGATTAGGTTATAAACTGAAATTGAGTCGAGTTCAGAAGTGTGATTTATGGTGTTTTAAAATCGGTCAGTAGTTCAAAAAAGCTGTTCAGTATTTTGTTGACATTGTAAAAAAAGATGTACCAACTTAGTTGGTAAAGTACCGGGCTTGAAATCTGATGATCGCTTGTTCGAATCATTAGCTAGGCCAATTTCTCTCCGAGGATTGGTCATAGTCATTGCAACAAAATACATTCCTCTATCACCGCTGATCGTTGTGTCAAAGAAGGTAATATGCCAGGAAAATAGCCAGTGGCTAGGGAAGAATATTGTGCGAAGTATTGGTAAAAGAGACACCTGAATAGCGTGAAGAAGAGCAATGAACAGCGGGATATACCTGAATATGCCAGGAAAGTAGCCAGTGCCTAGGGAAGAATATTGTGCGAAGTAGTAGTAAAAAAGACACCTGAATAGCGTAAAGAAGAGCAATGAACACCGCGATATAACTGAATATGCCAGGAAAGTAGCCAGTGCCTAGGGAAGAATATTGTGCGAAGTATTAATAAAAAAGACACCTGAATAGCGTAAAGAAGAGCAATGAACACCGCGATATAACTGAATATGCCAGGAAAGTAGCCAGTGAAGAATATTGTGCGAAATATTAGTAAAAAAGACACCTGAATAGCGTGAAGAAGAGCAATGAACACCGCGATAAAACTGAAATTTTGTTGAAAACGACCTTACACACCATACAAATAAGAAACAGTAAAAGTAGGTTTATACATCTCCGTGATGCATTATACCAAGCAAGTCATCACATAAATATGGATCCGTAAAACCCATTTTGTTTAACAACCGACTGAATCATGAGGTTGCACGGTCCTTAGGCATGCAGAAAAATGACCAATAGCAAAAAGTTTCGACTCAGGTCAGCCTGCGCGGATTGCGCAGGCTGACCTGAATCGATACTTTTTGCAGATGCATTAAACCCCTCTTTCACAGAGCGTGGTTCATATCGTTTTTCACTCTATGTCAGTTATTTGCGGGGGCTAGTGTACCTGTCCGCGCAAGTCTGGTGTTTCTTTTACTAGCACTACGCACAGCACCTATACATACGAATAAATCGGCTGCTTTCCGACATAAGCAAAGTCGATAAAGTATTTGGCGGTGAGACGTGAATGAATGTTCCAATGTATTTGCCGATCATCTGGAAAAAATGACCTCGCCGGGAGTCGAACAAGCCATGAGCAACCATTTGTAAGGTATCTCGATCTTACTCTTGACCAAACGAAAAAATTCTGAGCTACATCAAATTTTCTGTCTATGACAGAACAGAAGCTGTCGGAATAGGAAAGAAATGCCGTTTACCAGGTTATTTTCCTTTTCTATACAATGTTTACAAAGACTTTGTCTTTCAGGGTCGTTTTAACTCGGTAATGTGAAATAAAGGGTTAAAACAGCCTTGTAAGTGCTATATTTAGGTGTTTTAATTGGTTTCAGGATAAATGTCTCATTCATCTCCCGTCCAAGGGAGATAATTCTAAAAACCGACAATAAATTGTATAGAGAAAAGAAAAATTGGATGAATGAAAGTTAACCAACATTTTCTCTCTTTCTGTCAATGTTTTCTTTGCTATTCAAAGACAGATTCCACTATTTGAGCTTTCCTTGCCATGTCGTCTGCATATGCTTTCAATTTGGACATATCTAAAACTGTCGATTGGTAAAGAGTTAAACGTCAAAAAAACTCCCGCGAAAGATTTTGACACGTACACTTAGGAAAAAATCTTAACTTTTTAAGCCAGTGGATTAATCGATTAACATTGGGATAAAGATCGATTAAAGAAAAAGCTATCGAACACTTGATTTGATAAAACGGATTAGCAAAAACGGTTATATTACCATTTCGGATAAATCCTTCACCGATAATCTTTCATTTCGCGTTTTACCAGACGACAAAATTTCGGACATTCCACATTGGAAGCAATTGTAGACGACAAATCAATGTTGTTCAGATAAAGGTAGTCGTTGTCTCTGAAAGGTTTGAAAACATTGTGCCCAGGGTCCTTAAAGCAATATATTATATTTCATGTGTCTATTTTTAGAAATGTTATGGGTAAAGAAATGTCGTAATTTAAGCTAGGGGGGAATTATTTCCCCGTCACAGTGAATATTTTCCTCCTGCCGAAAATCTGGAATTACTTTTTTAAGTTTTTTGAGTTTTTAAGTTTTAAAAGTGGCATTCGTTGACAAAATAATCAGAGGAAATATAATATATAATTTATTTCATCAGCTTGTGGTTAATATGGGGAAATATTTGCCCCAAAAGGGAAAGGTCAGCGAAAATAACTCGTGCCTTACGGCACTCGTTATTTTCGCATACCTTTCCCTTTTTCGGCAAATATTTCCCCTTATTACATTCTGTTACTAATAATAGTAACATTTTCTACTGAAAATGGTGTAATAACAGTGTCACGCGAGGGCAGATATGGCGGGGCAACGGGCTGATATCTGATATCCTGCCCGTTGACAAGATATTTGTTCTAAATCCATAGCAACAGAACACTCGCTCGTTAACTAACGTTCTCAAAACATCCAGTTTGAAAAAAAAAAATGGCTGAATCAGTCCACCACTCGCTAGCTGACAAATCTTCAGAACTACAGACAATGACTGAATCGTAAAACCAGCAACGACATGATAAGTAGAGAATAAATTGTTGTCTTGGATTGGGAAAGTTTATCGGGCAAGGCGTGGTGTCTATATGCTAGTAGTTCTACGAATTTTATCCGCTGAGCCGGGGGAACCGAGCCTGATTAAATTTCCAAGTCCAAAGCATCAACCATCTCTATTTATCCTGTTTCTCATTTACAATCCATTACATACCAAACTGAATATTTGGCTCGGAAAAAAAAACATATCGACATATTTTTAACTATGAATAAAGATAAAGAACTGTTTATTTAAACTGTCCTTATACTGTATATGCAACTGCGATAGTGAAGATGAATGATGAATGATGCATGATTACGTCATGAACGTGACGTTTACCCGCGGAAAAAAGTTTTGTCGAATGAAGACAAGAATTTCTCTGTTTTAAGTGTTTAAACGTGTTAGAAAACGAAAATATCGAGCAAATAAACAGGTTATTACACGGCTGATGAGGGCCGGAGAGTGATATCGGCCCGCCACCTCGAAATCTGCCCTCGGGCTAAAGCCCTCGGGACAGATATCAAGGTGGCGGGCCGATATCACTCTCCGGCCCTCATCAGCCATGTAATAACCTCTATATATTAACCACAAGCTGATGAAATAAACTCTATGTTTTCGACTCTCTGGAGGACATTTCCTCTGATTTGAACCTTATTCAATTTGTCGTCTGCAAATACTTTTGATATAGAAAAATACATATTTTGTCGTCTTGTAAAGAGTAGATAATAAAGCTGTACATAGTCTATGTTCACTAAACATTCTTAAACAAACATCCTTACAGCCAGAAAGAAAAAAAAAATCGCTGAATCTTTAAGAACATTTTTTTTTTGTCTGATTCTGCAAGGTTTTCAAAATATTAAAGTAATACATCTTCTAATTGGCTAAACCAAATGGTTTAGCCAATCAGAAGTTGTGTACTTTCAAATTTAGAAAATTCTGGAGAATAATACTGAGAAAGACCTTGAAAATGGTTGATGAATACGGATCTAGAAATGTAAGAAAGTACCGAATTAAAGAATACGACATAAAGGAGTTAAAACAGACGCAATAACCACAATGCACACGCAGTTGCTTCCATAGTATTCCTAATGATATCTGACACTATAGATCCCAGATCAGACAGTGCAGTCTGATCCCGCTTTTTACTGTCAGCAAAATTAATTTAAATCATAATTAACATTTCAACAGTTAATTATCGATATTGATTTTGACAGAGTTACATTCGAAAATTGTAAAGTAATTAGCGTCTAGGTGCGTTCTAGAGGAACACATGCTCCAATTCTCAGATAAATCTGTGAGGCAATACAGTACCAAAACCTCCTTCAATCCCGTTATTTACACTTGTTTTATTTGTATTTACAAAAACCTTAACCCAGCGTTAAGTACTTGTGTTTTTTTTTTGTCGTGTTATGTCCATTGGGTTGCTGAAGGGCTTTGGGTCTGAAAGAGCTATTGCGGACAGTGTAGATCAAGATCAGACTGCACAGAACGTGCAGTCTGATCTTGGATCTACACTGTCCGATATGGTGTGTTTTTTTAGCGACAAGAACCTTTTAATCGCAATATTTGGGCTTATACTGTAATAATCATCGGTTTAGATGTTCCCATAAATAAATAAATGAATAAATAAGAAACAGAAAGCTTTACATCATGTCAAAACGCGTAGATCCAAATCAAACTGCACCTTCATTCTGAGCACTCTGATCTTAATCCTCACTCAAGTGATTTAAGATGCCATTATATTTTATTCCATTTCAACTAGCGATTGATGGGACACCATCATTAAAGAAAAAAAGACAAATGTAAAAAAAAAAAAAGTTTTTTATGGTATTTCCTTAATGGACTACGTAGCCTCATAAGGTATGATTAGATTTTGGGCCTGAATATCACAAAGCTTTGTGGGAACGTCACGTGATCAATATCACAATTAGATAATGTGGAATCATACTCAAATAGGTACGATGACGTCATATTTTATTTCTTAAAAATAGACAGTGTTACCCATTGCCAAGCGACCAGCCCGTCATTCGAACGCAAAATTTGCGCCTTCTCACTCTATTTAACCGTTTTTTTTTTTTTTTTCTTAACTTTTGCAGGAAAAAGTACATATTGTACTGATTATCAGTGTTTTACAGAATCTTGATTGAATATATACATACATGTGCATCCGGTCATTTAACAAACTATTTTCACAAATGAAATTTTCATTCGCGACAAAAATTCTGAAAAAGCCCCTTTAAGAAAGGGACGTAGCGGACGGTCTTATATTTAGGATCGGCCGCCATCATCCAAATTCCGCTTTACTTCTTTCCATAGAGAACAACCAGTTTCTTCAAACAAAGACAGAGTAATCACACCTTTTTATCACAGTCTATATAAATTTGCTCAAATGAATTCAGGAAAAAAACTCTGCTACGAACTTAATTAATTATTCATAGAAGTCAAACGTTAAGCGCGCCAGAAACTTTTTAATAATACCGCCTCTCAATTTGTTTTTCCGTTATGCCTGTATAGACAAATATTGGCTGTATAAGCTTTATAATGTTAATATAGCTCATCAAAGTAGAGAAAGTTTGTTTGTTCAATGTATTTGGATACAGAGTCGGAAGTTCATGCATTTGTTTTTCCCCTGTCATACTAATGTACATGTTTCTTCAATTTGGTGACAATATATCATCATACAAGCATCCATAGTGTTTTTTCCCTTTGCCTGCTGATCTCGACTCATAATTTGGTTTTGAAAAGGTTGTAGAACCAGAAAATGGACGGACGAACGAACGGACATATTGATGGGCAGATGGATGGATGGATGATAGTTATTGAACTGATATATCTGAAAGTGATTGGATTAGTGGATGGGTAGATGAGAGAGAGAGAGACAGCCAGACAGACAGAGAGAAAAATTATAGAGACAGAGAGACAGAGACAGAGACAGAGAGAGGGGAGGGCATGTCGGAAGGCAGACAGAGAGCGGAAATAAACGAAACAGGAGTCTGATTAGAAAGCTCATTTAGAATGCTGTAACAAAGACTTCCATTGAAAAACAAGAAAAATGTAAATACAGGTAACTGAAGTGTAAAAAATTCTTTTAGCTCAATCTCTGTTTCACAATTCTATACGGGCACGTGTCAGATTCACACATATATTTAGTGGAGGGCTTTGTTTACCCGGGGGTACCCAGTCAATATGTATCAAATAACTGTTATATGTTTAACCCTTGGGGCACTCAGCGTGATTCAGAGAGCTTTAGCGGACAGTGTAGATCAAGATCAGACTGCACAGAACGTGCAGTCTGATCGTGGATCTACACTGTCCGATGTGGTGAGATTTGATCCGAAAGATATTTTGCAACCGCAATATTTTGGCTTTTTATTATTGACCGGAAGTGTTCGATTCATTTTTGTAACAGTATAACCCTTTTAGCGCCATAGGCAAAAACATGGGATTTTTTTACGGTATAGATCAAGATAAGTCTGCACAGATCGTGCAGTCTCCGTTTTGATCCTTACCTTTCGCTTTCAATAAAGTCTTATAAAAATCTTTCCTGGTTACAGTAGGACGTATTTTCAGCTGTGGAAGAGATTTGTATTGGAGTTTAACGCCATTTTAACAGCTTAGGTCATATCATGGCGGTCAGTGACGCACCCACGTGTTTCCTGGCTTTCTCACACCAGTACTAACAAAACTTTCTTTCCAAAGCCACTGACTACTTTTTCTCACATGCATCAGAGGTGAGAGGCGAAAAATCGCCGGAAAGAAAGTTCGCCGCAACCGGGTATCGACCCGCAACCTCCAGGTAAGGAGTCAGATACGCTAACCACTGAGCCACCCGGCCGGGCCTGTGGAAGAGAGCTGGGTTTATTAACTTGGGGCTGAAAGCAAGCGAGGTTTACCTGTGTCTTGCTGAATGAAAACACTTAAAAAGGAATTGTTAGGGTGCAACTATGCAACACAACCGGGTAGAATGGTAAAGCATAAACAACTTGGTGAATTTGGTGAGGAAGATAGCATACAAGATCAGACTGCATGAATGTGCAGACTGATCATATCTCCAATCGTTGAGAAGTTTAAAGATTAAATTCTTTCTTAGTTTCATTGGATTGTATTTTCACCCGTCGATAGAGGTTGAATTATATATTTGAGCATGATTGAAAGATTTAAAACCTTTAACTGCGAAAAAAATATGAATGAAAATTTTAGCCATTTGGAAAAAAAAATCAAATATTTAGATTTCAGGGTTCTATTTGCCAGAAAATGTCTCAGTTTCGGACAGAGAAGATGCAAAATAGAACTCCAATCTGGGTCCGTATTCACTAACAGCATTCTCAAGAACATTCTTAATCTTCTCCTCTAGAATCATTCTAAATTTGAAAGTAACACAACTTCTGATTGGCTAAACCATTTCGGTTTAGCCAATCAGAAGTTATGTTATTTTCAAATTTGGAAGATTTTGGAGAATAAGACCATGAACGTTCTTAAAAATAGTTGGTAAATACGGACCTTGCTCTGTTTGCAATAGAACATTGAGTCACTCTCAGTAGGCAAAGAATTAATTTCCGATCTGGATGAAATTTAACTCTTTACCAAACAACAGAAGTCGCTTAAGATACATGTATACCACTATGTAGCACTGAGAGAAAATTTCGAAACACAAGAAAATGTCTATATATGGATGAAGTGGGAAACGCTTCTTTTCGCTAGGTACGCCCTTGAAAAGGTTACAATCCCAGCTTGCCACAAAAGTTTAGTTTACTTGAATCCATTAGAAGTCGCCAACGTTCTGGCCAACTCAAAAAGGAACAATGGAGTTGGCAGCCTCTATAAAACTTCAAGAAGTTTGTTGAATCAAAAAGCTACAAAAATCAATCAGAAATTATCGGGAAATATCTGTGCCACCGAATTGTCCTGCTGTTTTCAAGAATTCTGCAGCAATAGAAAAATTAACCATAATAATGATAAACAAATAAATAACTTCTTAATTTGTGGACTTAATAATAATGTTTTGGAACAAGGTTACTCTATAGAAACCCTTTAATAAACAGTCACTTGCCAAACGTCCGAAACTACTGTTTGTCCTCAAGACGAGACTAATGTCTTTATTGTAGATTCTTAAGAATGCTAGACATCTAACCAAATATCTCGAGAGTTCTGGGTCCTTTTCAACAACAATTCCTAATTTCATTCCAGGTCTAGTTCTAAATTTAGAAAGTAACACATCTTCTGATTGGCTAAACAAATTGTTTAGCCAATCAGAAGTAGTGTTACTTTCAAATTGAAAATCCTTGAGGATAAAACTGAGAATGTTCTTAAAAAGAGTTAGTGAATACAAATTCTGGACAAAAGTTAGAGACTTTTTTTTAAGAAAACTCTAATCGAAAATTCATTTTCTTGCTCCAGATACTCAGCTTTGTGTGGTGCTTTTGCGATCGTTGCAGTGTTGATCAAAATCACACTGCAGAACATATACAGTTTTCATCTTTGATCTATAATGTGCAGCGTTTCGAGAAATAACATTATTATTGTAAAGCGGCATTGGAATTACAACACGCACACGTATGCGTTACTCATTGGCTGAAAATAATGCACTTGAAACAGACTGACAAACAACATAGAAATCAACAGCTTTGTTGATAGACCAGTCAAAATTGTAATTTCAATCAAACCCTTAACCCTTATCCTTCTAAATAACTAAAATGAAATTTTCAATTCCATAGAAAAAAAAAATTAAATATTGCTATTTCAAAGTTTTGTGTTTGGGAATAATTATCTTCCTTATCGGACAGTGTAGATCAACGATCAGACTGCACGTTCTGTGCAGTCTGATCTTGATCTACGCTGTCTGCAATAGGTCAGTGAGTCGCGCTTAGCAGCCTAAGGGTTAAAAAGTTCGTTTTAGAGTAGAGTGATTTTATTCGTATCAAAACAAAACTGTACATTTTCTTCTTGTCAGAGAATCGTTCCACCGCATGATTCAAACGGTTTTGAACAAAATGGATCCATATCATGCGACGACTTGCTTGTTATAGTGCAATGCGAAGATAATTTTTGAAAATATTGTGGGAAAAGGAGAAAATGCTGGTAACCAGCATTTTCTCTTCTTCCCACAATGTTTTTTTACCCATCCATAAACGAATTTCAATTTTTGAGTCTTATTCATTTTGCCGTCTATAAATGCTTTTAATTTGAACAAGAGCATGCTCTAGTCTAAATTTTGTCCTGTGCTACAGAGTTAAATCCCCTTTTACGAGAGCGCCCACAGTCTTTAACCCAATCCCGACTCTTGATGAACTTTGGGGAAATAACGTTTTGAAAACAATCTGGGAAAAAGAAGAAAATGCTGGCAATCTGCATTTTCTCCTTTTCCCACTATGTTTTTTTACTCTTTCTGAAAAAAAAAATCCATAATCTTTACTACATTTGTTATCTGCAAATGATTTCAATTTGGAACAGTCCGAATACTTGTCGTTTGGTAAGTTCATAAACGAGAGAGAGCCGAAGAACACACAAGGCTAGTAATTCGGGGGTTCGGAGTGCGAATCTCGCCAGGCTGGCTCGGCTTAAACTCTTTTTGAGGACTGCTCCGAAAGTTTGATTGACAGGATTCATTACTCTCTCACGGCATAACATAGTTTTGGTGTTGTTTATGTAGGAAAGCTGCTACCATTAGCTTACTAGGAATGAGATGTGACAACGTTCTGGTTGGGAATCTTTAAGAATGTCTGGATAGGTGCACTGGACTCCCATGATATGGCTGAAATATTACTGAGAAAGGCGGTCACACCAAACAAAAATGATAAAAAAAAAAAGGAAAAAGACAATAAACAGAGACTAGTACCATACGAAAAGTAGTATTTGTACAATTGCCGTTTTATCTGAGATTGGTTTCTTTGTTTGCCGTTGGAACGCCTGAGCTTTTTTCGCATCAAAGGCGGTATGGGGAGCTTTTGCAGAGGGACCTAGATCAAGATCAGAATGCAAACATGATGGACCTACATTGTAAGAGCCTCACCTAACTATAATTTATAATTAAGAAGGCTCATCTTTTGCACTGAAATTGACAAAGTTTTGGGCTTCGAAAAAAAAAAAATAGGCATTATTTCTTCTCTGGACGACAGTGTTAAACTATGATCTCTTTAAAGTTAAGTAGTTGGTAAACAAATTTTATTTAAAGCTTCCTTCCGTAATGTGAATGGGTCACAGGACTGTATTTGTTGGGTAGGGAAGCAGACTATATATTGTAAAAGATTTTCATACAGCAGAATTCACAATGTTTGCTCTTCAAATAGAATTTCCTTTAAGCTCCTCCCACTACACGCGACATTTCCCGCGGATTGGAGTGAAAGTGTCACGGGACACGCGTATGGGCCGATTTCGTATTCATAGCGGAAGTTCATAGAACGCTTGCCACGCGCCTTTGGTTACATAGTGAAGTATCTTGGACATCACAATCAGATTTCAGGAGTGCTTGTCGGCCGGAAATGCCTAAATCATTCTTGATAAAGCCGACGGTTGAAAATAGTGCGGAAAGAATGGAAGAGAGGAGCGCTTTCGACATGGTTGTACCGGATCTTGAAAGTAAGCCTGGATGTTGCTATTATTTTATATTAAAGCCTATTTCGTTTCTCTAAATCTTACGAGCTCTTGGACTCTTTTCTGCTTTTGCAGACAGAGAAGATTAAGATTGAGTCAGATTATGGATCTACTTTGTCCAAAGGTTCGGGGTTAGGGTTAGGAACTGACCGCCAAAAAGCTTGCAAATTATAGTAATTGAACAGAATTAGTACAATTTTATGAAAATAATCCGTAAAAGTTTAAATAGAATCTATTTTTCTTTTATTGTCTTTAAAGCCTTCATATAAAGTCACTCCCAATCAGTTTTCTAAAACGGTTTCTGAATCTAATTTTAAAAAAAAGCACAAATTACTGATTGGGATAAATGTTTAATTCTTCGAGTTATAGGTATACATGCATTTTCTATCATAATTTACGTATTGGGATCTTAGAGCATTCTGTGTTTTACGGTATAAGTTACGGTGGTCGTTTTATTTACATTTCTTTGTATTCTATGATACTGTACATTTCACTTTAAGAACTTCACACAAAAAGGTAGACAATACTGGTTCAAAGATCATGCTGCACATTCTTTGCTGGCAGAACTTAAACTCAACTGCCCATAAACATTTCTCGGCCCTACTCACTGACCATCCTTAAATGATTTATAAGCATCATTCTCAAAAAGAGAACGTGGGAAAAGAAGAAAATGCTGGTTACCAGTATTTTCTTCTTTTCCGACAATGTTTTAAGAAGTATGGCCTGGTAGCTCAGTGATTAGCGTATCTGACTCGTGACCTGGATGTTGCGGGTTCGATACCCGGTTGCGGCGAACTTTCTTTCCGGCGATCTTTCGTCTCTCACCTCTGATGCATGTGAGAAAAGTAGTCAGTGGCTTTGGAAAGAAAGTTGTGTCAGTACTGGTGTGAGAAAGCCAGGAAACACTTGGGTGCGTCACTGACCGCCATGATATGACCTAAGCTGTTAAAATGGCGTTAAACTCGAATACAACCCAATCCAATCGTTTTCAGAAGTATTCTTTTTCAACGTCGTCAAAACTCGGGATTGTGTGGTATAGGTTTTAAGAAAATCAAGTAACGCATCGAATGTTGCACTTAACACCATAATGAATCTGAATACATGTAGATGTACCGTACTTTTCAGTACAATATTCTATATCGAAAAAAAAATACTAACTAAAAAATCTTTACTTCTTTAATTTCATCAGATCGTGGACCTTACACGCTGAAATCCTTTGAGGGAGAAGAAACCCAAAATATTCAAGGAAAGGATGCAGAATTCAAACCTCACGAGGATAGAGTGTCGTCCTCTAGCCCATACCAAAATCTTGACTCGGAAGACAAAAGTCTAAAACCAGAACGGAATGACGACTTCACCGCTTTCAGACCTTGGACTGTAAAATCGGAGACAACGGACAAGAAACAAGGTAAAGTAAATTAATTCATCCTTTAAAGTAGTTTAGATATCAGCTACTTACTTTTATTTCATGCTTTCCGGTTATCGAGAAATATTGGTGAAATAGTTTTCGGTATTTCATGGTTACGACCAGTGAAAATACCGATTTTTATATTCTAACTCTTCAATTGAAGGTGGAAACAGTTGTTCCCACGCACTAGTTACCTCGGTAAAATGCGCGTGCCTCACAACCAGGTCGAAATATGACGTAATTTACCTTACATTTCTCGCGCTTGACGTAATATTGTAATGCGTTGCTATGCGGAGGGGGTACGCTACGGGGAATAACCGGAAAGAACTGTACTGGATTTTGATTAAGTCCCCCCCCCCAAAGGGTTAAAAGCATGAAATAAATAGAATATTTGTTTTTTTTTCGGTGAAAGATCGAAATTTATTTCATCTCGTGAACATCATCGGTAATATTTTCACTCGTGGTTACGCCACTCGTGAAAATATTACCGATGATCTTCACTCGATGAAATAAATTTCGATCTTTCACCGTGAAAAACAGATATCCTCTATTTATTCACACCTACAATGGATTGAAAGCTTGTATATAAGCCAAGCTCTTGCAAAAGGGGGTTTAATACATCTCCGTGATCCATTTATACCATATATCATCATATAATTATAGATCCATAAAATCCATTTCGTCTAACAACCAAGTCATAACGTTGTTAACAAACCAGTCATAAGGTAAATTTCTTCTTTAATATGCAGAAAATTGACCAATCGACTAATAGCAAAAAGCATCGATTGAGGTCAGCCTGCGCGGACTGCGCAGGCTGACCTGAATCGATGCTTTTTGCTAATGCATTTAAACCCCCTTTTGCCAGAACATAGGTCAATATATTGAGTTAAGTAGAAGCAGGAGCAAGAACGGCCGGATTGTCGTAGAAATCTGTGTAACAACACCCTGGATTGCTCTTGCTTTCAATTAGATCTGTTGCTGCACTGTTTATATTTTCTAAGAAATTTGATCCAGTGAATTTTTGGATAACTCTACTATATATTTTTGTACAACGATTTTGAAATAAGAGCACATGGCAAAGACACCAAAAGCAGATGAGTCATGCTCTGGCAAAAGAGGGCTTAATGCATCTTCGTGATGCATTATACCAAGCAAGTCCATACATAATTTTGGATACCAAAAATTCGTTGTTTTTTTTTTCTGACAATCGATTACATCTAGAGGTAGAATATTCCTTTGTCATGCAGAAAATTGACCCAGGCAAAAAGTTTCGACCCAGGTCAGCCTGCGCGGATTGCGCAGGCTGACATGGGTCGATACTTTTCGCAGGTGTACTAAGCTCCCTTTTCACAGAGCATGGCTCATATGTCTCTGCTTTTCTTCATTATTGGCTCTTAAAGCTGACTTAAAATATATTTGCACAATTTTTTTTTTTAATTTTTCGATAAGATAGTTAGTCAAGCAACTCTACCGACTGAACAACTTATGCAACTTACTTTTTTATGTGTAAAATTGACTCCTTCTTGGGCTGTTAAGGCAATTCCGCGATAAACGCGATGACGAATTTTTTGTGAAAGAAAAGGAGTTCTCATGTTTACTGCATATATTTTTCTGTCTGCATCTCAGTTGTAAGACTATTTAAACAGACAATTAAATATTACCATTTTTTGTAAAGAATTTAAAAAAAATCTTTGGACATAGTTCCTGATAAGTATTGAAATATTCTAGTCAAAATAGTGTTTAATGTACACCACTTTTTTTTTTCTTTTTTTAAGAGATAGCTCTAAAAGTGTAAAGGTTGCTTTGCATTTCAAAAATCTACACAAAATTACGAAAACAAGTCTACATAGCAATGCTGTCTATTTAGAGAAAGCAGTAATTATTGTGGGCCAAAGTGGACTGCAGAAACAGGGATCGTTTCTGTACGTGTCTATAAGCTATCCTGATTTTTTTAAAAAAAATGACCTTGAGTGAGAGTGTCATCTCTTTCCATATGTGATATCACTTTTAAAAATACAAACATTTTTTTCTTTCATTCTAAACAACATCAAATTTTCAAACTCTGTGCCGTACTCTTTTTTTCTGTTTTTTTTTTCAAATTCCTCCTTATCAATGTCAGGCGCTTTTCCTTCGGAAACTTATATCAAAATCTATCAAATACATTAAGTTTCAGCCAAATCTAATTTATCAAACGGAACTTTTACACAGCATTGTCTCCTTTTCTTACATGCTTTTACCCAAAACAAATTCTATCATTCTAGTCACTTTTAATTTGTCTCCTGCAAATGCTTTCAATTTGGTCAAATCTAACAGCTAGTCGTCTGATAAAGTTGATAACCAAGACCGGTTTTTTTTTTCTCGAATCTGTCGCTGTATGGGACAGGGAAAAAAAGGGTAGGGTTTTAAAAAGCAGCTGTTTTTATTGGAGTTAAATTAGACAGATTCTGGTCCATTCTATAGTCTTATACAAATATTTAGTAATTGTAAATCCTTTCAGTGATCAATGGCCTCTCACCAGACCGCCATCTCATGTTCACTTAACACTTTCTCCACTTAGGACCATTTATCGTACCAATAATGGCATGTTTAAGGGCCCAATGATTATCTACTTGAATTATTTTGAAGTTGCTCAGTTCTACAAAAATGGTTATTTTATATTATATATGTGATTGGATTTTTCTTTTTTTTTTTTTCTTTTTTATTATCATCATTATTTTTGGTTGATGCTAAACTTTGGCAATATATACATAAATCAAAAGATATTTCAGGGTTTGAAAAAGGTTATATTACATGTATGCCGACAGAAAAAGATTGGGTTTGGAAATGACACTAGGTTTTATTCAAGATGAATCATATTTGCACAATAGTATTTAAAAAAAAAAGATAAAAATAGATATTAGCTCGCTACCAAACGACAGAATTTCAGACATGTCAAAATTCAAAGCATTAGCAGACGCCCAAATAAATTTGACTCAAACTTCAAATCCATTCATTGTTTGGGTAGAAAGCATTGTGGGAAAAGGAGAAAATGCTGGTTACCAGCATTTTCTTCTTTTCCCACAATGTTTTCAAAAGGCTTCTTTCTCATGGTCGTTAACCTAGGATTGTATGGTAAAGAGTTAAAGCATTATATGTATATATTCCACATTTTAAAATTGTGTACGGCAAGGTGAAGGATCTATTCATTCTTAATTGCAATAAAAACCAGAACATCTCATATTAAATATCTCATTGAAAAAAATCAATCTGCTCTCAGTGTTTAACTATTTCCTAATTGCCCTCCCATCAAATGAATCTGAGAGCACAAATAAAACGCGTCGCGGAGTCCCTGTGATTTTTTCCATATGTAATTCGAGACGCAAGGCTTGGTAAATAAAGGTTATTGTTCAGTTCGATGAATTAAAATCCTGTAAGATAGAACGGAATAAAGAGACCCAGTCTCTCGCTTTTAACCTCCGATAAAAGGGCCGACTAAACCACCTGTTTGGTTTACAAAAGCAACGTTTACTGAGAGGTGAAAGTATCCATTTGGAAGGGGACTTTAATTGATTATCCAAATATAAGGGGTGACGACAATTAATTTTCACCTTTTTATCCGGGGTTTGTCCCGGGCCTAAACATTTTTCATTATACCATTTAAAGGAACAGAACTGAACAGAATTTTATTGTATGACAAGAACACAGTTGTACATAGTCACAAAAAGTAGCATTTATAAATATGAAATAATACAAGATCTAGAGCAAGTATGACGGTGAAAATGAC
Organism: Hippopus hippopus; assembly: GCA_946811185.2. Taxonomy (NCBI): domain Eukaryota; kingdom Metazoa; phylum Mollusca; class Bivalvia; order Cardiida; family Cardiidae; genus Hippopus; species Hippopus hippopus. The sequence goes on from OX328097.1 coordinate 21,468,871, forward strand.
CTACATTGAACAGTCTGTGTGTGTAGTACTTTCAGCAAGGTTAAAAGATATGTTTCAGATAATTTAACTTTTACTTGACAGTACTACACATATAGTTGTCTGCTGAACAGTACGTATACAAAGCAGAATGAAACAAAGCGAAACAGACAAACACAAAAAGAAAAGTAATTTGGACATACAGGCTTAGGGTGTTTTTTCGGAATATCAAGGGCATCTTTGATGAATCTCAGCAACAATAAACATGAAATGTTATGAGTTTTAGAGCGAGTATGTCGGAGAGAATGACTTATATCTATAGTATTTTCAACAAAGTGCTACAGTATCTTTCATATAATTCAACTTTAAGTTGACAGCACCACACATATGAGTTGCCTAACGGAAAGAAGGGAAAAAATAACATAATGAATTAGACATGTAGGTTTAGGCTGTTTTTACGAATATCAAGGGCATCTTTAATGAATTAAAAAGTTGTTTGCCATCTTCGCTATTTATCAGGTGGTTAAGTTTATTAAAAACTGATGGCCTTGCAGTAATTTAGTTCCTTTCTCCTTCGATAGCCGACAATAATTTGAAAAAAAAAACTTATGCGTTACCGTGGACACTATATGTATGGTACATAGAAACAAGATGTGTTTGAGAAAAACGGTTGCCAGTAGTTACAATTTACCCATTAAAAATTAAGTTATAGAAACCAAGAAATTCTTAGTTTTCACAATTTCAAAGCCTCATACTTCTGGTAAATATCAATAGATTTTAACAATTGGCTAAATCTCAATATATAAATAGCCAAGTGCAAGGTTTGGTTAATATATGGCAAAAATACATATACACATAGTTTTGTGACGGATACATAGACTTCTCAAATTTTCTCAAATTCAAGATCCCGCAAACCTTGTAAATTTTAGATGGCGTTGACTTTAAAAGAATTCATCGATTGCAATAATTGGCTTGCAACACGCGAAAGGGGCATTCGGACATTTGCGTAAAGTGTCGTCTCGGATCAACCTGCGCACTCCGCGCAAACTAATCCGAAACGACACTTTCCGTTTTTATGAAATTTTCTGTTTTGAGCACGTCTACTGTTGGAAAAAATCTAATGTAGTCGTAAAGTGCCGTCTCAGATTAGCCTGCGCGGACTGCGTAGGCTGATCCGAGACGACACTTTACGCAAATATCCGAATGCACCTTTTCGCGTATTGCAGGCTATATAAATAATACAATGTGTGGAATTAAGTGGAAAGCTGTTTATAGATAATGATCTTTTTTGTTAAAAAAAAAATCACATGACATCAAAGCCCTTAACTCTTCCAATCACTCACCATTTTTATTTGGTGGGACTCTGTGATCCTAGGTAGGATTGATGTCTTATTCCTCAATATTTAACCAGTCAATTAAAACTTTATCGCTCTATTTTTCGATAAACATTCAACAAAAAGCCAAAAACTACGGAAATACACTAATTTTACATGATGTGGCTTTTTTCCCGTATTTCTGTTAAGCGCATGGGGCTTTTTTCCACGGGGCTTTTGTTCTACGAGGCTTTTATCCGTACCCCGGGTAGCTAACCGGTTAGCGCAACTGACTCGTGACCTGGTGGTTACGAGCCCGATACCCAGTTGCGGCAAACTGGCCGCTATGATATTACCTAAGCTGTTAAGACAGCGTTAAACTCCAATATAAACAAACAAACAAATTCTCGACTAGCCATCCGATAGGCCGGAGTATCTTTCTCGACCAACCGGATAGCTAGCCTTGTAATATCCAGATTTTGTCTCTTGAGAGCTATTTTCCGTGCCAGTCTTTCATATGTACTACAGTCCAAAGTGTTAGCTGCAACAATTTTCGTGTTGAAATATTCATATTAATTTGTCCGGATACCGGTGTCATAAAATAATGATCTAATGAAATCTCCCGTATATAACCTTTAAAAATAAATCACAAAATTAATAATATGCATACTTGAAATATGCATTAATATTAATGTCTGTGATGTATTGAAAAAAGCCATTCTGATATTTGAATCGATTGAGTCATAGTCCCCTCTTCTTCGTAGGAGTACCCCTTTATTTTGCCGACTTTTCAAATCCTTAGAGATTTGACGATTCCAATTGTCCTTCTTCATGCGTTCTAATATTTTCAAAGTAACCATTTTTCTCGTTAGAAAATATAGAACATGCCTATAAGGTTTATTGCATTATTTCTAATATAGACCTACATGATATAAAGTTACTTGAGGGCCTATAACGGAAGCGGCCAGCAGACCTACCTCAAAATAGTGCGTAGAGCTTAAGAAGAAACTCCAGGAAACATTGATATGTGCGCATGTCGCCATGATTTACTCATATCTGAAATACAATGTACTGTTTTCAAACGCAAACAATCATACGAATTATAGAAGTTGTTGTTTGAGAAACTCATTTTAAAACCATAAGTCATTTTGCTTTCCTTTGCTTCTATATGGCCTGCAACACGCGAAAAGGGGCATTCGGACATTTGCGTAAAGTGTCGTTCGAAACGACACTTTCCGTTTTTATGCAATTTTCTGTTCTGCGCAAGTCTAGTGTAGCACAAAATCTAATGTAGTCGTCAAGTGCTGTCTCGGATTAGCCTGCGCGGACTGCGCAGGCTGATCCGGGACGACACTTTACGCAATTGTCCGAATGCCCCTTTTCGCGTGTTGCAAGCCATATATAAGCAATGCTTTGGCAAAAGGGGGTATCACGCATCTCCATGATGCATTATACAAAGTAAGTCATCACATAATTATGGATCAATAAAATCTATTTTGTCTTACAATCGGCTTAATCCCGTAGTAGAATGATTTGCAGAAAATTGACTCAGTAGCAAAAGATTTCGACCCATGTCAGCCCTGCGCGGACAGCGCAGGATGACCTTTAGTCGATACTTTTTGTAGATGAGTTAAACCCCCTCTTCAAAGAGCATGGACCATATGGTCTGCAACACGCGAAAAGGGACTTTCGGACATTTGCGTAAGGTGTCGTCTCGGATCAGCCTGCGCAGTCAACATTAAATTTTGTCCTACAGTAGACTTGCGTGAAATAGAAAATCACGCACGATCGGAAAGTGTCGTCTCGGATCAGCCTGCGCGGACTGCGCAGGCTGATCCGAGGCGACACTTTACGCAAATGTCCGAATGCCCCTTTTCATGAGTTGCATGCCATATAAGTATTGCGTTTTGATATCAGCAAATCAATTTTCAGATTAAAGAGTGTTCTCAGAACCTCTGTCGATGATAAAGAAAATACATAATTGTTCAATTGTATAAGTACAGTATTAATATCAGTAAGTGAATTAATATGTAATACGTTCTTTATGATTTTGTAGAAAAAGCAGCAACAGTTTCCAAGCAGTCACCTGGATATCTAAATATGATCTATCCGAAATTATGGACATCGGGGTTTCACCCAGATATACGCCATGACGCCCGCTACTTATTAAACAGTTTCCTGCTCTCCCAGACCTATTTATGGGCTTCAAATTACCCACATTACTTCGCTAACTTTATAAGCACGCAATCGACCAGGTACAATGACGTCATATATAAACCGCAAGAGGGTGTGCTGGATCTGTCGCTTGGAACGTTCCCTTGTTTGAAATGCGACAAAATATTCAACACTTCACATGGTCTTGAAGTACACGTGAGGCGCACCCATACCGGAAATAGACCATACTCTTGCGAGATTTGTAACAAGGCATTTGGACAGGCAGTCAGTCTAGACCAACACCGTGTCGTACACACACAGGAGAAGTCGTTTTCTTGCAAGCAATGTGGTAAATGCTTCAAGAGGTCATCTACTTTAGCCACACATTTGTTGATACACAGTGATACGAGACCATTTCCATGTATGTATTGTGGGAAACGATTTCATCAGAAATCTGACATGAAGAAACATACCTACATTCATACAGGTAAGATCCTGTTGTGTATATTGTAAAAGGCCGAGTATTTGGCACCTTTTCCAGAAAAAATACTTTGATATTATCTCATACTTTTGGGTAGTTTATCGAGAAAAATTGGTGAAATGTGCTTTGATATATCATGGTTACGATCAGTGAAAAATACTGATTTCATATCTTCTAACTCTTCCATTGAAGGTGAAGACAGTAGTTCCCGCGCAGTAGTTACCTAGGTAAACACTGCGTGCGATTCAACAAGACGGAAATGTGATGTAATTTACGGGCATTTACCGTACATTTCTCGCGCTTTACGTAATATTGTAATGCGTTGCTATGTGGAGGGGGTACGCCACGGGGAATTACCGAAAACAACAGTGCTAGATTTTGATGAAAATCCCAACAAAAAGGGAATTTGATGAAAATCCCAACAACAAAGGGTTAGAAGCATGAAGTAAATAGAATTTTTTTTTTTTCAGTGTAGATCGATATTTATTTCATCGAGTGAACATCATCGGTAATATTTTCACGGGTGACTGCACTCGTGAAAATATTACCGATGATATTCACTCCATGAAATAATTTTCGATCTTTCATCGAAATAAACAAATATCCTCTATATATCTGCAATGAAAAGAGATTCGATATCGAATATATTTGATATCGAAGTCGATATAACGTTAACTCTTAACTTAACAATCCAGTGTTTTAACGACCTCAGGGAAGATAGTATTTGAGGACATTCTTGGGAAAAAAGAGAAAGGCTGGTTACCAGCATGTTCTTACTTTTTTGCATTACTTGCTATTCTTTAAAAGACAAAACCTATCATTTAAGCCAAATCTATTCTGCCTTCTGTCAATGCTTTTAAAATGGACAAGTCTAAAGTTTTGCCGTCTAGTGAAACGTTTCTATGGGTAGTTTTCAGTCGCATGATCATTAATCTATATATCATGCATCAGTAGTACCTGTAAAAATATATAGTATTGGCTCCAAAAGCTTGTTAGAGATTCTTTTAAAATGGAAGAGCATAAAATTAATTTTAAACCATATACTAGTACCTTGATAAGAAAAAGAAAGGCTAGTGACGGTAAAATTTTGGAACATCTTACAAGTTAGAATTTTATTACGATATTGATTAGGATGAATCGTTTCATGGCCATTAAAATTGTCAAACGTCACCCACAAAATGTGATGATCATATTTTGATGGTGTTTTAATTTGAAAGAGCCACCATCAATATCTTAAAAGGCTTACACAAATCTAACCATATCTGGGGTACAATATACTCCTCTTACAGTGCATTGTGTATCATACGAAAACGTTGACAGTAAAGATTTACGAAGTTGAACTCGTTGGCGCAAACCGTTCCACAAGTGCTCGATCGGTAATATATGACATTATATGGAGGCCACACAAGACCATAAAAATGATTCTGCTGCAGATAAAGAAGAGAAAATATGGCAGTGTGAGCTTGAATTATCTCGTTGAAAAATCACATTGTGCATAGGATTAACATGCAGGATATTGATTGAGAAACTTTTTTTTTCAAAGCTCGAAAATACTCGACATTAAAATACTTATATATAATCATGGGTCATGCTCTGTGAAAAGGGGGTTTAATGCATCTTTGTAATGCATCATACCAATCAAATGTCGCATTATATAGGCCCATTTTACCTAAAAAATTGCCTAAACCACGAGGAAGGATGAGATAGCATGGACCTTACGAAATGCAAAGAAATTACCCCCTTTTCACAGAGAATAACTCAAATATTATAAGCAAGTTTAAGAATGTTCCGTAAGTTTTTGAATACTCTCTTTCAATGTGTTAATGAATTTCTGACCTGCTGTTTGAATGCTCCAAAATCCCACTTTTAATCCGATTTTGATTTTTTTTCATGTTTGGTCAACATGTTTCCATAGTATTCATTTTTGTTGTAATACTGCCAAATCATCACAGATCTGCTACATGCATTTTTAACGGTGCACTTTCGTAATGGCATCTAGGCAGCATCAAAAGGTATCCTAAAATAATGTTTCGAAATGCAGAATTTACAGGCGGCTGACATTCAGCGCTTGGAATGACGGAATCTTTTTGTTTAATTATTTATAGCATATGAAGCATTTTTTTTTTTTCAACATCGAAAAGTGTCATTTGGCCTAACCAAATCCTATAATATCTTTATTTTCTTCATAAACAGTGCTCGGAGAAACGTCATCTGCTCTGGGTTTATTTCATTGACCCCGTACGACATAATCCCGAGTTTTAACGACATACAATACTTTTGGAAACACTGTGGGAAAAGGAGAAAATGCTGGTAACCAGCATTTTCTCCTTTTCCAACAATATTTTTGTCCTCCTGTACAGACAAATCCAATCATCTAAGTCACATTAAATTTGTCGTCGACAAATTCATTCAAAATGGGCTAGTGTATAATTTTGTCGTCTGCTTAAGGGTCGATAAAGCGACCCTGAAGAAGATTTTTGAAAACATTGTAGGGAAAAAGGAGGAAATACTGGCAGCAAGAGTTTTCTCCTTCACCAACAATGTTTTAGAGTCCTTTTCAGACGAATTCTATAATCTAAGTCACATATAGTTTGTTGTCGGGAATGTCATTGAATTTTGACTATAATTTTTGTGGGCAGATAAAGTATTAAAAAACGCTGAAGACGACAATTGAAAATATGGTGGGAAAAGGGGAAAATTGTAGTAACCAGTCTATAATTTTTGTTGGCAGATAAAGTATTAAAAAACGCTGAAAGACGACAATTCAAAATATTGCGGGAAAAGAGGAAAATTGTAGTAACCAGTCTATAATTTTTGTTGGCAGATAAAGTATTAAAAAACGCTGAAAGACGACAATTGAAAATATTGTGGGAAAAGAGGAAAATGATGGTAACCAGTCTATAATTTGTGTGGGCAGATTAAGTATTAAAAAACGCTGAAAGACGACAATTGAAAATATTGTGGGAAAAGAGGAAAATGTTGGTAACCAGTCTATAATTTGTGTGGGCAGATTAAGTATTAAAAAACGCTGAAAGACGACAATTGAAAATATTGTGGGAAAAGAGGAAAATGCTGGTAACCAGCATTTCCTTTTTTTCCAGACATAATATTTGAACTAGTGTTTAAATTTGTCGGCTGGTAAAGGACCTCGTCCAAAATTTCCGTCCAAATTTCTGTTAGCAGGAACGAAGTTGCACCATTCTGGATGGGCGGATGGGTTAATAATTCAGGGCTTCATTAATGTAATCATTTTACGATTTCTAGATATGGATTCGTTATTGTATTGTTTCCCGATTCCATGGGGTTATGATATTTCACCAAAGCGATTTAGATTTAGCTGACCTTTGCGATTCTTGGTCCCTAATCGACATTTAACATTTTGGTCGTTCGATTTAACTCTTTCACTGCTGAATAAATAAATTGCATTTTCTCAAAAGCTAGAAATATCTTTCCTATGCAAGATCAAGAGACTGTTCGGTCATAATCTAGAATGTGGCAGTGGACAGTGAAGATTAGAGATCAGACTGCACGTTCTGTGCAGTCTGATCTTGATCTACACTGTCCACAAAAGCTTCTAGTGCCGTCTTTGGTATGGAAAGAGTTAATTTTCATCAGAAATATCATAGAACATTGCCAATATGCATTACAGGGCAGATGATACGACAAATCGGTTACTGCACCCCAATCACTACTTCTCATACAATTATAAATTGGATCACTAATTTTTCAATTTTTCTTATGAGCCGAATTGATAGCTGCATCTTCATTAAGCTCTAACTAGAACGCGAAGAAAGTTTTAGATGGACGGGTCGACAGAGGAAAATAAAAAACATTAGGGATATAAAAATCAGACAACGCTTTTAACCACTAGACTTCAAAAACTGAAATGCGTTATTTTTCCCTTCAAAAAATGATGATGATGATGATTATTATTATTATTATAATTACACATGTACACACCGCAAACGTCCTATTCAATACTGGTGAACCCGTAGACTTTTTTGCCAAAGCTTTCTGTATAGCCAAATTAAAAAAGGAAAACAGAGAGCGTGTTCCAAAACTTTGTTAGATATATTGACGAAAAAATAATGTTCGGTCAAAATATCGTGGTCACACTGACATAATATACCACTTAGTTATCTTGCGTTCAAATATTTAAACTATTACATCCTAAAACAAATTCTCAGCACACGACGTTTAAACGTCTCATATAAAACATTTCAAAACTAATCAAGATTAAAACACGAACACGTTGAAAATTTGGTGGATAAAGGAGGAATGATCTGTTACGTTTTTTCTCCATTTTTCCACCGAAGTTTTAGAAGTGGACTGTATATAGCAAGATACAAAACGTCCTCTGCAGGCGGTGACAAGTTATACAGGGTTAGTGCACATACCGTGATTAGATAGAAAGTGACTTTTTGTCAAACTCACGTGTTTAACATTTGCCAAAGTACATATCTCTAAAAATTTTGACCCCTTTATGTTTGTCCTATTGCACAGCTTTTTCAAATGATAGAAATTGAGTCATGCTCTTGTAAAAGGGGACTTATTGCATCTTCGTGATGCATTATACAAAGTAGATCATCACATAATTATGGATCTATAAAATCCATTTTGTTTAACAACCGCTTCCGTCATACAAGTAACTTTATATACATGTATGAGTCATGCTTTGGCAAAAGAGGGCTTAATGCATCTCCGTGATAGATCTACGTCATAACTAGCGAGTCATCATATATTTAGAGATCCATAAAAATCCATTTTGCATAACAACCGACTGAAACATGAGGTACACTGGCCCTTTGACATACAGAAAATTGACCTGTAGCAAAAATTTTCGGCCCAGGTCACTTTTTGCAGGTGCATTAAGCCCCTTTTTCGCAGAGGATGACTCAATCATAAGATGTTGATTTAGCTCAACGGTTAGACAGGCCCTGGTATAACCTGAAAATCAGTTACATACGTGACATGATGGGAAGGCATCAGTGCGTAGTTATTAGTAACATTTGACATTTACTTTATAGCTAGATTGATATCTAAGCCCCAATGCTCGTGCACAGATAACCTTTCTGTTGTAGGGATCAGTCGCCATCATGATAAATTTGATATCGGGTCATAGCCGGCTTGTCATTAGCCATTATTACACTTTTCTTTTCATCTCCTGTTAGGGGATTGATTGCTTGTTTATTTGTTTCCTGGTGTTTCATGCCATTGTCTACAATATTTCGGTTGCATAACGGCGACTTGTGAGCCTAGGTAGTCCTCAATATTCATGTCCTAATACCGTTTATAGAAACTTTACACAATACAATAGTATTTTATTACGTATACCTATACATGTATCTTGTAATACAAACAAGTAATTTCCTTGAAATGATATCCCTCGGCGAAACAGACTTTTTTTTTTATATAAACATATAAGAGGTACATGTATTGTATTTTGCATATACATGTGGTCTTTTAGTTATTGGTCAATAATAAAATTATAAGCCCCCATTTCCATGACATTGCATTTCTTGAAATAATAATAAAAAAAAGAAAAAAAATACATCGGGGAATTATCATGAGGAACACATGTATGAAATTTCATCCAGGATATTAGAAGATATCCATCCAGACGGAGGAAGAACGGACGGGCGGACCGATGGACTGACGGACTGACGGACAACGCAAAAACGATATCCCCTCGCCTTCGGCGGGGGCGGGGGGGATAAATATTGTTCCATACTTAGTACTATTGTATCGTATTGTAACTTTTAAATTGTATAAATCGGTCTGCAGCATGATATTAGCTATCTGGGCACTTATTCAATAATTATTCTCGATTGTACTCTCATTCTCGAGAATTTTTCAAATTGAAAGGAACGCAATTGAGAAAGAAAATCAAAAATAGTATTACTTTATAAATTCAGAATTAAACTACGGATGCTATTGAAAATGGTTCGCCAATATAGGCCCAGGTCATAACATGGCATGATTGGTTAAAACGAACCCATAATAAAACTAATAAACCATTTGGTTTAGCCAATCAGAAGACGTGTTACTTTCAAATTTAGAAAATTCTGCAGAATAAGACTAAAGATGTTCTTAAGAATGGTTTGTGAATACGGACCCTGTTTGAATAATCGTAAAGCTCAACTGGAACAAACATTACCACTGGAATGTGTCAGAGCTCCAGATAAGAGGGAGTGATGATATTCTAAATCCATTATTTCTCTTCGAAACCCTATGTTGTAGGTACTCATTAGAATCGTCTCGATGAGACGATTCAAATGAGTACCCACAACATGGGGTTTAGTGGAAAATAATTAATATTTTCAATTTTGAAATCAAAATCACTCCCTCTGTCTGGAGCTCTAATTGTTGTTGTTTTCTTTTCCAGGTGAAAAGCCTCACAAGTGTATGCACTGTGGGAAATGCTTCAGCCAGTCTTCAAACCTGATCACACACAGTCGAAAACATACGGGATTCAAACCTTTCCCCTGCGAACGGTGTGGCCGCTCTTTCCAGAGAAAAGTTGACCTTCGACGTCACATGGAAACCCAGCACGTTCTGCTTGTGGACAGTCACGTGATAAGACCATTTCTTCAATCTAGTTCGTAGGACGTTTAAAATTGCTATAAAGTACTGATATGCATACGTAAAGCGTCACCAAATAAATATTTACAACACTTGATAGATTGGGAAAATGTGCTCAGTAAAGGAAAGCAAGATGCACAACATTTTTTTTTTAAATCAGGGTATGTAAAATGATGGAAGCAAGCGGGAGACCAAACAAAGTTTGGTTAAGAAGAAGCCCACTGAGCGATTAGCTCTTTCAGGGCCATTGAGGCAACGTGTTTTCTTTTCTTGTTTTTTTGCGGACAGCTTAGATTCAGATCTGACTGCACAAAACGCGTCTTTTCAGACTTAAGGTAACGCTTCTAGTGCAACACGGAATAAAATTTCTTGTTAGTTAATAAATAAGGACTTATACTGATATAATACTTTTGCACATTTTTAACCGACCAGAAATTGCCTTGATGTCTATCTTCAAACTATTTCTTGATACTTTTGTTAGTTTCCTGAAAAGGGAGGTAATTATCATCTCCCTTTGTAATGAGAATATAGTGGTTTTAGATTTATAAATGATAATTCTAAGAAGGACAAAAAGGAAAAAGTGGCTCGGTTAAAGTAATACAATAATACTCATATTTAATCATAGCAAATTCTGTAGGATAATATTATAGTGGAAATAGCTGTTTTTCATTAGAGGTCTACTACCTTAATGCCATTTGTGACTTTTCTGGTAAATCTAGAATCATTTTAGGATAAAAGAATAAATATTCTTTTAAGTCTGAAACGACACAGTTTTATGGTCATCTGTAAGTAGGCTACGTAGTTTGGCATGAAGTCATAAGCAAATGGTAAATTTTTTAGTGCTTTACTAGGACGGGAATGAAACACTTCGGATTGGCCCGTTGTTGGCCGATTTAGGATGTCAGAACAAGAGAAATTAAACCCATGCATTATGCAAAACGATCGCTCAGTATACTGTTTTGAAAGAAAATTTTGCAAAATGTTGCATTTGAAATAATGTCTAACAAGACTTTTCAAAATTTTTTCTTAAAGTAAATAGAAACCATAAATAAATAAATAAATAAACAAACAAATATTTTGATGTAGACGAAAGTGGGATTGAATAATTACTCACTTATACAAATGCTTAGAAACAATGTTTTGTTGTTGTTGTTTTTTTATCTTTTACTTACATTAGTTTTTGTTAACCCATTTCCTCGCAACAAAATTTTAGCATTGTCAAGAATGAAAGCATTTGCAGTCAACAAATTAAGTATGGCCAAAACCAAGAAAGACTTTTGACCGGGTAGAAAGCAAGGAGGGAAAAGGAGATAATGCTAGTTACCAGTATTTTCTCCTTTTTGGACAATGTTTTCAAAAGCTGTATTCTTCAGGGTCGTTAAAACCCCGCCCTTTTTTATGTAAAGGGTTGAAATATATGTAATTTGTATGATATTATACTTTATTGGTGTGCAATACGTTATATTGAAACATAGGTTGTTACTTTTCTTATTGCAATAAAATATGCATAAATAGAATTAGTGATGTCATTTTCAAGTTAACAAATTCATATCTTAGTCATTGACATTGACCTATCACAGATTTAAGCCAAACTGGCTGTGACTCGCATTCCATTTTACATCTACATTAAAACGTGCGCGGCCACCTCATCAAGCAACCTGTATCAAACAAGGATTTATTGAATTCTCAGAGAAGGAAATCATGTTTGAATATACCCGTATTAAGCAAGCAACTGTCTTAAAGGCCTAATAGCGGCCAAAAATCAAAGCAGGCATTAAAACGCATTTAAATTAAAAGAATGGAAAATATTGTAAAGATGACAATCTGTTATTGTGTCGTCGGTCCAAGTGTTAGTCGCCGGCAGAAAGATGAATTTTAAAATCAAGCAAAAAGTAAACAAAAGATAGAGTGACCTGGTAGTTTTTAACCTGGTTTTGAAATTAATTTTCTCTGCTAGCGACTAACACTGGGGCCTAATTTACATAAACAGATTGTCATCTTCACAATAATTCTCATATTTTTAAATTGTATGATTTCAATTGAAAGGCATTTTGGTTTACTTTTGTCAGTTATTGACACTTTAAGCAATGACATTTTCACTGTCCCTTTTGTGCTTACCTATTACAGGTAAGGCTGTATGTGTTAGTTTTTATTATATATGGAATGCTACAACAGGCTGCATTTTTGCATAGTCGGATCATGTCGAATTGCATGTGTAGAGAGGTGCGTATCGGGTGAGACCGAAGGTCGAATGCAATGCGCACCTCTTTACACACACAACGAGACTTGATCCAACCACGCAGAAATGCAGAATGTTGTAATATTTTTCTTTTTTATATCTCGTACTTTCCCATTATAGTTGTAAGAAAACATCACAAAATTAATTTCAAATGAACAAAATGTCAGAGACCTACATTTTATTGTACATTCATGTATACTATTTATGAATGGCGGATGACTATGTAAATAACGGTAAGTCTGCATAGATCAGTCTATGTGTGTAAAAATAGCGGTTGCTCTTCCTCGACTAATTAGGCCTACAAAACAAAGAAAAAACAAAAAAAAAAACGTGCCTTTGAAACTATGTCTGAAGCACTGAAAAGTAGTCCGTGGTTGTTAGTTACTGTCAAGAATAATAGGAATTCCTTTACATTTAAAGGCTGGAGGCGAGTTAAGTTTGTGATTATTCATCATGATGCTGCAGTTCACAAATGTAGCATTCGGAGATACCCTTTCGAACGTGAATCAACTAAAGTAGTCTATTAGCACGATTATGTTCTACAAAGGGTACATGACTGACACGGAAAGTTTTCTGGTCATTTCTTACTCGGATTATTTTATAGGTATGTAAAATACGCCTACAAATGATCTGTCTAAAATACAGATGTAATCTGAAACACGAATACAACAGTCCAGAATCCATTTTCCATATCACGTATCTTCTTTGTGTCGGGTTTTTCGTATCACGCATGTACTCTGTCGAGAATTTCATCTTGTTCGTGGACTACTTTTACTTGTATGTAATCACGTTCGGATCTTTCCGTCAAATCTCGAGAGTATGCGCCTACAACTTCGTTGTCTACACATGTCAGATTCTTCGAAGATAGACCTGTCTGCAATGATACATCTCTTTGCTACACAGGATAAATATTAATTAATACGCGGTGCTTAAAATAAAACTCTGTCGCTGAAAAAGTAGCAATGGAAAAAAATGGCTATAAAATCTAGCCGGTTTTAGCTCCCATTTTTTTTTTTATTCAATTATTTCAGACGAGAGAAATAATTTTGAAAAATACCGATACCATTATACCGAGGCTATTTCCCAAGCCTATTTCTCAGCACCCCTAACATTTTGTCCAAAGCCTATCCCGTTTGTATTGATGAAAGGGAAGTAACTGTACTAGCCATAACAATTAACCGAAGCAAATAAAATGCCTAAAATTTATCAAGTGTCAGAGACATGTTTGAACACTTTAATGGTGTCGCACCACTGCGACCTACTTTCGGGTCGTAGTATAAAAGAAAAAAAAAGCCTGTTTGAAAACACAGATCTACAATGTGTCTCTGGTGTTGATTTAATCACTTTTGTAGAAACTGAGTGAAAATTGTCATTTCTTGGCAACTATATTGGGCCTGTGCCTACATACAGGAACACGGTCTACCACCCGGAAGGGCCTTTTGTCACCCTTTTTTTTCAAGGGCAATAAAAACGGTTGAGGTGCCATTTCTTTAGCTTCATGAGTAGCCCACTGGATATTACTGGATAGAAATAAACAGCGAAGATTTGGGTTATCCAATAATGGTACAGCAAAAAAACGGTGAATTTTACTATAATTTCAAAGCAGCACATTAACCAGTGTGTCAACTAATAATGCGTCAACAAATAGAATTAGAAGTACAATAGAGAATTAATAAATATAGCTGACTAAATGCTGGTTCAAAAAGCGGTTTGCATTTGTTCATTCGTGGTTTCGACAGCCCTCCATTTTCTTCATTTCAAAATAAGAACACGAGATTTGCTTCCCTTTGACAAAGATATAACTGTGTTGTCAGCAAAGGTAGCATTCGGCCACCTCAAGTCCCTCGGCTGTATCTAGTAACTTGATATGCACCTACACGGTACATTTCTTCGCTGGAAATATGTCGGTTTACCGTTCTGAAAATTATAAGGCTCCTCTTAAACTGAAAGAAAACTTGAGGCTCAATTTTCTATCGAAATCTTTCTAACTATATTTCAGTCAACAAACAGTTCGTACATTCAGTTTTTAACGTGGTTTATCAATTCCAATTGAAGTTTTCGCCGACAGATAGATAGATGTTAATAAATTCATCGAGGTTGTTCATGTCGTTGCTAAACGACTTACAGTAGCTCTACCATGTATAAGATCACGTGATTGGCAGTTCAATGGAAACGAACATTATACAGACGAGGTTAGATGTAGGTACGGAATCGGCCGAGTTGTGACGAGTGCAAAGGTAGTTATCAAAATATAGATGGCTGTGTAAGTAGATTGACAAGTTGATGAATTGTTTAATAGAAATGTGGCTGGATATGTGGAAATATGAACTGATTGATAGATAGATATGTGTGTGGCTTTGTAGATGGATGAAAAGCTTGATGGACGCTATATTGTGCTTTAAGGGAGGCGACTCTATAACGTGATTAGTTTTAAATCGGTATATTATCTCCCTTATAGCCCCTCCAACATCCCCAACCTCTCGAAAGAACTTTTCATTGCATCATCGCGTTAGGGGAAATCACTAAAACGTCGCTAATAAAGGTAAACGACTGAGGTGCAATCATGACAGGATATTATTTAAAATATATTTGAGCCATGCTCTGTGAATAGGGGCCTTAATGCATCCACAAAAAGTATCGACCCAGGTCAGCCTGCGCAGTTCGCGCAGGCTGATCTAGGTCGAAACTTTTTGCCATTGGTCAATTTTCTGAAAGTCAAAGGACCAGTTTAACTCATGATTCAATGGTTGTTTATACAAAATAGACTTTACGGTTATAAAATTGTGTGATGACTTGCTTGGTATAACACATCACAGAGATGCATTAAACCCCGTTTTCTCAGAGCGCGGCTCATTCGTAAGACTGATCTGATAAGGTGATGAGATGGCTGCTTTTTCAAGACGTTTTCTCCCTTCTAAAATCTCCTCACAACGTGCCGTCGCACTTACAACTTGCTTCGCAATAAACAAAATGGAAGTAATAAGGTTTTCAGCTGACCAGGACCATTTCTGAGACACTTCGTGTTTCCCGCCCAACTAGGGGTGAACTGGTTTGAAACCCAGAGGTAGCCTCGTGTGTATCGGTGCTTTACACCGTGCACGTTAAAGAACCAATGAGTTCTATTCGTACAAGAGCTAGGGGCTTGTACCCGGATCTCCTTGTATTTGATTCTTTCTCTCTAATGGTCCATACCATATGGCCTGCAACACGCGAAAAGGGGCCCTCGGACATCTGCGTAAAGTGTCGTCTCGGATCAGCCTGCGCAGTCCGCGCAGGCTAATCCGAGAGGGCATTTTACGACTACATTAGATTTTTTTTCTACTGTAGACCTGCGCAAAACAGAAAATTACATAAAAACGGAAAGTGTCATCTCGGATTAGTTTGCGCGGAGTGCGCAGGCTGATCCGGACGACACTTTACGCAAATGTCCGAATGCCCCTTTTAGCGTGTTGCAGGCCATATATGCCTAGCGCACGGAAGGACCTTAATCCTACAAAGTCATCGAGTTTTCAGCAGTCATCGAAATAGAAATCACATCGATCATCTTTCTTCTTTTTAAATAAACCCATCGAGCCTGGGATTCAGATGTAGCCAGTAGGGCTTATAAGTCAGTGGTTGTAAGTTCGAATTTAAACTTTGCTAAAACCCTATACAACGATTAATGAAATAAATGGCGACAGAATTTATCCAACCTCACCTGTGGGAAGGCGGCAAATGACGTTGAAAGAGACCGTGTATCGTACTGGTTTAGAAAAACTCAAGGGACGCATGAAAAGGTGCGCTGGACGCCGTGCCATGTCTTAGATACTGTTGAAAACCAAACAAACACATCGAATCAAGAACTCCCGAGATGAGTAATTCGAATAATTCCATCTATCAGGCTTGAAATCGCTGCTTGCATGTCTCATTATCATATGGTCGAGCAAGAAAAACAAGAGGCTTATCATGGCGCGTAGCAGGAGACTGGTGTACGGTTTCTTATAGATAAGTCATATTTCAAGGTCTGGTAAACCAGTCTTCTTTGATTGACGGGATTACATAAACGTTTCCGGTACGTTACAAAAAATTTTCTGGATCAGATCGAAAGATCATTATTTACATAGTCGTTTTATTTCTTCTATATAATTCTATTAACCCTTTACCAAACAACAAAATTTTAGCGTTGTTTAAATTGAAAGAATTTGCAGACGACAATTTCAATGTGGCTCAAATGGTGCAATCTTTCTTTGAAAGGATGGAAAACATTGCAGGAAAAGGAGAAAATGCTGGTTACCAGCATTTTCTCCTTTTCGCACAATGTATTCAAAAGGCTTCTTTCCCAGGGTCGTTAAAAGTCGGCATCATGCAGTAAAGAATTAAACTGACTACTTTCTGCAGACGACTTTACGCGCCTAGCGTCAGACAAATTTTGAAAATATAAAGGCAAACGGAGAAATTGCTTGAAACGAGCAATTTCTCCTTTCGCCATAATATTTTCACTTCTGTTCATATATAAATTCAGGAATTCATGTTTATAAATAATACTCTATGAGGGCCAGTGGGCCAAAGTCCGGGTAACCTCTTCAGGTAGGTGAGTGACTTGAGCAGAGATCGAGTTCCAAACCTACGGAATACAAAGTAAACGCCTTAACCACGGAGCTATGGATGAGCTTCAAACATCTAAGACTCTAGGTAACGTTACAAAAAAAGAAAGCGGAATAGCGACGAATTACACTTGCGGATATCAGTGTATCGTTTGCGGACTTTTTTGGGTACGATTGCGAACGGCTTTTGGTATCAATTGCAGGCTCTATTTCTTATAACTTCTACTGTTAATTAACAATATTAACCCCGTCCGTCAACCAGATTTAAGATAGATAGATAGATAGATTCTTTATTGACAAGTACAATGTACATAGTCACAAACGTCACAAAACATATATAATACAATATCAAGGTCATTTTAAACTAATCATGAAATATGAATGTATCTGAGAAGTACATAAGTAAAAATAATAGTTTCTGGAAATCTTGAAAGGGGAAGGAAGAAGAAGAAAAGAAGGTTGTTAGTTCAATAAATAAGGTAAACTTCAAGTGTTGCCCCCTGCTCACCATTGGAAGATGGAAGTAGGATTTCTGCAGCTCTGAGCAAATTACTTTGGATGGACACTGGGTCACATCGCTTTCGCTTCACCGCAACAGGCAGTTCATGTCCCTCAATGCGGTGTTCATTTTGATGTATGCTTATGACAACTATTTTCTAAAAGTATAGGCTTACATTGAACATCAGTACAATCATACAGCAGTCTTGCAGGTTTTCGAAGTACACAGTCATGACTTGATGCCATTTTCTCTTTCTTTGAAAAAGCCGTACTTAAAATTGTCTAGTATAGTTCAGAATAAGCTCGTGTTACTACCACCAGATTTAAATCTACCTGGATTTATGTGATGCCCATCAGCGTAACACCTTCTGTCGATCCGCAGTCCATCCCAACTTTTAATCCGCAATCGTTGAAATGAAAATATAGAAAAAAGACGCAAACGTAATCTGCCGCGGCAAAGAGTAATATCCATTACTAGAATAGCATCATGTAATATCCTTTCAGTAAAAAGAGCGCGAATTTCTTAATCAGTAAAGGGGATGCACACTCTGCGGGAAGAATGTATCAAATTCAGACAGCATAAATCGTGCATATACCTCTGTATTCCTTAACCTATTTTATTTCATTCTAGGTCTAAATCTAAATTGAGACAGTAACACAACTTCTGACTGGCCCAATCATTTGGTTTAGTCAATCAGAAGTTGTGTTACTTTCAAATTTAGAAAATTCTTGAGAACAAGACCAAGAATGTTCTTAAAACTGATTGGTGGATACGTAACCAGGCTGATCTTTGACTGAAAGTATCTGACACATCTTCCAAGTTTTCTTGAACCTGTAGCAACTTGATCCTACCCACGGAAAATGCCTCTTTATTGTCATTGGTAGTTGAAAGATTAGAAATACGATATCATTTCATGCTTTCCGGTAGGTTATCGAGAAATATCGGTGAAATATTTTTCGATATTTCATGGTTACAACCAGTGAAAATACCGATTTTTATATTCTAACTCTTCAACTGATGGCGGAAACAGTTGTTCCCGCGCACTAGTTACCTTGGTAAAATGCGCGTGCCTCACAACCAGATGGAAATATGACGTAATTTACCTTACATTTCCCGCGCTTTACGTAATATTGTAATGCGGAGGGGGTACGCCACGGGGAATAACCGAAAAGAACTGTACTGGATTTTGAATAAGTTCCCCCCGAAAGGGTTTAAAGCATGAAACAAATAGAGTATTTTTTGGTTTTTTTTTCGGTGAAAGATCGAAATTTATTTCATCTCGTGAACATCATTGGTAATATTTTCACTCGTGGCTGCGCCACTCGTGAAAATATTACCGATGATGTTCACTCGATGAAATAAATTTCGATCTTTCACCGTAAAATTCAATTATCCTCTATAGATTACTCTTCCCCACCCCGACTCCCCCCGATAAACTGAAAACATATCAAACGTTTTCACTTTGTGTCTCTTTGGTATCCAATAACCTACATGTATCTAAAAGTAGCTTCAATAGTCATCACACTATATCTTGCAAACGTCTTTCCCCCCCCCCCCTTTGGAAATGCTGTTGGTAAGGGAGACATGAATTGCTTATTTTCAAAAGTTTCATCGTTTTCACATTTAGTGTATTTAACTTGACTTTTTGTTAAATATCCTTTTAAGTCATTTACTGCGAATTCCAAATGGTAATGAGGTACAGAAATGCATTTCGGTTGAAAGCAGACTTAACAGTAAATATAGTAAAGAGATTTACTCTATGATGTAACAAAGACTTGTGACTATTTACATATCTACATAATAATCTAATGATAAACAGTATTTAAGCTAATAAAGACTAAGAAACAACACGATGTGATTATCTGTCTTACCTGCAACAATCTCGCCTTTTTTCACACCAGTGAATGTATGTTTCTAGACATTTTAGGACAAAAGCCGTCGTCAGCGACCAATATTTATTTAATCTTTTTACTACAACAAACTTAGAGAATTGATAGTAGTTGTCTCAAAAGGATTCATTCCTCTTTCATCACTGATCTTCGTTTCGACAATCGCTATGTGCAAAGCAGCCAGTGGCTTTGAACGAAAATTATACGAAGTACAGGTAAAAAGAAACTCCAGGAAAGAATGGAATGGTACAATGGCCGCTGCGATATAATTGAAACAATACTGAAAACGGCTTTAAACATTGTACAGTCAATCATTCAATCAATCAATCTTCTGCCTTTTAAGGACAATGTAGATTCAGATCTTTTCTATTATCTGCCACCCTTGAAACTGAAAGATTTTGGGGTTTCACGCCGACTTATGTCTCTATACATCTTTTCCTTCCTTGAAATTGTCGCTATTAGACATTTCGCCGACAAACAACTTCCAACTTGCAGCAGTTGGGCTTTTCTGGCTTACATTTACGGAACGGTTGCTATACGGCTTTTTTCTTCAGCCTTATGACTGCTCCAAATGACTCAAGGCTAGTGGTTTGGTTTTTCCCGCTAGCTTTAATTCTTTACCACACAATCCTGTATTTTAACGACATTCAAGAAGAAAACTTTTGAAAACAATGTGGGAAAATGAGAACGTGCTAATACCTTTTGCCGCAATGTTTTCAGAAGCCTGTTTTTCAGGGTAGTTAAAGTTCGGAATCGTTTGGTAAACTGGTTAACTCTTAACCAAACGCCAAAATTTTGGATCTGACCGAACTGAAAGCTTTTGCAGACAACAAATTAAATGTGGATCAAATGATGGAAAGTGTCTTGTCGATGAAAGGATAGAAAACATTGTGCGAAAGGGAAAATGCTGTTTACAAGCATTTCCTCCTCTTCCCACATTATTTTTTATAAAACTTCTTTCCTCGAGGTCATTGAAACGAGCGGTTGTGTGGGAAAAGGTTGTTCTTGTATCAGGAGGTCCTGAGCCCAAAAAGATTCATGTTGTTATAAACTAATGTAATGTTGAGGTTAAACTGCAAACCATATATTCTCCAAGTTTATGCCCCTTTTGCACTGGTACAGAGACAGTTTATATGAGCTATGCTTTGTGAAAAGGGGGTTTGATGCATCTGCAAAGAGTACTGATTCAGATCAGCCTGCGCAGTCCGCCCAGGCTGACTTGGGTCGATACTTTTTGTTATTGGTCAATTTTCTGCATGTAAAAGGACGAGTGTACCTCATGATTGAGTCTGTTGGTAGACAAAATGGATTAGATAGGTCCATAATTATGTGACGACTTGCTAGGTATAGTTCATCACAGAGATTCATTTAACTCCCTTTTCCCAGAGCATGGCTCATATCAAGATCGTGCTGCACAGAAAGATTCAGATTAGACAGAACAAAATTATGCAGCCTGGTCTTGATCATCACTATTTGATATTTTGTTAAATAGTCTTTAATCAAAGCATTGAAAGCACTGCTAAGTTGGAATGCGGTAAATGCAATACAAAGTTGTTTCTTTCTATGTTTTTTTAACGATGTCTTTAAAACCTTTCTTTCTTATGGTATTCCTACTTTTCATGAGGTCTATAGATACCTCAGTTTATTTGAAATGAAAGATTGCTTCGTTGGTGATTAGAGTAGTTTGCTTCAAAGTGAAACATTTTCATATTACATGGCTGAAAGTGAGGAATTTTGAGAAACCTGATCGGACATCTGACAATTTTTCACACGGAAAACAAAAGAATATGTGATATTTTGGATGAGTTTACAACCTGAACTTCAAGCACATGCCTGCTAACTTTCGACCATGATATTTTTTGCAAAACAAGACCTTTTTTTTGTGAAAAACAAATGCCTCTGTAACAGCCAATTATCTGGTGAATGGCTTTGATGTTTGACTTCGACCTTGTCAGATTACTATGACCTTGTCATCAGCAGATCTCTATCCATGACTGTTACCCTCGTACCAAATATGAACATTTTTATTTAAATGTTAAGTTTCTGTGATAACTTTTGAAGAAAGGATCAAAATATTGACATTGACATTGGACTTGTGACCCTCATTATATGCATATTGACAGGAAGTACATTCTTACCGTGATCTGGGTTAAAAGTTGACTTTGGTCTAGGACATGTGACCCTCATAAGGTGCGTATTGACGAAAGGTGTCTACATGAAAAATATGAGCATTGTTCAATGTAACTTGAATAATTTTGGAGTAATAGGGAAATGCTAAGTTTTTACCAGATGGACGCCAAAACGACATTGTGACGCTATGTTTCACTCACCACAAGCGGGCTCGACAACAATATGCTTCCGATCTTTCGATGTGGGGCATGAAAATCATATCCGATGTAGATAAACAGTTGTGCAACACTGTTAAGATATGGTCCGATCATTCCAGAGAAAATAGACTTGTGAAGATCATTCAAGTCAAGATTTTAGACAAACCTTAGATTGTGATTTTGAAGTTTGAAGCCAAGGAGCTACTGCTGCAACAAGCACAACTATAGCTGACCCCTATAACATGTATTATGCTGCCTAAAAATTGGATGTATACTAATAGAGACTCAGTCTGCAAGTCAACTGTGGACAGACAAACAGAAAGTACAGGCTTAAACAGTTACAAGAGCGCCGCATGCTGGTGCCACGCTCGGCTGTGGGTGCTGGATAGTGAAAAAGATCTAAATCGAAAAAGGGACAAAATTCTTACAAAATGCATTTGGAGTTATTTCCCTTGATGGCATAGGTTGCTGTTTTGATAATGAACATATACTCCGAGTTTCAAGAAAATACAATTAGTAATAATAAATCGCGTGAAATCAAGTAAACGCTACTGCTCTTGAAATCGGCAGTTTAGTTTTTATACAGTGACCTCTCGAGACACAATTTTCACGCCAGTCGCACGCGACGATTGATACATCGACTCGATATTTATTGTTCGTGATCCAAAATTAAAAAGTTCATCGATATCAAAACTGTTTGCTTAACCCCAAGATGATTCTGTACATCCACCAACTATCAAATGAAGTCAATGCGCGCTGTAGATACTTGATTTCGCGATATTATGAGAAGTAATGAAATGCAAATAGTTTTAATCGAAAGAGGTTTTTATGTTAATAAATATTCACAAGACTTTGTCTCCCTTCAATGACGTTTTTAACAAAATTATTGACAAAATGTATATGACCTATTTTCTTAAAGTGTGCAATAAGGCCGTTTAGAAAGTGAAACTAGGCCGTTTGGAAACTGAAACTTGTTTTCTGAGAAATAAAGATCACGTGATTACCAAATAAGCAAACACCGAAGCACAGCGACATATTCATACTCTGTCTTTACTTTCTTTTTCAATCTTTTAAAAACAAGTCTGCGAAGGTTTTGATGGCTATTTATGCATATTTGTCCCGAAAGTAATACATGTCCCATATTATTATCTTCGGTTATTACAAACGGGTCGTCCATGGCAAGTTGAGATGAAAACCAGTCCCTGGTGTATTCATATCCTTGTGTTGTGTTCTTCGGGTACCCGGAATGAATTATTCTGTTTTCATTTTCCGGTTTTGCTAAATCTAAGTTGGCATGCTTCGCATTCCAACTTAAAAAACCGCTTTTCCGAACTGTAACATTTAGATCTTTGTATTGACCTCATTTCTGCGCTCCCCTTTGCTGAAAAACTTTTCTGTACCAGCAACCGTTTCTTTCTCTGTGAACATAAATACAGTCCTACGAACCTACAACCTAAAGACTCTTATCGTATACGTGTAAAGTGCCGGTACTAATCTGAGTCGGGAATTTCTTTTCGGCGTAGCTGAATACGCTGGCTTTTGGCCTACTCCTTGGTGTTGATATACTGTCAGAATGAATAAAGAGTTATTTTCTATTGGTCAAAAGTGTGGAAATGTTTATTCGGCGGGCCCCTGCTGGCCTATTTGCGTGCACATATATGATAACAATGTAAAAGACGATTTGTATTACGGTCTTGTTTTATAAAATGTATCTAAATGAAAATATTACTTTTCAACAGTATACAATACATTGGGGGGGGGGGGGAAAGATGCAATAGCTGGCATGGTTACTTTTCATTCTTTCTCTTCATGTGTAACCACGAATGCGTTTCAATATTTGAGCCATGCTCCGGCAAAAGGGGACTTAATGGATCTCTGTGATTCATGGTACCAAGCAAGCAATCAAATACTTATGGATCAATAATAGCCACTTCTTCTAACTTCCGACTCAATCATGAGGTAGACTGGCCCTTGTACATGCAGAAAAATGACCAATAGCGAAAATTTTCGGCCCAGGTCGGACTGCGCAGGCTGACCTGGGTCGATAATTTTCGAAGATGCATTAAGCCCCCTTTTCACAGAGCATAATAGCTCATTTATATTTAGGGACCTCTCACGCTCTCTATTTTTCTACAAATATATTTCTTGTTGAAACTTAGAGGTTTACATTGTAACTATCCTCTCCTGAAAATTATTGACTTCTTACAGCATGAAAGAAGTATATACTTGTATGCTGATGACAGTCGGCATTTAAAAAGATATTCATTATTCATTCTATGTAAACTTACGTTCAAATTTTTTCCGCGTTCTACTTAAATAGACATAACTGTCATAATTCAGGAAATATTTCTGCCGAAGCTGACAGACTGCTCCTGCTGCGACATTTAACCCGACCCGTCCAATTATGAAGGGCTCGTTCGCGTAGATTTGACAAGTTTTCCCACTCGATTGTATAACCCTGTGTGTTTCTTACAGTGCAAGTGATTATCATGAACACCTCTATGTGACAAGGCTTGTAGATTTCAGCATGACAAAATGGCGATACTGGGTCCGTTTTCACGCTCTATAATTCTATCTGCAGAGCCTGTCTTAAGTGTCAATTAAAGCAAAACCGCCATTGCATCTTAAATATCTAACAGATCTCTTGTCCAGTTAGTCCAGTTCTCTACAGAGTTTGCCTTGTCAAAAATTCAGTATAACTAGATTTGTCAGCAAGTCTAAAACAATTTTCACTGATCGTTGACCAAAACAACCGAAAGAATTCAACTTAAAAAATTGACTTACATGTAGTACATGTGTGTATCAAAAACAAACAGCTCCGAAAAAAAGCAAGTTTCCACTGTTTTTTGGTGACATTTTTTCTCCAGTTTTTTCTTTTTTTTTTATGGGAGAGAACGCCAATTTATTACGCCAATTTGTAACATTGTTAGTTTTACTAAAATATACAACGTCGTGACAAAAGGGAGCTTCGTGCATGTCCATGATCCATTATACTAAGCAACTCCTCACAAAACTATGTATCCTTAAAATCCGTTTTGTCTAACGACTGACTGAATCATGACGTAGAATGGTCCTTAGACAAGCAGAAAATTTAACAATTGCGAAAAGTTTAGATTCATGTTAGCCTGCGCAGAATGCGCAGGCTGACATGGGTCGATACTTTTTGCAGATGTATGAAGCTCCCTTTTGACAGAGTACGACTCATATAATAACATGTCGTGCATATTTTCATCCCATATTATTCGTGTGATTTTTTTGTATGAGAAACATTGTCGTTTTCTTTAAACATACGTCTTCACTCGTTTTCATTCAGTTTTTTTAACCGTTTTTCTTTATTTTATGAAACTATAATCACTCTTGTATCTTCATGCCAAATATTGCCCCTGATGGTTGCAAGGATGCACATATTACGGCAGATAGAAAATGAATTTCATTCTATTGCGGCTAGTTATAGACATAACAACCACAGTTTTCGGTTTAAATCGAAGACAAACCCCTACAGTTTCTTCACCCCATACACCTTATATTGATTTTTTATCTACTTTTACACAGCCGACTAGATTACAACACCGTCAAATTTTAGCAGCGTTTGTTTACTCTCTGGCTGTAAAGAAGTCTCTTTAAGTAAAAAGTACATGGACTTTTTTCATCTGTATCTGACTACGTTTCTGTCATCTGCAGCAGACCGCCTTCAAAATCATTTCGGCGAAAGGAGAAACTACCTGTAAATACCATTTTTTCAGTATGCCACAGTGTTTTAACAAGTTATATTGAATTTATATACCTGAAGTCATGTTTATCATCCATTTTCCCAAAAAAAAAAAAGGTCTGGTCGACAGCAACAAATTTGTTCGAGGAAGTGATGAGTTACCAAAAGCTTGTTCGAAGCAAATTAAGCCAAAATTCAAAAAAGGAAAAAAACTTTATCTATTTTAACGAGCATTTTCTCAAAAAAAAAAAAGCCTAGCCCGGAATGGTTTTCATTTAACCCTTTCCCAGACGACAAAATTTTAGTCTTGTCCAAATTGAAAGCATTTGCAGACAATTTCAACAAATGGTGCAATCTTGCTTTGATAGGGTGAAAAACATTGTGGGAAAAGGAGAAAATGCTGGTTACCAGCATTTTCTCCTTTTCCCACAATGTTTTCAAAAGGCCTCTTCTACAGGGTCGTGAAATCCGGCGGATTGTTTGGTAAAGGGTTAATAGAAATAATAAGTTTAGGCAAGACTTAAATCTTTACCAAACGACAAAGTTTTAGCTTTGTCCAAATTAAAATCATTTGCAGACGACGGGCTCAATTGATAGGACCTGACCTTTAAAGGTGTAGAGGACATTGTGGGAAAAGGAGAAAAGGCTGGTCACAAACATTTTCTCCTTTCTCCCACAATGTTTTCAAAAGCTTTCCTTTTCAGTGTCTTCAAAACTCTGAAAAGTGTAGTTAAAGATTAATCATTATCCTGCTAATAAAACTTTCAAGTCGATAGTAAAAACCCGAATAATGTTAGAGAGAAATATCTCCTTATCGGACAGTGTAGATCCAAGATCAGACTGCACGTTCTGTGCAGTCTGATCTTGATCTACACTGTTCGCAAAAAGTCAGTGAGCCGCGCTAAGCAGCTTAACTGTTAACAGTATATTCAGCATGAGTACAAGAGAAAGGTGATTATTCGCTCCTCCCACACTTGAGAGCTAGCCGCTCAACCAATAATACACCCCGTACTATTGACTATCTCCTTCAATTGCCTCATTCCTATTGGTTATTTGAGCTTTATTCCAATACACAGCAAAAACTGGTGGGCTGGACCTAACTGTTCTTTTAGCTCTTCTTAATGATTATGTCAACAGATAATAAAACCAAGCATAAGCTTACCAAGCATACTAAACGGCATTTGAAGATTCTAAAAGCCAAAGCATTAAGAAAACTTCTTACAAAAATACAGTGCCATATTTATCATTTATGAATAATAGGAATATCGATGCCTATCGGGTAGAACGAGTGCCAGGTACTTTTTGGACGACATTTTTGACGAGATTAATGAGTTATGTAGATGTTTGACAGAAACAAGTGTAACACGATTGGAGAATTTATTTACACTGGAACAAAACTTTGATAATTATTGATGACAGACTGTGAAACCCTCTTATGATACATTCTTGTATGTGAAGTGAGAGAGATTTTGGGAGAGTATGTTCTGATTGATTATTTATGAAATAGTCGGAATATGACAAACTTGTGTTATAACTATTCTACTTTCCGTTTATAAAATTATAAGGTTCTTCGTTTCTATAAATAAAGACAACATTTGTGACACATATCTTTTTCCGTAATGCAGAATAAAAGTTGCTGAAAATTCAGGAATTTAGTCTGCGAGATAAAATAAGATGCATCAAAATTCATGGTAAAGAAAGGAAAAAAAACTTGGGTGTATGCTTAATTGTTTGCCATGAAAACGACGGTTTACAAAACTCTGTGAAAAGTGTTGAGAGTCCTAGGGAATTATTTTTTGAGGTTGCTCACATTACTCAAATACTTAGTATTAACTTTGCATTAACTTACTTAGTTATTAACTTTGAATTGCAAATAAATCATAGAGAATTCTTTATTGTGTTACAAAAGTGATAGGTTTGTATCAAGGTAAATTGACGCGGAATCAAAACAGAAATAAAGATACTATTCAAACATGTTGGATCGCGGGTTCTGTGTTGACGACATGACTGGGCCACTGAACACAGTTCAGCACCAGATGGGCCCATTTCACAACAACTACAGTAACAATGGACATTATAACCAGACCATGTACTCACCTCAGGGACAAAGACCATCATCATTCGCCATACAGGAACTTCTCGGCCTCGCTAACCCAGCATACCGACAAAACAACAGTCCGGATCTGCTCGACTCCCAGGCTGGAAACTTTATGTACTTACCCCGTGAATTCTCGATGTATAATAACGGACCCGGGCCACAAGATCCTGTTAACCAAAATTATATCAATCCACGGGATCAACAGCCTCAGCATCCCCAGTCTGCGCCCACCTCGCCATTCTGTCCATGGAGGTTTGATACCTTCACTCAGACAACAGTAACGAACAATCAACCTTTTGTGCAGACTGTGACGTCGGTGGTACCAAGACATGTCAATAACATATCTTATAGCTGTAAAGCTTCGCCGGGGCTGGAACATGAAGGTAAGCGTTTTTATTTAGTGGTGTCCGTGGTTGTGGTGTAGAGCATCGGCCTCGTAACCATAGGGTCCCGAATTCGATTCCCGGGAGTGGATGTCAACTTTGGGACATTTCATTGGCCCACACACTCGGCGCGGGTACTGGTGTAGTTTCCAGTAAGCAAAAGCGAAAGAGATTAGTATAAGTTGTAAGACCTTGTTTTTCAATCGATGTAAAATAAATATGTTTAAACTAAATTTAGTAGCATCTATTATTTAGTTTGAAAATTGGTCGTGCAAAGTCAAACAAATAGGTGGAAATATAATGATGTTACATAAGTAGCAAGACGGTGTAATGTCCTTGTGAAGTAGCTAATGGGTCTTACAATCTTCCTGCCTTTTGCAATAAGAGCACATTTTTAGCAATAGCATAATTACCAATAGCAATGGCATATTTATGACAAACAAATGAAACGCGCTCTGGCAAGAGGGTGGTTAATGCATCTCCATGGTGCAAGTCATCACATAATTATGGACTCATGAAATCCTTTTTGTCTGACAAGCAACTGAATCATGAGGTAGACTAGTTTTTTGCCATGCAGAAGATTGACCAATCTCAAAAATTTCCGGCTCAGGTCAGCCTTCGCTGACTGCGCAGGCTGACCTGGGTCGATAGTTTTTGCAGATGCATTAAACCGCCCTTTTACAAAGCATGGCTAAAATAAAAGACACACCTCCAGAGAATGGCATTACGAAACGAGAAGACCATGTCTGTACACCAGGGCAGTCTGATGTTGGGCTACACTCTACGATAGAGTTTTTAAGAGATAATGTACCCGTTTGAAATCATTCAGAAGGTCTAAAACAATGATCGGTGAGGATGGTTCATACTGTATAAGACCACAATTTGAATTTGTCAAAGTTAAAAGCAGTTGCAGACTATGGATTAACTCTTTACCAAAAGACAAAGTTTTAGACTGGTCCAAATTGAAAGCACTTGCAGACGACAAAATAAACGTATCTAAAAAATTGATTTTTTTTCCAGCAGGGTAGAAAACATTGTAGGTAAAGGAGAAAATGCTGGTTACCAGCATTTTCTCCTTTTCCCACAATGTTTTCAAAAGGCTTCTATCTCAGGGCCGTAAAAACCAGGGACTGTTTGGCAAAGGGTTAAACGTGGCTATAACTGTTGGGATTTTCCTCTGAAACGGTAGAAAACATTGCGGAACTATGAGGAAATAATGGCTACACAATGTTTTCTGGTGTCTTCTTGTCAAGAGTAGTTGAAAACACTGCATTTTTTGGTAAAGAACTATTTCCATCTAGCAGAATGTTTTTTTTTTTACGTTTTAAAATTCGGGTTGTGCAGCATCAGTTTGGTTAAATCTCTAGCATTAATATTAGACATAGAGACTACATGTTCCTTTCACCCTTTCCCACACAGTCCTGAATTTTACCGAACCTGAGGGAAAAGTTTTTGAAAACATTGCGAGAAAAAGGAGAAAATGCTTGAAATCAACATTTTCTCCTTTTCCCACCATGTTTTCTGCCACTGCAAAGACAGAAATTATCTTTTTACCTACATTGACTGTTGTCTGAAATGCTTTCAATTTCGAAAAATTTGCAAATTTTCGTGTTGGCAAATAGTTAATGCACGTGATATAAAAAGAAAAATGAGGAAGGAAAGGCAACTGATCATGTAGAATTTATTATTATAATTTTCTAAGGTGACATGGAAAATGTGGTGGTTAAAGGAGCCGGCACTAACAATGTGTAAATTACTCCTTCGAGTTTCCGTCATCTTTTTTTGTAAAATGTTAGAAAGACCTGCCTGTAATGTTTTGCATTTTACAACACGTCTTCTGTCACATAGGGTAAATTTAATGCCACTGTACGATTTGACCTTTTGCGGACAGTGTAGATCAAGATCAGACTGCACAGAACGTGCAGTCTGATCTTGGATCTACACTGTCCGATTAGGAGATATTATTCACCAAAACATAACTTTGAAATATCAATGTTTGCGTTTTTACTATCGAATTGAAACTTAATTTTAGTTATTTAGCAGGATAAGAGTTTTTTTTTTTTAAAAAAGCATCGTAAACGTAATGGAAAGGAAAACAATGTAAGAAAAGCACCCAATATTCTTTCGATACAGATAGTTACTCGTATGTCATTACTGTGACATAAAGTAAAAGTTTCGTACATCAAAGTTTGTCAAAAACAGTCTAAGTAATTCTGCTTTATTAAACTTAAAAGAAATACTCAAAGTTGCCCCCCAAAAATGAGTTTTCAGTTTCTTTTGGAAAGTACCAACAGCTTCCGCATGTCAAATTTCATAGGATTGATTGTTCCAAAGTCATTTCTATGTGGAAACGGATGAATCGTGATGAAGATTTTGTTTTTTATATCACGTGAAATATGACTTGTGCCCTGGCAAAATGGGGTTTAATGAATCAAGCGATGCATTATACCGTGCAACTCTTCACATAACTATGCGGACTGCGCAGGCTGACGTGGGTCAATATTTTTTGCAGGATGCATTAAAACCCGTTTTCAGAGAGTATGGTTCATATGTCAGGGTTTTGATTGTATGGTGTTAAACGCCGTTTTCAACATTATTTCGCGGCGGCCAGTGCACCTATCCATGCTTTCCTGGAGTCTCTTTTACCAGTACTATGCACAATTTTCTTTCCAAGCCACTGGCTGCTTTCCCACATAACCAACGTCGAAACAATGGTCAGCGGTGGGAGAGGAATGAATCCTGTCGCAATGACTATCATTAATCCTCGGAAAGAAATTGGCCGAGCCAGGGATTGAACCCACGACCCCCTGTTTTCAAGTCCTGCACGCTACCGACTGAGCTACCGGGGCTCGGCTCCCATATGTTAGGGACGAGAGAAGATCCTCTCTATTTTTTTTCCGTAATGGCGCTATGGCAGTAGTCTTAAAAATTTCTCTGTTAGTCTAAAAGTCTGACAATAATCCTATGAAGAAAAGATGTTATTTCTTTTGACGCGTCAAATAAACTTTTGACCACATGACGATGAAGTTGAGATTTGCCAGACATGAAACGAAAAATAATAATTTTCCCTTTCTGAATTTTGAGATTTCTTTTCAAAGCTTTTTTTTTTTCAAGAAATGCTGTTATCTCATTTATTGTAAAAATATTTTTACACGATGAATAACAAAGGTTGCTTTTGACGAATCTGGTAGTTAAAGAGAAATAAGTGGCGAATATCTGTTACCAGTTTTTGCTCATACTTAAAGCCGACGCATTCAAAATTATCCAAAACCTATTGGTACCTGAAACAGTAAAGGCCTTCATCAAGTAAATGGTTAATTTCACAAGCTACTTGCCTACATACATTGTACTTTACAATATATTTACATGTACACAGAAATAATAGTGAAATATGTAGAAAAAAATGGGTAAGAAAGAAAAGGAAAATATCACACAGCAAATGATGCTGGAATTTTAATCTTTTTCAGCAAAATCTATATATACATTTAATTTCGGTCCTACATTCTTTCGAAATCGCGACGAAAAAAAAAGGCGCAATTTTTGCGAAAAGACATGCTTTCTCCATTTCATTCAATTATTTAAATATTCTTAAACTCTTTATCAAACGACAAATATATAGTCTTGTCTAAATTAAATGCATTTGTAGACGACAATTCAAATGTAGCTTAAATGAAGGAAGAAGCCATTGTTGGAGAAGGAAAAAATGCTGGTTACCAGCATTTTCTCTTTTCTTTTTTTTTCCATAATGCTTTCAAAATGCTGTTTTCAGGGTCGATAAAAGTCGGGAGTGTTTGGTAAAGGGATAAAACTAGTGTACATTTTTTAAAGAGGCTTTTTTGAAGCAAAAAATAAAGAAAAAAAAGTGACCAGTTTCGTTCTAATGATTTTAAGAAAAGATGCAGTATTACAATTCCTATGAAGGTCAAAGGATCACGGGGTATGTCTAGCGACTCAGGGTCAAAACGTATACTTATTTCCGGTAATCTTACGTCATCCTCTGATACTTAATCTAGGATGTGTCGTGTTGTTTAATCCTTTACCAAACCATCCCTGATTTTAAACGACCCTGGTAAAAAAATGTTTTTTGAAAATATTTTGGGAAAAGGAGAAAATGCTGGTAACCAGCATTTTCTCCTTTTCCCAAAATGTTTTTCATCCTATTAAATAAAAATCCAGTCCAATCATTTAAGTTACAATTAACTTGTCGTCTGCAAATGATTTCAATTTGTACATGTCTAAAATTTTGTCGTTTGGTAAAGAGTTAAATGTAAGTATTATTTGGGTTATTTTTAAATAAAATAGATGAAAAAAATCTGGATTGGTCGGTAAAGTGTTAACGCTTCAGAAACCTTACAGAAATACCCGTGAAAAAATCCAAGGGTGGTAAAAGAATATCTCTTATGGACGAGCCAAGTACATTTTCTCTTATTGAAGGTCTCGGGTTTTTGAATTGCGACCTCAGATCTATACTGATTTACCGATGCTTTTATCCGTTTGTTCCTAATTTAGTGTTGAGTTAATCTTTGTGCATGCGTAACCTGCTTTTCCAGAAATCTTATTGATATGCAAACATACATTTTCTCATTTTCCACAGAAAATGTTTGTAAATTTTTGAAGCAAAATCCGTTATTTCAATTAAAATAATCGGAAACCTTGTGAATTTTCGCAATAATGATGCAGTGATGATTATTTTTATTCGTCCAGTGTTTTTGTTATTCTTACTCTAATATTGTCGTTATTAGTAGTAGTAGTACAATAGTAGTAGTGTAAGTATTAGTTATTGAATTGAATGAAAAATTCGAGAAAATATCGCAGTTTCAAAGTTCTGTTTCGCTGGACAAAATTTTACGTTATTAAAAAACGTAGACCCAAGATTAGTCTACGTTTAGTTTTAGCCTTAGGATTAGGCAATAAACTACTAGAACATGTATACATTTTCAAGGGTAGAAGTTTTCTTTTGTCGCAAGAGATAAATCCATCCCTCGCCATCTTTCGACAATCAAATTTCATTTTAACCATTTATAATTGTTTCACTTTATTGTATTCTTATTTGTGAATTACTGGGATTTCACAGTAAATAACACTACTAGTGATGATAAACATGATGTTATCAATAGTGACGATATAGTTTTACAATATTTGCAGGAACTACTTTTTTCCTATATTGCTCATATTGTACCATTCTTGATAATTATTAGAATGAAAAAGGCTGAATTAGGAATATGATAAATAGGATAATCAACTGATTTGTGTGATGTTAAAAATCTGTCACTCGAATCGGGTTTGATGCGGTTAAAAAACTCGTCCTTCGGACTCGATTTTTCAACCGAATCACACCCCCATTCTAGTGATAGCATTTTAACATCACATAGAATCAGTTGATTATCCTCTATTTATCATCACATTTTTTCCCTGTTGTTGAAATAGCCAAAATATCGCAATTTGAACATTCTAGTTCCCGGAAAAAATCTAATGGTATCGAATAACATCGCAAGGGATTATCCGTCCCCCAACCATCATTCGACAATTTTTTGTCATTTTTTCATCATTGTGTCTTTTTTTCCTTTATCTAAATTTGTAGCATTTACTAATAGAATAAACAGGAGCAAAGTGCAATATCAGCTTTTAGGAACTTTTTACCACATTAAAAAAACAATAGACGTGTCCAAACTGAAAAGATCTGCACATGACTAATTATAAATGTGGTTTATATTAAAGAGAGTTAGGGGGATTAAAAACATTTAGGGAAAAAAAGAAGAAAATGTTGATTACCAGCATTCTTTTTCCTTTCCTTACAATGGTTTTAAAAGCCTTCTCCCTTGTTGGCTAAACTTGTGCCCGAAAGAAATATCTTTCCCGTAGAAAAACTACAAATAGAGTTAATTCACATATTAATTATGATGATTTTAATTGTATGTGTTTGTATGTGTTTTTTTAATTATTGATGCTGTAGTGTATTTCGAAAGCCACAGACATATCAATCCAGTTTTCTGAACTCATATCCTGATGAATAAGTGAAATGAAATTTTTAAGAACCCAAATTTTGCTATTTCAAAGGTATCTTTTGGGGAAGAATATGTCCTTATCGGACAGTGTAGATCAAAGATCAGACTGCACGTTCTGTGCAGTCTGATCTTGATCTACACCGTCCGCAAGAGGCCAGTGAGTAGCGCTTAGTAACCTAAGGGTTAATTTTTTTTCTTCTGAAAATTCGAAAAACTCTTAGTACCGGCCCATCAAAGACTAAAGCCCCCAAGGTCATGATAACTCCCACATCTGTCCGCAGGATTCCAAGTTTACAAACAGACCTTTATCAAGCCAATATCAAAACATAAACTATTTTCTTAGTAAATCAATACCCCTTGGTCAGCTTTATCTTGAAAAAGGTTCTCAAACGGTCAAGTTTTATCGCGATAAATGACCACACGTTTCGCCCATCCCCGGATCGCACAATCTCGTTTACACCGGAAAATTGTTCTTATGTAAAGTTCTGAGAAAAAGATTAACGTGGGTTGGACATCGTGCTTAGAAAAATAAACAGAGATAAATAAATCTTTTTTTTTATCACAAGGATAAAGTCAAACGTCTTTCAAACCCTTTTTCCGTATCTCTTTCCCTTTTGGACCGTGGGTCCGTACTCACCAACCATTCTTGAGCACATTTACAATCTTATGAATATGAGCCATGCTCTGTGAAAAGGGGGCTTAATGCATCTGCGAAAAAGCATCGACCCAGGTCAGCCTGCGCAGTCCGCGCAGGCTGACCTGGGCCGAAACTTTTCGCTATTCGTCAATGTACTGTATGCCTGATGATCAGTCTATATCATAATTAAGTTGGTTGTTAAAAAAAATTTGAATATTATGGATCCATAAGCATGTGATGGCTTGCTTGGTGCCATAGATCGCGGAGATGTATTAAGCCCCCGTTTCTCAGAGCATGGTTCAAATATAGAGTAACACAACTTCTGATTGGCTAAATCAACTGGTTTAGCCAATCAGAAGATGTGTTATTTTCAAATTTAGAAAATACTTGAGAATAAGACTAAGAATTTCCTTCAAAATGGTGGGTAAATACAGACCCTCATCCTGCCATACCAGACCATAGATATACGTTTTGTGGATAGTGTAGACTGTGATCAGTCTGCACATACGTGCAGTCTGATCTTAACATGCATTCTCCCCTTCTCTGTGTATGTTTCAAACCTGAACCAAACAATGAACGATTTTGAAAAAAATAGCTTTTGTAAACATTGTGGGAAAAAATGCTGGCATATTCTCCTTTTCCAACAATGTTTTCTACCCTTACAAAGAATAAGTTCCATCAACCCATCAAAATTTTCTTGGAAATAGTAGATTACATTGTTGAAAAGGAGAAAAACGCTGGTTACCAGTATTTTACTCCTTTTTCCATAATGTTTTCTGCACATTTGTCGTCTGCAAATGCTTTGCATTTAGACGAGTCTAAAGTATTATCGTCTTGTAAAAAGCCGTTACCAACGTTAAATTTTACAACCATAAATTCAAGAAACTAATTCTTGGGAGACTTACAGTGGGATTACATCTTAATTTTAAAAATTAACTAAAATGCAAGCTGCTCTTTCTAATATCATCGGTTCCTTTTATCCACTGTTGCATGAAGGAACCTGGAAGAAGATTTCCATATCAAAGACGATATCTCTAGCTCTTTTTTGAACATCATAGAAGTTATTGGTAGATTAAAAGATCTAAACAAATAAAAGATTATCGTTGAAAAGGCCGTGACCTCTAGCATTGAACTTTGTGACGATGCTAAATAAACAGACGGTATGAGTAATCTGGTGGTTCGGTATCTATATCATTCGATGACTGGAATAGTCAGCGAGAAATATTCATAAATGGTGATTTCACGATTATTAGAACTAGCGATCATTAAAAAATGTCTGACAACTCGAAGTATCTGCCACTGAAACGGGTTTTCAAGCAATTATAACTTCTGCTGCTGTATTTATTACTATTCTCATTCGTCTTTGTATGAAGACCATAGAGGTTGATAGAAACACATAAATATTTAAATGAAGCAGTGACTCCAGCCTGTCTGTCTGTCTGTCTCTGTCTGTCTGTCTTTCTCCCTCTGTCTCTCTATCTGTCTCTGTCTCTTTCTCTTTCTGTCTCTCCATTACTCTCTCTCACATGATTAGGTAGAAACAGAAAACATTTATAAGATACGTCTTCATTCATGTTCAAATTAAATTATTGAAATATTTTGCATACTTGTAGGTACAACGTACATGGCCCCGTCTTGGGCAAGCCATAAGTACACACTACATTGTAATACATGTATATGTCTGTATGATAGTTAGAAACGGCATGTAACTATTTTGTTTATTTTATGATTCATTTTCTCCTTCAATACTTAAGAGATAAAACGATAATATAAAACATTTATTCAACGCGGCTTAACTCAAGGTATGCATTATCTATGTCTGGGAGAGTACAATTCGAAAGTAAAAATTGCTTCTCGTGTACTATTTCTCCTTTTACTACTATGGCCTTAATATTATGCAAAAATAGTGAAATTGACCGACAGCTACAATATTTTCAAAAACCATCTATGGTATGAAGGCTACCATATGTCAAAATTTAGCTTTGTATCAAAACTATCTAACGTATGTTTATTCACGAACTATGTAAGATTGTCCGACAGTAAGAACTATCCGAATCTTATCTAAGTAAAAGAGTAAATAATAGCAGTATAGAAGATTAAGATCGTCCTATTTGATACGTGTTAATAAATGCCGACTTTTGATGGTCGACACTTTGTTTTCGATCAATATGCTTATCGATTAAGTTATCTTTCTTTTGTTGACAAATTACGTTTATTCGTGATGGTTTTCTATTTACGAGGCGGATATGAGAAGGTAGATCTAACATTAGTTTATGTCATACACCAAATCGTTGTACAATTGATTGAAAAATAACTTACCCAGGCCATAGCTGAAACGTATAACCTCAAAGCCCGTAGGTGTGGCACTGACTTTCTGTCGGTTTAACCCTGTGCCACGCTATCCCGAGTTTTAAGGACTATGAGTAATAGCCCATTTGAAAAAAAAAATGTGGGAAAATTGAGAAAATGCCGGTAATCAGCATTTTTTTCCTTTTTCTCACAATGTTTTCCGTCCTTTCGTACACTAATCCCACCATCTTAGCCGTATTTTATTTTCCGTCCTCAAACACTCTTGATTTGAACAAGTAAATTAAAAAAAAGGGTCGTTTGGTACATGGCTAAACGATTGCTAAGTGGCAATTACTGTGTGTTCAGCCAAAAAGGGCAATAGATTTATTTAATAATTTTACACGTATTAAAATTAAAGCATTATTTACTGAAATGAATTTGTAGAAGACAACAATGAAATATAGATCTATCTTTAAATATGAATTCTTTCTCGGGGTCGTTAAAACAAGACATTTTTTTGGTAAATGTTCAATGGCATTGTTGCAAGAGCGGTTGGAACTACATGTGCCATGCTCTGGGAAAAGAGGGTTTAATGCATCTACAGAAAGTATCGACCAGGTCAGCCTGCGCGGTCCGCGCAGGCTGACTGGGTCGCTCTTTTTGCTATTGGTCAATTTTCTGTATGTCAGAAGGACAAGTCTACCTCATGAATTAGTCGGTTTTTTGGACAAAATGGATGTAATATATCCATAAGTATGTGATGTCTTTCGTGGTATATAATGCATTCCCAGAGGATGGTTCATAAATGCCTCATATTTTCATATCTCAAGCATGACTTGTACGTTAAAAACACTTTATTGGCTTTAAAAAGATAGCTCTAGCAATAATGTGGTCTTAAAAATGAAAGGTAGAATAAAGTTTTGGATCAGGAAGGGTAGCCTGTGGAAGTAGCGATATGTTTTCTGATCAGAGGTTGTCTAAGAATTAGGTGGTAATTTGTACATGTTGACTCACTGCTGTGCCTTTAGACTAGGATAAACAGTACTAAACATTAAAGAATAAGCATTGTGAATTTAAACTTATTTTGCCTTGATTTTCTCACAAGTTTCCTAGGAGTACGAGCAAAAGATCTCTACTGAACATTATAAGTAGATTCATTTTGGTCTTTACTTTCAACAAACACGCATAAAATTGCTTTCGACATTTTATGGTTAATATAATGATAATTATTTTACTTTTATAGATTTTTGTCAGTTTTGATGCCAATGAATTTCCGCATACTACCCCAGGCTTTCTGCGTGTAGAAATTGGTAATATGCAAATAAGATTCGCCCTTCGCAAGCGTTACAGTATTTTGATGTAGATATAAGCTAGCGATAGGTACATTCACTAGAAATGTCTTTTGGCTGCATTCTGTGTTCCAGCTATACGCTATCATTCTACAAAGAGACCCAATGCGCAAGTACACAATGCGTGTACTTGCGCATTTGGTCTCTTTGGCTCTGCATTCCTTCTGACCATTGGTCATGATGATGACAAGCTGAGTTTTTGCTTTTTAAGAGTTTCTTGATCTGTGTTGTAAGTTTAGAAATAAAACAAAACGAGGAAAAGTCGTGAAAAGCTTTCGTCATCTAGGAATTCGGATGATCTGTGAAATATTTCTTTTGCATAGTAACCTTTTATGAAAAAACCTAGACATAAAGGGGAAATACTGAAGCACGGATTCCTATATAAAACTAATTATAAAACAAACACCCGCCGTTCTGACAAGCTTCCCATTAACCGAGCACGCCCTCTGTTGGAAAATTCGAGCGCTTATTGCACGTCTGACTCGTTATTAAATTAAGAAATCCTCGGCTGTCGCAGCAAGAGACCCTATTAGTTCGCCAGATACAATCATTAAGTCGGCTTGTACAAACTATTGTTATTTCCTAAATGCTCCTCAATTTGAATATTAGCAATTGACCGTACTAAAGAATATTATTCCACTACTTAATGCAGCCTCACTACATTCGCTCAAAACAAGCATGCGTCTGCGCTAGGTCATTCGGCTATTCTCGACACATTTCGTTATATGATTTGTGTTACTTTAGGACTGCTTTGATTCGAAATTCCGCAGTTCATTGAACCACCGAAGCCCTACAGTGCACCTAAATGAGCTTAGAGTGCTCCTTTTCAAAACGAGATCGCGCCCTGGTGATGGACCATCGCGCTAATTCTGAAACAATTTTACACCATAGCTGTCGGCATTGTCGCATCACCTGTGCGGGGTTCGAGGCTACAAAACGATTGCAGCACCTTCGTCATATTGATACAATGGATTAAGACGGATGACAATACATGTCACGTATTACAAAGTCAGTTAGTCACCTTAAAGATGTGTAAATACGTTTAGATGTTCTTTGAACGAGGCCTTAATCACTGGTATGCTTTGATGAAAATCGAAGGTATTCTCCGCCTTAAGAATTTTGGACTATTGACAAAGGTGAGAAAATCCGTCAAAAATACAAAATAAATATCTGTGACCGTTTTAGCATTGTTTCTCTTTCACCATAACCCATATTATCTCCCAGTTTGTGTTTGATAACTTTTTTTTTTATTTAAGAAAAAGAACGAGAGAAGAGGGTCTTGCAAAAGCTGATAAACTGAAAAGTGTTTCGCTTGCTCAATCTCTCTCTCTCTCTCTCTCTCTCTCTCTCTCTCTCTCTCTCTCTCTCTCTCTCTCTCTCTCTCGCTCTCTCTCGCTCTCTCTCTCTCTCTCTCTCTCTCTCTCTCTCTCTCTCTCTCTCTCTCTCAAATCAATTAATAACTTAGTTTCCCCACCCAAGCGTCTGGAAATAATTCAGGCATTTCACAAGAAAGCATTCACAGAAAGTGTAGATTAAGTAAAGACTGGACAAAACTTGCAAAAAAAAAGTCTTCGATCTCTATGGAAACGTTTACTTTTAGGCTTTGCAAAAGGTAATTTGATTTATTAAAAGATGAAAAGTGAAATACATATACGATTTTTTTTTTTTTTGAGATGAACATTTAAATGGCCCTTGCTTTGGCACAAGGGGGTTTAATGCATCTCCAAATGTGTCGTCTATAATTCGTCCATAATATCCATTTTGTCTACAGACCGATTTGAATCTGGAGGTAGACTGGTCCTTTGACACGCAGATATTGACATACAGAAAAAAAGTTTCGACCCAGGTCAGCCTGCGCGGACTGCGCAGGCTGACCTTGTCGATACTTTTTGCTGATGCGTTAAAGCTTCCTTTTCGAAGAGCATGGCTTATTTATATTTAAATTTTAATTGATCTTATTCAATTACTTGCCTGTACCATTTCGCTGCTAAATGCATTGAGCAAAATTCTAAAATAATTTATTCATTCAGTCGTTTCATTTTTTTTTTTTATTTTTACCTGAAACAAAAAACTTTTTAAGTAAGACTTTTCGATGAACGAATCTACACTGTCTGCTGCCTGATGCTTAAAACCTAATAGCTGCCAAAAGTAAACAATGTGGGTGTTAAAATGCACTTAAATTATGCCTTTAAAAATGTTAAATTTATTGTGAAAATGACAGTCTGTTATTGTACGTTCGGTCCAAGTGTTAGCCGCTGGCAGAAAAAAAAAAATATTGTATAAGTAGGTCAAAAGTTGCGAGGTCGCTCTTTCTTTTATTTTTGACATAGTTTTAAAATTCATTTTTTTCTGCCAGCGACTGCACTGTAACACTTAAATCGGCTGTAAAACAACAGATTGTCATCTTCACAATGATTTCCATACTTTTAAATGCTATAATTTAATTTCAAATGCATTTTAACACCCACTTTGTTTACTTTTGGTCGCTATTGGGACTTTATTATTACCAAATCAATTTTCGACTTTAGTTTAAATATACATGTACTTTTGGATCTAGAAAATAAGGTCCAATTTATCTATTTCACAGTGAAAGAGTTCAGTTACATTTAATTCACCTTATATGTACGTTTTAGTATTTAAACAACTTTTACGACATCATTCATAAAAGACAATTTTTTCCCGCTCAAATGTTTCTCATTTTTATCACTTTTTGCTGTTTTTCAATGGGAGACAAAAGACAGTTACTTCCCTTGATAGCTCTCTACTACTAACGAGGTCCTGAACAAGGTATTACTTGGTTTTTATCCTTTATATTTTTTGCACAATTTAGGAATGTTCAGCTGTAAATATCTCTTTCAAAATTGATCAAACCACAAAATTGATCTATTTGTTGCATTTCAATGGTAGTAGTGTGTGAAATTCGGTTTGAAAACTTTATGAAGACCTTACATACACATAATAAGCCAAATTATAATAATCGCAACATCTCTTAGAAAAGCAAGGAAAAAAACAAAGGAAACCAAATAAAAGGACCTAGTTGCAATTTGGTTACCTTGGTTTTTATCTAACAAGGGAGATAATTTGAATTGCACTTTTTTCACCCATTATAAGTGACCTGTACCTAGAATAACGCATATAACACGTATACATGTATTTGAGTCCGAACGTACGAACGAACTAAATACTTTATTAACAAAAACTCGGTATAGCAATAAATAATTGAGCCATGCTCTGTGAAAAGGGGGGCTTAATACATCGGCAAATAGTATCGACCTAGGTCCGCCTGCGCAGTCCGCGCAGGCGGACCTAGGCAGAAACTTTTTTTTTTATTTTGCTTCTGGTCATTTTTCTGCATGTCAAAGAACCAGTGTACCTTATGGTTCAGTGTGGTGTTATACAAAATTAATTTTAAATAAAATAAATATGCATAAGAGTTATATAATACAGTGTTATAAATTAATCGAAATTTGCGTTTATTTATCGTCGCCACCGGTCGCCCATATGGGCGATACCCCCCGCCCCCCAAGGCTGTTAGTATTGTAATGGTGGTCAAAGAAAATGTTACAGAGGTAAAGAAAGTGTATTTATACACTCAGCAAAACCTATAAACCGCCACTTTTGTTTCTCTTGCAAATTTGACTAAGTAATAGAAAGAAAAATGGAAAGAAATTGTAACACATATCTTGGCGTTAGCCATGGTATTGTAATGAAAAAATTCTCGATTCTTCCAACAGAAGGCATGTCTTTTAAAAATAAGGAAAACCCATCGGTTGCGCATGCGTGGTGTCTATGAGCCAAAACAGGTTAAAAAGAGAAACTTGAATTACTAAAACTTTGTCATCGATACGAAAAAAAAAACATGAAAATTATTTTCTGCACAAACATATAATTAGAGAAAACGTGTATGAAGTTTTCAAGAAATCGATTTTTCAATTTTCTATGTTGAGTGAATGGATGTTAAATAGGCTCCTTTAACAGGAATAAGTCAAGAAGTTCTTTTCAGTCTTAGCGGCTGGGGAATCTTTTTACACTGATCAATCTTTCTGAAAAAAAAAAATAATCAAACCAAATGAAGCATTTATTTTCTGGACAGTGATGCAAAAGAACGGTCTACCGGGAATTACAGCTTAAAAGTGGCGGTTTGTAACTTTTGCTGAGTGTAACGTTATATGTGCCTTCGGATGGGACTTGTATGAAAATGACTGACACTACACGTCAGATTTTAACACGTTGGGCGTATCTCACTGCGGGAATTAGCAGGTTGTTAGTTAGATTCCATTGTATCATAATTGTGTCCATTTAGCAGTTTTGTGTAGGACTCTTCATTTGACCGGATATTACGTAAAACAACTGCGAAAATGGATTACGACAGGAACAGCAAAGATGCTATAAGTGTGGGAAAATGTACTGATTCCATTAGGCATTACAATTCCTATTTCTATGAAATGAAATGAAAAGTCCGCCGATGTACGTGTATGTAAATCTGGAAACCTAAGAAACTTTGCCGTAATATTAACTGTATTCAACGTTATTTTACACCATCATTAAAAGTAATGTAAATACGCTCGTACGTTTAAATTACGTTAAATACGTTATTCCTCCCATTCTTAATTCCTTTCTTCATACTTTTGTCTTCCGGGGCTGTCACTCTCTGACGTGTTCATAATCGTTTTCAATTTTTGATACATATCTATTTGATTGACTTTCTGTAATTATTATACTACGTGACTGTTTTGGTCGGAGGAACGATATAGGCTTTTATGCTTCTGTTCTTATCCTTTCCGAAATGCTTAGTTGTACTTGATATAATATATTAAGTAAAAGATATTGAATAAAATAATTAAAAATGACTGTTATCAAAACATAAGGCTAGGTTCCAGTCTGATCATTGTTTCTTTAATATATTCTGACCATGCTTTTTCAATTAGAAATTTCGGAATCTATAAATAATTTTGCCACAGACCTGTTAAGGCCGTAAAAGAAGACCACAATGAGCAGTGATTAAAATTTTTTACCGTCTAGACTGAGGATGTCCAAGCAACTGGATCCTCTGAATACACGTGACACACGAAAGCAAATCAGGGCGTATATTCACCAGTCATCCTGAATTATATTCTCAGTCTTATTTTACATTTAGAAAGTAACACAGTTTCTGATTGGCGAAACCATTTGGTTTCGCCAATCAGAAACTGTGTTACTTTCTAAACCTAAAAATGTCTGCAGAATTAGACTAAAATGCTCTTATGATTGATTGGTCAATACGGGCCTAGCAATTGGCAATACTTTTATCTTTTTTTTTTCTACAAGATTTCGATACAATAAACCAAGAGTCTCTGTCAGAAAGAAACGTTCGGACGGTGGTTTTGAACCTTGGAAGCTCAACATCCAAAAAGACAAATTCAGTACTCACTTTTCTTCACCTGAAAGCTGTAATTTTGCACTAAAAGTCCTTTCTCTCAGGTATCACTTTACTTCGTGCAATCGACATTTTCAGCTGTGGCTGTTTTGTAAGTCGTAGCCCTGGCGTCGTCGTCTGCTTTTAATTATATCTGTGTCATTACTGAAGACATTTACATCAAACTTGGACAAGCTGTTCACTATCACTATAGGGGAACCTGTACAAGAAGGGCAGGCAAATATCAAAATATTTTTGACACATTTATGCTCCTTTTTGGACTCAGAATTTTTTTTCTGAAAATAAAGCAACCGCAGCCGAGCGTTGGCACCCGCTAGCAGTGCTCTTGTTTGTCTTGCATCAAAATATTTTGTTAACCCTTATGTGCCAAACGCGACTCACTGACCTATTGCGGGCAGTGTAGATCAAGATCAGACAGCACAGAACGTGCAGTCTGATCTTAGATTTACACTGGAGGTATTGCTCACCAAAACATAATTTTGAAATAGCAATATTTGGATTTTTACTTTCGAATTGAAATTTTCATTTTAGTTATT
The DNA here is from genome assembly GCA_946811185.2 of Hippopus hippopus. Classification (NCBI taxonomy): domain Eukaryota; kingdom Metazoa; phylum Mollusca; class Bivalvia; order Cardiida; family Cardiidae; genus Hippopus; species Hippopus hippopus. The sequence continues at coordinate 21,513,336 of OX328097.1, forward strand.
TAGCAGTACAAGAGTTAAAAGATTAAATTTGCTCTCAACGAGTATTATCTCATTTTTGCTTCTACGGTATCACGTGTTTTTATGTCCTGAATCTGATCCCTTTTCCAAACAACAAAATGTTTGTTCCTAAATTGTAAGCAACAAATTAAGCGCAGCTAAAATTTGGAAATTTGTTGTTGAGAGGGTAGAAAACATCGTGAGAAAAAGAGAAAATGCTGGTCACCAGCATTTTCTTCTTTTCCAACAATGTTTTCCAATGCTATTTTCTTCAGGGTCGTTAAAATACGGGATTGTGTGGTACAGGATCAATTCATGTTGATTATCTGTATTTTACAAAAAAAAAACTCTCTAAAATAAAGTCGTTTGCTGGAAACGCTACTTTCAGGATGTATTCAGGTAACAGGTCGACTAGGTCTATCATTTAAAGGCCCAAAAGCGGCCAACAGTAAAAATTACGGGCGTTAAAATGTATATAATATATATAAATTCAACTTATACCATTTAAAAGTAATGAAGTTATTGTGAAGATGACATCGGTCCTAGTGTGAGTCCCTGGCAGAAAAAAAGATGAATTTCAAAACCAGGTGAAAAATAAACAAAAGATAGAACTACTTGACAACTTTTCACCTAGTTTTAAAAAAAAATTTTGCCAGCGACTTACGATTGGACTGACCGTTCAGTGACGGATTGTCATCTTCACAATAATTGCCATTACCTTACATGGTAACATTTAAATGTTACCGCATTTTAACATCCGCGTCGTTTACTTTTGACTGCTACTGTGCATTTTAGTTTAAAATCCGTTGTAGCACCAAAGAGACATCTTCACAGCCAGAGAGTAAACAAACGCTGTTAAAACTTGACGGTGTTATAATATAGTCAGCTGTGTAAACGTATATAAAAAAAATCAACATAAGGTGTATGGGGTAAAGAAACTGTGGTGGTTAGTCTTCGATTTAAACCGAAAACTGTAGTTGTTATGTCTATGGCTAGCCGCAATAGAATGAAATGCATTTTCTATCTGCCGTAATCTGTTCAACCTTGCAACCATCAGGGGCAATATTTGGCATGAAGATACAATAGTGATTATAGTTTCATAAAATAAAGAAAAAAACGGTTAAAAAACTGGATGAAAACGAGTGAAGATGTATGTTTAAAGGATATCTCTTCATTGGAAAAGAACTTAAATGACAAAATTAGACAAGCCGAGTATTTAGAGGTTTGAAGACTAATTAATATCTCTTTATTTCTTAGCTTAAACCTTTGCTCTCGGTTCTCATTAGAAGTGTCAAATGGTCTAAGTTTAATAAGTACCCACAACAAGGGTTCTCATATAATCCTGAAGTTGGTTATACATTTACAATGCAAGATCACTGTCGAAGTCAATTTTTTACTGGAACGCCGAAAATCATTTGAACCATGCTTTGTGAAAAGGGGGCTTAATGCATCTGCGAAAAGTATCGAATCAGGTTAGCCTGCGCAGTCCGCGCAGGCTGACCTGGGCCGAAACTTTTCGCTATCGGTCAATTTTCTGTATGTCCAAGGATCACTCTTCATCCTGATTCAGTCTCATTAGACTAAGTGGATTTTATGCATCCCTAAGTATGTGATTACTTGCTCGGTATAATGGATCACGGAGTGCATTAAGCCCCCTTTTGCCAGAGCATGGCTCATTTATATGATTCTACGTTACACATAACCAGATATCAAAGTTTCAGATTGTTCCCTATCGAAACAACTTGAAGAATACAAATCAAGTATGGTTCAAATGATGGGATTTGTCTATAAGGAGATGGCACCCTAGTGGGCTTCGTGTAACATCGCCATTCATCGCCGAAACGGATTCGGCTAAGACTTGGATAATCCGTAATTGATCGGCCTATAGACGCTGGTTCCCCGCATCGATTACGAATTACCCGATTCTTAGTCGAATCCGTACGCTTTTGGCGATGAAAGGCGATGTTACACGAATTGCATTAGGGTGCCCTATCCTTAACAGGGAGGCAAACATTGTGGAAAAAAAGGAAAACTGTTGTTACTAGGATTTTCTCTTTTTTTCTACAAAGTTGTTACAAAGCAACAATATTTTTGAAAGGCTTCTTCCAAAAGGTCGTTAAAATACGTAGTTGTTCGGTAAAGAGTTTTGAAAAAAATCAAGACTTGTACTTTTAGACCTGTTTTCATTAAACTGAATTCATACCTCTTTAAATACTTATGTTTGTCTCAAACCACTTCAAATTATCACCTGCATAAAAGGATATCATAATTTTGACATCTTTTCTGACGGTTCGATTTTCAATATGCTGGCTTAGTTTGAAAGTTGTATATTTGATCTTATTTCATGCTTTTCGGTAGTTTATCGAGAAATAATGGTGAATTATGGTTTGATGTTTTATAGGTTACGACCAGTGTAAAATACCGATTTCATCTTTCTAACTCTTCTTGAAAGCGGAAACAGTAATTCTCGTGCACTTGTTACCGAGGTAAACAGCGCGTGCCATTCAACCAGAGGGAAATATGACGTACTTTACATTTACCCTACATTTCTTACGCTTTACGTAATATTGTAATGCGTTGCTATGTGGGAGAGGTACGTTACGGGGAATTATCAAAAACAAGTATACTAGATTTTGCTGAAAGTCCCAACGAAAAAGGGTTAGAAGCATGAAATAAATAGATTTTTTTTTTTCAGTGAAAGATCGAAATTTATTTCATTTCGTGATCATCACCAATATTACCGATGATGTTCACTCGATAAAATGAATTTCGATCTTTCACTGAAAAATCAAATATCCTCCCTACATCTCTTTTCAATGAACGTAACTTGCTGTCAATTTTTTGAAATTGTAAAGCATTCTGCTGGACATAATTTACATGTTGTCTGCTTTAACCTATGGGGCGCATTTAAAAACTAACGTTGCTTTTGTGGCTGGTGCAGATCAAGATCGGACTATACACAAGTACGATCTTATCTTGAGCTTTATATAGTGTCCACTATCAAGAAATATTTTGACAAAAAAAGAGTCTAAATGGAAATGTTCGGATTGCTTTTTCGGCGCTATGTGGCGTAAGTAATGTCTGCTTGTCGGTATTGTTTTCAGTATTGCGGAAAGGATTTTGAAATTTTCTCATCTTATGGAAAATAAATTGCACGATCGTCATATTCACAAGTCATGTTGTTTAGAAAGTTTTGAATAATTTGTCAATAAAACTTGCGTGTCAGTGTGAAAAAATGGCGCCCATCGGTCAACAGGTTACGTTCTGAGAGGTCGCCTCGTTCGCGGTTCGTGAATGGCGCACCCTGCCTACTTCGTCCCCTACTTGATTTTTTATAAACACAGATTCAAGTGAAATTCAAGAACTCTTATAGAATCTTATAGGGCTTATGAAGAGCTTAAATGGTTTTAACTCGGATAATATCTTCGTCAATAGATCTGTAATGGTTCTTATAAATTGTGCGTGAAATTGACACGACTCCCTAGCAATTAAAATCATGTCAATTTCTAGTGGTTGTGTGGTGAGATTTGTTTGCACTAGATTATCTTTCTCTTAACTCTTTACCAGACGACAAAAATTTAAGACTGATCTAAATTGAAAGCAGTTGCAGACGACAGACTAAATGCTGAATAAATTAGGAACTTTTTCTTGTAGAGGGTAGAAAACATTGTGGGAAAAGGAGGAAATGCTGGTCACCAGCATTTTCTCCTTTTCCTACAATGTTTTCAAAAGTCCTTTTATGATCGGTCGTAGGAACTACACGAATACGTAGATATCTAGCTTCTTTTCACCCCTCACCTTAAACACAAAACAAACTTTATGGGTATTAAAGTCGCCTTTTCGTCATAAAATCAAATGAAATGTCATATTAAACTTGTAAACACAAACATTAGATGGCGGTGTATGAAAGTTGTTATTTGGAAACAGACGGTGTCATATAATTGTAGATATATTGAACAAACAATGATCATTGAATCAAACAGTGCCATAAATATATATCATAAAGTCATCTGACTTTCTGCTAATTTTCAAAAAAATAAAAGAGAACTTTTATGTTTATGTGCGAGAGATTGCCAAAGTGTAACAGAACGTTCTAATCCATGAAGAGCAGAAAAAAGAAAAAAAATGTCACAAAAAATACAAAAATACGAATTGCAGTTTTAAGTTTGTGTTTCTCTACTATGTCTTCGAAATGCATTAATGTCGCATAATTAAGTTGCATAATATCGATATATTTTGTATCAAAACCGACTGAATCATGAGGTAGAATGGACCTTTGATATCTAAAGAATTGAGCAAAAGAAATAGGTTTGGGCCTGATCTACCTGCGCAGGCTGACATGGGTCGATCCTTTTTCACAAAGCATGCCTCACATTTATTTTAGCCATGCTCTGTGAAAAGGGGGTTTAATGCATCTATGTGATTCTTCTTATTAAGCAAGTTCTCATTGATCCATAAATCCATTTTGTGTAACAACCGGCTGAGTCCTGAGGTAGATCGGTCCATTTACATGGGGAAAACTGGCCAATAGCAAAATGTTTCGATCCAGGTCAGCCTGCGCGAACTGCGCAGGCTGACCTGGGTCGATACATTTTGCAAATGCAGTGTGGCTCATTGACAAATTTACTTTTCCGTATTAAGATTCTCATTATTGATTACTGCTGTGTTGTAATTTTTATACATAATGGTGTTACAAATTGTCCCAGATTAGTTTGATAAAGGTTTCTTTGTATTTTTCAGCGGACCCAACGTTTTGCCCGACCCCTCCCGGCCTGCAGGTCACAGAGAAGTACGAGTCACCAAGCACGAGTACACCTGTCCCCATCACGACAAAGGGTAAAAAGAAGAGACGACGACACAGGTACAAGTACGATCAGTTTTGTGTGTTTTCAGTTTTATTTACATTTCATTATTTTATTTTCATTTATTAAATCGTTTTATTGTTACACAAGACATTTACCCTTTTTGTAAAATGATACGTGCATTCATTCGTAAGGTTGTTTGTTCGCTAAATTGTGTGTTTCTTTGTTTGTTTGTTTGATCCTTCCTCTATTGATTGATTGATTGATTGATTGATTGATTGTGATTGATTGGTTGGTTGAATGATTAATTGATTGATTGATTGATTACTGGTTTACTGACTGACTGACTGGCTGACTGACAGAATGAATGAGTGAATGAGTGAATGGTTGATTGATTGATTGATTGATTGATTCATTCATTCATTCATTCATTCATTCATTCATTTCCAATGAAAATGAGTATACCAGAAGTACTTTATATCAAATTTTCAAACGGGACTACTTTTGATTACTACGATCCGGAATGACCCGGAAGCATTCCGTTCCGGTGTTACACATTACATGTAACTAGATCTGTATGCCAAAATGGTATACTTGTCCTCTTTCAAAGCATATGCAAGCAACAATTTTGATGTGGCTTTAATAGTGATATTTGTCTTTGAATGTGTAGAAAACATTGTGGGAAAAGGAGAAAATGCTGGTTACCAGCATTTTCTCCTTTTCCCACGATGTTTTCAAAGGCCTTTACCATCAAGATTCTTAAAATACGGGATTATGAATTAAAGGATTATTCGACTAAGTATAAACGCAGAGCCTTGCCCAATACTAGAGCCGACTTCGGGAATCGAGGCCTGGGTATAAACGGTCAATATCCTAAAATGGTCAATATTCAGAGTGTAAATAGGATCGTCCTCATTAGAAGTTAATATTGCTAATTGAGCATATTTCCTACGATACCAGTTTTTTTTTTTTTCCTTTTTTTTTTGGGGGGGGGGGGGGAGGGGTTTAATGTTTAACGCCGTTTTCAATATCATTTCACTGTCATTGCGGCAACAAGTGCAGCTGTCCATGCTTTTCTGCAGTTTCTTTTACAAATTTTCGGACATCATTCTTTCGAAGCTATCCCCTGACTTCTAAGATAAGACGTCGTCGAAAACAATATGCAGCGATGAGAGAGGAATAAATCATACTGCAATAACTAGCCGCGAATGGAACCAGCCATCACCTGGTTTCAAGCCTTTTAGGTAACCTACTGAACTACCGGGCTCGGACCCAATGACAGAACTACCTGCGAGAATGGTAGATTGGTTACCTCACCTGATACTGCATGGTGTATAGGCACCGGTACAGGCTCCTGAAAACGGGACCAGCCTGAATAGCTCAGTTGGTAGAGCGTAGGACTCGTGATCATGAGGGTGTGGGTTCGATCCCCATGGCTGGCCATCTAAAATTACTAATAGTCTTTCGGATGAGACGCTAAACCGAGGTCCGGTGTGACGGTGCTATACACCGAGCACGTTAAAGAACCAGGCGAAACTTGATTTTTTCTTTGTGATAACTCATTATCAGATTTCCAACAATTTGCGCAGTACTTATATTCATTTACTTCGTAACGTGCAACGCCTTGATCATCCATCCAGGCACTAACCATAATGCACGGTCCCTAATTTGCGCGGAGAGAAGTACAAAAAGTCTTTCGCCAGCGGAGACTTGAACTGTTGTATACGCATCATAATCGATTACCTGCATGAATGGCAATAACCAATCTATTACGGCTAGATGTGATATATAAAGACACTCCGATTGGCTAATCCAGCTTATCTAGCTTATCCAATAAAAAGAATCGTTACAATAGCATTTACCAGTTGTGTATATCTGTGTGTATGTACAACAGGGGTGGCAACATGGGGACAAACTTTTCTAGGCGTAAATAGGAACATAGCAATTAGAACTTTATATTACTAATAAAACTGATTTTCTACAATGTTATGTTTTGTTTTTTGTTTGTTTGATTTGTGTATACCCGATATCAACATTATTTCAATCGTATATCGAGGCAGAAAGTGCCAGTATAATGTGCATGCCTACCTGGAGTTTCTTTATCAGTAGCGTATACTTCACGCACACCAAAGAGGTCTTTCCCATATAACCATCGACGAGAAAAGGTTCAGCGGTAAGAGTGGAATGAACCTTGTCGCAATGGCCATCATCAATCCTCGGAAAGAATTTGGCCTAGCTGCGATTCGATGCATAGCAGAGCTACCAGCGGGGATAGAGTTCTGGTGAAAAACGGTCAATGTTTTGTAGTTTGGTGCATTAATAGGGTCGTCCTCATTAGAAGTTTATTTGGCTAATTCAGCTTTACTTTCTACTGTGTTACCTATCACCTTTCCCGTCTTTTTGCGCGAAAATATCTTTGAAATGGCAACGCATGTACTTTGTTTTTACCTTTGGATGTAAATGCTCATTTATTTAGCAGTTAAACGCTTTACCAAACTACAAAATTTTAGACTGGTCAAAACTGAATGCATTTGCAGAAGACAAATCAAAGGTGGCCCAAATTACTAAATTTGTCCTTGATAGAAAAGAAAACATTTTGGAAAAAGGACAAAATGCTAGTTAACAGCATTTACTCCTTTTCCAACAATGTTTTCCAAAGCCTTCTTCCTCAGGGTCGGTAAAAGTCAGGATTGTGTGAGAAAGGGTTAAGGGAAAAAAGCCCCAAAACAGTTAATAAAGAAATCTATTTTTAACGAAATCTAATGTGTGACATTCAACAAATGGGTCCAGTCGATTAAGTGTAGGAGTGGATTTTTAGGTTTGGGGTTTTAAATGAAAGTCAAACTATAATATGTCTCATTGCCCACCTCTATAATTGGCCTGCAACACGCGCAAAGGGGCATTCGGACATTTGCGTAAAGTGTCGTTTCGGATCAGCCTGCGCACTCCGCGCAAACTAATTCGAAACGACACTTTTCGTTTTTAAGTAATTTTCTGTTTTGCGCAAGTCTACTGCCGGACAAAATCTAATGCTGTCGTAAAGTGCCGTGTAGGATGAGCCTGCGCGAACTGCGCAGGCTGATCCGAGACGACACTTTACGCAATGTCCGACTGTCCCCTTTCGAGTGTTGCAGGCCATTATGGCAACCAACCTGCAAGGATGAATGGTTGTATTGACTTCCCTACCTCTGTATAGTAACATACCTGCAATTATGCAAGGATTATTGAGTTCGTCTACCTCTATATAGCAACCAACCTGAAAGGATGAATGGGTGTATTGACTTCCCCACCTCTATATAGCAACATACCTGCAATTATACAAGGATTATTGAGTTCTCCACCTCTATATGGAAACCAACCTGCAAGAATGAAAGGATATGTTGGCTACCCCCACCTCTATAAAGCAACCAATCTGCAAGTATGCAAGGATTAATAAGTTTCGCTCCTCTATATGGCAATCAACCTGCACAGACGCAAAGATCTATTAAGTTCCTCACCTCTTTATTGCAACCAACCTGCAAGTGTGCAAGAATAAATGGAGTTTCCCTCCTCTATATAGCAATCAACCTGCACGGATGTAATGATCTACTGAGTTCCTCACCTCTGTAGTGCAATCAGCCTACAAGGTTGAAAGGGTATATTAATTTCCTTCACCTCTATAAAGCAAGCAGCCTACAGTTATGCAAGGATGTGCTGAGTTCCTCTCCTTTATATAACAATTAACCTGCACGGATGCAATGGTCTATTGAGTTGCCCACCTCTATATTGCAATCAACCTGCAAGAGTGAAATGATATATTGGCTTCCTTCACCTCTATAAAGCAACCAACCTGCAGGCCACCTCTATACAGCACATCAGACAGAATACAATGTTATTTTGAGATGACGCTAAAAGAATATACATGTATACTGAAAAATCTTACCTGTTCTACGCAAAAACCTGTCTTTGGCAGGCACATTTTGAACACCCTGTAGGTGCTTTCCTAGTCCTGGACCCGTATTCATCGAACATTCTTTTGAACATACTTTGTCTAATTCTCCAAGATTTTCTAAATTTGAATGTAACGCAACTTCTGATTGGCTAAACCAAATGGTTTAGCCAATCAGAAGTTACGTTACTTTCAAATTTAGTGAATTCATCAGAATAAGACTTAGAACGTTCTTATGAATGGTTGGTGAGTACGGACCCTGGTTGGCCTACACAGTTTAAGTTCGATAAGTTCAAACATGCAATGATCGAATACCTCAGTTTAGTCGAAGAACTTCCGTTAACAAACATGTCCTGAGGAAGAAAAGCTTCGCAGTAGTTCTGACCCTGAGAGTTATTCTGCTCAACTGAACAATGAGCCATGTACAGTGCATTTGTCATATTTTCGAAAGTAGGCCTATAGCCGTACAGATGTACCAAAATATGCCTTCGTTGCTGGAACAAGTAATTATGAAAATCTCTGTAGCCAATTACGACGGTTTTAAACTTCGAATGACGGTGGGTTCGATAACCATTCGGCGCCTTTAATTGGCTAAATGGTAATTTAGCTGACAAATATCACGTTCATGGCTTTTTCTTGAGGGGCATAATTGGTCATCATTAGACAAAAATAAAACGGCCATAGAGTCAGTATTAATGAGGGAGAAAAAGACCGACAGGGAGGGGAAAATGTATTAATAACCTAATGTCTTCTCCCTCTAACCCCAGAGCAGGGAACTGAACTGTTAACTTTGTTGCTTTCTCACACCGTAAAGGACATCTAAGTACAGTTCAACTTTTACTAGGCCAGCACCTTAACTGGTTATTACGAAATCCAGGGTTTTAACGACCCTGAGGAAGAAGCCTTTTATAAACGTTGTGGGAAAAGGAGAAAATGCCATATCAATGACAGATTCCATTATTTGAAATTTGAACCACATTTTATTTGTCGCCTGAAAATGCTCTCATTCTGGAAAAGTCTAAAATTTTGTTGTTTGGTTAAGCTCTAAGGCAACTCAAAATGCGAATACTAAAACTAAGTACTTGCATAATACTCGAATGTTGTCTTGTCCGTAAATTCAAGTTGCATGATAGATAGAGGTGGCCGCTAGAGCAGATTGTACTGTATTTTCCATGCAATCGGTGTAAAGCCAAATATTTTTTCAAGTCATGACATGACGACAAAAACATGGACTTTTCAGAATTGAAAGCATTTGCAGACGACAAATTAAATATGGCTCAACGTATGGAAGTTCTTCCTGAAGACATCGTATATATATGAGCCATGCTCTGAGAAAAGAGGGGTTTAATGCTTCGGCCAAAAGTATCGACCCATGTCACCCTGCGCAATCCGCGCAGGCTGACATGGCCCGAGACTTTTTTTGTTTAAAATTTCCGCATATCAAAAGGTCGATTCTACGTCACGATTCAGTTGGTTGTTAGACAAAAAGGATTTAACTGATTCATAATTATATAATTCAATATTAGTTTTTTTCATGAGCATTGGCGAGTTGTGATTGGCTGAAAAAAAATTTTCATAGCTCCATGAAAAAAAAATATCAGCAGTGCCGGAACTAGATCTACTTTTGCAGTCAAACTAATGTAAACAAACATGTATACGAGATTTCATAATGTTTTTCGTTCTGGTTTTATATCGAGTCCGAAGTTCAAATTGCTAGCTGAATTTATTTTTTCTGAATACTGAAAAAATTAATCCAACAGTAAGTTCAAAGGGAGAGCGGAAAACTCATTGTTACTCTGCTGGGTTTAAACAATCTTATTTTCAACTTAATTCTAGCGTATTAAACTTCTAATAATAAATCCACTCAATCTGCAAATGTTCAATACTATAATGAATTACGTCATTTTTACGTCATGAAGGAGCAGTTTTGCCGCGCTATGAAATATCAATGAAAAGGACAGTAAATAAATACGCAATGTTGAATTTACAAAAAAAGAACAGTTAGTGTTATTTAAGTGCATATTTGTTGTCTGTGATATTGAATTATAAGGAATGAAGAGAATTTTTTTTGTTTTCATGGAGGTATGAAAACAAAAAAAAAAAAAACCCTAATCACACTGTATGAAACCGCGAAGCGGTTTCATGCGAAAGTGTGATTAGGTTTTTTTTTTCATACCTCCATGAAAACAAAAAAAAAAATTCTCTTCATTCCTTAAGTGATGACTTGCTTTGTATCAGGCATCACGGACATGTATTAAAGTCCCTTTTGCCAGAGCATGGCTCTTATGTAATGTGGGTATGTGGATAATGTGGTTGAAGAAGTAAGGTTTTTGCGAAAAAAATTAGGAATAGATAATTTCATTCGTTCCGTAGAGACAGTTCTCGGAATTCGTAATGTATGAATCGACTCCTCACGAGACATTTGTGCGAAAGAATTTACTTCTAGGTCTACTTTTTGTAACAAAATCCGAATTTTAAACACAAAATTCCGAATTCGTTGTTATAGCCAGACTCTATGTTAAAAAGATTCCTTTCTTAGGCATGAGTTTTGACTGTTTTAAACAGTCACAGTTTTGGCTCACCAACATTGATGAAAACGAAATGAATGGAACAATAACAGAAGGGTAGGTAAATTCACCATATCCAGTTGGATCGGATAGGATCAAACATCGGATTGGGCCTTTCACATCCCTCCCTCCCACCTTTTTGTGTGTGTGTGTGTGTACACGTGTGTGTGCGTGGTTTTTTTTTTTTTTGTTTGTTAGGAAACAATAAACGCTGTAACCGTTATCAGCGTGTGATTCGAAAGATGGCGGGAGTACTTTTTTTTTTTATACTTTATCCCACAGCAGAAATAATAAATAAAATGACAATTAATAATGATTTATATTCGATCATCATCATCGCCTCAACGAGAAACAATTTCAAGCGTTAAATATTGTTTAAAGTGGTGTTAAACACACAGAAAATGCTTGACTGAATGGTATTTTAAGGCATTTTCAACACTAGGCCGGTCATATCATAGCGACAGCTTACTTATAGTGATATCTGGGTCTCACCAATGTTTAGCTGGGGCTCTGTAGTGCCCTGAACAAAGACATTTCCGCGAAATACCCAGTGCTGTTTTCGAAGCTCTAACCAAGGACCTATTGACAAGAAATTTAACACCTTGACAAAAGAGCCCCACAGACCTCCTAAACCATCTGTGAAGTTTTTTTGGATGATGCTCTTGCAATGGTGTTTTAATGCATTTTCGTAATGCAGTATACGACGCAATTTGTCGCATAATACGGGTCCATTTGGTCTAACAACCGACTGAATCATGAGTGACAGTGGTCCTTTGACATGCAGAAAAAAATTACCATTAGAAAAAAGTTTCGACCCATGTCAGCCTGCGCGGACTGCGCAGGCTGACATGGGTCGATACTTTTTGAAGATGCATAACGCCCCTTTTTCACAAAGCATGACTCATTTATTTATCATACTGCTATCTATTTCAGGACCATATTCACAGCATATCAACAAGACGAGCTGGAAAAGGCTTTCAAGGATGCCCATTACCCCGATCTGTATGCTCGAGAAGTTTTGGCTTTGAAGATTGACCTACCCGAGGATCGAATCCAGGTTGGTTCCCTATTTATCCTAAGTCTGCCTAGCGCAACTCGATATGCTTTTGAGGAAACTGAAGGTCAATATCAGACTGCACAGTGAAAGAGTAGCCAATGGCCCGGAAAGAACGTTGTATGTTGTACTGGTATATAAACTCTGGGAACGCATGATTACTTTTGCCGCTACTTTGTTATAAGAGAAATACTGTTGAAATGGGCCCCAAACACATACGTATTCAATCCATTCTTCATTCATTGCCATAGATTCCTCTAATACTACATTGGTCCTTACAAGGGGATTACATGGTTTTTTTCCCCTTGATTTTCTTTGCATTGTACAGACATGTTTAACTAAATCTTGTTAGATTATTTCACAAATCAACGTATACCCATTTCTCTGACGTCTGAGAACAGAATTACCTCTGAAATTTCCTTAGCACTGTACAAATCAAATCAAAATTAATCGAAATATCCCTAAGGGATAAAGGATAAAGACAAAGAAATACATGCAAAAGGACCAATCTGTAATTTGGTTACCTTTAGTCTTTATCTGGCAAGGGAGATAATTCAACTTACAAGAAGGGCTCCCATTTTGGAACCCTCTTCTAACCCCTGCATCTCACAAAAGGAGCTTTCGACGCTTGGCACAAGTATATGGTACAAATTTTCCATCCTGCTGAATAACTAACATTAAAGTTTAAAGTCGATAGTAAAAACCCAAATGTTGCTATTTTAAAGATATTTTTGGGGGAAAATATATATTTATAGCGGGCAGTGTAGACCCAAGATCAGACTGCACGTTCTGTGCAGTCTCATCTTAATCTACACTGTCCGCGAAAAGTCAGTTATTCGCGCTTACCAGCCTAAGGGTTAAAACACACTAAAACAGAAAAAAAAAGTATAACTCATTTCCGACCAAGCATCATTCATTCGGCAAATTCAACTCGGCTAGAATTTCTAACACAATATGCAATATTTATACAAGTTGATAAAAATAGCGATAAACTTAAATTGCACTTAGTTGTACAGGCTTATACAGGCGCTACTCGAATTTTTTCGCCGAAACTTGGTCTGCCGTTCGTGTTTCCCTGCCTTATCTTTGTACCAGACCACTAAAATTCATACTGGCCAAGCATATCAAATGAGGCACAGATTACGGAATTTCCATCGTGCATGAACTGGTTAATATAGAAAAAACATGGTGAGAAAAGGAAAAAATGCTCGTGACCAGCATTTTCTCCCTTTCCCACCTTGTTTTGAAAATACATTTTTCCCATGGTCATAAAAGCACGAGGGCGTATGGTGAAAGGGACGAATAACTGGAAGTTGGCACATGGCGTTTTTTTCGTTCAAATTGATAAAATGACATAGAAAACGCTGCGTTTACTGCCTTATCAAGTTCGTAGTATTTGGACACCCAGCGGGAAAATAGACCGAATTTGTGTCGTTTTTATCGTCGGTGGATATTTTGCGGCTGGGGTTTTAGAATTTGATAGAGTTTTGACAGCTACGTACATTCTTCTGTGTTATTTTAAACCCGTTTACTACTATTTATTGCTTTTTTTAACATTTACATTGTAGATAAATTATGAAAAGCATGGTGGCAAACAGGAAAAAAAAAATAATACTTCATAGAAGAAGTTTCTCTATTCTCATCCTATTGGTCAATATTTCAGCTTTGGAAGATACCAGTTTTTCTGACATCCTGATCTTTTTTATTATCCGAGAAATGCGAATGAGCTTTTGGGTGAACTCGGTCTTAACGGCGAAAATCTTGGACAGCACTTAGTACCTCCTAAACTTGTGTTTTTAAAAGGAGATAACGCTTTCTTCCTCGTTCCATACAGGATTAAGTATTCTCTCAGCAAAATTTCTCATTAAATACACGCACACGTTCCAAAAAAGATGTATAAGAATTAATTACATTTATCAACTTGTCTTTTTTAGTGAGTTTTTTTTTTTTTAATTTTTCACGACTGAAAAAGATTGAAAAATAATCATGATAACACAGAAATGAACTACTATATTCCCCTCTTTTCTTTTAAATCACTATATCGACATTTGTAAAAGTTACTGAAAAGGCACTCTGGCAAAAGGTGTTTAATGCATCTCTGCGATGCATTATATCAAACATATCACGTTATTATGGATCGTTAAAATCCATTTTGTCCAACAACAAACTGAATCATTAGGTAGAATTGTCGTTTAACATGCAAAAAATTGACGAATAACAAAAAGTATCGACTCAGATCAGCCTGCGCGCGATGCGCAGGCTGATCTGAGTCGATACTTTTTGCAGATGCATTGAAGTCCCTTTTCACAGTGCATAACGAATTTGTTTTGTAACTTTTATAACGCTTTAGTGCCCAAAGCACGTTTTCGAAAGCTTACCTCTTTGGGGTTGTTAAAATTTGAGATTCGTTGGTGAAGGATTAAGTACTTTCAGTGCTTTGAAAACATTACTTTTGTATGCACAACATTAAAATTCAAATTGAACATATTCTGTCAGGTAAATGGAAAGACTTTGGGGTTAAAGAAATTAGATAAGAAGAATAAATTGGTGCTTCGAAACGTTTGAAATAGAGGGCTACCTATGAACTATTTTTTAACTGGTTTAGACTTTGTAAATTTACTATGTAATGATAGTGTTTCTTTTTCACTAACTGGATTTTTTATGCCTTCGCCATCTTCAGTGGGGGCTTGTAGTATCACAGCAGTGCGCACGTAGGTATGTCCTGTACGTTCCGTGCGCACTAAAATTGGCATCTCTTCATCAACTCTTGAAACATTTGTAATTAGATTAATATTTTATTCTTAAACATATAATTATGAAATACAGCCCGAGTTCGTTTAAGGATAAAATTCACTGTTTATTATGGGAGTTATGACCCATTCCTAGCTACACTTTTTTTTTCAAAATGCTGGTTTCCCTTCGTTATCTTTTTAAATTATGTTGTGTATTCATTTATGTTATATACATACATCGGTATATAAAAATGGAATATGGGCCAAATTCAACATGTGTATATACATAAAATTATATTGAAGTAACTTTCCTGATGCTTGTATTCGATTCGAGCAAAGTGAGAAAATTTGATACGGATATTTTTCTGTTGTGTATGTTACTTTATACGTGTGCAACTCATGTACATTTATTTTTAAGCGGAAAATTATTTGTATATAATAAAGGGTAAAATCACCGCTTATTAAACGAGTTATGCCATTCTTACTACTTGTTGGGGGTCGACGCGTATTATGTCAAGTTTTTAAATAATTACATTATCAACAGATTATGGCATCTTTGAGTAGCCTATGCTTTGGAAGATCGCATATTGTAGATTTGGCATTGAAAGCCTACACACACCCTTTTGCACACCGTCTTGAAATTTTACAAACGCTTTTGCAGGAAACGCTTTCAAGTGTCAGTGCAGAAGATGATTTTTAGCTCCAAGTGTATGTCATTCAATATGTTTCTTGACATACAAAACCAAGAATTTGTCCAAGAAAAACGTGAATGAAAAACGAAACGATGGGAAAGAATCGTGGCTATTGTTTTAATTAGTCTTAATTATAATGTTACTATGGCTGTATTTCAAAATAAAAAATATACTTACGCAAACCAACCAGTCTCACATTCATTGCTATATCAACAACTGTCTGAACCTTTTAAGAAAGTCATTAATACTTCGAACCAACGACTGATGTGCGGTAAATTTGCAGACCACTATGCATTGCCTTTGGTAATTGAACATTATGGATAGAGAGGGTGATGGTAAAAGTGGACTATATTGTTTACACAGGAGCTCAGTACCTAGAGCGGTTCTATTGATGAAATGGATCCTCTTTTAATTAAAAAAGAAAAACCGACCGAACTGTTACATTATCTAGTTTTTTTTTTTTTAAACTGTGTAATACTGTAGCTGACCGCGTAGGTCTAAGATCAGACTGCACGTTTTCTGCAGTCTGACGTTTATCTACAGTCTCTACAAAAGCATTAAATATTGCACTTAGGATTCAAAAAGTTGAGACTGAAAAACGTTTATTTTTGTATTTCTTACAGGTATGGTTTCAGAATCGACGTGCAAAATGGCGGAAGACTGAGAAAACATGGGGTAAGAGTAGTATTATGGCTGAGTACGGGCTATATGGAGCCATGGTGAGACACGCCCTGCCCCTGCCTGATTCTATTGTCAAGACAGCTGAGAATGGTATTGAAAACTCGGCAGCCCCGTGGTTACTAGGTAGGTAGATTAGGACCTGACTACCTGTTGCAGACTGTGTAGATCAAGATCAGACTGCACAGACAGTGCAGTCTGATCTTTGATCTACATCATCTGCTTTCAGGGACATGTTCTGGCAAAGCTACTTCTGAAAAGACAATCTTTTGGACTAATTGAGTAAGTTCTTTTTTCCGCTATCCATTTAGCGCTTTGACGGTTAAATTGGGATGTATGGAAAGAATCAAGGTACTGACAGCACCGATAGAAAGGTCACTATTATTGTTAAATCATTTTTTACGATGTGTTGAATAATAGTATCTTCGAGTAAGTTCTGTAAATTTCAAGGAATGAAGAAAAGCTTTGAAGATATATAAGATTATTGATCTTATTCTCTATCGCTATCTTCTAATGCTATCTTCATTGCACTTCCGATTGTATCCCGCACTAAACGCTCGCTAAAGCCTGTTGAAGATATTATACAATATTAAGAAATACCTATTAAACGTGCTCTAGCAAGACTTTTAAGACTTAATTTTAGAGTTGTCCATATTGGAAGCATTTTGGAGACAATGAGTTAACCAAGCTCAAATTGTGGGATTTTTGTTTTGAAGGGTAGAAAACATGATTAAAAAAAAGAGAAAATGCTGGTTACTGGTATTTTCTCCGTTTCTTACAGTTTTCGAAAACTTTAAGTGGTAGGGTCGTGAAAATCCGGGAGTATTTAGTAAGGTCTGAACGTCTATTTTTGTATAACAATAGATTAATACGTTAGTTATATCCTCTTTCAGGAATGCATAAAAAGTCAATCGAAGCGGCGAGCAAGATGAAGGAAGAAGAAATCGGTGGTTCTGACCCTGCTAGGCAGTCAGATAGCATCAAGACCGAGAGCATAGCCACGCTCCGAGCTAAAGCTCAACAACATAGCTCTAAAATGATGGAGGTTTTACACAGAAATAACAAAGGAGAGATAACATCGCGTACTACAGCTAATAACAGTTTTAACAGTTCATTTCTGTCAGATACTGATGTAACTGTCTGTCAGGAACTCTCTCGACAATGATCCAGTGATGAATTAGATAAGCAGAGAAATATACTAGTATCTAAAATGGGAGATACATGTGCACCAAAGCTAATAATGCATGTAGTTTGGCAGTTTGTTTCAATCGGATACTGACCCCAGTCTTTGTCAGGATCTGTCACTACCATGATCTAAATATCGACGAAAACTACAGAGCTTATAGTAAAAAAAGCTATGAAAAAAAGGGGAAATAACTTTAAATAAAACATTTTATACAGTGGTAACCCTTTCCATCAGATGCTGAAGTCACTTATGTCAGGAACAAAACACAAAGGAGTTATCCTTTAAGACAACTACTAACTGATTTTATACGAAGCTGACGTAGCTCTGAGGCACTTCGGCACTTTGAAGCAATGATGTTTGGACGCGAGAAGGAGAGATAACTACACAAGAAAGCTTGAAACGATCTATTTCTGTTGTATACTATAGCCATGTCTGAAAAAACCAAATCACCATATAAACATGGCCTCTGACGCCCTGTGTATCGGATAACTTTTGATAAAATTGTGAGAAAAAGAGTAATTCCTTATCATTACTCCTTTCCCCACAATTTTTCCATTCATCTTTCATTAAAGGCGTTATTCTTCGTTCACCTGTCTTCTGGAGCGTTATTTTTGATGCCTTATGGACGTATGGGTGTCCTTTTGCCAGCCTGCTTTCACAAGTGTCCATGTACTAATTATTATCATTGTTGATTATCAATCGGTTTCCAAGATGTTCTGAAATTCATATGCTACAAATGCGTTTCAGGAAGTAATGGTGTTATCATGGAGGGTTAATGATTTATATTTACATAAATATACCTATACAAAGGGAGATAACTTTATTTAACACATTTAAAGATAACTTTGTTTTGTGTGTTATGTGCGTAACTACTAAATGGCGTTGCTGAATCGATTAGATTTAACACGAACTGAATAGTATGTTATATTTGTTTCGTCTGTTTTAAAATGTAATTCAACAATGACTTGTGAATCGGTGTAAACTCATCCTCTCCGAATTCTATAAATCTATCCTTAACCCATATATTTTTTCTATTTCATGCTTTTCGGTATTTATCGAAAAATAACGGTGGAATATTGTTAGATATTTCATGGTTACGACCAGTGAAAAATACCGATTTTATTTCTAACTCTTCAATTGAAGGCGAAAACAGTAGTTCCCGCGCACTAGTTACCTAGTAAACAGCGCGTGCCATTTAACAAGATGGAAATTTGACGTAATTTACCCTACATTTCTAGTGCTTTACGTAATATCATAATGCGTTGCTATGTGGAGGGGATACGTCACGGAGAATTACCGAAACCAACTATACTGGATTTTGATAAAAGTCCCCCCAAACAAAGGATTGGAAGCATGAAATAAATAGTATTTTTTGTGAAAGATCGAAATTTATTTCATCTCGTGAACATCATCGGTAAAATTTTCATTCGTGGCTCCGCCACTAGTGAAAACATTACCGACGATGTTCACTCGATGAAATAAATTTCGATCTTTCACCGAAGAAAATACATATTCTCTACTTATTTGTTTCCAGAATCCCTCAACCCCCACTTTTAAACATGACAAAAAGAGAGAGAGAGAAGCAGTTTACCCTTTTTTAAAATGTTTTCATTTGTGCTTATAAATAGAATTCAAGTTGGCTACCTTGTTTTACAAAAAGATTTTTCTGAAAGTCGTGTGATGTAGATTTGTGAACAGGTGGTAATATTTTAACAGTTCTTATTACATCTGACCTATTGTGAACTACACAGGCCTTCGAAGTTCCAATTGTATCTCTCGATACATCGAAATTTTCATCGGATCATCGGACACCGTTACTAAAGATAGCACATCTGTGCATCGCCTCTTTTTCGTTTATAGTACCACGTGTTATAATTTACGATGTATAAAGACGATGCGTCGGTGTGCTATTTTCATTAGCCCTTAGGCTGCTAAGCGCGACTCACTGACCTTTTGCGGACGTGCAGTCTGACCTTGGATCTACAATGTCCGATATGGAGATATTTTTTCTATATTATGCATTATTCGGGTTATTGCTATCGGGTATAAAGTTCCATTAAACTTATATAGCAGGATAAGGGTAAACGGTGTCCGATGTTAAAGTAATGAAAATTGAGTTGATCCGTGATACACCAATGGAACTTCAGTGGCTCATAGTTTCTATTTCATATTTGTAAATCTGAAAACTTTAATTCAGAGTACACGTGCATGTGCCATAAGTGCAATTTGTAGTCAACTTATTGTAATAAATAGATATTTGTGTACATTATGAGTATATCGGGTTTTTCTTAATCTTTTATCTTGCTATATACATGTATTTACTTTTCGGATATATAACCATTAAACCCAAGATAAGGGCACGTGGTGCTGATGCAACCGATTCCCTGTCCATGTCTATCTTTTATGAGGAAACTGCCGATTAAATTAGTCGGCTCCAGGGCTTTAACTCTTTACCACACGAGAAAATTTTAGACTGGTCCAAATTGAAAGCATTTGCAGACGACAAAATAAAGGTGACTGAAAAATTAAAATTTGGTTTGGGAAGAGTTGAAAACACTGTGGGAAAAGGAGAAAATGCTGGTTACCAGCATTTTCTCCTTTTCCCACAGTGTTTTCCAAAGGCTTCTTTCTCAGGGGCGTCAAAAGTAGGGATTGTGTGGTAATGGGTTAAAGTGGTATCCAAAGAAGTTTCGTGTCGCAAGTTTTTTTTAGAAAATCTAAACATTGACTGATGATTTCTATTCGCGTGCAAAGATGGCGAACAAGGGACAAATATAATTTGAACTCTGCGAGATATCGATTGCCACTATAGCTCAGCTGATAGAGTATTTTTGTGGTTGTTCCCTAAAGTAAGAGTAAACAGACAAGTCTTTCCTTTCCCCCCCCCCCCCCCCCCAAAAAAAAAGAAAAATTGTTGGATCGAAATTCAGATTTACACTAAAAGGAAAAAGGATATGCCATGATGTCGTAATCGGTTCAAGCAAAACACCAATACTTCTTTCCGTGTAAGGAGAACCAAAGTTTCGACTCAAAATCGACACTACGGAGTCAAAAAAGGGCCACTGAAAACCGTGTACATCTAGACATGCGACAATACACTACTAATATACATGCCAGGATTTACAATTCTTGTTAGATATACGAGGTTTTAGGTGGTCCCTTTAGGATCTCGTACAATACCAAATATACCCGTCAACCTGGTAACGTTACACTCATGGTGTATACCCAAACAGTAATTTAAGCCGTGCACATGATTGTTATGTTACATGTCTGGTTTTATTCTCTTCCCGTTTCGCGTTATCAGTCAACCATTGTATTATCGACTCTTCTACTTGTCAAATGTTTAAATTGTAATCTGGAGACGGGACCGAAGAGCAAAACAGAAGCCACTATCTACGCGGCCAAAACAATCTTACGATTTGTGAGCAGTGGAAATATTCTGTAAAGCATAAGGTTAGATCTATATATCAAAATATCATTCAATTTTTGTAATGCATTCTCGTATTTAACAAGGATGTTTTTATATGTGGTCTGGTATGATTTGTTTTAGGAAATAAGCTGAAAGCTGTCTTCTGTGGGGGCACAGAATCTCGTATCTATGCTGTTCTAAAAGTCTGTTGGATGAAACGATAAAGCTAGGTTCAGTCTGACAGTGCTTACACACCGAGCACGTTCGACAACTAAGCATAACTTAGAGTGGGTTTCATCCTGAATCTTGCACTGTTCCTCGTAACATAACTAACAGCTTTCCGAGGGTGGGGCAGGGGACGTCGCCCATGTGGGCAGCCGGTGGTGATGATAATTAAACGCAAAATCAATTAATAAATCAGGTGGGGAAACCATGGTGACATTCACTCGTTACAACTCGGCCGATTCCGTACCTACATCTAACATCGTCCGTATCAAGGGGGTTTCCATTTAGAAATACTGCCAGTCACATGATCTTAAACATGGCGGCGCCCTGTAAACCGATAAGCAACGGCAAAAATAGCCACGGTGATAAGCAACCTATCGCTGAAAAATGATCGGAAATGTATTTAGAAAGATTCAAACGGAAAATTGTGATTATTGTTTGCTTTCTAAGTGGAGTGTTACGATTTTAAAGAACGTTGCAGCCGTGTACTTCCGGCGAAGATATGTACCGTGTAGGTGCATATTAAGCTACGTGATACAGCCGAGGGACTTGATCAACGGATCATCCGATGTCTGCCAAATGGGTAACATTGAAACAATTAGACCGTCTGATAGAGATCTATGAATGGACCAATACGCGCACCTGTGGCACAATGATTGACAGATTTGTACCGCAGCCTGATAAGCACTGATAGATGATACATTGACAAGATACCTTATGCGGAATGTATGAATGAATAAAGTCTTTATCAGAGGACAAAATTTTAGACATGGCAAAATCAAAGCATTAGTAGACAACAAATTATATGTGGCTCAATTGATGATGTTTCTTTTTTTTTTTTTTTTGAAATGATAGAAAACATTGGGGAAAAAGGAGAAAATGCTTGTTACCAGCATTTTTTTCCTTTTTCTTACATTGTTTTTTTAAGCGTAAAATTTCAGGGTGGTGAAAATACTTGATCGTTTAGCGAAAAGTTAATCATTTAAGTTTGAGTACCAGCCATTTGACCACAAACATTTTGTTTTTATATTTACACGATAATATTTGATATGCAAATGAGTTGTTCCCTTGCACTGATGGCTGATATTTGGGCTCATGTAAAATTCTTGATGCTTATTTAGGTTTTGTGTTGCATACCTTTTTTCATTGTCATCTGTTTCACTGGCTTGATAATGAGTGCAGTTCTTGACAATAGGTGAACATATTCTGAGAATTTGGGAAGGTTCTTCTTTATGTCTGCAACGTTTGTGTTGTATCATTTAACGTTTGAAATTCTATGTGGTTCTCTGCCTCATGCTTAACTATTGGCTTCATTTAACAGTCTCCTCGACTTGTACTTTGGGTGTTCCATACATCTTGTTACATTGGTGGGAAACTGAGTGCGGTCACTGAGAAGTTCTAGTGGGCAAATTCTGGGTTAGCTTCTTCACACGTCAAAAATTTAATCCTTAGGCTGCTAAGCGTGAACTCAGTGCGCTTCTGCAGACAGTGTAGATCAAGATCAGACTGCACAGAACGTACAGTCTGATCTTGGATCTACACTGTCCGATGCTGTGAGATTTTTTACTGGCGAAAAGAACTTTGAAATTGTATTATTCTGTACTATAGTATTGGTTGAGAATTTTTATTTTATTTATTCAGCAAGTTAAGAAATTAAACGACAGGCATTTTATTTTCAAATAGAATGGAAAACAGTTACAGAGAGAAAAAGAGAATGCTTTGCTACATTTTCCCTCAAAAACGTGTTCTAAACCTGTTTACAGCAGGAATTTAAGCTCAGTTTAAAAACTTATGGTAATTGTTTAAAAACAACAATGTTGTGCAATGTATTCGCAGTTTGCAGTTGAAGATTTACTACACAATCGAATGCTATCGAAAAGCTTGTTAAATATTCATTGAAGTTCGCGTACAAACGGTGACTGATAAACGGTGACTGATACCATCTTGTGTACAAATCTTAAATGTATTACTCAGCTACATGTAGATAATCACCTAAGTTTGTATTTTAGGTGTTTAACGCCGTGTTCAATAATGTCTTACTGGTTCAAGGCGGTAAATGCACTTATCCATGCGATCCTTGGTGTTTTTTTTAAAGCCTTAATCATATATATAAATGGCTGGTTCCCGCCATACACAAATGCGATATGTTCAGTCCAGTTCGACACAGTGTGAGTCAGGATGGAGTAACTGACAAGGCACTGGTTATGAAAGAGAGAGAGAGACAGACAGACAGAGAGAGACACAGAGAGAGAGACAGAGAGAGAGATTTATGAAATATGAGAGACTTTTGAAAGACAACCAACAGTATCAAAGGCAGAGATCGACAGGTTCGGGCTCGACCATATTATTAACCCTTAAGTTGCTAGGCGCGACTTACTGACCTTTTGCGAACAGTGTAGATCAAGATCAGACTGCACAGAACGTGCAGTCTGATCTTGGATCTACACTGTCCGACATGGAGATATTTTAAAAATAAAAAATAAATTTGAAGTAGCATTATTCGGGTTTTTACTACAGGCTTGAAAGGTTAAGTTCAGTTATTCAGTAGGATAAAGTTTAAGCTAAATTTGGTCCCCGAATAAGATAATAAAGATATTATTATACTGCAAAGAAATTTCTCGTGATCTGATTGGATAATATGCCCCGAACATATATATCATGTACACTGGCAAAACCAACGTAAAAGCAGTTTCCCTTTCGGGAGCCCCGTATACATGACTACACTTTCAACACAACATCCAAACTTGCGGCGTCGATCAAGATTAACATCAAGATTATGCACCAAGCTGCACGTTTTACCAAGGTTTCAATGACGTCAGTTCCCAGTGACGTCAGTTTTCATTGAATTGGGGCACTCAGAAGGGAAATTCTTTTCATCAGCATACTCAATTTTTGAAACCAAAAAACAGGTAAATTTCGCTTAACACATGTTGGAATGGTAAAACTTTGCAGTATAATAAATTCGTTGTAAGGTCAGGCGGCAGGGAACTTGGAAACTTGCTCACGGCTGTGGTGAATCATGTCGCCACCTCGCCTTCGGCTCGGGACGACATGATTCACCACAGCCGTGAACAAGTTTCCAAGTCCCCTGCCACCTGACCGAACAACTAATACAGTATAGGCAACTGCAATAAAATTACCTCTTATACACGTGTATCAACCTGGACCTTTAGTCAATCTAGATCTTTTCACCGACCAAGACCTTTACATCACGACTCGTCCATATTCAAAGCACTTGAAGACGTCGAATTAAATATGGCTAAAACCATAACAGACGACAAAATTTAGGCCATGTCCAAACTGAAAGCCTTATCAGACGACAAATAAAAGTGGCTGAATAGATGGACTGTGTCTGTATAAGCGAAGAACAGATCGTGGGAAAGGAGAAAAAGCTAGTTACCAGCATTTTCTCTTTTTCCTACAATTCATTTTCTGCGGGGTCGTTAAAACTTGGGATTGTTTGGTAAAGGGTTAAAGCGTATGAAATATGTGAGGAATAGGAAAAAAATGTTGGTTGTCAACATTTTCTTCTTTTCCCACAATATTTTCGAAAAAACATTCTATCTCAGGGTCGGTAATACTCTGGATTGTCTGGCGAAGAGTTAAGCTGCTCATTTTATCAATCAAGAACTTTAAGTTGAGCGTTAACAATAATTTATCATAAAACTTGAAACAATCACACTGTGCTGATTAACAGTTTAGAAATATAGAAGGACACGTCGAGTAAATCATCTATCTGATCTATCTAAAGGTAGCGTAGAATAAGATACATGTATATCATCATTTTCTCTCTCTCTCTCTCTCTCTCTCTGTTTGTTTCTCTCTGTCTGTCTGTCTGTCTGTCTCTCTCTACCGTCTCCTGGAAAAAGCAGATGAAGATGTTCTTTGCATTATTATTTAGATGAACTTTTATAAATACTCGTATATGTACACGTAGAAATACTGCAAGCTAACAACTCTTCCATGTATACGGATGACCGTTCGTGAAAGAAATGAATAATGATTTTTGGAGTATCTTGTTTATCTACTTTGTATGACGCTACAATTTGTTTTGTTTGTTAATTTCTAGTTTTAACCTTTTTTTTGCAAACGATCCCGTTTCGTGATGATTGAGGGGCAAAATGTTTAAAAGCACTGTGGGAACGGAGAAAATACTTGTAAATAGCATCTTCTCATTTTCCCACTATGTTTTCTATCCTGTCAAAGGCAAACATCATAGTGTTAGTCATATTCAATTTGTCGTCTGGTAGAGTTAACGTGGTTTCCAACTATTGTCTTTCAGTTGTATCGCTGCGGCAAGTGGTGCTTTTAACACTAATTCATATATTCTTTCCAAGCCACAGACTGCTTTCCACACAAACGCTTTACGTTGAGCAACCGTTCTCGTGAGTCAAAAAAAAAAACACAAAGCTTCTAGTCCTGAATTGCAAGACAAACCATCATATTTGCGAAGACTTTCTCTCTAAGCCAGTCAGATTGATAGTCATAAATTTAGAATTATAAATTCGCTTAGGATGTATGAGTTATCAGGGTTGGGCTCTTGAGGATCTCTAATTTTGAATATTAACTCTTTACCAAACAACAAAATTTTGGCCTAGTCCAAATTGAAAGCATTTGCAGACTACAACTTGAATGTGGCTCAAATGTTGATTTCTGTCCTTAATAGGGTAGAAAACATTGTGGGAAAATGAGAAAATGCTGGTTACCAGCATTTTCTCCTTTTTCCACAATATTTCCAAAAGTCTTCTTCTTCACGGTCGTTAAAACTTGGGATTATGTCGTAAAGGTTTAAAGAAGTTCTGTTACACAAATTGAGAAATTTTTCTTTCAATCCCTAAATAAAAAGGTCTTCGTTTGCGTGCTTGTCACCTGATAGCATAACGCACGTGAGAAATCGTACACGATGCCACCATGTTCAGACCTGTCAATCAAAGCACGTCACGCTTACAATTTGACGTTTCGAGATATTCCTTTCTGATAAAAACTTTATCATGATGTCGACACAGCAGGGAGGCAATGATAACTGCTGTCCTTTCTACATATATACGGGAGGCAACGTTTGTAGAAAAAAAAAGTATAGCAAATGCATAAATATTAGCGAGAGAATTCCTTTTTATCTATAGTCACAAAGTTTCCTCAGTAACGTTACTACTCTATAAGAGGATATGTTTTGCGTCCATGTTTCTTCCGGAATTGTTTCAGGAAGAGGCTTATAAAAGATGTGGACAATGTGGCTTTTTTTGCTTTATTTCCTGTTTTCTGCACCTCTTGCTGGCACGCTCTCTTTTATAAGTGTAAGCCTCATTTTGTCTGTCCATTCTTTGTGCTTGCATTGTGTGGGCAACACCAACAATTATAACTTAGTTCCTAGTTTTTAACTCTAACACAAGTCTTATCAACCTAAGGCGGTCTTGCGGATAGTATGGATCAAGATCTAATTGAAGAGAAAGTGCAGCCTGTTCTTGATCTGAATAGCGCGATTCAGTGGAGTTTTTCCGAGGAAAAGAACTATGAAATTTGCAATATTTTGGTTTTTATCACCGGCTAAGAATTTCCCTCCATTTATTAGATTTGAACCATGCTCTGTGAAAAAGGAGCTTAATGCATCTGCAAAACGTATCGACCCGTGTCAGCCTGCGCAATCCGCGCAGGATGACACGAGTAGAAACTTTTTGTTATCTGTACATTTTCTGGATGTCTATGGACCCTTCGTACCTCGTGAATCAGTCGGTTGTTAGACAAAATGGTTTTTTTTTAAACCATAACTATGTGATGACTTGCTTGGTTTAAAGCAGCACGGAGATGCATTAAGCCTTTCCCCCCCCACTTTTTGCCAGAGCATAGCTCATTTACTTTCTCTTTCAATCTCAAATACCTGTACATCAACTCGTTCTCTTTAAATGGTTGAAAATACAACCTGAAAAAATAATAATCAGAAAGATTTATCTCATACGCTTAACTTGACATGAGAGGAGGGTATAGATCCAAGATTAGACCGCACGTTCTGCTCAAGCTGATCTTGATATATGTCATCCGCCAAGGCCCCCTATATCCGCCGTTGACGTTAAAAAGGAATAAACCGTTCAAAAAGGTTCTATGGTCGTTCTAAGAACTAAAATTATCTAATGGTGGGCGAATGCTCTGTACTTTGTGACTGAAATAAGGTCTAGATAACTAGTTTTATCTAATCACAAACCCCATGTCAAATTTGGAATATGTACTTGAGGCATGCTCTAGCAAGAGGGGGTCTAATGCATCACGGAGTGCATCTCCGTGATGCACGACACCAAACAAGCCCGTTGTCTGCGCATGTCATATTCTTCGAAGATTCGACATGTCTGCTATGACGCATCACCGGTCCCATATACTAGGGAAAAGTAGGGCTTATACCGAAGCTATTATACCCAAACCTGTAGGGGCTGTTTTTATAAATGGCCGGTGCATTGATTACATGCTAGCTGATCATAGCTGAATGAATCGTACCAGGTAGCATTTTATTGAGTACACATTTATTTTATTTTGAAATTCAAAGTAACGGTTATCGTTTTCATAAAGCAGTCCGGTTCTGTACCCAGAATGCCCAAATTAGATAGATGTGTATTTGTAGAATGCCATCTAGCGGGATATAATGCAAACAAGCCATCATATAATTATGGATCCATAAAATCTATTTTGTCTAACAACCGGCGGAATCCTGATCAAGACTGGTCTTTCGAATTGAAGAAAATTTAACAAAAGCAAAAAGTTTCGATTCAGGTCAGCCTGCGCGGACTGCGCAGGCTGACCTGAATCAATACTTTTTGCAGATGCATTGAGCTTTGTTTTCACAGGGTATGGCTGTCTTATATTTTATGTGCAATTCAGAAATTGTCATTTACGACGTGTTAATCCAAATATAAAATATGCAGTCGTCGGTTCAGCGACGTTTGCCAGATTTGGGTAAAGAGACATCGCAAAGGTATCGTTTACAAATTGATGATAGTCACTGCGACAGGATTCATTCCTCTCCCACCGCTGACCATTGTTTCGACGATGATTATGTGGAAAAGCAGCCAGTGGCTTGGAAAGAAAATTGTGCGGAGTACTGGTAAAAGAGACTCCAGGAAAGCATGGGTAAGTGCACTGGCCGCCGCGATATAACTGAAATAATGTTGAAAACGGCGTTAAACACCATACAGTCAATCAATCAATCGTTTACAACGGGTAGTACTTTGAAAAACTACGAACGTTTTTGCGCATGACGTTCAAATTTTGTGCATGACGTTTAAACGTGAACGACAGTGACGTTGTTAATGTCGTCAGTCTGCGCCGCGTAAGCGAACCCTGTAGATTTGTATTATGTACAGAGACGTTATAATTTGACTTATTACTTTGCTGTAATTTTGTGTTTAAACTCAGACTGTATATACATGTATATAATATACGCAAAAATTGAAAACATATGTGGTAGTTACTTTTTCTACAGTAAACTCATATTCAACGATTTTACTGGGACAACCCTCGTATTCCGTAATTTTCCATCAACTGCTCGTACTTGTAATAAAGGATTTCAAAAGCTTTCCATTGCGCAGTCGTCAAAATACGTCACTGGGATGCCAAGTAGCTATCTGTGACTTAAAAACACCAATGCTGTTGCATCCACCAAGAAATAAATTGCCAATAAAACCAGATTTTTCGAGAGAATGAGTGAAGGGTATGATAAGAGTTGGCGTAGATAAACGATAAATAATTAGTTAATCAATGTGTATTCTAGTATGATGATAAAATAAACCCTTTTATCGCCCATGGGAATAAACAAGGGATTCAGCGGACGACATAGATCAAGATCAGACTGCACAGAACGTGCAGTCTGATCTTGAATCTATACCGTTTTTTGCTTGCTTAGTCAAGCCTGTAAGATAGAAGTCTGCCTGGGTTTTAGTAAAAGATAATTTCATCCGTCGAAAGAGTTCGACTCAAAAATATTTTAGTTTAGTTTATTGGCTTGCAACAAGCGAAAAGGGGCATTCGTAGATTTGCGTTAAGTGTCGTCTCGGATCAGCCTGAGCAGTCCACGCAGGCTAATCCGAGGTAGCACTTTACGACTACATTAGAGTTTGTGCTACAGTAGACTTGCGCAAAACAGAAAATTACATAAAAACGGGAAGTGTCGTTTCGGATCAGCCTGCGCGGACTGCGCAGGCTGATCCGAGACGACACTTTACGCAAATGTCTGAATGCCCCTTTCCACGTATTGCAGGCCATATTGTAAGTATATCCTCTCAACAAATGAATTATATTGCAGCTAAAATGATGGAACATGTCTTTGTAAGAACAAAAAACACTGTGGGAAAAGGAGAAAATGCTGGTTACCAACATTTTCTCCTTTTCTCACGGTGTTTTCAAAAGCCTACTTTGTCAGGGTCGATAAATCTCGTGATTGCTTGGTAAAGATTTAATCAACTGTACATTTGTGTATCGTATTTCAGTATCAATAGATAACTCACAGTGTACATACATACATACAGGAAGTAGAGGATCTGAGCAAACTATACACGATGGTAAGTAATTCTTATTTCTTTTTTTTTAAATTGAGCCATACTCCAGCAAAAGGGGGCTTAATTCATCTCCCTGATCCATGGTACTAGGCAACCCATCACATACTTATGAATCCATAATATCCACTTCTTTTAACAACCAACTTAATCATGAGATAGACTAGTCCTTAGACATGCAGAAAATTCACCACTAGCGAAAAGTTTCGGCCCAGGTCAGCCTGCGCGGACTTGGCAGGCTGATCTGGGTGGATACACTTTTCGCAGAAGCATTAAGCCCCCTTTTTACAGAGCATAGCTCAATTATATGACAGCGACAGCGCACTTATTCATGTATTTATTTACAGAACTTTTATGGGCTTCTCTAATCTCTTGCCGAAGAGCACTCCGACGTAAAATGAAAAACAATGTAAGAGAATATCGAACCAAAGACTTACTGATTTCTAATCTAAGACTCTAACTACAGGACCACGCATACCCCCCTTTATTTATTTATTTATTTATTTATTTATTTATTTATTTATTTATTTATTCATTTATTTAGAATATCAAAGTCATCGGTTGCTGAGAACAAGTCTGAAAGCTTACATGATCAAAGTCATAGTGCAGGGATATAGCTTAGACTGGTATCAGTCCGTTAAATAGAGAATTTTATTTAAAACAAAATTATCAAGTAAAACTGCAAAACAAATACTCTGTGTTCTCAATGTTCTGAATGTCTGTATTTCAGAAGAAGGGCAAATAACAGCACATATTTCTGTGAGTTTGCTGTAGTTGTGTACCTTGTTTAGCAGAATGACTTAAATGCAGGGCCTGAATGCCTGGCTAGGATATAGCTTAGACTAAGACCGTAATCATCTACCATTCCAAACCTAGGTCAATGCTATTTTAACCCTTATCCTGCCTAATTAGTGAAATGAAACGTTTAAAACCGATAGTAAAAACCCAAATCTAGCTATTTCAAAAGACCTTTTGGGGAATAATATCTCCTTATTGGACAGTGTAGATCCAAAATCAGACTGCACGTTCTGTGCAGTCTGATCTTGGTTTACACTGTCCACAAAAGGTCCTTGAGTCGCGCTTACCAGCCTAAGGGTTAAACTCAGTTGTATAAATTTGATAGACCTTATGGGGTAACTTCTGAGCTTTATAGCTTTTCTTAGTTTCTGGCAATTAAATTAAAGTCTTCATTTTAAATTTTCATCCCGTGTTAAGCATAAATGAGACATAAAAGTTTGGACACAAAGTCATTTGAGCATGGGCTCTTAAGTTATATAAACGCGGGCACTAGTTATAATCGTAGGTAAATCCCTGAGCCTACATCTGAATTGCTTATACAGAAAGTATAGCTAATGTGATGGTTTGCCTTCGAAGTGAGGAAAAAAAGAAACATTTACATGGAGACCAATAATATCATTACTATATATTAAGGAGCCTTACTCTGGCAAAAGGGGCCTTATGCATCTCCTTGATGCATTATACCAAGCAACACATTGCATAAAGTTTTATGGATCCATAAAATCCATTTTGTCATTCAACTGGTTAAATCCAGGGGTAGAACGGTTCTTTGGCATGTAAAAATGTGACCAATAGCAAAAAGTTTCGACCCATGTCAGCCTGCGCAGACAGCGCAGGCTGACATGTGTCGATACTTTCTGCAGATTCATTAAACCCTCTTTCAAATAGCATGGCTAAACTATTTCCTGTCATCATCATTTTCACGCTTCTTTTTCTCCAATTATTTCTTTTTCTTTTCTGTTAGGTTTTTTTTTTTTTTTCTTTTTACTGGTCTAAAATTAGTCAGCTTTAGAGAATTATAACCATATCTTTTTGTTTTCCCTTTTTTCACAGGCTACTAAGCTCTCAGAAGACCAAATAAAAGGTAAAAAAATATAACAATATTTCCTCTTTATAGATAATGACGCTAATGGCCTCAAGAGTTGCATTTCTCGATAGTGTAGATCGGGATCAGAGGGCAAAGAACGTGTTGTCTAATCTTTAACATATACCGTCCGATAGTTTGAGATACATGTACATGTAGGCCTATTGTAACTGAAACATTCCTTGAAACCCATATGTGTTTGCTGTTTTACGCGAGTATAAATTTATTGGACTCTTTAAATATGAGCCATGCTCTTGGAAAAAGGGTGTTAAATACATCTGCAAAAAGTATCGACCGGTTCAGCCTGCGTGACATGCACAAGCTGACATCTTTTGTAAATTTGTTTTGGGTATTTTTTTATGACTCAAATAGAATTCTAGAGCCAGTAAATATCACTATCTCTGACAGTCGCACATTTTGTTGCAGTATAGGTATGATACAGTTCATGATTTAAATTTAACTTTGAACAGTTTTAATTGAGGCATGCTCTGGCAAAAGGGGGCTTAATGCATCTCCGTAATGCATTATACCAGGCAAGTCACCCCCTTAACCCAATTTTGCTTCTCAGCCGACTGATTCAGAAAATTACAGACAGCAGAAAATTTAAAGACAGCAAAAAGTTTCGACCCATGTCAGCCTGCGCGCACCGCGCAGGCTGACATGGGTCGATACTTTTTTGCAGATGCATAAGCCAACCCCTTTTTCATAGACCAGGGCCAAATTCATTCACACATTTGACCCATACTCTTGCAAAACGGGATTGCAGCATCTCCGTGATGTATCATACCAAGCAAGGCATCACATAACTATCCATCCTTAAAATCCATTTCGTCCAACAACAGACAGAATCATGTGGTAAAATGATCCTTAGATGTGCAGAATATTGACCGAAATCAAAGTTTCGACTGATGTCAACGTGCACAAATTGTGCAGGCTGACATGGCATTAAACCCCCTGTTCCCGGAGCATGGCTTAAATACTTTTTGGCTGCTGCAGGTACAAAACGGACTGTCCAGGTCTACAGGTGGTCGATATTGTTAAAACTGGTATCCTTGGTTTTCAGAGATTAAAGAAGCCTTCTTTATGTTCGATACCAACAATAAAGGGGCAATAGAGACTTCCAAATTAGGAACGGCGATACGGTCGCTTGGTATGAACCCGTCTGAGGCCGAAGTGAAGGCCATGATTAAAGAAGCAGACAGAGCTGGTTAGTATTGACTTGACTGATCCCGTTACCAACTTTTGTTTTATCTCCTTCTTACGCCAGAGCATTTATGTCTTGGCAACTGCTTCATGCAGCAAACACATAAAAAAAATGAGAATTATGACTAATGTCACAAACTCTATTATACCACATGAATATTATTAATCGAATAAAACAATGCCCCACTTGGTGTCATTCTGTAACAGCTAAACACTAGGGAAGTGGGAAAAACCTACCGGTTATTTATTATTTTGGACCCTTATTCACCCACCATTCATAACAACCTTCTTAGTCTAGTCTTGCTATATTTTCTAAATTTTGATATAACACAATTTCTGATTGGCTAAACCATCAATAAACCATGTAATTAGCCAATCAAATACTTTCTGACTCTAGAATAAACCTTATAGTACAATTTATATTAATTCATATGGGACGTTTTGGACAGAATATTGCTATTAGCGGACAGTGTAGTCCCAGTCTGATACAATATTCATATACATGTATGATTTGTATTCTAAGAATTTATTTTTTTTTAAGCAGACTTATTGTTGTTGTTTAGAGCTGATCGATACTTAAATACCATTTTCAGGCAAGGGTTTTATCGATGAGAAAACGTTCGTAGAAACTTTATCTAAGCACTGGAAACCAGTCAATACAGAAGCTGACGTAATCGATGCGTTCAAGGTAAGATTAGAGGAACAGCACTCTTACGTGTATTATGTTACTTTACAAAATGCCAGTTGTCTCCCTTAGAATTTGTCACACAAATTTAACCCTTAAGCGCATTTCACAACTATGGTTGATTTTGCGACCAGTGTAGATCAAGACCAGACTTCACAAAATATGCAGTCTGATCTTTGATCTACACTGTCCGCTTAGCTGAGACACAATGGACAAGAGAAACCTTGAAATTTAAAATATTTTGGTCTAATTCCTAAAATGAATGAGTCTAAATTGAGTTTATTTGGCACTACTGTACAGGCAGTTTCAAGACATACATAATTTAGTACAAATTGTACAATTCAAATAAAATTAAATGAAACGGTACTAGTGTTGTTGGAAAAGGAGAAATTGCTTTTCGATATGACAACATTTTCGCAAACTGTCAGCTTGAGGGAGATGAAAAAAGTTGTATCAATGCAGTAGTGTGTTAATTCTCATATTGCCAAGTATAAGTTAACTCTTTATCAAATAATTCCATGTTCTGACAACTCGTTGGAAGAAGGCTTTTAAAAATATTGTTGCAAAGGAAGAAAATTCTTGTAATCCGCATTTTCTCCCTTACCAACAATGTTTTCCATATTACATCAAATTCCTTCTTTTGAGCAACCCTTAATGGGTCACCTGCAAATCCTTTCAATATGAACGTATCTAAAGATTTTGGTGTCTGGTAGAGAGTGAAGATTTTAGCAGACATTATGTTCTTTCAAAAAAGGCATCCAACTTCACTTTCACATATTTTTTCCTGCTTTTATCCCACAATGTTTTCTACCCTTTCAAAGACAAATCTCATCATTAGAGTCATATTGGCTTTGTCATCTACAAAACCTTTCAATATAGGTAAGTTTAAAATCTTGTTATCTGGTACACAATTAATCCTTTAACACACTTTCCTGAGTTTTAACAACCCTAAGAAGGCTCTAGAAAACATTGTGGGAAAAGGAGAAAATGCTGGTTACCAGCATTTTCTCCTTTTCCCACAATGTTTTCTGCCCTTTCAGAGACAAATTTCGTCTTTGGAGCCACCATCTATTTGTTGTCTGCTACCACTTTTTTTCCTTTCCCACAAAGTTTTGTGCCCTTTCAGACAAATTTCGTCTTTTGAGCCACCATTTATTTGTCGTCTGCTACTACTTTGAATTTGGAAGAGTATAAAATTTTGTTGTTTGGTAAAGAGTTAACCCTGTACCAGACGACAAAATTTTAGACTTGTCCAAATTGAAGGCATTTGCAGACGACAATTTCAATGTGGCTTAAATGGTGCAATTTTTCTTTGATAGGGTAGAAAACATAGTGGGAAAAGGAGAAAATGCTGGTTTCCAGCATTTTCTCCTTTTCTCACAATATTTTCAAAAGGCTTCTTTCCCAGTGTTGTTAAAAGTCAAGTTTGTGTGGTTACCCTTTTAACCAGGTATTTGATAAAGAAGGAAGTGGTTACATAGAGGCCAAACAGTTGCAGAATGTGCTGATGAACCTTGGGGAACAGATGACAGAAGAAGAAGTGGCAGAGGTGATAAAAATAGCTAATCTAGATGCAGATGGACAATTACATTATGGATGTAAGTACCCTATAACTTAGCCTAGTCCTGTAATGCAGATTATAACATACACAGCTTATGTCGTCGGTTTTTGAAAAGTGGTATAGCCATGGAAAGTTTCTGGCTTTTCAAGAGTGCCAAAGGCCCAACAGGGAGTAAATCCCCAGTCGTAAACGAGGTTCCAGGGACCTCCATCAAAAAAAAAACTTTTGAATTTCAGACATCCTTAGAAGCAGTTCTCGTGCATTTTTAACCGTAAAAAAGCAAATTAGGGAAATGAAAAATGTGGTACAGCCATTTCTATGTTCTGCCAAAAAAGTGGTCCGGCTGTAGCCAGACCACCATTGAAGGCTTTTTGCAGCTTGAAACCTAGGTGTTGCTGATTTGATTCCTAGATTGACTATTACACCTGCTGAGGACTGATGATAGTTACTGCATCAGGATTCTTTTATTTCTTGCTTTAAATACTGTCTAGATAATGTTTATGTGAAAAAGCTGTCACTGGCTTGGGAAAAAAATTGTGCAAAGTACCAGTAAGGAGCATGGAAAGGTGTACTTGCGGTCGTGTTATAACTAAAATGATGTTAAAAATGGTGTTTGACTCCCATACCAAATGACAAATTCTTAAACTTATTTAAATTTTAAGCATTTGCATTCAATATATTAAATGTGAACAGAATGATACGATTTGTCTGTGAAAGAGAAGAGAAGATTGTGGGAAAAGGAGAAAATGCTGTTTACCAGCATTTTCTCCATTTCCCACAATCTTTTCAAAAAGGTTCTTCCTCAGGGTCTTGAAAACTCGGGATTGTGTGGTAACAGGTTATCAACAGCTAATGTTGAAATATTGATAAACAAAACCAATCTTAGAGGCCTATTTTATTACTACTAGTATGTTAATTTCTTTCATTACTTTTCATTTCAGCATTAGTTCAAACACTGCTTGCCGAGGCTAACAGATAGAACCGACAGCAAAACAGCTATTAACCCTTAGGGTGCTTAGCACGACTTACTGACCTTTTGTGGACAGCGTAGATTAAGATCAGACTGCACAGAACGTGCAGTCTGATCTTGGATCTACACTGTCCGATGAGGAGATGTTTTACCTCAAGAATTACCTTTCAAACAGCAATATTTGTGTTTTTACTATCAGCTTGAAAGTTTCATTTCTTTTATCTAGCAGGATAAGGGTTCAGGACAATTTGAATGGATAGTGCAGTTGGTGTATCATCATTATCAGTCAGATTTGCTTTTAACAGTTTAGTTCATATTCAATAAAGTTTATCTCTGTGTATTTAAAGGCCTCAAGCCCTAACTCTTCACAACACGACAAAATTTTGGATTTGTCCAAACCGAAAGCATTTGCAGATGCCAAGTTAAATGTGGCTAAAATTGTGTAAGTTGCCTTTGATAGGTTAGAAAACATTGTGGGAAACGGGCAAAATGCTGGTTACCAGCATTTTCTCCTTTTCCCACAATGTTTTCGAAAGTCCTCTTTCTCAAAAGTTGGAATTGTGTGGTAAAGGGTTAATAAACAACAGCAAAGTTAAAACACATAAATACAAAATAGGAAAAGGATAAACAATTTATGTAAATAAATATTATACTTAAGGGTGCATCTTTACTCATTTCATCCAGTTTTGTAACCAATTTTATCTTTATCTTATGAAATTATAATCACTCTTGTACCTTCGTGCCAAATGTTGCCCCTGACGGCTGCAAGGTTCCACAGATTACGACAGACAGAAAATGCATTTCATTCTATTGTGGCTAGCCATAGACATAACAACCACAGTTTCCAGTTTAAATGGAAGACAAATCCCTGGCGTCTTTTTGTCACATACACCTTATATCGATTTTTTATCTACGTTTTCACGGCCATCTAGATTCTACACATTGTAAAGTTTTAACAGCGTTTGCTTACTCTCTGGCTGTAAGGGTGCATCTTTAAATTAATCCAAGTATTTGATATGTAAGTTTTCTAGGACCCAATATTGAGATTTTCCTAAATTAAAAAGCATTTACAGATGACAAATTGAATGTGGCCTAGATGATGTGGCTGATGTTTCTGAAAGGATAGAAAACCTTGTGGGAAAAGGGGAAAATGCTGGTTATCAGCATTTTCTCCTTTTTCCACAATGTTTTCAAACAAAAATTCTCTCTCAGGGTCATTAAAAGGCAAGATTCTTTGGTAAAGGGTAAAGAATGACTGATCAGTACAGGCCCAAATCGCACAAAAACACCAAGTGCTATTTCATTGATCTAGACTTAAACCTTAGGATGTTAAGCGCAACTCAAGGACCATTTGCGGACAGAGTAGATCAAGATCAGACTGCACAGAACGTGCAGTCTGATGTTGGATCCACTCTGTCCGATAAGGATTTCCTCATAAAATACCTTTGAAATAGCAAAAGTATGGATTTTAGTATCTCCTTGAAAGTTTTGTTTTACTCATTCAGCAGCTAAAGAGTTATCCCTTTCCCACACAGTTCCGAGTTTTAATGACCCTGACATAGAAAGCTTTTGAAAACCTTGTTGGAAAAGGAGAAAATGCTGGTAACGAGCATTTTCTCCTTTTCCAACAATGTTTTCTATCCTATTAAAGACATGCTGGATCATTTCAACCATCTTTTATTTGCCAACTGCAAACACATGTACTATCATATCGCTTGAGTCTTCAATCTTGTCGTGTGTTAAAGAGTTTATTTGACATCAAGATGAGGACACTTCTTCTGGGGTCCGGGGTCCAAGTAGTCTTTCACTCTCCTCATGGCTTGTGTTGTGTATCTCCATGTGAAAGCTGATTAACATCTCCGGCAGCAAGACTTTCATGATGTAGTCTAAATACTGAAATGATTATAATCATATGAACCACACTCTCAATGCATCCCCATGATGCATTAATCTTTTACCATACGATCGTACAATCCCGAGTTTTAACAATCGTAATTAAAAAGGGCCTTTGAAAACATGGTGGGAAAAGGAGAAAATGCTGGTAACCAGCATTTTCTCCTTTTCCAACCATGTTTTCTACCTTTTCATATACAAAAAACAACATTTGACTCACATCTAATTTCTCCTCTGCAAATACTTTCTATTCAAATAAGTCAAATTTTTTGTCATTTGGTCAAGAGTTAAACCAAGTAAGTTGTCACATGCATGTACTTATGTATCCATTAAATCCATTTTGTCAAACAATCAACTGAAACCTGAGGTATAATTTGTTGTTTGGTAAAAGAATTAAACCAAGCAAATCATCATATATTCATGTATCCATAAAATCTGTTTTGTCGAACAACCCACTGATTCCTTAGGTAGAATGTCCTTTGGCAATCAGAAAATTTACACACAGCAAAAAGTTTCCACCCATGTCAGCCTGCTAGCAATGTGCAGGTGGACATTGGTTAGTACTTTTTGCAGATACATTAGAAACCCTATTTACAGAGCATAGCTCATATGATTTTCATATCAAAATGACAGATATTAGGTGAATATATTTTGAGGCAAAGTGATGAAAAGTATAAACATCTAACTCCCTACTGAACATTCCCTTGAATTATAATCTTGAAGAAATAGACTTTGGAAACATCGTGGGAAAAGAAGAAAATGCTGGTAATGAGCATTTCCTCCAATTGCCACAATGTTTCAACCTACCCCTTCAAAGAAAAATCTCATCACTTAAGCTGCATCTTATTTTTCTCCATCAAACTCTTTCAATTTGGAAAATGCTAAAATTCTGATGTCTAGAAAGGAGTTATGCAGCCATCCGCATTTTCTCATTTTCCCACGGTGTTTTCCATTATCTTAAGAGCAAATTTCATCATTTGGGCCACCTTTTAATTTTCTTGCTTTCAATTTGGACCAGTCTACAATTTTGTTGTATGGTACAGAGTTAGCTTATGTTAATTATTCAAATTTCACACGCCTTCACGTTTTCAAAGTCTCCTGTTGAAAATTTGTTTCAGGACAAAATGAATCTATACCTTATGATGATTCTTGCAGAAGAGGGACATCAAACATTCCATGACAATGTCAATCTGTTCATCACTGTAAGGCCCTAATCTAGAGGCAAAGCTGAGATCTCCTGGAAATAAGATATAAGGTACATGTATATCTCCCTATCTCTTTTCTGAACAACAAAATCATAGACTAGTCTAAATTGAAAGCACTGGCAAACAACAAACTGAATGTGACCCCGAAATTGAAATTTGATTTGAGTAGGGTCAAAAACATTGTGGCAAAAAGGAGAAAATGCTGGTTACCAACGTTTCCTCCTTTTCCAACATTTTCAAAAGCTGTCTTTCTCAGGATCATTTAACCCTTTACCACACAATACCGACTTTTAACGACCCTGAGAAAGAAGCCTTTTGAAAACATTGTGGGAAAAGGAGAAAATGCTGGAAACCAGCATTTTCTCCTTTTCCCACAGTGTTTTCTATGCTTCCCAAAACAAATTTCAGTATTTAAGTCACATTTACTTTGTCGTCTGCAAATGCTTTCAATTTGGAACAGTCCAAAATTTTGTCGTTTTGTAAAGAGTTAAAGTGGAGATTGTTTATCATAGGGCTATGGTTGTTTGTTTGAAAGGTTTTATATTGCTTTTAAAGTGTTTCCGCCATATCATTTAAATGACTCTCTCATTCTTGTCTCTCCTGTGGTTTCTCCAATACTTGGCTGAAAAGTCTGTTGAAAAAGGGGCATAACTCTGTCAAAATATTTTGCTTGTTACCTGTCCTTGTTTTATGGATTCCCCTTTTAACAGCTAACAACTAGTAAAAGTTTGAAGTAAACATCTCCAGTAATGACAGAGATACTATAAAATGTCAAAGTTTTAGAAAGTTCTACACTGAAAAAGGAGCACAACTGTGCCCAAAATTCTTTCATAGTTACTTGCACCTGTCATATGGAATTCCCTCATGATAGTTAACAAATAGTCCAAGTTTGAAGTAAATATATTCAGTAATAAAACAGATTAGGCTGGCCAACCTCAATCAAAAATTTTCATTTTGGGTAAATTTTTTGCATGTCAAAGGACAATGTATAAGAGGTTCCTATATTATTATTTACCAAAATTCAGTTCTTCTTAAACATTAATTTACATCATAGGTAAATAAATGATTCTGAAGAAACTAACAGTAAGTTCAAAAGAGAAAATCTTTAATAGTACTGCAAGTGTATTTAATACACCACTAACAGATAACTGCTCCAAGAGAAGGGCCTGGGTCGATAATCACCAATCATTCTTAATTGCTTAGTCTAGTTCTAGTTTTAGAAAGTAACACAATTTTTGATTGGCTAAACTATTTAGTTTAGCCAATTAGATATTGTGTTACTTTAAAATATAGAAAATTCTTGAGAATCAGACTTTAAAGAATGAGAATGGTTGCTAAATGCAAGCCCTTTAACTCTTTACCAAATGATAAAATGTTGGACTAGACCAATTTGAAAGCATTTGCAGATGACAAATAAATGTAGCTCAGATGATGATTTCTGTCTTTGATATGGTAAAAAAAACATTGTGGGAAAAGGAGAAAATGCTGGTTACCAGCATTTTCTCCTTTTCCCACAATGATTTCAGAGGCTTCTCTTTCAGGGTCGTTAAAATTTGGGATTGTGTGCTAAAGGGTTAGTGAATTCACGCTTACTTCTCCTTTTCCCACCTTCCTTGTAAGCTTCATGCCGGCTACACTCTACTTTTCCTTCAAATATCTGGCGCAGAAACGTGTCATTTCGTCTGATCAGAAATCTGATCTGTTCTTCATTGAGGTATTCAACACCACTGAAAGATTAATAAACCCTTTACCAATCAATCAAGTCTTTTAACAACCCTGAGAAAAAAGGCTTGGGTCTGTTTTATAGAAAGGAATTAATGTCTATACATGTTCATACCTTGACTAAAAACTGTTTGGTCTGTTTGACCCATACAATGCTGAGGCCACTTTCAAGTGCTTTTTCACTGTAGATCAAGATCAGAATGCATAGCTTATGTAAACTGATTTAGATTAACACTAGTATATTGTACCATTAGTATAGATAACTGTCCCCAAAGGTGATGTTACTTTTTGACTGATCGCCTCTGGGTACAGAGACGATCAAGACAAAATTAGTTGAAAGCTCCGCACAGATTTTGTGAACAAGTTTGAACTCTCATAATTTCACAAATAGAGCACAAAACTAGGATTTGAACATACCTGTTGCTTGCATATTTAATAATGCTTCGTTTGAAATACAAACATTTTCAATTTAAAAACTGAACATAAGAGAAAAAAAAAAAAAAAAAAAAACAGCTCATTTCATCGGTTACTTCAGTTGTTGATGTTCCCTAAAACACACAAAATGGCCACCACGCATGATAAATTTTTTCAGTTTTTTTTCCGAGATTTTCATGTTATAAACAACTTCTATAAACTCTTTAGGTAATGAGGGGTTTAATAATTTGTCTTTGGTTGTGTTTGTTACTAAAAGTTAATTGCATTTCGCTACAATACAGATTAAACCGATGAAACAAAAAGTCAGTATAGCACTCTATCTTTGCTACCGGAAAATTTACGATGGTCTTGAGACGGTATGGTGCACAATAAATGACTAAATATGAAAAAAAATCACCGTAGCGTCTCATTATTGAGACTAACTGTACCATCTAATATTATGTCCACACTGCTAAAAATTTTGAGAGAGAATCTGGCAAAAACCCATCTCAGAATGAATGGCTTTTTGACTGTTAGACAGAAAATATTCATTAATTTATTTTGCAGCTGCCTGGATGACAATAATAATCACCTGAGAAGGTGGCCAGATTAGCTCGAGAAGTAGAGCAAGTTTTTAGCAATCTAGAGATACTTAAGGGAGTGGGTTTGATTCAAATGGCTAGCAAAGTGAAATCAGTAATTGTCTCTCAAATGAGATCCTGTGTGACAGTGCTATACACAAGTATGTGAAAGGCCCAATAGCAGTAAAAAGTATAAAATGCAGGTGTTTGAATACATTTAAATTTGTATCATGCCATTCAAAAGTATGGAAATAATTGTGAAAATAACAATCTGTTTTTGTGGGGTTGGTCCAAGTGTTACCTAGTCGATGGTGGAAAAAAAATTGAAAACTAGTTAGGTAAAAAGTAAACAAACGATAGAGCGACTTAGTTACTTTTTACCTTCTTTTAACATTCATTTTCTACGAACAACTAACACTTAGACCGACTGAAGTAGTATGCTTGTAAAAATAAATGTAACTTTATGAGTGATGTTCTGTGAAAAGGGATTAAACACATTCACAAAAAGGCTGACCTGGTTGGGAACATTTTGCTATTGGTTAATTTTCAGCATGTCAGAGGACCTGTCTATCTCATGATTCAGTTGGTTGTTAGACAAAATAATTTTTATGTGTCCATAATTATATAGTGACTTGTTTGGTAAAATGCATCACGGAGATATGTATAACCCCTTTTGCCAGAGCATGGGTAACATTCATTTTCAAATAAATCAAATATACCCACCCTAAGGACTTTACTTCTTCTAGCAACTCCATATCTGCTTCACTCTTAATTTTAGGAAAGTCAGATAGTTCTTGTATGAGCTCTAGATCTAAATCCGGAAACTTGTCATCTTTAAATGTTGAGTTATCTGAAACATTCTCTTTGTCTTTCTTATTTTTCTTGCTGTCTGTGAAGAAAGACAATTTTGGCTGTTTCGTGGATTTACTCTCAGAGAAAAAGTCTTTGGAAATTTGAATCTTTTTACATAATGCTTTCCTGTTGTTTGTTACAGCAAATTTATCGGTCTGTACGGACAAAACATTTTGTCTTTTTTTTTCTGGTAGGCTATCTTCCGAATCAGAGTCTGAAAACTTGGGAAATTTTCTCTTATATCTGAATCTGTTTAGGGTCTTAACAGTGTTTCTTTTCTTAGTAACACAATCATCACTATTAGCAGACTCAGCTTGCTTCCTTGTGTTACTGTTACAGTTTTCCTCATTTAAATAATCTTTTCTCTTCCCTTGCTTTCCAATAAACTTAGGAGAACCTTGTTCAGGTACTATCTGCTCCTGTTTATTTTCCACTACATTCAAAATATCTCTCAGAGTGTCCCTGTTAAACTGTGACAGTCTTTTATTTGATTTCACTGCGCAAAAACTTGCAGACGGTAATGGAGAATTGTCTGATGAATCAGACTGGCTACCGCTCTGTGCTGTGACCCAATCGACTGGGATTGCATCTATTCTGTGATTCTGATTTGAGACAGTGTCACAGTCTGTCGGGTTCTCTGGCTTTCTGCTACCACTGATATCCATACATGTTATGTGGTTATCAGCCATTAAATCTATTATTTTGCAGGAAATACTACTTTCTGGTACCTCTGCTAAATTTTGAACACTGACTTTACTGACAGTAAACGTTTGAGATTCATTCAAGTCTGTATTAACAGTAAATGTTGAAGGTTTGAAATCTATCACTCTGCTTACATTTACTGGCAAGTCATCTTCATTCATTAATGGTGAGACTATTGGTTTAGAACTATCTGTAACTGATCCTACAGTAGCGTTATCATTATCATGTTCCTCTGCATCCCCTGCAGAAATACTTTCCACAGAGTCTGATTTGATATCAGCAACAACCCTCATGTCTGATTTCATACAAGAGACTGTTTCTATGCCAGTTTTCAATTTCTTTTTCTTTCCAGGGAAATTTCCTCTCTTCAGTCTACAATAAAACAAACACAATCCACATATAAACACTAACAATAATCACATATAACATTGTCAGGGCTCCAGACAGAGAGAGTGATTTTGATTTCAAAATTAAGAATATAAACTATTCTCCAAATAACCCTATGTTGAGGGTATTCATTAGAATCGTCTCATTGAAACACTTCTAATGAGTACCCACAACATAGGGTTTCGATGAGAAATAATAGATTTAGAATACCATCACTCTCTCTTATCAGGAGCTCTGACATTGTGGAACCTCATCAAAATTCATCAAACACGTTTCCAAACATAAATATCTTTAGAGGTACAGAAAAGCTAAAGAAAAGGAAAGCTTTTGGAACATTTTAAAAACAAGAGCGGCAAATTGTTGCAAGGTACGCCCATCCCACCACCAGTTGTCGAGGGGGGATAATACTTGTAAAGGGCAGGTAGAGGAAAATAGTAGTGCAGCAGAAATCATGTAAGTGATTGAAATAGGCATGAATGTCTCCTCTAATGTTAAGGAAACATGCATATAAAGTTTTAGGTCATTCCAACATGAAAAGACAAAGTTATATTGTAGAGAAGCATGAAAAGCTGTAAAAAAAAATAATGAATAGGGAATAATTCAAAAAGGGCATTAGGTAAGGTTACGGCTCCAGTGCACTGCACTTTTCGAAACTGCAACAAACATGTTTACCAAGTCTCAAGTCAATTTGACTTGAGGTGACAAAGTTCCGTTCCGGACAAGCAAGAAATACAGTAAAAATGAAGATCAAAGTGGAATTACTCAAAATCCGCGCTAGGTAGAGTTATTGTTCCTGCGCACTGTACTCAGTAATATTGCAACAAATATGCATACCAAGTTTGAAGTCATTCTGACTTGAGATGACAAAGTTATATTCCGGACAAGCACTAAATGCTGTAAAA
This sequence comes from Hippopus hippopus, assembly GCA_946811185.2. Taxonomy (NCBI): domain Eukaryota; kingdom Metazoa; phylum Mollusca; class Bivalvia; order Cardiida; family Cardiidae; genus Hippopus; species Hippopus hippopus. Next base: position 21,558,099 of record OX328097.1, read on the forward strand.
ATGACGATCAAAGGGAAATAACTCAAAGACAGCACAAGGTAGAGTTACAATTCTTGTGCAATGCACTTCCAAATATTGCAACAAATAAGCATACCATATTTCAAGTCATTCCTACTTAAGATGACAAAGTTATGCTCCGGACAAGCAAGAAATGCTATAAAAATGAAGATCAAAGGGGGAATAACTCAAAATTTGTGCTAGGAAGAGTTATGGTTCTTCTGCACTGCACTCCGTAATTTTTCAACAATCATGCAAACCAAATTTGAAGATGTTCAGACTAGAGATGACAAAGTTATATTCCGGACAAGCAGAAAATGCTGTAAAAGTGATGATCAAAGGGAAATAAATCAAAGACAGCACAAGGTAGAGTTATGGTTCTTTCGTACTACACTCGATATTATTGCAACAAACACAAATGCAAAGTTTCAAGTCAATCGGACTGGAGATGACAAAGTTATGCTCCGGACAAAGAACTGGACTCCGCCCGCCCGCCAGCCCATACGCCATGGGTGATCCCATAATACGTCCCATCTTCGACATGCGTATAAATAGGAAAAATGCTGGTAACAAGCATTTTCTTCTTTTTCCACGCTGTTTTCCTCCCTTTCATTGGCAAATCCCATCTTTCAAGCCACTTTCGTTTGTTGTCTGTAGATGCTTTTATCTCCACCACGCAACAAAATTTTAGACCCATCCAAATTCAAAGTATTTGCAGACAACAATTTCAGTGTGGCTCAAATAATGAAACTTGCCTTTAATTCACTGGAAAACATTGTGGGAAAGGAGAAAATGCTGGTTACCAGCATTTTCTCCTTTTCCCACAATCTTTTCAAAAGGCTTCTTCTTAAGGGTCGTGTAAAGTCGGCATTGTGCCGTATAGAGTTAATTAAGACAATTCTAAGATTTTGCTGTATGGTACAGAGTGATGCGTAACAAAGATGCTATTTACTTACATGTTCTTAATTTTATGCTTCCTCCCCTCACTTGGTGGCCCTTTATCTATCTTCACAGGGTCTGTGTTTGCTATCTGCAAAGAAGCACCTGCCAGCTCTGCCTCTGAACATTGGGACTGAGTATCATTTCCACTCATAGGAGTTTTTGTGCTTGTTTCCTGAACCTGTGACCTCTGAGATGAGGACATTTTCTGGAAGTAACTGCTGATGCTGACACTTGATCCTGTAGCATGTCTCACATCACTCAAACGTCTTAATAGCTAAAAAAAAACACACAGAAAACCTTTACACTTTTAGCCAATGATCCCAAGTTTTTACGACACAGAATAGACAGACTTTTGAAAACAATGTGGGAAAAGGACAAAATGCTGGTAAACAAAATTTTCTCCGTTTTTCACAATGTTTTCTCTCCTTTTAACCAGGGTTCATTCTAGAGTGCTCCCTTGTACCATTGGCATTAATTTTTCATCTTTGATGCATCAGATATCTTACCTCGGGGCAGAACCAGAGCAATTTCTTGTAAGGTGTGGTGTTAATTTGATAATGAGAATTCGTTCTCAAATTCACACTATAGAAGAATCAAGTACAGCCAACACATGACCAGTTTATTGTTATGAGGGCTCTTATTGGTTATTTCTATGGGTGTGTCACAGATATTATCCAATCAAAAATGGCATACTTGAAAATCTAATAAAATTCCATGTTGCCTCTATCATACAGCTCAGCCAAAACCCTTCACAATTTTAGGCCCAAATAACCACAGAAATAATGTCAAGGTAACACTGACAACCAAATATCCTCAAAAAGTTATAAAAAAGACGTTGCTAAATTTATCGATGAACTAGCCAGTATACTAGAGATTATTTCCGTGTTATCATTAAACAGTTCTAACAAAACACAATATATGCAGCATTTTGTGCTCTAAGCACAAAAGACAGATACGCTGAAGGAAGCTTACACAATTTCTTACAAGCACATGTGAGAGGCATTCAGAGGGAAAAGGTCACTTGGGCAGTAATGGAAGAAAAATTTACTTATGGTTGCAAGGATCAAATTAAAATTAACATAGGTTAAGGTAGTTTTCCATAGTCCCAATAAATTTGTCTGATGGCCCCTATTTTCTAATGAGTGGGCTGGTGAGCCCCATAGATTTGATTTCTAGAATGAACCCTGTTTTAGCACCAAATTTTAACTTCTGAGTCACAATAATTTTGTCATCTTCAAAGGCTTTTAATTTGGACAAATCTAAAAATTTGTTGTTTGGCAAAGGGTTAAAAACATAACTTTATTTCCTTCGAATGTTTGTCCTTTGTGTGAATTGCTATAGTTGTCAGTAGGTCTAAAATGAGAATGTGATATGTATCTGAAAATTTTCTGACTCAAATACATGCATAACATGCAAATAAAATATCACACACAACAGGAAAAAAAAAATCATATCCACACACTGTCAAATACAGTTCCAAATATGGTATGATGACATATTTTGTGCATGAAATACCCATGCATTGTTTGCGATTTGTCAAAATATTATGCCACGATATTCATCAGACATTCATAAACTTGAAATAATTATTAACTAATCCATTATTTGTTTGATTTTGTTTATCGTTTTCAAAAAAATGTCAATAATTGCAATATTTTATCGCTGAAGTTGTAAGGTATATAATAAAAGTTAGAGGAATATTATGTTGTTGTAACTTTCCCGGTGCTCCTATTTGCTTCTCACTGCATAAGAAAATATAGACATCTTGCTTGACCTTTGGTCTCACGTGATATAAAATTTTCTCACACTGCTCAAATCAAATACAAGGGCCAGGAAAGTTACTACAACATAATATTCTGTATGTCTTAGAGAAGAAAACATGTTTTCAAAAGCTGTCCTATTCAGGGTCATGTCTACACTGCATTGTGTGGGAAAGAGTTATCTTTTTATCACCTGCCAAATTTTTAGACTCATCCAAAATTAGAGTAACCAAAATGTTAAATGCTGGTCAAATACTATTTTTTTTTTTCAATTTGATAGGATAGAAAACATTTTGGGAAAAGGAGAAAATGCTAGGTACCTGCATTTTCTCCTTTTCGCAAAATGTTTTCAAAAGACTTCTCCAGCATTGTCGTTAAAACTTGGGATTTGAAGCAAAGGCTTGAAGGGTTCTCAGTTCTACTTGTAAAAGAAAAAGATACCTGTGACATTCCTTTGGGGCTCCCACCCCCTAACACTTGAACATACACGAGTAGTTTTTCTGGCAGTACCTTTAGTGAGTCAATGTCTTCATCTGAAATAGAGTTAAATATCGTAACTTTGAATTTATGAGGAACCAAAACTCAGTTCAAATAATCAACATATTCATTCTACTTAGAAGTCATCCGAAACTTCTTTCTGTGTCAGTAAGATAATTACAGCCAGTTGTCAAGTCTTTATGGTGTGTATACAAACCTAAATTACATTTTTTTTTTTCTAATAAAACAATTCAGCAGCAGTTTAACAATCTGATCTGCGGCTGGACCGTTTGGTTTTTTTTTTTCCCCCCAATTACTTTGTTTTGGCCATTATTTGGAATAGACTGATAAATCTGTATAACTAAACGTTCAGAAAAATCCATATTCAAATTTTAATACAACTCTTAGAAAGCCATTGATTCCATTGTAAAGTATTTTCTCCTTTTTCCATTATGTTTGGCACACTTTCAAACACAAGTCTTATCATTTGCACCACATAAAGTTTGTTGTCTGCAAATACTTTCTACTTAAATGAATCTAAAATTCCATTATCTGATAGAGACTTTAAAAACAATCTGTATGAGTCATGCTCTATTAAAAGGGTTTAATGCATCTGCAAAAAGTTTTGACCCAGGTCAGCCTGCACAGTCCGTGCAGGCTGACCTGGGTCAATACTTTTTCCTATAGGTAAATTTTCTGGATGTCAAAAACCATTCCATCTCATGATTCATCATGGAGATGCATTATTTTTTCCCATAGCTGTGCTCATGTAAACTATGAACTAAAATAGCTTCTAAGTCAATGTCTGCAACATTTTTTTCGTTTGCTCTTTTCCAGGTGATAAAATTTTAGACTTGTCCAAACTGAAACCATTTGCAAATGGGAACATTATTATTATTGCTCATATGATAAGATTTGTTTTTCATAAGGAAGAGAACATATTAGGAAAAAGGAGAAAACGCTAGAACATGTCATTGACATTTTCTCCTTCTCCCTCAGAACAGAGTAAACATAGGATTGTTTGGTACAGGAATAATTAATCTTGCATAGCTGCTACATTTTCCATTATGTTTTCAAAAGCTGCCAAAGACCAGGGAAAAAAATCACACTTAGACATTGAAGGTGTCTGTTGAATCCTTTCTGTGGAATAAAATATGACCAACCTGAATTGTATTTCCCATATTTCATAATACTGTTAGAGTACAGACAAGTTTGGTTTCCAGGTCTGTTCTTGAATGCATACCCAACTCTCACATTGGTTCCTACAGTATGTAAAGAGAAAGAGATGAAGTTTGTCACCCTCCTGAAATGGATATTTCACAAAGGAATTCCACATCATTGTGAAAAAGAGGACAATCAACTAAAACTGAGTTATGGTTCATGCCACTTCAAGATGACTAACTCTTTACGAAACGAAAAAATTTAACACTCGCGCAAATTCAAATCTGTTGCATACAACAAATTAAATGTGGCTCCATTGATGAAACCTGACACTAATAGTGTAGAAAACATTGTGACAAAGGAGAAAATGCTGGTTACCAGCATTTTCTCCCTTTCCCACAATGTTTTCAAAAGGCTCCTTCCCCAGGGCTATTAAAACTTGGGATTGTGTGGTAAAAAGGGTTAAATATTAGAATTATATAAAGAAATTGCATTTGCAGCTGACAACTCATATGTGCCTGAAGAGATGAGATTTGTCTTTTGAGGGGTATAAAATACTGATTACCACAATTTTCTCATATTTTTCCACATATTGTTTCAAACGTGTTCCTCCTCAGGGTTTGTAATAACGTGAATGTTTGGAAAAGGTTTAATCAGGAGTGTGATTGATAAAATGTGAAAAGGAAGGAAAACACCCTGACCCCCCTCACATACTTTCAGTATCATGCATACTATGTATCATACATGTATACTACTACATTTATCATAAGATATCATTATGCCATATTTATCCCCACATTCAAGAAAAAAAAAAAAATGAAAGATTCAAGAAGAAACAATACAGATGAGAAACTGACCTGTGAGGATGCCTGAAGACTCTTTCTGATTTTTCTGTGGTTCCTTTTTCTTGTGAATCTGTCCGAGACGGGTACAAACTGTGTCCCTCAACAACTCTATTACTTCCTGTAAAACAAAATAATATTCTTTTACATCTCCTTTATCCTCCTTTATCCTCATGGCCTGCAACACATGAAAAGGGACATTTGGACAATTGCGTAAAGTGTCATCTCAGACCAGCCTGCGCAGTCCGCGCAGGCTGATCTGAGACGGCACTTTACGATTACATTAGATTTTGTGCTACAGTAGACTTGCGCAAAACAGAAAATAACATAAAAACGGAAAGGGTCGTTTCGGATTAGCCTGCGCTGACTGCGCAAGCTGATCCGAGATGATACTTTACGCAAATGTCCGAATGCCCCTTTTTGCGTGTTGCAGGCCTTATTGTATGCTACTGTATTATTATTTCATTCTATACGATGAGAAACTGCAAAGTTTAAGTCAATAAAGTATTGTCTATTTATCCTCTACTATTCTTTTATCAAGTCTTTACCAAAAGACAAAGGTTTATTCTACTCATCAAAATTAAAACCGCTTGCAGACAACAAATAAACTGTGGCTCATATGTTAGGATTTGTATTGAGAAGGGTAGAAAACATTGCTGAAAAAGTAGGAAATGCTGTTTAGCAGCATTTTGTCCTTTTCCCACAATTTTTTAAACCTGTCATCAGGGTCATTAAAACATGGAATAGTTTGGAAAAAGCTGAACACTCTTGTATTTAACTGGTGCTGGGAAAAAAAAGAATTTTGAAAAACATTGAGGGAAAAAGAGAAAATACTGGTAACAAGCATTTTCTCCATTTCCCTGTTTCCTTTTTTCTTTTTCTTTTGCAGACATAATTATAACAACACTTACCGGTAACTGATTGTCTGTAAATGCTTTCAATTTGGACGAGTCTTCAATTTTGTTGTTAGGCCAAAAAAAAATATATATGTGGTTCTGGTTACCTGACTGTGTCTGATTTATACGCCTGAACCTAAATATTTTTTTCAACTGTTGATCGTTTTAATATTTTATCACACCGTAATGTTATCATCCTCCTTAGAAAATTCGGAAAATTCTTTGTCGTTTTACCCGTGTTAATCACCCCTGTTGCATGTTTGGAAAAAATAATAATTTTAAAAAAATGAAATAATTTCTGACCTACTGACCCTATTTCCAAAAAGTATGTAACAGGAACCACAAATTATATAATTTGTTTTGACCTTTGGTAGTAAAACTGTTACCAATTGCAGACAACCTTTTTGTAGTGAAGCAGACACTGCTTTGAAACTATTGTGGCAAAAGAGCAAAATTCACTTACAAATCATTTTATTAATTTGCCACAATGTTTTGTTTTTCATATTCATGTGTCAAACCTAATTTAGCCCATTATAACCAAGTTTTAACAAACCTGAGAAAGAAGAATTTTGAAATTATTAGATAGAGGAGAAAATGCCGGTAAAGAGCATTTTCTCCTCTTTTCCACAATGTTTTCAATCCTTCTCAAGACCTATCCTAACCTTTTAGCCATGATCAATTTCTTGTTTTTAAATGCTTTAAAAATTAGTCATAGAATTGTTTTTGGTCTAGCTAAGTGTTGATATAAATTCAATCCATGATTTCATATGGGTCACTTGTTTGCTGCAAATTTATTTCAGAAGATAATGAAATAGCCCTTAGAGGGCCGAATAAACCCAACAGACATTTTAAGATTGGAAATAAAACCAAACTATCCCTAATTGTAATTTCATGGTTGTTTTTTCTATAGTATTCCAGCTAAGCTGACAATGTAGATTAAAGATCAGGCTGCGTGGTTAATGTAGTCTAATCTTGACCTAGACTGACTGCAGAGAAAACTATAGTTATGAAAGCCACTCTGACGCTTAAAGCTCTTGAACCATTCAAGTAACATGTTTTCATGTTTCTGCTTGCTACCTTCAAGAGTATGGAACTAAATGGCAATACCATACTAATTTACATGTACCTGTTTCATACATTCTCACAAGGCTGGGATTTTTGTAGTGCCTTGTCCAATAACACTCCTACATAAGGAATAGATCAGAAGGGTGATTAATTCATTGTAATATAAGTACCTGAACATATCTGTCATGCAGCTTCTTGCATTTTGGATCAACTGTGTATATTTCTACCAAGATAGTCTCCGCTTCACTTACCTGAAATACAAAGAAAAATACAAAGAATATCTCCATTACTGTGCCCAAGACTCCAAATGTAATGATACTTGAGTATCTGGGACCTGCAGTGTTACTTACTGATAAACTTAACCATACAAAACATTTGCAGACTAGCTAAATGGTGGTATCTGCCTTTTATTGGGTACAAAACTAAATGGTACATGGAAAAAATGGCATAATACCGGAAAACACCCTGCCATAAATTGCGAAAACCCATGAAAATCAAAATTATGTGTCAAAAAAATTGCAATTGTTTTACGGATTCATTTCGTATATATTAAATACAATATTTGTCAACGGAATGAAGCTGAAAATTTCATTAATTTCTTCTTTTAACTCAAAAAAACAATGCCACATGTATGCATTGACTGTATAGCGGAGGTGCGTTTGCCGGTATTATGCCGAAAAAATGCTGATACCAGCAATTATTCCCAATTTCTACTATGTTTTCAAAAGCCTTCTATTTTATCTATCTTATAAATAACAAATTATGAAACGATGTGCTTTATTTCAAATGCAGTGAGAAATAAATTATTGTTTGATTACCGATACATGAATATGCCAATTTAGAGAAACAACCCAAGTGTGGTGATTTGTTCACAAAAGTGGGACAGTGGGAAAGTGAGGCGAGTTGTCATAGGGCGAGTTACAGGTCCTTGGCGAGATGTTTGGGCCGAGTTGTCCTTGGGGCGAGTTATCCATGATTAGAACTCGAATGCCTACAATGGATGAGTAACACAAAGTTTGAGTTTACCAGCAGAACACCTCTTACCCGCAAATAGACGGATTTTGAGCTTCTCATTATTTGACAAACTATACAACGTGAAGCGCTCAATAATTTGTTTATTTATTTGGGTTTTTAATGTCTTTTCGCGGGTTTTCAAACAAAGTTAAGGGCTATGAATGGTTAATCGAACAAATTTACAATAATGTCCCCTTTAAAAATATTTCGTGTCATAATACACAAAAATTTTAGTTTCAGTCATGCTTCATTCAATCTGAAAGTGTTTGAATACTATCAACTTAATATTAGTCGGTCACTTAAGAAATTAATTTTCTTGTCGTGTGTTCAACTTACGCCATCGGAGAAATCAATTTTTATAAACAAGTCCACCCGAGTTTCGACCTCGAGATGTTTCTTTAATGCGATGTCCTGAAAGTTACCAGGTTGAATAAAGATCTAGGCATGCTGCCTATCATTAAATTGACAGGACTATTCTTGGTTTAAATTTTGTTTGAGTTTAAAAAAATTTAGTTCCTCAGGAGCGCAACATGAGTATGCAGCACGTATCTTTGTAATAAGCCACCCTTGACATTTCAATCACTACTGAGTAGTGGGAACTGTTACAAGTAACACCAGCAGCATGCAAATAAAATGCAACCTGTCACTGGACTTACATGTATTGAAGTACTGAAAACTGATACATGTATCAGATATATATACATATCGTGCATTTTTTGTTTTGTTTTGTTTTTATTTATTTTTTATCTCAAAAAAAAGAAGTAAAAAGTGACCTTGACTGCAACACTTTAGAGTTAACCGCTTTATGGGTGGGGGGTGGGGCTAGCTCTGCTGTTTATCTGCTGGCCCAATACATAAAGCCTCGTATTTGTATTCTTGAAAATGACTGATCATACAGTTACTGGCTTCTCTTCAAATGGCTGTATGGGTCTCTCTTTAAATATTGTCAGAGCTCCAGATAAGAGGGAGTATGGTATTCTAAAGTCATTATTTCTCTTCAAAACCCAATGTGGGTACAAAATGAGATGATTTTAATGAGTACCCACAACATAGGGTTTTGTGGAGAATAACTGATATTTTCAATTTTGAAATCAAAATCACTCCCTCTATCTGGAGTTCTGTTTGTCATTGGATAATGATGGATAGCTTAAATATAAATCTTCACAAAATCATGAATATTGAAAATAATAATTCGTATCACATTCTAGCAGTTCCAGTTCATTAAAACAGAAATAGAGTCTAACCATTGATCTACATGGGAGGGAACTGGAATATGACATTAACTGCATGTTGCGGAAGTTGTTTCAGTAAAACTGTATTCAAAGTAAAGTTGGTGCATCACAATTTATCAAATTTCTTTTCATTGGTTTGTGCTAGGTAAAGAAAACAATAATGAAATAAATATACCCTTCACACACTGATTATCGTGATGTTAAGCTTCGATATATACCCATCTCAATTACAGGGATAAAAAATGAAATTTTGCCCAAACGCATTTTTGTCTTAAAATAATTTGTATTTTCTATGGCAAGGGTTTTTTGCATTATTGGAATGACGTGTGTCAAAAATTAATTTTAAAGTTTGCCTATTTGCCTATCTAAACCGTGTTTTCCTGCAATTTTCTCAGACAATAATAAAATAAATACATGGTATGATATATCAGCACAGTATCATGTGACTTACAAGAAAAAAAAAATGGTCTTCCATATATCTCGATTTTAGATGATTCAACTAAAAGTCATTTATAAGGAATCATACTTACTTCTTAAAATGCAATCATACTGTATTATTTTTTCAAATGAAATTGAATGAACTATATAATTATGCACAGTAAATTGAATTAATGATCAATATTTGTTTGCAATTTAGCTTAACATGTCAATGTCTGAAAAGGGTAAAAGGCCGTAAGATTTATCGAAAGCTTGCAAAAAACTAGGTGTTGCCATGAAGATTAACCATTTATCTTTCAATGTCCATTTTCATAGCTGACAAGCATAATTAATTGGGATATACATGATGTGCACTGGGCTAAATACAGACACAAGCACATTACGACATTTTTTCCTTCTCTGAAAACTCATTTATGCTTCCTTTACTCTTTACTACACAATCCCAAGTTTTAACGACCCTAGAGAAGAAGGCCTTTAACTCTTTACTAAACGACAAAATTTAAGACTGGTCCAAATTGAAAGCATTTGCAGACGACAAAATAAATGTGACTCAAGACTTGAAACTTGACTTTTGAAGAGTTGAAAACATTGTGGGAAAAGGAGAAAATGCTGGTTACCAGCATTTTCTCCTTTTCCCACAATGTTTTCAGAAGGCTTCTTCCTCTGGGTCATAAAAACCAGGGATTGTTTGGTAAAGGGTTAAGCAGCCTTTTGAAAACGGGGGAGGGAAAGGAGAAAATGCTGGTATTCAGCATTTTATCCTTTTTCCACCACATTTTCTACCCAATCACAGACGAATTCCATCATTTGAGTCACAGTCTGCAAATGCTTTTGATTTAGATAATTAAAAAAGAATTCTGTCATTTGGTAAAGAGTTTATAAAAGGCTGCTTGATTAACTCTTTACGAAAGGACAAAATTTTAGACAGGTCCAGATTGAAAGCATTTGCAGATGACAAAAAATTGTGACTCAAAAATTGAAATTTGATTTGGAAAGAGGAGAAAACATTCTGGGAAAAGCAGAAAATGCTGGTCGTCAACATTTTCTCCTTTTCTCACAGTTTTTTCAAAGACTTTCTTAGGGTTTTTAAACCCTTGAGCTGCTGAGCATGACTCACTGACCTTTTGCAGACAGTGTAGATCAAGATCAGATTGCATAGAATTTGCAGTCTGATCTTGGATCTAAGCTGTCTGATAAGCAGACATTTTTCTCTTAGAAATAAGTTTGAAATAATATTATTCTGGTTTTTACTATTGGCTTGAGAGTTTTGTTTTACTTATTTAGAAGGATAAAGGTTTGGATTGTGTGGTAAAAGGTAAATAGAGGTGGCCACTACTTTAACACTTTATCAAACGACAAGATCTTAGTCTGGTCCAAATTGAAAGCATTTGCAGACGACAAAATAAACGTGACTCAAAAATGGAAACTTGACTTTGGAAGAGTAGAAAACATTGTGGGAAAAAGGAGAAAATGCTGGTTACCAGCATTTTCTCCTTTTCCCACAGTGTTTTCAGAAGGCTTCTTCCTCGGGGTCGTAAAAACCAGGGATTGTTTGATAAAGAGTTAAACCTATACCACACAATCCCAACTTTTAATGGTCCTGAGAAAGAAAGCTTTTGAGAATTTTGTGGAATTTTCCCACAATGTTTTCTGCTCTTTCAGATACAAATACAACTATTTGAGTCATGTTTAAAATGTGGTCTGCAGAGGCTATCAATTTTGACAGGGAAAAAATTTTGTTGTTTGGTAAAGGGTTGACCCTTTACCACACAATCCCGACTTTTAACAACCCTGAGAAAGAAAGCTTTTGAAAACTTTGTGGGAAAAGCAAAAAATGCTGGTAACCAGCATTTTCTCCTTTTTCCACAATGTTATTGACCTTTCCCAGAACAAATTTAAATTTTCGAGTAACAGTCATTTTGTTGTCTGCAAATGCTTTCACAGAGGACCAGTCTAGAATTTTGTTGTTTGGTAAAGAGTTTACCCTTTACCAAACAAGCCCTGGTTTTAATGACCCTGGGAAAGAAGCCTTTTGAAAACATTGATGGAAAAGGAGAAAATGCTGGTAACCAGCATTTTCTCCTTTTCCAACAATGTTTTCTACTCTATCAAGGACAAATTCTGCCGTTTGAGCCACTTTTGAATTGTCGTCTGTAAATGTTTTCAATTTGGCCTAGTCTAAAATTCTCTTTTTCCGTAAAGAGTTAAAGTTTATATTGTATTATCTTTTCTTTCAGATCATTAAGAATGTCTCAGTATTCAAAGGAACCTTGGTACTACAAATACTTGATGAGGGTGTGCAAGACAGATAAACAAAAGAAAATTGTAGGCTTGTTAGTCCGAGAAAGGTAAAGTAAAATCCTCCATTTTCATATATTTGATTATTTCAAAACTAGTACTTGATAAACATGGATCTGTGGAAATTTGATGTTTTACCAATGTATGATTGATATATAATTTACCGATCGTTGGAAAGAAAGTATCAGGAAAAAAAGAATTGGGATAAAAGTATCGGGAAAAAAAGTATCAGGGAAAAAAGTATCAGTTGCCAAAAAGAGACTGAGTTAATTTGGTATATGATGTTAAAATTTAGTTGATAGGGAATATTGACTTTGTTAGAAAAGAAAAAAATATATATATTTGTACATTTTTCTTTTTCTGGCCTGAGATTGGGAAGAAATGTGTAAACATTCATATCTGGTTGGTGATAACTGGAAGTGATTGGGGTATAACAATAGGAATTAAAATGTTTTTGAAATGTGTTTATTGATTTGTGTAATTTTGTAATTTGCAATCTGTCTAATCCTGATTGAGATCTAATTTTCACTTCGATTAAGTCACTGATATTGACAGACTGTTTATAATATGTTGTCTTTAATCATCGCTTTATTTTATTTCTGATTGGTCTTTTAACTTTCACTTTACTTACAATATTTACAAGTTGTGAATTTTACAAAATTAATTCTTTACCAACTTAAGAAGGTAGAAGGCCTAAAACATTGTAGGAAATAGAAAATATGTTTCTAACTAGCACTTTCAGTGTGCTAAAATGCCATAGATTAATTACATGTACATAATGTATCAAAAATCATAATTAAAAGATTTGAAATAGTTAATGCTAAAGTATCACATCTTTGACAGAAACTGATTGTTTTTTTTTTTTACTACTTTTTTCGTATCAAAAAATGATACTTTTTCCCCTGATTTTTTTTTTCCCTGATACTTTCTTACCAATTTACCAATCATTGCATTCATTTAGCCCGATAGGCAGCCTTCCTGTCCCCTGTTTTGGCTCCCAACTTAACGACAGATGCAATTGAAGAGGTGCGAAAGAACTTACTTATTTTGTGTTTAAAAAGCTAATGATTAAGAAAAAAATTTAGAAGATGTGCTATTGGAATGTATACCACTAACGTGAGGCATACAAAGAAGCTACAAGTGTGCATCATAATTATGATTCACAATGGGATATGGGAAAAGCGTTCATCAGGGCTGTAATTTTTTAATGACCTCTGCACAAGTGACACATATCAAAATTGGCAATTTTCAAAAAAGTTTCAGTTTGATGTTAAACCTGTTCTGATTGTGTAGATAATTGGCTTGCAACACGCGAAAATGGGCATTCGGACATTTGCGTAAAGTGTCCACGCAGTCCACGCAGGCTAATCCGAGACGGCACTTTACGACTACATTAGATTTTGTGCAACAGTAGACTTGTGCAAAACAGAATATTACATAAAAATGGAAAGTGTCATTTTGGATATGCCTGCGTGGACTGCGCAGGCTGATCCGAACGACACTTAACGCAAATGTCCGAATGCCCCTTTTCGCGTGTTGCAGGCCATATGTAAAAGGTTACAAAGAAGATGCAGTTTCATCTAGGATTTAAACTTACTGGTACTTAAATTAAAATTCTGACCAATACAGTGTTAAATACATGTACAAAATTCGTTCGTACGTTTACTTGTATTCCTTACTTAATGTAGATTTCAATTATGAAACAGTCTTCATGTTAGTTTGGGATCCTGTGTGGCTCAGTGGTAAAGAGTAGGACTTGTGACCTGTAGGCCCTGGGTTTCGGCATAATGTTATCTACCCTTCCAAAATGCAAATTTCAGATTTTGAGCCACAGTTAATTTGTCGTCTTTAAATGCTTTCACTTTGGATCAGTCTAATATTTCTTTTTCATTTGGAAGTCAAGAGTTAAGAGTTTATTTCATGCTTTCTGGTTGTTTATCAAGAAATAACGGTGAAATATTTTTCGGTATTTCATGGTTACAACCGGTGAAAAATACCGATTTTATTCTCTAACTCTTCAATTAAAGGCGGAAACAGTAGTACCCACGCACGAGTTATCTTGGTAAAGTGCGGGTGCCACTCAACCAGATGGAAATATGACATAATTTACCCTGCATTTCTTGCGCTTTACGTAATATTGTAATGCGTTGTTATGCGGAAGGGGTACACCACAGGGAATAACAGAAAAGAACTGTACTGGATTTTGATGTAAGTCCCCCCCCCCCATGGGTTTGAAGGGTTTGAAGCATGAAATAAATAGAATATTTGTTGTTTTTCTCGGTTAAAGATAGAAATTTATTTCATAGAGTGAACATCATTGGTAATATTTTCACAAGTGGCGCAGCCACGAGTGAAAATATTACCAATGATGTTCACTCAGTGAAATAAATTTCAATCTTTCACAAAAAAAAAGCAAATATCCTTTATTTATTTCATCAACTATGTATAAATATTACAACTTACATCCCTGTACATGTATGTTTCTACAGGAAGGGACTGGTGATGGGTCTTGGATTTCTTTTCATTTGCGGAACATTCCCACGATTACTTAGCGTCCAGTGGAACGAGGATAGGTATTATGCTGCCAACAGATATCAGAAGAGACAAGAAGGGGATTTACCAAAAACGTCTTTGAAAAAGCTAGATGAAAACAGTGAAAAATAGGTAATACGTCTCAGAGGTATGGGGGCAGCCTGGGTTGAAGTCTGATCATTTTTTTTTTTCCATTTATACATGTAACTCTGATGTTACTTTGTCCAATATAACTGCGGAATAGATTAACAATTTTTTGTGAGAGATCTGTACAGACTGTGATAAGGAAACCCCCAATAAGGAGCGATGAAATATTAAAGCCTGGACAGGAATTACGGGAAGGTGTAGAAGGGATCTTATAATTCTATATGCTAGTGTTCTTGAAACACTGTTTCTTCACTAGAACAGAACTTGTGGGTACTTATACTACTTATGTGGAGGAACCATGGCACAGGTTGTAGCAAAGATCATCTTCAATTGTTTACATCTGTAATCTCATAGTACTCACATTATTTGTTTTAGCCAATGTCAAATTGAGTCATATAATTACATGTAGCAATGGATTTGGTGAAAAGAAAACTCTTTTGCCATTAGTATCATCCATCATTACTCCATTAATGCTTAACCACACAAAAAAATGTTAGACTTGTCAAAATTGAAAGGATTTGCAGATGATAAATTAAATTGATGCAATTCATCTGTGAAAGAGTAGAAAACTTAGTGGGAAAAGGAAAAAATACTGGTTGCCAGCATTTTCCTCTTTTCTGACAATGTTTTAAAAGGCCTTCTCCCAAAGTCGTTTTATAACACATGATCGTTTTTTAAAGGACTAAACACCATACACAGGTATCTTCAGTTAAGATTAGTCTTATATGGCCTGCAACATGCAAAAAGGGACATTTGGACATTTGTGTAAAGTTTCATCTCGGATCAACCTGCGCAGTCCACGCAGGCTAATCCGAAAGGACACTTTCCGTTTTTATGTAATTTTCTGTTTTGCGCAAGTCTACTGCAGCACAAAATCTAATGTAGTCATAAAGTGCCGTCTCGGATTAGCCTGCGCAGGCTGGTCCAAGACGATACTTTATGCAAATGTCCGATCGCCCCTTTTCGCGTGTTGCAAGCCACATTGTGTAACCCTTTGCCAAACAATACCTATAGGAAGAATGCTTTTGAAAACATTACAGTAAAGGACGAATGCTGGAGGTAATGGTCCTACTTAAAAGTGATGTATGATGCTTCTTTTTGTTCATAAATACATGTACATATTTTCTCCTTTTCTGTGATGGTTTTCTAAAGGCTTTTTGCCCAGCGATTGCTAAAAGATTGGATTGTCTTGTAAAGAGTTTAAATTTAATCTGATGTATCTTTTCAGTTTCTACAAAAGATGAGTAAACTTCAATCAGATAAGGCACAGGACATATCTGTTCAAATAAAGCAGATTTCAGATTACAGGGATATTCTTCTCTTGTTTTTGGACCTCATCAGTAGGCTGCGTGGACCTAGTGGAAAAGTTTCAATGCTACAAAACACATATGGAGGAAATTTAACGTTGACTTCATCTTCAAAGTTGTTATTTAAAGGCATGTCAATTACCAAGGCAATCATCAAACTTATCGTATCAGCATGCCAGAGTCATCTTTCAGCATTCCATGATGGTGGCCTGTTGTTGTCGGGCTTATCAGCTAGGCTTATCGTTGGTGTTATTGAGAAGGACTTGGATTCTGTTGTCTTGTCTGATATTTTTGAAGCTATTTTGACAGTTTTGATGGACTATCTAAATTCTTCAGAATGTTTTTTAAAACTGAACGCTTATATGAGTGATTTGAATTTCATTTCTTCATTTGTGCACACCATTTTAAAGTCAAAACCATTATGTCAGCTGAATGGAGAAAACTTGAGGCATATTTCACAACTTGTTATAGAGTGTTTTCTGATGAATATCAGTGAAATACAAATGTCAAGCTTAGATGGGGTTTTTATCCATTGTCAAGAAGGTTTCAGTGTAACAGAAAGTTTTACCAGAGAGGGAATTCTGTTACCTGCTCCAGAGATGTCTAAATTTAGAGAAAAGAAGCTAACTCTAAAATGTTCAAAACAGGGGGAAAAACTCATGATTAAAGTAGCCGTGGTAGTAGTGTCAATGTCAGGTGATATGGAGGAATTATCTGGTGTTAACTATACTGTTAGTGATGCCATTGATTTTGATGGTGCAGTTGTTGATAGACTGAACAGATTTTGTGATTTTCTGATTGGTCAGGATGTTGGACTGGTTTTATGCCAGAAAGTTGTTCACCCTGAATTGAAATATAGACTGAAGGAGGAGGGAGTAATTGTTGTGGACAGAATAGGGAACCAGCCTATAGGTTATCTTAAGTCATTAACAGGTGTGTACTAATGTTAGTGATGTTATATTTTGTTTAAGTCTTTACCAAACAATCCCATGTTTTAATGGCCTTGTGGAAGAAGACTTTTGGAAACATTTTGGGAAAAGGAGAAAATGCTGGTAACCAGCATTTTCTCCTTTTCCCAAAATGTTTCATACCCTTTCAGAGATATATCCCATCGTTTGAGCCACATTTTCTTTGCTGTCTGCATATGCTTTCAATTTGACCAAGTCTGAAATTTTGTCACTTGGTAAAGAGTTAAACTCTATACTTGGGAAAATTTTAGACTCATCCAACTTTAACACATTTGTTGATGACAAATATGACTTAGATGATAAGACTTGTTTTTTTAAAAGGTGTGAAACACTGTGAGAGAAAGAAGAAAAAGCTAGTTTCTAACAGTGTATTTTCTTGTTTCTCCAAACTATTTTCAAAAGACTTGTTTTTCAGGGTTGTAAAAAGTAAAGTTGGTTTGTTAAACTGTCAAAAATGTTCTATTTGATGTCATTATAAACATATTGATAATATTTCATTGGTTAATACTTTACCACACAATCATGAGTTTTAACGACCCTAAAAGTGGAGCCTTTTGAAAATAGTGTAGGAAAAGGAGATAATGCTGGTAACCACAATGTTTTCTACCCTATCAGAAACAAATTCCATCATTTGAGCCAACCTTGATTTGTTGTCTAAAAATGCCGTAAATTTGGTTAAGTCTACATTTTGCTTGTGTGGTATGTAGATAGCAATAGACAAAATTTTAAGTTGAAGCTAGGTAGTTAACTGTTACTCATGAAAAAGAAGTCCAGTGCAGGAGATGATGGGTATAAGTGGTTGTCCCTTTTGAAGGAAACAAATATAACTTTTACTGAACAATATCAAGATTTGACATCTTTTGGAAAGATAAGTTTTGAAAAAGGTTGTGAGAAAAGGAGAAAATAATGGTAATTTGACAGCATTTTCTGATTTTTTTTTTTTTCCCCACAATGTTTTTAACCCCTGTTAAAAAAACAAATGTCATAATTTCAGCCACAAATTTCAGTTTCTAGTCTGCAAATGAAGCAGTCTAATATTTTGTCATGTAGTAAAGAGATCTTTTTTATATTGTATTTTCATAGAAGCTACTCCCATACAGTGTTTGGAGCCATCTGTAAGTTTGAAGAGTGCATTTGGATGGTTGGATAGTGTTTCTCACAATGTTTTCAACCCTTTTAAAGACCAGTTTCGTAATGTCAGCCACTTAAAAGTTTTTAGTCTGCAAACTCTTTCTAATCTTTTAACATGTAGTTAAGAGATTTTTTATCTTCTGTTTTCATAGAAGCTACGCCCATACAGTGTTTGGATCCGACTATAAATTTGAAGAGCGCATTTGGATGGTTAGATAATGTTTCTCACTCTATTGTACATGGAAAAAGCTATTTGTTGCTACAGAGACAAGACCGTCCTGTCACCTCTCTGTACATATGTCATTATCAAGAGGAACATCTTAATGAGCTGAAGGTAAGATTCATAATAATTATACCTATTTGTGTTGTTCATATAAAGTGCATTACAGAGCTACAGTGTATATAGTATTACACAGCCTAGTCCCGGTAGCTTAGTGGATAGAGTGCAGGACTTGAGAACATGGGTCGTGGGTTCAGTTCCTGGCTCATCCAATTTCTTTCCAAGGATTGACGATAGTCATTGTGACAGGATTCATTCCTCTCCCACAGCTGACCATTGTCTGGACGATGTTTATGTGTGGAAGCAGCCAGTGAGAATATTTTGGACTAGACCAAGTTGAAAGAATTTGCATGCAACAAAATAAATATAGCGCAAATAATGATTTTTGTCTTTGATAGCACAGAAAATATTGTTAGAAACAGAGAAAATGATGGTTATCAAACAATATCCACAACTATAGTTGTGCATGGTACTGTGAGGGATGATATCTAATTGCAGGATGTGTGCAGCACAGCTCTGGTCAGCTTGGGCCACCTCCTGTATGAACCCTATGTATTACCAGGTGCAGGGTGCTGGCAGACGATGCTTGCTTGTTACCTAAAGAAAAAGGTATCTTTTTTCCTAAGCACTTTACTGCTTATAGATGACTTTTTAGCTTGGATGATGTTAAAGAAAATGTCAAGGTATTGTCATAGCCCTAGAGTTCCCCTGGAAAGGCTTTTACTGTGTGATACTTTCTGATATCTCTGTTATAGCTGGAGATATTTTACTTTAACCCTTTACCACACAGTTTCCACTTTTAACAACCCTGAGAAAGAGGCCTTTTGAAAATATTGTGGGAAAAGGAGGAAAGGCTGTTAACCAGCATTTTCTCCTATTCCCAAAAAGTTTTCTAGCCGTGAAGGAAAAGTTCTGTTTTCTTTTTAGCCGTGTTTAATTTCTTGTCATCAAAGTGTAGAAAAGTCTAGAATTTTGTAGTATGGTTTGGAGTTAAACCATAATGTTAAACACATATGATCATGTGTAAGACCTTAATTTTATGTTGGTTATCTGTATCTGTACAGTGTACAACTTGCATTGCAAATTTCTTAAACTCTTTACCAAATGACAAAAACTTCAGGCTTGTTCAAATTGAAAGCATTTTAAAACAACAGATTAAAAATGTAGCTCAAGTAATGATACTTGAAAACATTGTGGGAAAATGAGAAAATGCTGGTTACAAGAATGTTCTCCTTTTCCTACAATGTTTTCAAAAGGCTTCTTCCTCAGGATTGTTAAATCACAGGATTGTTTGGTAAAGGTTTAAACATTTACCTAAGAATCAGGCTTAGCCACATTTTTCTGTTGATTTATGATAGTGCAACAGGTTTCACTACTCCCTCTTCTCTGGACATTGTTTCAATGATGCTAATGTGGGGAAGCGGTCAGTAGCATGGAAAAAGTATGATGTGCAGTGCCAATGAAAGAATCTTTAGGAATGCATGGATAGATTCCCCTGCTGCCATGATACCGCCGAAAGAAGCAACCGCTCCTTTTCCTTCATCATTTTCCCCCAATACTAGAGAATCTTGTGTATTGATGACCCTGGTAGAGAAAGCCTTCCTTCCTCTAACCGAAATGTTTTGTAGCCTGTTTACAAATCCCATAATTTGATTCTGATTTAAATTCTCATCTTGAAATGCTTTCAATTTGGTCAGGTCTATAATTCTGTTGTCTTGTAAAGAATAGAAAACCTAGGGAGAAAGGTGCAAATGCTTGATATCAGCATTTTCTCCTTTTTCCTCAATGTTTTCAAAAGACTTCTTCTGAAGGGTCATTAGAATACAGGATTGTGTGGTTAAGAGCTAAAGTGTAAGTCAATTTTCCTATTCTATTTTGCAGATTTGGTCAGATTTAACTAACCTTTGTGAGGAACTAGGCTGTACAGAGAATACCGTAAAGGAAGTCTGTGATTTGTTTATAAAGAGTCTGATAAAGTCAGGAACTAGTAAACTGAAAAAGTATTCAGTAAATGTTAAAAATGGTCATCTTTATCTTAGAAATGAGGTTGAAGATGAATATCAGCAAAACCTTTGCTGCTGCGGTTTACAAGAAAGGACTTCCAGTGATCACTTGGTGGATTTGGATTTTTTCAATACAACAAAAATGGAGCATTCTTCTAACATTGATTTATCTACTGTGGATTTTTCAAGGGAAATAAGTCAAGAATACATGTTGGACAAAATAAAGTCAAGGGAGATAATTTTAGACAGCTACATTATGTGTAAAAGTGCATTACAGACTGCTGTCCTTACAGCTATATCTGCACTCAGGATCGGACAGGTTGTAGAAGATGTGTCCTAACCCTGTGCCACTCAATCCCATCTTTTAAAGATCTTGAGAAACAAGGTTTTTGAAAACATTGTGGGAGAAGGAGAAAATGCTGGTAACCAGCATTTTCTCCTTTTCCCGCAGTGTTTTCTTACCTTTGGAAAATAAATTTCAATTTTCAAGTCACAATTTTGTCTTCTGTAAATGCTTTCAAATTGGAAAGTCTTAAATTTTGTTGTACGGTAAAGAGTTAACCCTTAACACTCAATCCGGGGTTTTATTGATCCAGAGTAAAAAAGCTTTTAAAGATGTTGTGGAAAAAAAGAAGAAAATGCTGGTTAAGAGCATTTTGTTCTTTTTCCACCATGTTTCCCACAAAGACAGTACTCATCATTTGAACTACATTTATCTTATGCTAATGCTTTCAGTTTGGTCAAGTCTAAAACTATGTTTTCTGTTAGAGGTAACTCATTAGATCTATCTCTCACAGTTTTTTGCATCATTGCAGAAGACCATTTTTGAAAATATTCTTATATAAATATAAAAGTGAAACTCCCATTTCTCCTTTGCCCACAATGTTTTCAAATGTTTCAGTGTATAAATTAAAACCAACAATTAGGCTGATTGTCTATATTCCACATTAATGGTTTAATGTCTACAGCTGTAAAAACATGCCTCAGAAGATAAGTGTGAACATGTAATCTGTAGAGTGCTGAATAAACCTTGAAGACATTTTCAGTCTAGATATAACACCCACAATTAATTACAATCTTGTAGGTGCTCTGGTCTATAATGTTTCACCTTGGTGGACAGTGTGGATCAAAGATCAGACTGCACTTTTTTGTTGTGAAGGGAGTTTAACCCTTTACCACACAATAACGACTTTAAACTACCCTGAGAAAGAAGCCTTTGAAAACGTTGCAGGCAAAGGAGAAAATGCTGATAACCAGCATTTTCTCCTTTTCCCACAATGTTTTCTACCCTTCCTAAAATGAATTTCAATTGTTGAGTCACATTTATTTTGTCATCTGCAATTGCTTTCAGTTTGGACTAGTCTAAAATTTTCTTGTTTGGTAAAGAGTTAAATGTAAAAAAAAATATTCTAGAATGTCAAACATGTAGGATAAAAATCTATTTTGCTTTCAGTGAATGTATTTTAAGTCATTGAGAGAGGTTGAGTTTACATATTTTTCTTTTTGATTAAAGAAGAAAAAATGATGTTTTCTAAATTTGTTTTGATTTATATCCCTGAGGAAGCCAAATGGCAAAATGTTGGATAGCTTAACTTAGATAATTGAAAGTTAGATAATTGAAACATTTCTCGGGTTGGTGTTGTGTTTTTCAAATTTCATGCAGAATTTGAAGAGTTAAAGTCCATTGTCTAAAAGTATGTGAGCAGCGCTGTGGGGAAAGTGGGGTTAAATGCACCTCAATATTGCATCACACCAAGCTAGTTATCACATACAAATGGACCCATTTTATCTGTAAAATGCTAAATAATGAGGTAGAACAGTCCTATGACATGCAGAAAATTTACCTATAGCATAAAGTTTTGGCCAAGGTAAGCCTGCACATACTTCACAGTCTAACCTAGGTCGATACTGTTTGCAGATGCAAATTTCCACCTTTTCATAGAGCATGAATTCTACGTATTGCTAGATTTAGACAGGGTTCAAGGGCACTGTACAACAGGTATAATGCAGATTTACAGAGTTGAGGTTCTACCCCAGGTGGATAAGATTAAAAGAAAAAAGATTTGGTTTTGACTTCAATCCACTCCAATTTCTTTTTTAGTAGATAATAGTACATGTATTTTTCTTTCTCATTTTTTCATAAAGACAATAAAATGGTTTCTTTTGACTTTATTAAAGCTTTTTTAACTGTAGATGCTGTAGGTTTTTTTTTTTTAATCATCAAAAAAGAAGTTGAAGTGCAAGTATTGCATAATACAAACAGTTGAAGTGCACCAAAATATGTTGTTTTTCAATTGAAATGAAAATAATTGAGGGAAATAGTGTGATTGTTTGAAACGCGCAATTATTCCTTTTCCTACAATGCTTCCAAAACTATGTCTACTTTATTGGCAGAGAAATTAATGCTTGCCTAGCCTTTCAAAGCAAGTTTCCATCATGTAAGCTGTTCGATTAGTCATTATATAAATGCTTTGAATTTAGACAAGTCAAAAATTTTGTCGCCTGATTCAGAGTTAATGATTTCCTTTTGCAGTACTTGTAATTTACTTTAGAATGAGACAAAATATCTTGCCTGGTACAGAATAAATGATACCAAAATCCAAAACAATACATTGTATTCAGCAATGGCCCTTCAAAGGTATACCATATTTTCCGGACAATAGGCCACAGCCTATCTGTAAAAAAAAGTGGAAATTTTCAAGGGTGCGGCCTATTAGACGAAGCAGCTTATAGGTTAATTTTATTTTTCTAAATGACCTGTTAGTGCGGCCTGTGAAACTGAAAATACAGGAAAACCAGTTTACGGTTCCCCATGTGAGTGCCACTTTGGTTCACGCCCATAAAGTATTTCTCGAACACTTATACCTTTGTTTTGTTGGTGGTTAAATTCATCCACTTGCAAACTTGTGAATGTGTTAAAATTTGTGACCAACCTAGATTTTCACACCTTTTGTTTGATGATATCTATTGGTACTAATCAGCGGTTAACTGCAATGTAATTAAAGGCATTGTTTGATGTGTACCGTCAATCAAGGTAACAATTTGACAATTTCGAAATTCCTTGAATTATTCGACAATGGTCTCTATTCTTCGGAGTGATTTGATCTGCAGAAGGGGAAATTACTCTGATGGAATAAAAAAAATGCAAAAACAACGGATAAATTTGTTTCGTGTCTTAAACATGTAAATTACACATACCGGTACAAATAGGTCCTACATGTACATGTATCTAAAGAGGGATGACATTGTACAGTAACCGAGCGTATCGGCCGCGGCTTTTGTGCCGGTGCGGCCTTTACAATATTTTTTATTTCTTAAATGGTTAAAATGGAAGGGTGCGGCCTATACAGTGCAGCAGCCTATTGTCCGGAAAATACGGTTGTGAGAATGTTAAAAATCTCTCTGTAGTACATGAATTCAATATGACTTAAGCCTATATATTGATCAAGCAAAATAACTCCAGTTCAATCATAACAGATATACATAGTTTGTTACCATTTACCTCCCTTGATTATCACACTGCACTATTACATGATTGGTATTTGCTATATAAGTTTTTTGGATAGAAAAAGTTCAGTTTCCAGTGAGAGGGATATATTTTTATGTTGATTATTATGCCCTATTGAGTTGTATTTTATAAATTTTTTAACTGAGGTTTGTATCAATCAGATTTTGTCCCTGAACTTTACCATTTCTGCCAAAATGAAAAGAAAAAAATGTTTCCTGACGCAAAAGTTTTGGAAATCTTCTCAAAGTACTCTTTGTTAGAGTGGATTGATATTCAGTATGAACGATACTCGATTAGACCATTATTTATATCATTGTTGCATTTGAAAAAAAAAAAAAACTGGTGGGGGGGGAGGTTGGCTATTTTCTCTATGAAAGTTTATTGCCATACAGACTTCTTTCTCATGATTTAATTTCTCTGTCAGTACCAGTTAAGTACATTTCTCTTAAGGCCGGTGGGGCGATATAGAGTCATGGCCCTCTTGTTTTTTCGACGATGATTATGTGGAAAGACAGGCAGTAGCTTTTGAAGAATATTGTGCAAAGCACTAGTAAAGAAAACTCTAGTAAATCATAGGTAGGTGCACCGGCCGCTATGATTTTGATAAACAAGGGCACCGCATGAGGGTACCAACCCTCGGCTGCAAGTGATTTTCGGTGAAAACACCAAGTCAAAAAAGGGGCATAACTATATCAAAAGTATTTTGATGGTTACCTACCCATGTGGGTTTCCCTCTTCATAGTTAAAAACTTGACCAAATGTGAATTAAATATCTTCAGTAATAATAGAGATACTACAAGATGTCAAAAGTTTTTGCACGACGCAGACGATGCCAGGGCTATGGCAATATGGAGAAAATACTGGTTACCAGCTTACCAGCATTTTCTCCTTTTCCCACAATGTTTTCAAAAGCCTTCTTCTTCTGGATCATTAAAGTGTGGGGTTGTTTGGTAAAGAGTTGAACGGTTTTTTACGAGTTCAATTGAAATGAAAGTGTTGTATATCTCAATAAATTTCTAATAGAGCATGCTATATTTACATAAACGAAACTGTTTACAGATGTTATTGTAATGTATTAGCATATCAACGTACCTTAAGAGCATAATGTCAATAGTAAAATACTTGGGGTATTTAGCTTAGTCTACGAGCGTATTACTGCACACATACAAGTTTTCTCATTGAGCAGCAGGTATTGTTAATTGAAAAAGCTTTTTCTCCTTTTCGCTTTTCTTTTTTTGCAGGTCCAAAATAAGCGAATGATTGAAGCAATATGATACACCAAAAACATCAAACCACATCTCGTTGCTATAGTCAGTAAAGCACTCAAACACTCGTGATTTGTGGGACATGCTTTATTAGTCAGCTATGGGTATTTCTTTCATGCTTTTCGGTATTTTATCGAGAAATAACGGTGGAATATTGTTTGATAAATTTCATAGCTCTACCGATTCTATTTTCTAACTCTTCAATTGAAGGCGGAAACAGTAGTTCCCACGCACCTAGGGTCTGCGTCAAATGGAAATATGACGTAATTTACATTTCTCGCGCTTTACGTAATATTGTAATACGTTGTTATGCGGAGGGGAACGCCACGGGGAATTACCGAAAACAACTGTAGGCTACTGGATTTTGATGTAAATCCCCCCCCACCCACACCCACACCCACACACACACACACACACACAAAAAGGGGGGGTTAAAGCATAAAATAAATAGAATATTTGTTTTGGGGTTTTTTTTTTTTTTCGGTGAAAGATCGAAGTTTATTTCATCTCCTGAACATCATCGGTATTATTTTCACTCGTGGCTGCGCCACTCATGAAAATATTACAGATGATGTTCACTCGTTGAAATGAATTTTGATCGTTCACCGACAAAAACAAGTATCTTCTATGTCATCACATTTTCCAAAATTATGAAAAAGTTCTTATAGATATTGAGCCGTTTTTTACGTATTAGATCTAGTTGTATAAAAGAAAAAGAAAACTTGAATTCTATTTGTAACATGTCATTACTTTGCTTGTACAGTCATGAACTATTTGTGTGAGGATGGGAGTGGAGTGATACGAACATATAATTCCTGAACCATCGATGTGATTTATTGAAAATGTTTTAAGTGCTACTACACAGCGTTGCAAGCACTATTTGAAAGTTTCTTTTAAATTCTGTGACTGTCTTCGATGTAAATGGGTGCACAAGAAATTGCTGAAAGAAGAAGAGTTAGACGAACGGATAAGAGGAAAGTCATAAGGTCCGAAGACCTGTTGGTTAAGTATGTTTTCCCAAACCTTACTCCTATTATTTGTGTTCTTTCATAACTCAATACTGGAAAAGTGTAGGACGCGTAACTTGGGTTCAAGCCTCAGTGGAAGCACTGGGGTTTTCGTTGTGGTGTTCTTTGGTGAGACACTTCAGAGCCCTAGCCTAGTACTGGTGGAACCCAGAACATACATTCATATCTGAGCCATCGTCTTGATACACTTTGAAACAGTTAACAATATTAACCTTATACCATTCAATCCCGAGTTTTTACGACCCTGATAGAAAAACCCTTTGAAAATATTGTGGATAAAAAGGAGAAAAATGCTGGTAACCAGCATTTTCTCTGTTTCCCACCATGTTTTCTATCCTTTCACAGACGAAAAGCATAATTTCAGCCACATCAAAATTGTCGTCTGCAATTGCTTTCAATTTTGTTTAGTCCAAAATTTTTGTCGTTTGGAAAAGAGGCAACATGATTGGTGGTTGTTTTGATTATCTTTGGCATTTCAAAGTTCTATTTGATACAGCTAAAACCCACGTAAGAAATGTCGACACGATATAGATGTTGAAAGGGGCGTAACAAAACGTTTGATAACTTGATAAAGAAAACATGTTTGATATTCTGATCACCGTCGTTCACCCTTTACCAAACGACAAAATTTTTAACTGGTCCAAATTGAATGCAATTGTAAACGAATTTCATAAGGCCCAAATGATGGAATTCTTCCTTGACTGTGTAGAAAACATTGCACGGGAAAGGGAGAAAATGCTGATTACCAGCATTTTCTCCTTTCCCCACAATGTTTTCAAAAGCCTTCCTCCTAAGGGTCGTTAAGACTCGGGATTGTGTGTTAAAGGGTTACATGACTCGTGAGTTAATTGCGAGAAGAGAGTTAAACGTATTTACTGAGTTATTTTTAACCCAAAGCACTTAAGTCAACTGAGCTCGTAAAGTGCCCAGGACAATTCCTGGTGCACTTGCGGACGGTTTAGGTCAAGATTACACTTCACAGAACTTCAAATCTGATCTTGGATTTTACACTGTCTTGTATTTTATGATACCCGTTTGACTAGAAAAGCCCTGAATGTCAAATATGTGGGTTTTTTAACTGACAAAAATATCCAACTTATTCACTTTTTTTCAGTCTAGCTAAGTCTAAAGTTAACTTAACTCTTTGCCAAACGACAAAATTTTAGACTTTTCCAAATTGAAAGCATTTGCAGCCGATAAAATAAATGATTATGACTATATAAAATAGAAATTTATTTTAAGAAAGAGTAGAAAACATTGTGGTAAAAGGAGAAAATGCTGGTTACCAGCATTTTTTCCCTTTTCCCACAATGTTTTCAAAATGCTTCATTTCCTGGGTTGTTAAAGTCGGAATTATGTGGTAAAGGGTTAAGTCCTAGCCAAATTTGTTTTCAAGTCTTGAAGTCTAACAGTAAATATTGAAATAGCGTTCTTTTGTCTCCTTAGCTTCGCTGTCTAACTCTCTAATCGCAACTATGCCCAAAAGGTTGCGTTTGGGAGTCTCATACCGCATAGAAATGTTGACAGTCCGATCTTCGGCGAGGTCCATTATCTTCCGCTAGATGGCATTCTTCAAATGCACACCTATATGATTTGGGCATTCTGCGTACAGAACCGGACTACTTTTCAACACGAAAACCGTTACTTTGAATTTCAAAATAAAATAAACGTTTACTCAATACTGTACTCTACCTGGTGCGATTCATTCAGCTAAGACCAGTTGGCATGTAACCTATGCACCGGCCATTTATTAAAAAAGCCCCTACAGGCTTTGGTAATAGCTTCGGTACAAGCCCTACTTTTTCCCTGTATATGAGATAGGCGATGCGTCATAGCAGACGGGTCGAATCTTCGAAGAATATGACATGCGCAGACGACGCGGCGAGTTCATACAAAATACCATGAAAATCAAAGCACCGAAAGTGCACTAAACCTAATGACAATCAAATTATTTTTGTCGAATTTTCTCTCTGGTTGCTCTTTACCAGGTCCCGTATTCGCCAACCTTTCTTATTTTCATTGTAGATATAGAGCGTAACGCAACTTCTGACTTTCTTAAGAATTGTTAGGGAATACGAATCCTTGGCCGCCTGTCACAAAACTGCATACTTTAATTGTTTGGAATTGTATATACACACATACGACTCCCGTTTTACCAAAACCATTTGATTTTGCCAATCGGAAGTTGTGTTGCTTTCAAATTTGGAAAATTCAAGACTAAGACTGTACTTAAGAATGGCTAGTAGGCTAAATAAGGATCCGGATCGCACCCAGGCTAGTCCACCAGTGGCATGGTATCACGAATGTACTAGGACCCAGGGTAACTGCTCCGTGACCAGTGCCTCCAATACTTCCTGATTACAAAACGTATCTTGATATATACCGTCTGCAAAAGCGTAGTCGCTGTTAACTCTTTACCAAACGACAAAATTTTAGACATATTCAAATTGAAAGAATTGCAGACGACAAATTAAATGTGACTCAAAAAAATAAAATTTCTCTTTGGAACTGTAAAAAACATTGAGGGAAAAGGAGAAAATGCTGGTTACCAGTATTTTCTCCTTTTCTCACAATGTTTTCAAAAGCCTTTTTCATTCGGGTCGTTAAAAGTCAGAACTGTTTGGTCAAGGGTTAACCCTTTACCGTTCAACAGTATTTTAGACTTGTCGAAATGCAAAGCATTTGCAGACGACAAAATAAATGTAACTTATATGATGAAATAAGCCTTTGAAAGGGTAAAGAAAAACACGATTGGAAAATACGAACCAGTGTTTCCTCCTTTTCCCTCTTTATTTTCAAAAGCTTTGGCCAACAGAATCCTTAAACAGGGCAGTGTTAGGTAGAGGGTCACGTTCCACAGTTTGTTGTACATATACATTGTAACGTCTCTCTAACTGCAGACAGAAGTTGTTTAACAACTGAAAGTTAAAGGCTATTATTTTAAGTTTGTAGTGGATTCATCGTTTCTTTTTTTTTTAAAGTGTCTGTTGTGCAAATAGGGAGTGGAATATGATGTCATTTGTGAACAATATAGATCAAGATCAGAACGGTGTAAATAAGTAAACTTGTACATATATGTGGATACGGAAATATCTTCTGCTGCCTCATTATGGTACTCCAATGGTTGAAACGATTTTGAAATTAATTGCTTTATTGCATTCAAATCTGCTCCTTGTCTGTTTTCTTTTGCTTCCAAACAGTTGTCATGTTATTTCAATTCCGTCTCTTTAGAAAACACAATACCCGTACCTGCTTGCTCTCTTCTTGGCTCTCTCTTGGTGTGGCTCTTGCTCTCTCTCTCTCTCTCTCTCTCTCTCTCTCTCTCTCTCCTCCTCCTCCTCCTCCTCCTCCTTCTCCTCCTCCTCTATTTCTCTCACCCTCTTTTTTTTCTCTCTCTCTCCCCCTCTCTCTCTCTCTCTCTCTCTCTCTCTCTCTTCTCTCTCTATCAGTTCGTCTGTAAACAGTTCCTCCTAGCTTCCCTGCACTCTGTCTATCTTTCTCTCTGTCAGTCTACCTCGTTCGCGCTATTCCACATATCACTTCAATCGAAATTATCGTTGAAAGCTTACCCTAACAATAAGTAAATTATGCATAATTACGTGTTCTTATCTGTTCTTACCTTTGTGTAAGGTTTGTATAGATAGAGACAATTATTGACTTTTATGGGTTTTTTTCCCCATGCGACGTTTAATCTTTATCCTGCTAAATAAATCGAATAAAACTTCTAAGCCGATTGTGTAAACCCGAATGATGCTATTTCAAATTTATTTTCTGCAGAAAAATATTTCCTCATCGGACAGTGTAGATCCAAGATCAGACTGCACGTTTTGTGCAGTCTGATCTTGATCTACAGCGTCCGCAAAAAGGTCAGTGAGTCGCGCTTAGCAGCCTAAGGGTCGAATGAAGACTTGGGTCCGTATTTACCAACCATTCTTAAGAACTTTCTGAGTCTTATACTCCAAGATTTTATATATTTGAAAGTAGTACAACTTCTCATTGGCTAAACCTAATGGTTTAACCAATCAGAGGTTGTGTTACTTTCAAATTTAGGAAAAAATCTGGAGAATAAGACCGAGAATGATTAAGAATGGTTGGCAAATACGGACCCTGAAAACACGCATGTTAAATGTTTTGTTTTCTTTTACAAATGAGATCAGCTTTTTAAGGTCTACGGCCCCTAACTCTCATATTAAAAGACGGAAGCTGCCGAGATTGGCCGAATAGCCTTTACGAAAACGTCGCTGTTACACGATATTTACCGATGAGTTAGTGAGTCTACGGCCCCAAACTCTCATATTGAAAGATGGAAGCTGCCGAAATTGGCCGAAAAACCGTTACGGAAACGTCGATGTTACACGATATTTACCGATGAGTTCGGGGTGGTAATCCTTAAAATAATATCTGTATTTTTTTAACGTTCATTTCTGAGCGCCCAGTATGACTTATATTCAGCAGTTGGCATGCGTTATATCATTATTTGTGTCTGACATGTGGTCCATGGCCTACATGTTACTTCAAGGTAAAGTTCCCTGGTCCGTAATTCACCAACCATTCTTAAGAATGTTCCTTGTCTGATTCTAGATTTATAATGTACACAACATCTGACTGGCTAAATTATTTGGTTTAGCCAATCAGAAGTTGTGTTACTTTAAACTTAGAAACTTCTTGAATACGATTGAAATTGTTTTTGACCCTTTCCTGCCAAATAAAAGAAATGAAACTTTCAAGCCGATAATAAAAACCCAAATATTGCTATCTGAAAGGTATTTTTCGAGGAAAGATATCACCTTATTGGACAGCGTAGATCTAAGATCAGACTGCACGTTCTGTGCGGTCTGATCTTGATCAATGCTGTCCGCAAAGGATCAGTGTGTCGCGCTTAGCAGCCTATCGGTTAACAAGAGTTGGTGTAAACGGACACTGGTAAAAAACAAGACCATTGTCATTCTAGGTAAAAGGTAGACACACTAACAGCAAATAACATAGAGGAAAGGCATGCATGAGACGAAACAGTTTTCACTAGTCGATCCCATGTGTTTATTACGCTGACAAAAGCATAACCAACAATGTGTTATTAAATTGAAAATAGCAATAGACGACTACTTTTGTAGCAGTCAGAAGGTAACCGCAATTTCCACTAACTTTTACATTAGGGACTACCTGAGAAATAAGAGTCAAAAGCTTTGGGGAATTTATATAAATGAAGTTCTCTTGAATCGTACAACTACATGTATTCACCAAAATGGAATGAAATTCTTGGAAACAGACTGGATCTAAATCACTATGGCGGAGCTTGTTCTAACGGCGACAGATACCGTCTTTCATGACATTAATTTGAAGTCCGGCTACACTGACGATGGTGGAGGACTGTTATCGAGAAAAGAAACCAGGAGTCCCTACCGGGATAGGGAGATGACGGAGGAGGATCTGGCTATTTTTAGAGAGGATACCAATCTAAAAATAGATTCAGATGAAGAGTGGGACACTGATTTAGAAGATGAAGGTAAGGCAAGTCTCTCTCTCTCATTTTTACAAATGCCCAGCACGTTTAAGGAAACCTTCTTGGTTAGGTTTCAGATTGACCTTACTTTGCACGGAACAAATATTTTTTCCTCTTTACACAAATATTGTTTGCACACTCACATCTTTATGTTAGATGTGAACTCATTTACAAGGTAATGAAACCCGTAAACATGTACTTAAGCGTACACCAGCCCTTAGGTGCTTTTCGCTGAGAGTATTGGTCAAAATCAGATGGAACAAAACGCGCAGTTGGATCTTTTATCAACACCGTCAAAATTCTCTCTCTATATCTCTCTCAAATACTAGTAAAAGATTTACGAATGTGAGGTAAACATTTTCATATTGTCTCTTTTCAAAGCCAACAACTAACAAAAACCCTCAATTAACCATTGTTAAAAAGATTGCTTTAGTCATTGTAGTGGTTTACTTGTTTCCAGTGTGAACGAGTCGAGTACAGTGTTTTTTGTCTCTGACATTTAAGAAAACTTTGTGGCTCCTGTAGAAAGTGCTGGTACCACCATTTTCTCCTTTTCCAATGGTGTTTTCAAACAACTTCCTCTTTCCAAACCTACGAATGTTTTCAAAAAGCTTACTTCCTGAAAGGCATTTAGAACCATGTTGGTATTCTCGAATTCACAGACCTTTTTGTAGGTCGTTTTCTGCACATGACTGTGTAAACCTTTTACCAGACGACAAAATTTTAGACTTGACCAAATTCAAAGCCTGTGCAGACGACAATATGAATGCGGTTAAAATGGTGGAATTCGTCTTTGAAAAAATAGAAAACATTGTGGTAAAAGAAGAAAATGCTGGTTACCAGCATTTTCTCCTTTTACTATAATGTTTTCAAAAACCTGTTTTCTCAGGGTCGTTAAAACGCAGGATTGTGTGGAAGATTATGAGTTAAATCAAGTAAATTATAGCCCAGCCCCAGTGTCGCAGCCGGTAGCGCACAGGACTTGAGAATAGGGGTCGCTGGTTCTAATCTCCCGCTTGGCTACTTTCTTTCCGAGAATTGACGATTGTCTTTGCGACAGAATTCATTCCTCTCTTTCACCGCTGATAAGATGGTTATATGCGAAAGCAGTCCGTGGCTTAGGAAAAATATTGTGCGCAGTACTAGTACAAGAAACTCTAGAAAAGTATGGAGAGATGCACTGGCAGCCTCGATATAACAGGCATAATGTTGAAAACGGCGTTTAACACCACATAATCAATCAATGAAGTAAATTATGATAAGGTTGTGTGTGTCATTAAACTGCTTAAATAAGCCTTGAGCCGCTGTCAGATTTTAATTTCAGGTAATAACGTTGATATAACATACATGTACAGGGTGATTTATAATATCTGACACAGTTTTAACGATTGATAATTTTTTTCTGCTGGCACATACCTTGTTATAATTTATATCACGATACTCTACAATAATTACAGTTTCGTTTGATATACGATGTTAAGTACTTTATATACGTACATGTTAGATATAATAGGTCAAGCTTTTTCACCACATTTACATGATGTGCTCTATATGACGTCCATTTTGAGCGACGTCAAGCCTCTTTTGAAAGTTTGCTATCACCGATGAACACATTTCTGGAGTTATTTTTCTCGTCTTTCGACGAATAGCCTGTTTCAACTCTCCAACATTCTTTGGTTTAGGTGAATATACATTTTCTTTCTAGTGACCCCACAAGAAAAAGTTCAAAAGACTAAGGTCCGTGGAATGAGGGGGCCAAACATTGTCAGTCCTGAAGAAGTTTTCCCGAAAGTGTCATGAAGCCACGACAATACTGAATGTGGTGTATGGGGTGCTGCTTCACACTTTTTATGAAAATCCTCTACATGATGAAACAGTTACTGTATTGGCGGCGTTAAGTTACCATAGTGTGATTGGACCATTCTTTTTTAAACAAGGTACAGATACGCAAACAGTAATTAGTGAATGTTACCTGACATTGCTGAAAAACAAGTTTTTGCCAGCTTTGCCGAGAAAAGGATATTAAAGACATTTGATTCCAAGAGGATGAAGCAGCACCCCGTACATTCAGTATTGTCGTGGCTTTATGAAACTTTTGGCAAAACTTCATCCCTTTCAGGAATGACAATGTTTTGCACCCACCCACCCCATTCCCTGGACCCTAGTCTTTTTGACTTTTTCACATGGGGACCCTTGAAAGAAACTGCATATTCAGCTAAACCAAACACTGTTGGAGGGCTAAAACCAGCTAGTCGTCGAGAGATGAGAAAAATAACTCCAGAATTGTGTTCATCGGTGGTAGCAAACTTTCAAAAGAGGCTTGACGTCGCAATAGTCCAAAATGGACGTCATATAGAGCACATCATGTAAATGTTGAGAAAAAGTTTTACCTATATTATTTAACATGTAAGTATTTAAAGTACTTATCATTGTATATCAAACAAAACTGTAATTATTGTAGAGTATGGTGATATAAATTATAACAAGGTATGTGCCAGCAGAAAAAAATTATTAAGGGTTGAAACTGTATCAGATATTATAAATCACCCTGTATACCACACTTAACCAATTCCAAATTTTTAACGATCCTTAGAAAGAATACTTTTGAAAATATTGTGGGAAAAGAATAAAATGCTGGTAAGCAACACTTTTTGTCAGATTTTAATTGCAAGTACTGACGTTAATATTACATATCTCACACTTACCCAATCCTAAGTTTTTAACGATCCATACAAGGAATGCTTTTTTTTTTTTTCAAAAAATATTGTAGGAAAAGAATAAAATGCTAGTCAGCAACATTTTTCTTCTGTCAGATTTTTATTACAAGTACTGACTTTGATATTGCAAATCTCACACTTAACCCTGCTAAGCGCGACTCAAGGACCTTTCTGCGGACAGTGTAGATCAAGATCAGACTGCACAGAACGTGTAGTCTGATCTTGGATCTTCACTGTCCGATAGGAGATACCTTTCCTCTAAAAATACCTTTGAAGTAGAAGAGTTTGGGTTTTTTTTCTGTTGGTTTGAATGTTTCATTTCACTGGTTGACCAGTCCTATGGTTTTAAGGATCTACAGAAACAATGCTTTTGAAAATATTGTGGGAAAAGAATAAAATGCTGGTCTGCAACATTTTATTTCCTTTTTCCACAATGTTTTCTAACCTTTCATGCACGAGTTTTGCTAAAGTGTTCAGTGGGTATTCTATTTGGCCCCGAATGGCACCGTCGTCCCACTTCACGAAATACATTTCTCTGTATTTTACCAACTGCAGAGCATCTTAACTTTATATAACGAAGGAAAAAATTTTAGTACGGTCCAGATTGAAGCATTTGCAAACGAAAGAGTAAAATATGTTTCAAATGATTAGATATGTCTTAGAAGGGGTAGAAAACATTGTAAGAAAAGGAGAAAATGCTGGTAACCAGCAT
Source organism: Hippopus hippopus (assembly GCA_946811185.2). Lineage (NCBI taxonomy): Eukaryota > Metazoa > Mollusca > Bivalvia > Cardiida > Cardiidae > Hippopus > Hippopus hippopus. The sequence continues at coordinate 21,593,319 of OX328097.1, forward strand.
TTTCTCCTTTTCCCACAATGTTTTCAAAGGCAATTTTTGTTCGGAGTCGATAAAACTCGGAATTTTTTGATAAAGGGATAAAACATTGAATCTGTCCTATAAACTATGAATATGAATATTAACTTAAAACCATGTGAAAAATGGAGAAAACGTTAATGATGAGTAATTTCTCGATTTCGTCGCTATGCTGTCGTATAATCAGTTCTTACTAAAGCTCCAAAAGTCCTTTATTTAACCGTGTTCAACACAGTTCCGAATGTTTACTACTGGAACTATGATGAAGGAGGCTTTTGAAAACATTGTGGGAAAAGGAGAAAATGCTGGAGACCAGTTTTTTTTTTTACCTTTTCCCACGACGTTTCCTTCCCTTTCACAAACAAATCCTATATTTTGAGCCAGACTGAATATGTCTTCTGCAAGTGCGTTTAAAACAGACGATTCGAAAATTTTGTTGTTTGGTTAAAGAAGTTAAATGACAAGAATGAGTAAAATACCCTATCTCAGTGTAAAATCAAACACTTCAAATGCTAATTTATTCATTATCTATAACCACTGCTTTCTTCAAATTTTAACTCTTAGGCTGCTGTGGGCGACTCACTTACCTTTTACGGACAGTGCAGATCAAGATCAGACTGCACAGAACGTGCAGTCTGATCTTGGATCTATAGGGACATATTTTTCACCAAAAAATTAACTTTGAAATAGCAAAATTTGAGTTTTTACTATCGGCTTAAAAGTTTCATTTCACTTATTTAGTAGCCGAGAGCCGGTAGCTCACTCAGTAGCGTGCAGGGTTTGAGAACAGGGGGTCGTGAATTCGATCCCTGGCTCGGCCAGTTTCTTTCCGTGGATTGATGATAGTCATTGTGACAGGATTCATTCCTATCCCACCGCTGACCTATAATCTCGACGATGGTTATGTGAGAAAGCAGCCAGTGGTTCGGGAAGAAACTTGTGCGGAGTACCGGTAAAAGAGACTCCAGGAAACCATAAAACACATACAATCAATACAATCAATTTATACAGCAGGATAAAAGTCAATAAACAACGGTTATTTCTCTCTGCATACTTTTATGGAAAACGCTGTTGCTCGAGCAATTTCTTGTTACAAGCAATTTCTCCTTTTGTTACATCGTTTTCAAATACGGTCCACAACGACAAGAACATTTTCTGCAAGATGCAATAGGTTTACTCTTTTTCCAAACTATAAAATGTTAGGCTGATCCAAATCAAAAGCATTTTCTGACAACCAATGAAATACTTCTGAAATGGTTAAATATGTCTGTGATAGGATAGAAAACATTGTGGGAAAAGGAAAAAATGCTGGTTACCAGCATTTTCTCCTTTTCTCACGATGTTTTCAAAAGACTTTTGTCAAAGGTTCGTATATAAGTCGGGATTGTTTTGTAAATGGGTTAATAACATAACTAAGCTCTACTACTCTATGGAAATTCAAAAGACTTTTACAATAGGTCTGTCCTTAGCCAACCCTAATATATTATGTCAATAATTACAACCCTTTGTCATGCGAGTGAGAACTTTACAGTTGAAAGCTGTTCAAAACAATGTGCCGAGCCCCGGTAGCTCAGTCGGTAGCTTACTGGACTTGAGAACAGGGGGTCGCTGGTTCGGTCCCCGGTTCGGCCAATTTCTTTCCGAAGAATGATGACAGCCATTGCAACAAGATTCATTCTCCTCTCACCGCTGATCATTGTTTCGACAATGAGTTATGTGGGAAAGCAGAAAGTGGCTTGGAAAGAAAATTGTGAGGAGTACAGGTAAAATAAACTCCAGGAAAGCATGAATAGGTGCACTTGCAGCCGCGATATTACGGAAATAATGTTGAAAACGGCGTTAAACACCATACAATCAATCAATCAAAACAATGTGGATAAGGGTAAAAATTGCTTGCTCACTGTTAAAAAGAACTTGCTTCTTTTCCACATTATTTCAATATCTTCTATGAAGAAATTTTCCTTTCCCTCAGAAATGTTACGTTTTTACGCTATATTTTAATGACCCTAAAGAAAAAAATCCTTTCAAAACATTGTTGGGAAAGGAGAAAATGCTGGTAGCCAGCATTTTCTCCTTTTCCCACGATGTTTTCTACTCTTCTCAAGACAATGCCCATCATTTGTACCTCATCTTTTTTTGCCGTCTGCTAATGCTCTTAATTTAGTCAAGTCTAAAATTTTGTCGTTTGGTCATGATGTAAGTGGTATGGGTAAAAAAAAACCTGTGTGGTAAGGGGTTGACCTGGTATGCTATTTTAAAGAGATCGCTTTTGTCAACAAATATTCTTTTCCTTTCAAAAGGCATATTTAAGATAATGTAACAAAAACTATTTTAGCATGTTAGTGCAAGGGGCTCTTATTAAAATACATTAGCGAAACTTGTTTTTATGCATTTGTATTTTCACATTCACATTGATTGAGGCATACCCAACTCGTGGAGTGCCATATAAACCAAGCTGTCCTTTTTGAGGCTGGTTACGAAGCATCGCTGGTCAGATTTACCATGTTGGATTTCGAACTAGGAAAAAAAATGAGGCTGGGGTACCTAACATCGCAATATCAATACCTGGCAAAACAGTACCATTAAGAACTCACCCCATTCAGCTTCGCATTAATGTTACACTTAAAAACCATTAACTTTATGGAAAGTTACACGATCACGATAAATATGGATTGAACCATTACAGAATTTAAAACCGGGCGCTGGAATAGCCCACTAGGATAAGAGGAAAGAAGCAGGCGTAGGAATACGATTGTTAGTATCGGTTCCAATAAAAAGCGGCAAGAAGCGTCAAGAACTACTATGGAAAGACCAGATGCGTTACGAAAAGACTAAAAAACGACATGAAAAATCTTAGGCATTTTTTCAAGATCTGATCGGAAAATGTGTCCAACTATTGCTCAATAATACTTTTTCACACCATGAAACACCCCAAATGAAATAGCAATATCAGCAAGCTCTCTTTAGATACATTTAAATAATGTATTGATTCATGGCTACAGAAATTTTGTACCAACTAAAGATAGTATTTGAAGTATTTGAAGGGTACGAAAATTGAATGAGGGACATAAATGCCTAAAACGCACTGGAGAAAAATTATAGGTAATGTGGAAACAAATAGCTTTTGTTCCAATGCCCAACCCTCTTCCCTGATGTTTGTGCCAAAGAACTGGATCTGTCCCTTGAGAAAACGGGGAAAACGGTTCCTTTTTTAACAAATAAAGCAATTAAATAAACTGAAAAACCAATGAAGAGAGAAAAAAAAATATAAATTAGACAAGTGGGCCATCCCGGGCATGTATCGCTCTACTGCCCTACATATAAATGAACTATAATAAGCTTAAGAAGATCAATAGTCTGTAAGAAGCCTCTATTGCAATAAAATTTCATAGAGAAAAGACAAGTATCAGAAGCTCACACACTTCTGGTTAATTTGATCTTTGAATTACTGCTGTCGACCTGACCTTTGATACTTGTTTTTGAAACATCCACTCTCAGACGCACAAGGCTAATGAAAAATATGTCTCCTGTGAAAACATAATTATCTAGACTGAAGTTGAATATTTTCTGTCCAGAGAACTTGTACATAAATTACCAACAATGTTGTGGTGTGGCTTGATAGTCAAGGGAGACAAATGGTAACAAATATCTGGCATGAAAAAGAGACACTATTTGTTTCTATCTAATCGTTAAAAGTTTAAGTTTTGGATGGATTCAAATTGTTCAAGTTCATTGTAATGTTGAAATAAAGATAACGCTTTAGAAAGAACTGAACAGAGGCAAATAGACATCTGAAGAGCATTATGGTGTTTAATGCCGATGTCAACAATATTTCAGTTATATCGCAGCGGGCAGTGCACATATCCATGCTTTTCAGGAGTTTCTCTTACCAGTACCTCGCATATTATTCCTCCCAAGCCACTAGCTGCTTCCCCACACAATCATCGTCGAAACAATTAACAGCATGAAAGAGGAATGAGTTGTGTCGCAATGGCTATCATCGATCCTTGGAAAGAAATTATTCCGAGCTAGGGATCCAAACCAGCAACCTCCTGTGTCTCAAGTCGTGTACGGGGTCGGCGGAGACAAGTATAACTAGACACAAGGATGTACGGATCAGATAATGAGATACAGAAATAGTATGAGACATAGAACAGGGAACCAAATAGAGAGACAGACAGAGAGAGAAAGATAGACAGAGAGAAAAAGAGCGACTGAGACAGAGAGAAAAAACAACAAAACAGACATGTCATCTGAGATAATCGAGAAAATGTTTGGAAGGGAAGAAAGAGAGGACATAATTATTATACAAAGCTGTGACTTCAAAAGTCTTACCTTTTTTGTGTCTTAGATTACCGATACAGATACCGATACAGCAGAAATGAGGATCCCAACCACGTCTATTTAGCGGCATGCAAACAACTGAACATTGTCCCTGCTAGCCGCTTTATGAAGGGAATAGAGACTCGAACAATGAACCTCAATAATCAAGGTTTGGGCCCGCTTGGTGTGCGAGCTGTAGCGACGGGACTAGTTGTAAGTATAGTCAAAACTGGTATATTTGATTTCGATTAAGAGGATACATTCACATCTTAGCCTGTTCTATTTGAATTTAAATTTAATATATAAATATAGATAAACAACTGATTGCTAAGCTTTGCCATAATCATTTTAGATTAAAAAATAAAGCGGTGATCAAAGTAATGACAATATTTGGTATCGCAAACTCTTTTTTAATTCTGCAGGATAAATGTTCATGTATAAAAAGAGCCTTTCTCAGAACGAGAAGTTTTGCTCATTCATGTTTGTTTAGAGTTTTGAAAGTTCTTCGCTTCGTTTCTCAACTATAAATTATTCATTTATGTCTAATTTGCACTTTAATGCATATTTTAGGTTGATCGCCGCGCAACATGTTTAACTCTTGCGGGGAATTTCATCGGCCATGACGGAGTGCGTTATCTGTGCGAGATGTTACGAGAAAATGACATCATCACGGAACTGGTGAGAAAAACATCAATAGTCTCTCTTAACCCATTGAAACAGAAATCCATTCTAGTTTTGACTTCGATGCGGTAAAGAGCTTTTCAAAATAAAGCGGGAAAAAGTAGCAATGGCTTGTTGTAAGCAATTGCTACAAGCAGTTGCTACTTTTCCAGCAAGATTTTTAAAACATTTTCTTCTGTCACATCTTTTCTCTGTGTCATAAGTTTTCAGGTTTGTTGGGTCTAACATAAGCCCGGTTTATCACTAAGTCAAAAAACATAGATTTAAAAGAATAATCGTTTTTGCAACACCCAAGGCTTTGCAAGTAACGTCCGAGTTCTCATTGGTAATTCAGGTATGCAATATACATGTATTATTGTTCAACTGGAATCGCTGGTCCCATGACCATTAAAAAAATCGTGTCAGCGAGAAATAAATCTTTAACAACATTTTCGAAATACCGGCATTTAAGAATGCTGGGTTGGAATCACGAGAATGTAAACCTCTGGTATGCCTATCATAATTAAAGTTGCTGTTTCAGTGTGCGTGAATTAAGATTAGTCTAAAGAAAACGAGCAATCTGCTCTTTGATCTATACCGTCTCCTATGTTGAGAAATTTTGACCAGAAAACAGCCTTAAAATCGAAGCGTTATGGTATTGTTGTCTTGAATAATGTATTTTCTATAAAGCATATGATTCATTTTCCTTGAAGACGTTTGGGTTAAAGTTTGAATAGAATTGGCAGAAGGCGTAGAATTAAGATCAGAATGCACGAACAGTGCAGTATGGTCCTGATCCATGCCGTTTGGAAAGCATTTCAATGAAAGATTAAAAGTTTAGAGTTATAATGATCATTATTTTTAAAAAAAAAATTCTCGAGTGCTTCCGATTTTTTTATAGGATCTGTCAGAAAATGATATAGACAGTCAGGGTGTTCACGTATTGTCCGAAATGTTTCGAATAAACGACAGTGTGGCCAAACTGTCGCTGTCGGGTGAGTTTGCCTATTTTCTTTTTCGTAAATCCTTTTTATTCCTAATATTCATTTTACATGTATATATATTATAAAAAAGTTAAGAACGGCATTTATCCCCATTTCAAAGCAACTGATTTTCTTAATGCTGATATATCCCTCCCCCTTTGTTTTTATTGTAAGCTGTTATGGTATATGTTCCTGTGCAAATTGTTGTAGGTACTTATGTATAGATATCAGCTGAGGGTAAGGCATTTCGAATGAATTATTAACAAACGGTACCATTGCATTCTTATAACGAAAACAGTCCGTTCAATACTAGATAACAAATCAGTATCAGCAGAGTCGGCCTACACGATGAAAATTCAGCCAATATCAAACAAAACAGGGCCAGTATGACTCTTTCAGGCCTTTGGACTCGGTTTAATCCAGCAGACTTTGGACCTGTAACTCGCCTCGGGCTAATACTGCAGAGCTCGGGCCTGTAACTTTGCCAGTACGAAATTACTTGATTAATAACATTATAATACAATATGATATGCCTCAGTCTGCTTAAAGTGTCCCAGCTAGACGATCGGCTGGATTTGTCAAGTGTCGCTAAGTTGTGCTTTGTTGCGACCTCTTAGATATAATTGTATTAGTTCAGTTATATCGCGGTGGCTAGTGCTTTCCTGACGATTCTGTTTCCAGTATTTCGCACTAAATTATTTCCGAGTCACTGGCTGCTCTCAACATAATTACCGTCGAAATAAAGTTCATCGGTGAGAGAGAAATGAATTATACCTGTCGCAATGACTGTCATCAATAATCGAAAAGAATTTGGTCGGGCAGGGGAATCCAACCAAACCATCCTTAGGCTTCAAGCCACGTATTGTATCGGCTGAGCTAATGAGTTTGGCGAGAGAATCAAGAACAGCGAGGCAAGCGGAGGCCAGGGTATCATGAATGCGTTAGACGTTTTCTAGATTGATTTGCCATTGCATTATGAAAGCGTTACAGGCTTTAAAGACTGTTTTGCCACCGCGTTATCAAAGGGTAAAGGCTTTTAAGATTGCATTACCGATAGAGGCATGGTACTCTGAGGCTATACAGACTGCGTTGTAATTGCATTATGAAAGCGTTAGAGGCTTTATAGCCCGCGTTGCCATTGCATTGTAAAAGCGTTAGGGGTTTTATAGACTGAGTTGCCATTGCATTATGATAGCGCTATAGACTCTAGACTGTATTGCCGTTAGGGGCGTTGTAGACTGCGTTTTCATTGCATTATGATAGCGCTAGAGCCTTAGTAGACTGCGTTGCAATTGAATTATGATAACGTTAGAAATTTATAGACTGTGTTGGCAATGCCATATGATAGCGTTGGAGGTTTTATTGACTACGTTGCCGTTAGAGGCGTTACTATATAGACTGTGTTTACAAGACCTTTATAAAAGTGACTTTATTCGTTCGTAGTGGTTCATCGGCATTTTGTATATACGTCGTGATTGTACGTCATGATTTGTTTTCAGGAAACCGTTTGAAAGGCAGCGACGCTGTATATCTATCCAATGTTCTTACTTTACCTGTAAGTATTCTTTCGATAAGTTAGCATACTTTGATATTTTATTATAGGGTACAAGTATTGCAATGTCTGTGTTTTATATAATTGGTTTTGGTTCTTAACCTTTGGATGCAGAGGACATTTCGAAGGCCTCCGTGGACAATAGAGATTTATATCAGGCTGCACAGAATGTGCGACCTGATCTTGGATCTACACAGCCCGATATTTTGAGTACTATTCTGACCAAAATGACCTTTAAATGGCAACAACTGGACTCTTAAAAAATCAACTGAATTACTTATCAGTATGAGGCTGATAAAATCAAATATAAACACAATAGTTTAATAAGTTTTAAACAATTTAACCAACCGCCCCACCCCATCCTCCACCAGAAGAAAGTTTCGTAGCAGACAGCTTTGGTATATGGCTTATTAACAATAACTGATCGTTTTATTGATTTAACCTGAACAGGTCATCATGAAACAATGACCCGTTTGACATGAAACAAGAACGTAATCATTCAAGAGGTAAACATTACTATGTGATAAACATATGTACATTATATGTACATTCATACAAAGAAACTGATATTTTTAAATATATACTTTTTGAATTGCCATATTAGTAATGGTAATCTTAAGTTAAACATTGAACTTGAGAACCTATTAGGCATCTATGATATTGTTAAGTATTGAAAAAGCTTCATATACCCTAAAACACCTTGCTACTTTACTGTAATTTTTTTTTATGTTAATTTATACATGCTCGGTCTAACATAGCCAAATATTTTTTGGCGTATTTCTCTTTTACATGCAAGTAGAGTGGACATGTTAGAACGAACTGAAACGGATAATAAACAGCAGAGAACAATAACTGAAGATTTGATTGCTTTAACCTGTACCCGTTTGACATAGAATAAGAACGCAAATCAAACAAGAGACAAACAATACTATGCGATAAACATACGTACATTTTAAGTATACAAAGAAACTGAATACTATTTTACATATAAACTTAGAATTGCCATGATAGTACTGGTAATCATAGTTAACCCTTTACCACACAATCCCCAGTTCTAACGACCCAGGGGAAGAAGCCTTTTTAAAACGATGCAGGAAACGGAAAAAAGGTGGTAAGCAGCATTTTCTCCTTTTTCCACATTGTTTTCTAACTTTTCAAGAAATATATCTCGATATTTGAGCTACATTTTATTTATCGTCTGTAAAAGCTTTTAATTTGGTCTTGCCGTTTGGTAAACATGAGAGACTATTAGCATCTATGATATTGTTAAGTATTGAAAAAGCTTCATATACCCTAAAACACCTTGCTACTTTATTGTAATTTGGTTTTTTTATGTAAAGTTATACATGCTAGGTCTAACATAGAAAAATATTTTTTGGAGTATTTCTTTATTATATGAAAGCAGAGTGGACATGTTAGAACGAACTGAAATTTGCCCTCTGTCTCCACTCTACTCAACTCGTTCATGCCTATCAAGTCTGTTCCTATCATGGCGACGGAATTCAATATTTAAGCGATGAGAGGAAAGAAAGACATCTGAGACATTTGATAATACAACTATTTTTATGAAGAAGAAGAAGAAGAAGAAGAAGAAAAAAAAAAAAAAAAAGAGATTTAAGTACGACTCAGTTAAAACCGATGATTCAGATATCTATCAGTGCACATCATGCCTTGCAATGTTATCAAAGACAAAAGAACAATAATGTAAAAGCACTTTTGAAAGTATTGTTATAAAAGCAGAAATTGCTTGCTCGTTTTCTTTCTTGTTTTTTTTTAAATCTTTCTTCTGTAGTACTCTCAAATGTGATCTGCAGATGGGTAATACATGTATGTAAGATGCACATCAGTTTTTCGTTGTGATCGTTTTCGTTGTTTTCTTTTTTCAAATTATTTTTGTGGTTTTGGGTTTTCTTCTACTACCCCCTTTTCCTCCAACACAAGACAGAAAAAGTAGTACATGGGTGTTTAGGGTAGGTTGTAGTGTAGCATTTTTCATTGTCCGTTTTTTCTATTTCTTTTCTCCCAAACAGAGTGTGTTCAGAGCCGGTGTGAGTATTGCTTATTTGATTTATTTATCATCATTTTTTGTGTCAATGCTTCTACACCTCTCCCCCACCCCCGTTTCGTTTTGTTTCATTGTTTTTTTTAGTTTGTGTAATGGAACATGGTCGACAACATCCTTACAGTCTGTGAAAAAGGGTGTAATGCATCTGTAAAAAGTATCGACCCAGGTGAACCTGTGCAGTGCCCGCAGACTGACCTGGTTCGGTAGTTTTTGCTATCCGTCAACTTTCTGCATGACAAAGGACCAGTCTACTTTATGAATCAGTCGGTTGTTAGACAAAATGAATTTTACATGAAAAAGCCTATCCCTTATTACATTCATTTGCTATGGTATGAGTCTGGGTATCGATCAGGGGTAGCAACGCTTGTATATAGGTCTCATCAATATGTCCGCAGATAAGCCAGCAGGGGGAAACCGAGAAAATATAGCTCCATTTTGACCATCGAGAATTATTGTAAAGCTTATTCATTGGAGTATATCAGCATCAAGAAGTAGGATAAAAGCAGCGCACTCTGCTCCACCGGAAAATTTCCAGACATTTTAGCAGGAAACAAGTTTTGGTTAAGGCGAACACTCAGTCAAGGACAAAAGTGTAAACAGTGGCGGAAAATCGGGAAAGCTTATTGTTGGTTTCAGCCAAGGGTACATACCCTGTCTAAAATTCTGCTTTCAATTAAAACCAAAAAATGGTATTCTGGTATTCCTTTAGTAAAATCTACTCTTTTTTTTTTCACATAAATAATTGATAATTTATTGCCGTTTGTTTTGTTTTTTAGAATTTACACGGTTTAAAGGTACTCGACTTGTCCCATAATGAACTTGGCGATGAAGGTGCCCAAATTATCGGACATGCAATAGGTAGGTAAAAATTAATGCCGTTGAATCATTGGGTGCAATGCCATATGGAAAGGCGATGCCGTCCGGCCTTTTAGTAGTAAGTAAAATCTTTGTGGTTCAAATAAGAAAACAGGGAATCAATTCGAATTGCGCGTTTGTACAAGAAACTGTAATGATAGGAAAATTTTCTGAACCTTTATTGAAAAGATAAATAACGCCTGATTTCACGACTCTGATGCAGGAAGCTAAAGAAAACATTTGGGAAAAGAAGCAAATGCTTGTAGCATACGCTGGTACTACATAGACCATAATCAGCCTGATCGTGGAGCTATAACGTCCGTTTGTTTAGACAAGCCTATGAGATAAAAGTCTGTCCGAGTTCCAGTGGATTGTATTGTCAACCGTCAAAATATGTCGAGTTTATATATAAATATGAGGCATATGCTCTGTGAAGAGGGAGCTTAATACATTTTCAAAGAGTATCGACTCAGGTCAGGCTGGGAAGTTCGCGCAGGCTGACCTTGGTCGAAACTTTTTACCACTTGTAAATTTTCTGCATGTACAAAGACGATTCTACCTCAGGATACAGCCGATTGTGAGACAAAATGAACTTTATGGGTTCATAATTATAATATGATGACTTGCTTGGTATAATTCATAACGGAAATGCATTTAGCCCCATTTTGCCAGAGCATGACTAACACATGTAGCGCTGAACGTCTTACTTGAAATGCTCTATCTAAATGACAGTCAAAGCCCCATTCAGACTTCTTTTCTACAAAGAGAACTTTGATTTTACATTTGCAGCTGACAACGAAGTTCTTATAGAACTGAACCTGTCCTGGAACCAAATACGCAAACCTGGTATTTTATGTTTGGCCAAAGGCATGGGGGTATGTAAGCAAACCAACAGATCATTTTATACAAACTAGTGAGCATGCTACAGAGGAGAAACGTTTAGAGGAAAAAAGATTTATAAAAAAGAAAAGAAAAAAAGGGCAATTGTAACAAGCAATCGTTCCTTTTCCACAATACTTTGAAAGGCTTTACTATGTGGTAGAAGTAGAACATAATTATAGTGCTCTGTAGCGATCCTAACCAGTCAGCGAGTTTATTAATATAATGACAAGGTTGAGGGAGAAGAAAAAGAAGAAGGAGAAGACGAAGAAGAGAGAGAGAGACAGAGAGACAGACAGACAGACAGACAGACAGACAGACAGAGACACAGACAGAAAGATTGAGAGAGAAAGACAGAGACGCGAGAGAGAGAGAGAGACAGAGGGGGCGGACGGACGGACAGACAGGTTAGAGACGAGACAGACTGAGAGACGAGACAGACAGACAGACAGACAGACTTATAAGAATAAAAATATTCATCGACCCTTTTACCAGAAGAAAAACTTTCGAACCTGTCCATGTAGAAAGCAGTTTTAGACTTCGAATTAAATCTGGCTCAAATAATTGATTTATCTACGATGAGTAGGAAACATCGTGAGAAAAGGAGAAAATGCTGGTTACCAGCATTTTCTCCTTTTCCCACTATGTTTTCGAAAGTCTTCTCCATCATGATCATTTAAACTAGCGGTGGTGTAGTATAGAATTAATCAAGATTTCTCTTAAAACACAGGAAAACAACTGTTTAAAGAAAGTAGACATATCTACGAACGGTATCAGTAACGACGGCGCCCAAGCAATCGGTAAAGCCCTGGAAAATAATCGCACTCTAGAGGAACTAAACCTGAACTCTAACAGAATTGGTCTGGCGGGTATTACCAACCTTTTCACCTCCATTGCAAAGAACGATAAACTTCGAGTCATACGGGTTAGTGTTTGTACACATTTACTTAACCCCTAGGCTGCAAGGACTTTTTGCGGACATACTTAACCTTCAGACTGCAAAGGCCTTTTGCGGACAGTGTAGATCAAGATCAGACTGCAGAGAACGTGCAATCTGATCTTGTATCTACACTTTCCGATAAGGAGATACTTTTTCACCTATATTACCTTTCGATTTTTACGATAGGCTTGAAAGTTTCATTTCACTTATTTAGAAGGTTAAGGGTTAAACTGATAGTCTGAAAATGATAAAACCTGTATTGCCAAAAGAGCTTAGAAATAGGGAAAAGAATAAAGGAGGTCATGAGCAGATTGAAGTTTTCCAGCTGTACAATATTGACATTCTTATTCTGACAAAAGTTGCAACTTAGAACATTGAACAAGTTGACTTTTTGATGACTGTCAATTTTTGTCCACTTGATAGTCTACCTGTATTTGATGCCTTACTATTGACACAATGAATGCTATACTCACTGGCCAATTGAGCCTATCGAAAATGAGTAATATATACGCGAAGGACCAGCAATTTAGATTAAGCAAGCGATGAGATTAATTAGACAAATTCGGAATAATCTACAGGATGGAGCACTTTCAGCAGAAAAAAAGGACTGGGGAATTCGACGTTTCGATTGGTTAGCTTTCGCCTGAGCTGATATATCTACACAAGAAAACCCAACACTTTGATCAGCTCATCTCATTTGCATTCTTTAAAGGGAGATAATTATTCTTTCAATAACAAGATAGTCTACATTAATAATGCGGAAAATGAACGATCGATTTTACAAGGAATATTTCAAAAGCTATGAATTTTGCAAGCATAAGAATTCATATTTATACAGACATGGATGAAGTTTGTTAACGTATTAAGTTTTATTTCCGTCATGTTTACAGCTCAGCAATAACCCATTGACTTACCAAGGTCCTACAGCTGCATTAAAGTTACTACAACAGAGTGAGTCGTCAATGCTGGAAGAAATCGAAATAGCGGTGAGTACTGAAATAACGATTTAAAACTTTACAAACTTTTAAGTATACCTGAAAACAAATGAAAATTGAATTATTTCTGTTCCCAATGAAAAAATCTTTAGCTTGTCTCTATTGAAAGCCTTTGGAGATTACAAATTTACGCTGGCTCATAAGAGGGAAAATGTATTTTAACTGAGAGAAAACATTGTGGGAAAAATGTGAAAATGCTGGTTACCAAGATTTTCTCCTGTTCCCAATATTTTCAGAAGCCTTCTTCTCAATGTCATTTAAACATGGGATTATCTGGTATTCTAAGCTTTAACACAAATAAAAGTCGGATGAATGGCAATCATTAGATCATCTAAACAAGGAAATATGCCTCGGGTTTTTTTTTAACCCATACGCAAGGCACATTCTACTGGACTACTTTGATTGAACACACTCAAAAGCAAAAGTTAACAAAATGGTAATACTCGTTTAAAGGAATATCTCTGCCTGTCACAATGTTTGTAGAGGGTTTCGACTGCAGGCGCGTTCAAGAGAGTCCATCCTATTTGTCAATGCCCAGTAGCTCTTTACCACACAGTCCCGAGTTTTAACGACCCTAAGGAAGAAGCCTTTTGAAAACATTGTAGGAAAAGGAGAAAAACACAACATGTTTTATTATACCCCCTCAAAACGAATGTTTTCGGGGTATACTGGAATCAGCCTGTCTGTCCGTGTGTCCGTCCGTCCGTGTGTCCGTCCGTCCGTGTGACCGTCCGTGTGTCCGTCTGTGTACAAAATATTGTCAAAGCGCTGGCGGGGGTATAGTCACATTCAGTGACAGCCACAATTATTTTGTCGTCTGCAAGTGCTTTCAATTTGGTATAGCATAAAATTTTGTCGTTTGGTAAAGAGGTAGCGCAGTCGGGACCATATATGTCTTGAGACCAGGGGGTCACTGGTTTGCAACTACATCTTGGCGAATTTCTTTTCGAGAAATGGTGATAGTCATTGCGACAGGATTCATACCTCTTTCACCACTGATCCTGCTTCGACGATAGGTATGTGGTAAAGCAGCCAGTGACCTTGGAAGAAAATTGAGCGTAATACTGGAAAAAGAAACTGCAAACTAGCATTTACAAGTTGATTGGCCGCCGTGATATAAAAAAAAATCGCACATAATTGATTTTGAAATAAAAACTGGAAATAAAAGTGACTTACGATCTGATAAAAACTAGTTGAGGTACATGAATACTCAAGTGAAGTGAAATGGCGACAATGGGTAGAACCAAGTACATCGTTTTAAGTTCTTCTGTTGCACTTGGGCGGCATTTCACTTTTTCATGACAGAAGCAAAATCTAACACTCTTAAAGAAAGGGAAATCATGTGGTAAATGTGTTAGAATTATAACTCAGAGGTTCAGCGCCAAGTGAAAAGTGGCTTTGGTCCAATGATGATGTCCTCGGTCAAGGAATTGCAAACATGATTGGACTAGAGCCACTACCTACTTGTCATTGAATGTCTGCGTTACAACTGTAGCATATTTAACTCAGACCCACTGAGGACTTCTTTAACAAAGCAAGAACCTTTGTGATAATGAAAATTATATAGGGGAGACTGATCATCAGTTGTCATGTAGTAGACAACTTTGGTATGACGTCTTTTAGTCGAACGAGCATTATGACGTGCCTGTACAAAGGATGGAATTATAAAAATCAGTCAATAAATCATTTCGGTATTTACATACGTCAATAAGGAACAGTTACTTTTTGCAAATCAAATTTAAATTTCAGGATGCCTGCGTGCCACGAGAGTTTTTCCAGCTTTTGGAAGAAGTGCAGGCAATAAAACCTCAGTTCAAAGTCCACATTGGCGGTTTCATGGACAGCAAAGACATGTTTAAAGCCGAGATTAAGAATAATAAAGAATCCTGGAACAAAGACCCTGTACTGGTGTTTATAAGTTTTATCGAAGAGCAGAAAATACGGATCGTCGATATGTTCAAATCCTTCGATACAGATCGGAGTCTAATGGTGTCTGTTGACGAGTTTAAACATGGACTTACCAACTTAGGATGTCCACTGAATGATAAACAGCTGGAACAAGTAATAAGAACGCTAGATACAGACGAGAACGGAGAAATAGACTTAGAGTGAGTATCTTTAAACTTTTTCCTAGACGACAAAGTTTTAGACACTTCCATATTGAAAGCAGTAGTAGTCAACAAACTAGATACAAGGGAATATTGATATATAACATCAATGGCGCCGCAAGTCAGTTGTTTCTAAAATAGGGCACATGACAGCGGGTTGATTTTTTACGCCAAGAGCATCACTTGAACAAACTTCGTAGAGGTCCACATGGTGATACTACATGACAAATATTTAAACTCTGGGCCATCTGGGATACGATCTGGTTTTTATCGATCTGGCAATGACAGTTCGGTATTTTACATGTTAAAAAACAAAAAATCAGTCCAAAAAGAAAAACAAAGTTGGTACGGGCTCGATCTGGTAATGAAAGTACCGTATTTTTACATGTATGTTAAAAAAACACTGAACCAGTCCATAAAGTAAACAATACGGGGTTGACTGGACATTACATATAAAAGCAATCAATCAACACACAGACTGATAGCCGGACAGGTAGGAGCATGCAAGCTGAAAAACAAACATGAAAGGAAACATTCAAGTGTCGTTCAATTGGTATACAGACTATGGGCCAAAATTGTAATGGGCCGAAATTGTTATGGGCCGAAATGACCCGGAATCCAATATGGCTACCTCCACAGGCACTTTTCAAAAGAGAATAAAAATATAGTGCCGCCGCTCATCCGGCGCCACAATGATGGAATCTGTCATTTGAACCTTACGCTGCTTAATAAATGAGCCATACTCTGTGAGAAGGGGCCTTAATGAATCTCCATGATACACTGTACTAAGTAAGACATCACATCACAGGGGATCAATAAAATTCACTTTGTCTAACAACAGGCTGGATCTGGAGGTAGAATGGTACCTTTACATGCAGAAAATTGACCAATAACAAAAAGTTTCGGCCCGGGTTAGCCTGCGCTGACTGCGCAGGCTAACCTGGGTCGATACTTTTTGCAAATGGCTGAATGAAATGAAAATTTTCACGCACTGGTAAAAAACCAAATATTGCAATTTCAAAGCCGATTTCAACGGAAAAAATACCGTATCGGACAGTTTAGATCTAAGATCAGACTGTACGTTCTGTGCAGTATGATCTTGATCTACACTGTCCGCAATAGCTTCCCGAGTATCGCTTAGCAGCATAATAGTTAAGGGGTAGGAAACTTTGTGGGGAAAATGAGAAAATGTTGGTTATCCGCATTGTCTCGTTTTCCCGCTGTGTTTTCAAAAAGCCTTCTTTCTCACAGCTGTAAAAACACGGTATCGTTCGGGTAAAGGGAAAAGACAAAGGGTTCAGCTTATAAATCGGATGCTTTTAGAAAGCATTTTGTTAAAAGATTTGAATCACAGATACGTGGATAATTTCCAAACATACTTATGAGCCATGCTTTTTGAAAGGGTTTTATTACATCTCCATGATGCATGAAACCAAGAAAGTCATCCATTTGTATATTCATGGATCAATAAAATCCATTTTGTATAACTTCTGAGTGAATCATGAGGTACACTGGTCCTTTGATATACGGAAAATTAACCAAGAGCAAAAAGTATCGACCCAAGAAAGCCTTCGCGAACTGCGCTGTTCGCGAAGCTGACCTGTGTGGAACTTTTCACAGAGCATGGCTCATATATAAAATCAGAGTGTTACCCATGTGCCAGCGAGTTGTACAGATCTTGTAGAAAGGCGAATTCAACAATAATTCCGTTTTGTCTTGACAGTACATTTATCATGGCTTCCTATATCAACGACTGGTAAAGCAGTAAATACGATAATCTTAGTTTTTGAAAACACTGAATGGCTGGCTGCCACACAGCTTTGGCATATATACATATATAATGTACTACTCACAAGAAGTTAAACGACAAGCATAATTACATGTTTTTCTTCATTAAACACTGTAACCTACTCCTTTTAATTATATAAACCGATTACTGTACAGGGCTATACTCTAATCTGCAAGTTAAACAAAAGACAGCTATTTGATAGAAAGGACACAATAATTTATTATTTTGAAGTCATATTGCTCATTTTTGAGTTTCCCTCAATTTACCACAAAGTTTTCTAAACTCGTTCTACGCAGATGAATCATCATTCATCCACGCTTATATGAGCTTATGGTGGAAGTTAAAAGCTTACTCTTCATACAAAACTCGTTCATGTTCGCAAGAGATCTAAACTCTTATCATAAAAACATTTGAGGGAAAAAAATATGTAATATCATTTCTAGGTAAAAAGTATTGCATCAGTTTTTAATGCTGAAATGAGCAACCAGAACTGTTGCTACTCCCTTTTTCTAAGATATAAACACTTTGATTCAAACAACTCCTTACCAAACAAGCTCGAGTTCAAACGACCCTGAGAAAGAATACTTTTGTAAACGTTGTGAGAAAAGGCGTGAATGCTGGTTTCTAGCCTTTTCTCCCATATCTACAATGTTTTCTACCCAATTCAAGGACCGAAATCATCTTCTGTGATTGATCCAGCCTGCAAATGCTTTGAATATGGTCTGGTCTAAAATTTTGCCGTTTGCCTAAGGATTAAGCAGTATATATCTTTATCATTTTATGCTAAAATATTTAGAATTTAATTGCCTATGCTTGTACATTCTAGGGAATTCTTCGAAGGTCATTTCAAACACAAAAGGCGACTTGAAAAACTCTTAAATTACGGATCACGCTCAGTAAGTCGGATGTCATCCGAAAAACAGGACCTATCCGAACAGGTGTCCCGCTCATCTTCAAGATTATCGTTTGAGGACAACACCAGTGTCATGCCAGATTCCAGGCAATCGTTTGAACGAAGGCCGTCTCAATTCTCAGACTACACAACAGAAAGTGAACGAGAGTCGACCACGCCTGGTGGTCTTATCATGTAAGATGTTACATTATACATAATAATTCTAATATTTACATCATTTGTTGTGTTATGGTAAGGCATGGGTAAATGGGAAAAGCTATGGCTGTTATTATGACACCCTCAAGACTGTGATATAAGTAAGGTTTGAAAAAATTTACATTAGCTTCAACGCGCCAATTTTTTTCTATTTTGGCTGTCTTTAAATAATAATTTGTAAGCAAATAGCCACTCTATTTCTACGACAATTGTAGAAATAAATCAACTCCCTTTGGTGAAAATTTACAGGAAAAAAAAATAACCAAGAATAATGTGGCCATGCTCTGTGAAAATGGGGTTTAATGCATTACAAAAGGAAAAAAAAATTATCGACCAATGTCAGCCTGCGCAAATTGGGTCGAAACTCTGTTATTGGTCAATTTCGAGCATATCCAGGGACCATTCTATCTCAGGATTCAGTCGGTTGTTAGACAAAATAGATTCGATGGATCCAAAATTTATGAAACTTGCTTGCTATAATGCATCACGGAGGTGCATTATGCCCCCTTTGGCCAGAGCATAGCTCATACATATATATCATAACACATCGGACACTGTAGATCCTATGGTATACTACCTTTATTTACCAGTATGCACACGTACTAGCACCATAACTAAATGACTGGCATTTGATTGATAAATGTGGTACCAGTGGTGCATGGACTTTTTAATGGCTGCTCAATTCTTTTTCTAATACATATATATTTATAGAAATCTCGAAGACGGATTTTTAGAACCTCCGCGACCTGCAACAACACCACAGATAGTCCAGAGCTCAAACACAGAACCTCTTCAAGATATAATCATCCCTGTGCCGACCTCTTTGACAGTTTTGTAGTAGTCACAGTTTAACTGAATATAGAACTTTAAACAGTGCTAACGATGGATTTTAATCCGTTACATATGGCTTTCATATAGTGGGATGCAAGAAGAACAATGGATGGTCTGTGATATCTTGACATAAAGGCCCTATCTTTTTTTTCTGTCGTAGAACCATATAAGCGTTTCTGTATTTAACATTGTCGCCATCTTTAGAGAACGCATTGACAGTTTACATACCTCATTTTAACTTTCCATTGTACGAGCGTACAGTTGGATATAGTAAAAATTTTGGTTGGTACGACACCCTTTGTGACAGAATAGATTGAGTCGAAAACTGAAACCGTCGTTTTAATGAATTTTCAGACTTACGATAACGGGGCATCCATCTACCTTGGTTCTACTAAATATGCTCATTTGATATATTTTGTGGTAGACAACATTGCGACATAAGGTGAAATTACTCGGATGAGCAACGTCACTTTTTGCCATGTCTTATTTCAATACGTTTCGGTGGCCGCAGCCAATTTATTTGAAGGATCTTTTCCTGATAAACCAAACTTTCCCTAAATATAATCACATTTATCTAGCCATATTCTATATTATACGAAAGTGTGGATATTCTCATTAATGAGATGACCGCACTTCTTTGACAGGGATGCATGTCTGGGATGACCATTAAGCCTACAAAAGAAGCTTGTATATACATCAAGTTGTTATAAATGAAACGATATAACACATGACTTGTAACTTAAAAAAAAATGCAATATCTAGTCATCGATTTCAACATTTGAATTGACAAGAAATTTTCAGGTACGTCTAGGAAAAAAGGCGTATGAATACAGTACTTTGGTAAGGCATGGTTAGAAAATTAGGCGTAAGAATACAGTATTTGGAACTTCGGCGTTACCTGAACGCTCATCTCAAACGTGTTTAGGGAAAAATCGTGATGGCTAAATAACTACACTGAAAACAAGGCTAGTAAAGTGATAAAATATATATTCAAAGTCACGAATCATCGTGACATCTTTTCTGACTTATCTCTTCATCACACGATAAATTTAAGGCTTTTCCAAACTGATAGCATTTGGAGACGCCAGGTTAACTGTTGCTTAAATGACTAGACCCGTCTTTAAACGCCTGTAAAAAAAAAAAACAACGTTTGAAATGGAAAAAATGCAAGCTACAAGCATTACTTAAAATACTAGTCATGTTGTCAAAAGCTGTCTCCTTCAAGAATCGTAGAAACCCTTGGCTTGGTCGTCCAGTTAGCCCCTTCGAAAATGACAGATTTTGGACTTTATCGAATTTAAAGCTTCTGTAGGCGACAAATTCTTCATTTGCAGAACTAATTTATTTCTTTTTATTAGATTTTAACGCCGGCCTAAGCTTAGGTCATATCACAGTAGTCAGTGCACCTACGAAAATTTCCTAGCTTCCTCACACCAGTACCGACACAACTTTCTTCCCAAGCCACTGACTACTTTTCTCACATGCAGCAGAGGTAAGAGACGAAAAATCGCCGGAAAGAAAGTTTGTCTCAACCGGGTTTCGAACTCGCAAGCACCAGGTTACGAGTCAGATACTTTAACCACTGAGCTACCCGGTTGGACCCTTGCACAATGAGCTTAAGCTCTCTGATAGGGTTAGAACGTTTACCTGTATACATACCCGCAGCCCTAACCTTATCCCTTAGCTCTTTAACGAACAACACAACATTGGACATGTCCGAATTGAAAGCACTTGCAGACCACATGTAGCTTTGATAATGGCACTTGTGTTTGATATGGTAGATTTGTCTTTAATAGGGTAGAAAACATTGTGGGAAAAGGAGAAAATGCTGGTTACCAGCATTTTCTCCTTTTCCCACAATTTTTTCTAAAGCTTTCTCCCTCAGGGTCGTTTACACTCGGGATTTTTTGATAAAGGGTTAAGAATTAACAGTTGCATGTTTGCTTTGATCTGGCATGTATGTGCAGATTTTGTACCAAATGTCCATACATAGACACGTTTGTAAGTGATAGCTTTTGTTTACTTCACACTGTAACGGGAGATCACTCCTTCCTTACTGCATAGCTTCTTCCCGTATAAAATCAATACCTTATAACTGCGATGGGGAGAATTCCCTTTAGCTCAGTGGTTAAAGTCTTGGTTTTTTAAACCAACAAAAAACGAGGATCTTTTCTGTACAGGTTCGAATCCCGCCAGGCGCGGTTTGTACTTGAGCTATGCATTTGTTGCGAACTCCTCATGTTCGTTAGAATATTATAAGGGATTTCTAAATTTGTCTCTGGATCTTTCTTCATGAGTGTTATTCATAGCCACCTGTGGTAATGAAGTGATGTCGAAGTAGAGGAAAGTAAAGTTTCAGTAATGTTTTTCGAGGTGTTTCAAACTCTGCGAGTACACTAAAAACGTCACAGCGTTCACAGGAAATGCTCGAAGACACGTGATCAAACATCCGGTATAGAATATGCGGATACCGCCTTCTCTGTATAACATCCGGGCACAATGAAGAAAACCTCTGTATTCGCCGCTGAAGTCCGATTGGTACCGGCTTTTTATAACGTCAAAAGGTATAATAGAAGCCCAAGTAAGGCTACCAGCAATACCACCGGAAATGAAGTCTGCGATTATTCCATTCGAATCAGTGAGTTTATGTTTGTGCATTGTTGAACTTAAAAATTCGTATGACGTATAATAAATGCCAAAAGATGGAATTTCTCTGTATGCCATGGCTAAGCCGCCTTTGTAAAATCCCAGTAGACCACGCTCTTTGTAAATTGCCCTGGCACAGTCTACCGGACCTTTGAAGAATCCGGTAGTAGATTCTGAAAAATAAAGTGACATGACTTTTACATACATGTACCTCTATGCCAACCCGCATTCACTGAACATTTAAGATGTTACCAAACAGTATTGCTATCAAGCACCTGAGTGTATTTTATATCAACAACAGCCAATGATTTCAAAACCTCGACCGTCTGAGAGGCTTACGCCAATGCACCACATATTTATTTGAGTCTGATGTTACCTTGATTACCACAATTCTCAAATACGAGGACGGGACATTATAGTCTTGTACATGTAGTCTCTTGTTGCAAAAAGGCTTTGAAGAGATAACTGGATGAAATGTTGTGTAAGATTATCTCGGTTATGGTTTAAAGCATGAATACAAGCATGAATAAGACACTTTGTATCTGCAGTGGCATCTTCTATATGAGGTAAAGTGTTCGTACAAAATGTAACACATTTAAGCAATGGTTTAAGTAATTGTCGATAGAGTCGATCTTACTGGTTAAAAAGAGTTAAAAATACATAGTTTCGAAATCTTTGTTATGTATGGGTCCTGTTCAAAGAAACATTTTTCGTGAAAACTTGAATTTTTGCGTAAAAAGGTTACCAGAATAGACTTTTTTAAGCTTTCTTATTTGAAAACTTCATGCATTTTGCTTGAAAGTATTTCCTTGCTTACATGGGAGATCTAAAGGTTTTAACGGAATCCGTCAGTTTCAAGAAATTTTGTTCGATTGATTTTTCCGTTTATTTATCATCGCAACCGGTTGCCCATATGGGCGAGGCCCCCAGAAGGCTGTTATTTATGTTACAGGGGATAGTGAAAGATATAGGACGAAACCCATCCTTAATTATGCCTCGTTCTTGAACATGCTCGGTGCATACCACGGTTTCACGGGCTCGGTTTAACGTCTTATCAAAAAACTTTAGTAATTTTTTAGTTGGTCAGCCGTGGGGCTCAAACCCACACCCTCAAGTGTCCCCATATTATGTCACTTTCTAGTCTCACGGCCTAACTCTTGATCTATTCCGGCTGCCTTCCTGAATATTTAAAAATTCAGGAGATTTAAGGATCACTTATACTATGCTTACCTTTTATCTGTGACTGCAACGCCACCTTAATGTAATCGACAGGTATTACTATAAATAGCTGTGCTGCTCCCGCCACACATCCGGCAAAATATATTCGACCATAATCTGTTTGTCTTTTCTCCTTATCTGGTTCAAGGTATGTCAGTGTGCTTCCATATACCCCAAATATAATGGAATTTACGAGTCCTTGCGTCATTAAGGGCCAGGATAACCCTCTGAAAAATCCCTGGGCCTACATACATAAAAGCCAAGTTGACTCTTTACCACACTATCCAGTGTTCTAAAATTCCTTTTGAAAGCATTGTGTGAAAAGCAGAAAATACTGGTAAACCAGCATTTTCTTCTTTTCCCACAATGTTTTCTACCCTATCAAAGACAAATCCTATTATTAAAGCTACATTTAATATGTCGCTTGCAAATGCTTTCAGTTTGGACAGTTCTAACGATGTGTCGTATGGTAAAGAACTAAAGGACAAGATCAAGGCTACCGGTATCTACATCGATAATCTGGTCATTTGATTACAAATGGCAGTGCAACGCAATTTAGCACCAGAGGCATAATGTTACCGAGCCATACTTATTCTCTACTCTCCATAATCGTGTTTTCTCTCGTATTGTCTTCTGTTGTTGCCATCTCATTTCATATACATGTAACTAAATCATTCTTGAAAACTGTGTTTTACACCGAACACAAAAGAGCACCGCATGCGGGTGCCAACGCTCAGCTGTAGTTGCTTGATTTTCAGTGAAAATCTATGTTGTAAAAGGGGCATAACTGCGTAAAAATACTTTGTTTGTTACCTTTCCTCGATTTATTGTTTCCCCTTTTGATAAATCTAATTAATAACAATTCCAGGTATAGTAAGATCTTTAGAAATAACAGAGATCTTATAGAATGTCAAAGTTTTTGCCCGATGCCGACGACGACAGGGCTATGGCAATAACTATACCTGAACTTTTCTTCGAAACAGTCGAGCTGACTAGCAAACTAACCAACAAATCATTTTTCATTTAAAAGTAATGTTGGAAGGAAACAACCTAAGAGTGATTAATATAGGTCGTTAATATTTTTTACAACATATGACTTGAAAACACGGAGCCCTGCTTTCCAAAGTTAACACCAGTTTCAAACGCACTTACACGAAAAGCGGTCAAAACAATCGTAGAGCTAAGGATTGGTTTGTATTGGAGTTTAACGCCTTTTTAACAGCTTAGGTCATATCATGGCGGTCAGTGACGCACCCATGTTTCCTGGCTTTCTCACATCAGTACTGATACAACTTTCTTTCCAAAGCCACTGACTACTTTTCTCACATGCATCAGAGGTGAGAGGCGAAAAATCGCTGGAAAGAAAGTTCCGTAGAGCTCAGGACACCAACCTGTCGGATACGATGCCTTTGCCTTCCTAGAGAAGTAAATGCATTCATGAGACTGAAACATCCGAAACTTCAATAACTCTACAGTCTGTACCAAACGACAAAATTTAACACCCAACCAAATTGGAAGCATTTGCAGTCTATGAGTTTTATATGGCTGTCTTTGACAGGATAGAAACATTATTGGCACACAATGTTTTCAAAGGCTTTCCTTATCAGGGTCGTTAAAACGCGGAGTTGTGCGGTATATGGTTAATCCTTGGAGTACAAAATAAGCAGGAATTAACTTTTCATGCTAGAATATGACTCAAATAATTAGACCTTGAGCGTACAATGTCAAAGTTGCTATTATTCAAGAATTTCTCAGCAAAGCAGAGAGCGCAGATCAAATTTCAAACTACAAATTCTGCACATTTCGTGGACTAGTCTTGATCTACACTGGTCGCAAAGGCAATATAAGTTGTGAAAGACACTTATCGGTTAAGACTACTTTAGTTTAAGCTTTTATCCATGATCAAATATCCTCACACCCTGCACTAGTTTAACTAATTTGCATACAATTAACGTCATGTAAATCGTCATATTGTTGACCCATTCGGCATACCTCGGGTGATGGTAGCCATCAAATCCCTCGGCTGTATCTGGTAGCTCGATATGCACCTACACTCTACATTTCATCGCCGGAAACACGCCGGTTCACCGTTCTAAAATTGTAAGGCTCCTCGTAAAAAAGAAAACTTGAGTTTCAATTTTCTATCGAAATCTTTCGAACTATATTTTAGTTGACAAACAGTTCGAACATTCATTTTTTAACGTGGATTATCACTTGCGATTGACGTTTTTCACCGACAGATAGGTAGGTGTAAATAACTTCATCAAGGCTGTTTATGTCGTTGCTAAACGACTGACAGTGGCGCCGCCATGTAAAGATCACGTGATTGATAATTCAAATGGAAACGACCGTTATACAGACGAGGTTAGATGTAGGTACGGAATCGGCCGAGTTGTGACGAGTGATTGTTGACCGTAACATTGCGTTGCGCATGTCATTTTCTTCAAATATCGACCTGTCTGCTATGACGCATCACTATCCTGTACAGGATAAATATTAATACGCAGTGCGTAAACTTAAAAAACTCTGCCACTAAAAAATAGCACCTAGAAGAAGATAATGCGTAATATTGCTTACACTGGCTGTTCTTCCAATGTGTTTCATTGCATCTATCGTGCCTTTATATTTGTCACCATGGTGTTTTACTTGAAGCTGTACCTGAAACGAGTTTACATGTATATTCAAATTTTAAACGATTCATTGGCTGATTGACCGACCGAGCGAATGAATGAAGACGCTAAAATTATAATTAAGTGTACAAAAAAGGTTGAATAATATCTTAAAGCACTGGATAAAAGCTTTAACGGTACGGATAAAAATTGACTACAACGATAAATTGAGATAA
This sequence comes from Hippopus hippopus, assembly GCA_946811185.2. NCBI lineage: Eukaryota > Metazoa > Mollusca > Bivalvia > Cardiida > Cardiidae > Hippopus > Hippopus hippopus. The sequence continues at coordinate 21,619,131 of OX328097.1, forward strand.
TCAGCCAGAGTTACCATGGAACTGCCTAGAACTAGTCTTTTTATTATTATTTTCACAGGACGGAAATGTTCTTTCTTCCTTTTGCTTTTCCACTAGTCGATAGTATTTCAGTCACAATGCGGGAGCCAATCCGTTCCTGGTGTTACCATAGATAGGGTCATACACAATACTCTTTCTGAACAACTGGACCCATATTCACCAACCATTCTCAGTTTGTTTAGTGTTCTTATGATTTATAAAAATGAACACTCAAAGAAAGGGGTACACCATGAGAAAAGCGAGAAAGCTGTGGAAAACATGTAGGCGTGTACGGGTAGCAATGGCTGAGCTTCAAGGTAGATATAATTGAGACTTGTTATATTAAGTTTGGGCGTGCTTTTCACAATAGAAGTAAAGGATAAAATGGGAAACTAAATATAACTAAATGGCAAGGATGGATTTTGAGAGTCACATTTAGGGTTCGAGGCTCAAGTGTTAGGGCGATGGATTTGTATCACAAAATCCTAGTTCGATCCTCTGGTTTCGCAAGAAAGAAATATCCCTTGAGACAGAACGACAAAGCCCCCGAGCCTGGCACGTGTGAAAGCAGGGAAAGGCATTAATAATTGGGCTGACGTTGTAATATAACTGAAATACATTTCGGAAGCGACGGAAAAGCTCATTAAACAAACAAACAAATCTCTCATTCACAGTGTTTCTACACGCGAGACTGATATGAACATGTACTTAACTCTTTCTCAAGAGACGAACTTGCGACTCTTCAAGTGAAAGCATCTGCGGCCAACAAGTACAAAAGTGGCACAAATGAAGAGAAGTTCACTGGCGGAGTAGAAAACATGTGGAGAAAAAGAGAACATGCTGGTGATTCTTTACCCCACAATGTTTCTCAGAGCCTATGTCGTCAGGGTAGTCAAAACACCGGATGGTATGGCAAAAGGTTAACAAAGTGAAACATACGACTTGTCAGGGTCACCGTAAATAGATAGTGATGATAACTGTGTTGGTTGGTAGTGAGTGTGATATATAAAAATATACTCATACGAACCTTTGTTGTGTCGAACGGGTGGCCAACTACTAAACCAGCAGCACCTGGTGGGAAAAAACGTAGAAGAATGTGTTTTTTACTTCCCTCGTTCGCACATACATCGTCAAATGACTTGCAAAGACATATGTCGAGCCCCGGTAGCGTAGTCGGTAGCGTGCACAACTTAGGAAAAGGTAGTAGCTGGTTCGAATCCCCAACTCAACCAATTTCTTTGCGATGATTGATGACAGTCATTCCTCTCTCGCCGCTGATCATTGTCTCAATGATGATTATGTGGGAAAGCATTCGGTAGCTCAGGAAGAATATTGTACAAAGTGCTGGTAACAGAAACTCAAGGAAAGCATGGATAGATGCACTGGCCCTGCGATGTAATTGAAATAATGATCAAAACGACATTAAACACCACCAAATCAATCATTTAACCACGGCGTATTTCTTTAGTTACCTAGGTCATCATGATAGGTTACTTATTCGTTTACTGTCTGATTTTTTCGCTCAACATTCTCTCCGACCCACTGGCCGCTTTTCCGTTCAAGCAGGGTAGAAACATTGTTAGGCGGTGAAATTGTGGTAATTCCGTAGAATTTCACCGAGAATCAAACCAGAGCAATACAAATTGCGACAACAACAACGACAACAACAAATACAAACACAACAACAGCAGCACCGCCACCACCATTATCATCATTATCATCGTAATTGTCATTGTTATCATCAGCGTCAGTAAAACCACACTCTGGCAAAAGGGGATTTAATTCATCTCCATGATCCATCATAGAAATCAAGTCATTATATACTAGTAATCATGGATCTATAAAATCTATTTCGTCTCATAACCGACTGAATCTTGAGGAAGAACGGTCCGTCAAATTTACAAACTGCAAAAAGTTTCGACTCATGTCAGCCTGCGCGAACTGCGCAGGCTGACATGAATCGATATTTTTTGCAGACTCACTAAGCCCCTTTTTCACAGAGCATGGCCCATTTATATTGTCATCATCAGCTTGATTATAATAATCACGGTCTTAATTTACATAATTACTTATAAAATATGCTCGTGTCAGAAATGTTGAAAGAGACTCACTTACCCCCAATCGCTCCTGCAATATAATCATGTATTCCCGTATCAGACGGCATTATTGAAGTGAAATAGAAATTAAACGGTAGACATACACATTTGTGTGTGTAGATATACATGTATTGATATATATTAACAATAACATAACCATTTGCTATAGACGAGAAAATATTGAACATGTCGATATTTAAAAAAAAAAAAAACTTTAACTCTTAACTCTGTATACCAAACGACAAAATTTTAAACTGGTCCAAAATGAAAGCATTTGCAGACGACAAATAAAGGTGATTCAAATGACTGGGTTTGTCTTTTAAAGAATAGAATACATAGTGTGAAAAGGAGAAAATGCTGGTTACCAGCATTTTCTCCTTTTCCCACAATGATTTCAAAAGGCCTCTTCCTCGGGGTCGTTAAAAGTCGGGATTTTTTTGGCATAGGTTTAAGTGCTAGACCCTGCTTGAATTGCCTCTACGCCCACTAAAGACCAGGACCAGATTGCACAGAATGCGCAGTCTGATCTTAAATTTGAACTGTCTGCCACTGTGTTACTTATTCTGTCAGAAAATGGCCTGTTTGTATAATTGGACTGCAACATGCGAGAAGGGGTATTCAGACATTTGCGTAAAGCGTAGTCTCGGATCAACCTGCGCAGTCCGCGCAGGCAAATCCGAGACTACACTTTCCGTTTTTTCATAATATTCTGTTTCGCGTAAGTCTACTGTAGGAAAAAATCGAATGTAGTCGGAAAGTGTCGTCTCGGATCAGCCTGCGCGGACTGCGCAGGCTGATCCGAGACGACACTTTACGCAAATGTCCGAATGCCCCTTTTCGCGTGTTGCAGGCCATATATCATTGAGCAACATTTACTCTGTCATCTGCCAATTCCTACAATTTTGTCTAAAATTTTGTCGTCTGATAAAAATTGAAACCGGTTTACAATCAAAATGCTCAACAGGATTTACAACACCATCCAAACAAACAAACAAACAGACAGACAGACAGACAAACGAACAAAAAACAATGTACTGGAGGGAACGCATAAATGCCATTGTAGTGTTTTAGCCTTCTAAACTTTCAGAGCCAAATATATGAATATAAACTCGACCTTCATGGATGGCTGAATCCACTGAAATTCAGAAAGATTTTATCAAAGTATTTATATATAAGTTCTTTGAGTGTAAAAAAAAAAATCCCAGCCCGTTGGACAGTGCAGACCTGTACGTTTTGTGCAGTCTGGTCCTGATTTACCTCGTCCGCAAAAACGCTTTGCGTCGAGCGGCTTATGATTTGCCAGCAGACATCTCCTTTTTGTCTTGCACCAAATCGAAAGTTATAGAATTAAGAAAGCAGAAATTTAAAAGGGTACAGGGTAAATCACTGATTACGTCATAAAATATTTGTTTATACATGTATAATGTATAAAGTCCCTTACCCTTTCCTCGACTGATAAGTTACTTTACCATGTTCGCATCGTCTTACTCCGTATAGTTTGTTTTATTTCGAAATGTTTCAATAGCGTTTGACGCCGCTGTGAACTCGCTTCCAGCCAAACATCTCGACAGCCTACGGTATCATGTATTTCCTGAGTATCGCCAGTTCTAGGTTAGAACTCTAGAGTAACTTGCCTAATTATATTACAACAAGACAAGTAACATCAGGTGGGAATAAATAGCAAAAAGCAATTCATTAGCAAAAGTCTCCCTAAAAATCAACTCTCGTAGAGCCTATTGAAGCACAAAAACTATTTGACACTCTACCCCTGGTAATCTGGGAAACCTTGAAGGAAAAGGATCGGATGAGTTTTAGTAAGCTTATGATAATGTACATGTACCCACTTTGTAACCATATCTAAGAGCATTAACTCTGGCATTTTCAGAATTAAATCATCATTTGCATTTATCTCCCTTGTAATACATGATGTTGATGGCCTGATAATCTTGCCGCATAATATACACATAACATATACCCCCGCAATAGTGAGGCTTTTGAAAACATTTAGGAAACAACAGGCACTGATTTTGACAATCAAGCCTCCTTGTTCTCCAATGTTTTCCATACGATCCAAGAAAACGCATTTTAATTTCTCCTAACATTTTTCTTTTCCCAGCTACAGGTACCCGCTGCAAGTTGTACATCGTGATGACATGGTTTTTGAGAGGGAACTTGTGTGACATGTTGTTGCCCCAACCATATTTACAATAACCTCCCCTACGTCACCATGGATGTACAAGATCAACATAAGTTCAGCCTGATCTTGGTCCACACTCTCGACTTCTCTATTAAATCATTAAGTTTTACAGTCCCAAACTGAGGGAGGGGACGTGTGATACGCTTGTGACAAACCAAATTTATTCCTTTGCTGCCGACTTAAAAAATAAGTAAAATGTGCTACGCCCTATGAAAAGGGGATTAAATACATCTGCAAAAAAAAGTATTGATTCATGTCAGCTTTCGCAGTCCGCGCCGGCTGACCTGGGTTGAAACTGTTTGCTTTTTTGTAAATTTTCTTCATGTCAAAGGCCCTTTCTACGTCATGATTTAGTCCGTTATTAGACAAAATGGATTTTAGAGATCCATAATAATATGATGACTTGCCTGGCATAATGTATCACGGAGATGAATTAAACGCCCATTTCTTAAAGGGTATTTTACTCCTTATCGAGGTATAGAAGGAGATGCGAATGAATATGAGCCATGCTCTGTGAAAAGGGAGCTTAATGCATCTGCGAAAAGTATCGACCCAGGTCAGCCTGCGCAGTCCGCGCAGGCTGACCTGGGCCGACACTTTTCGCTATTTGTAAATTTTCTGTGTGCCCAAGGACCACTTTGTTTCATGATTAAGTTGGTTGTTAAAAAAAGTGGGTATCATGGATCCCTAAGTACGTGATGGCCTGCTTGGTACCATGGACCACGGAGATGCATTAAGCCCCCTTTTGTCAGAGCGTGGCTCCTATGATTTTGTTCATAATTAGCATATGGTCTCGGATAGTGTAGACCAAGATCAGACTGTGCGTACTGTGCAGTCTGATCCCGATATTTATCGTCCGCTTTATATATTTTAGTCACCACTCACAGTAAAAGAGTTAAATGAAATTCCACCCACGCGTTTTATTGACCCTTTACCAGACGACAATATTCTAGCCTTGTCCAAATTGAAAGCGTTTGCAGACGACAAATTGAATTCTACTTCAAACATGAAATTTGTCATTCAAAGTTCAGAAAACATTGTGGGAAGAGGAGAAAATGCTGGTGACCAGCATTTTCTCCTTTTCCCACACTGTTTTCAAAAAACTTCTCCCTCAGGGTCATTAACCCTCGGGATTGTATGATAACGGGTTAAAGTTCTTAAATATCCTAACTGAACCTATAACCCGCTACTCAGGACAAAATGAAAAGCACTGGTATATTGCCTGGATATGCATGTATGTGTAGATCTTCGAGTAAACTAGAAGAAAACATTCTTAAAAAAATAAAAAGAATGCTTGAGATCCTTTTTTTACATCCCTCACGATGTTTTCTTGATGTTGTAATTGCATTAAAATGCCACGAAAATGATAATAAAGGAGACAAACATACATCTCGCACCTAATTCACCTTTCACTTTGTTTCCGTTCATCTCTTCAGCCCAAGAGTGCGCGAAAAATGGAGGGTGCATTGTTCTTTTGGTGCGAAAGACCTGAATACGTTTGTTGTAATTTCAACTCTGTTATGTTTATATTATCTTCAATAGTATCGGACAGTGTAGATCCAAGACTAAGATCCACTTTCTATCTTGAATGATAGATGTACTAGTTAGTTTTCTGACTTTTTTTAATAAACTCTTTACCAGATGAGAAAATTTTGGACTGGACCAAACTGAAAGCATTTGCAGACGACAAATAAAATGTTGCTAAAATGACTATTTCTGTCTATCTGGGGTAGAAAACATTGTGTGAAAAGGAGAAAATGCTGGTAACCAGCATTTTCTCCTTTTCCCACAATATTTTCAAAACCCCTCTCTTTCAGGATTATTTAAAGTCCGGATTGTGTGGTAAAGGGTTAAAGGACTGTAAGGAAAAGGGTAACACGACATTTCGTACCGTCTGCCCCAGCTTGTAAATGGACACTTTGTTTTATGTAAGTTAACAACTTAGTAAAAATCTATAACATTTCAATAAAATGTGAAACTGCCTAATTAGGGCAAATGTTGAATTTAAGTCGGGCTAGACCAGCCCGTAACTTGTACAGAAGTAATGGTTTTCAGTCCATAGTGGGCGTGTTAGAACCCAGTGATGTTCTTTTCGGAGACAATAGAGCAAAGATCAGACTGCACTAACGTGCAGTCTGATCTTTGCTCTACTCTCTTCGATACCTGATGAATTGTTTAGTATTGACGATCTCAGTTTTAATCAATGATTTTTTAATAGGGGTTTGTTTTTTTTTTCATTATTAAATACCACAGGAGAATTTATATGGACTGGATCATACTCTTAATATGCAATAGAGGTATTAGGAAAGAAAACGTGTGCATTTATCTTTAAATATTTTGTATAATGCATTAACAAGCCTATTGCTGATCTTCCTAGATTTGGTTTTATATTAGAAGAAGAAGAAGAAGAAGAAGACGTGTGTTGGAGCAATTTAAGTTGAAAAGATGGTTCTTAGGCAAATAGAAATATACAAAAGGAATCGAGACAGACAAATGTACACACAAGCGGTGAGAGAGAGAGAGAGAGAGAGAGAGAGAGAGAGAGAGAGAGAGAGAGAGAGAGAGAGAGAGGAAGAAGAAGAGAGAGAAGGACAGAGAGAGAGAGAGAGAGAGAGAGAGATAGGGAGGGAGAGAGAGAGAAGAAGAAGAAAGAGAGAGAGAGGTAAAGAGAGAGACAGAGAGAGGGGCGATAGAGACGGGGAGAAAGAGAGAGAGGGAGAGAGAAAAATAGAGAGAGAGAGAGAGAGAGAGAGAGAGAGAAAAGTCGGGAAGAATGAAATTCTTAATTCAAGTAAAAGAATAGAACATTCAACATTATTTCCTCTCGGGCTTAATCATAGTTAGAAAGATGTCAAAACCGTACATTTTTGTCTAACCGAAATAAAACACATTAAAGTATATTTGTGGCTTGTTAACTGAGACCTACAAAATCTATGAATGAATGAAAAGGCGGTGTAAAGTTTTTAAGCACAGGTGTTCACAAGCTAATTAAAATTTTCTGTATAAAAACAGAATTTCTCTTCTTTCTCTTTTTTTTTTAATTTATATGGTCACAGAGTTGGGTTCCCGCCTATTACTTTATAAGAACTGTTTTGCCTTATTCTTTCTTTTTGTCCGAGCTAGAAACTTAAAAAAGATAATATAATTGAGCTATGCTCTGTAAAAAGGGGCTTAATGCATTTGCGAAAAGTATCGACCCATGTCAGCCTGCGCAGTCCGCGCAGGCTGACATGGGCCGAAACTTTTCGGTACCTTCATACTTATTGTATATCAAAGGACCATTCTACCTCATGATTCAGTCGGTCGTTTGACAAAATGGATTTTAACGATCCGTAATTAGGTGATGTCTTGCTTGGTGTAATGCATCACGGAGGTGCATTAAGTCCTCTTTTGCCACAGCATGATTCAGTTATGTAAAATCGAAAAGATTACTTCAAATTCAAACGATCTTTTAAAAGAACAAGTAAGTATGAACATGGGAATAAGTTGTTGTATATATTCCACGCCATGAAATCTTTTAAACTGAGAACTAGCGTCTTATTGCATTGTATTGCATTGTGTTGTAATGTGTTGTTCTGTGTTGTATTGTATTGTATCGTGTTGTTTTCTTTGTCCGTCGAACATTCAAAATTATACAGAGTGTAAGATGACCGAACACAAGACTGGTATTAGTCCGTTAAATAGAGCATTTTCATGAAAAAAAAAAGAATATTAATAATAAAACTGAAAATCAAATACAGTTATACAATGTTCCCTATGTCTGGTTTAACGTGTATTTTAGATAAAGGGCAAATTACAACACACATTTCTATTGTTATATTATAGTTGTGTACCTTGTTTATTAGAATGACTCAGTTGCAAGGCCTGGATGCCAGGCTAACCGAACACGTGCTTGAAGCTATCCGAGAACCTCCAATCTCTCACGGAAACGCCCGAGCGGTCATGAACCGTTATAGCTAAAAACCCATTATTTGCTACATCAAACGAAAGTTGAAACATGTAAAGCTATGAAATTTAAAACTTATCCCAATTGTCACAAGTTTGGCTCTTCATTGTGCATGAACTCTTTAATCATTTTCTAACAAAATTGTATTTAATAGTTATGATAAAATGTCATCAGCTATAAAACCCGTCATCATCTCGCCATGTATCAACTTATCTGTAATAAAGGTGACACACATCAAAAACTTTGTAAAAAGCAATCGCTCCTTTTTCATCTAGATTTTAAGGATAGTGCACCCTAATGGGATTCGGGTAACATCGCCTTTCATCGCCAAATTCGTACGGATTCGACTAAGACTCGGGTAATCTATAATCGATGCTAGGAAGCAGGGTCTATCGGCTGATCGATTACGGATTACCCTAGTCTTAGCCGAATCCGTACGTTTTTCGGCGATGAAAGCCGATGTCAAACGAATCCCATTAAGATGCCCTATCCTTAAAACCTGACCTGTGCCTTCGCTTCAATAACCCATACTGTAATAGATTTAGGCCTATTTTTCTTGTTGATGACGAAAAACTGTGTTTAGTTCAAGTCAATGAAATACTCTGTATTCCGTACTAATATCCATTGCCCGGTTTCATGAAAAAACTTAAGTCTCTTCTTTTTGCTCAAATCGGCTAACAGACTTATTTTCCGACTTGAGTTGAGTTTCGTTTATTTGAGATGCATATCACCAACACTAACAGACTACAGTAACATTCTCAATCCTGACCTGACACAGCCCGCCCTGGTAGCTCAGTGGTTAGCGTATCGGACTTGTGACCTGGTGATTGTGAGTTCGATACCCGGTTGATGCAAGCTTTCTCTTCGACGATTTTTCGCCTCTCACCTCTGATGCATGTGAGACAGTAGTCAGTGACTGGGAAAGTAAGTTTTGTCAGTAGTGGTGTGAGAAAGCTAGGAAACACATGTGTAGGTGCACTGACCGCCGTGATATGACCTAAGCTTTTAAAACGGCGTTAGACTACAATTCAATCAATCAATTCAATGAACTGACACAACGTCTCAGACTCAGGTCAGCAAAATAAATGACTCAAGTCTGTTAACTTAGTTAAATCCGTTTGTTTTCCTGAGGTGAGTCTAAAACGTTGTGTCCACTCAGTATCAGAAACACGTTCACAAAAATATTTCAAAAGCCTGTTTTTTTTCAGGGTCGGTTTTACTCGAGATCGTTTGGTAAAGGCATAAATAAGAATGTTCTAGGTTTCGCCAGTATAAGGATTGTTCTTCTGTTGTGCCTTGCCCAAGGACACTACTAGGCGAAGAGACACCAGCAGGGATCGATCCTCTGGAGTAAGGGTAGGCCTCCTCAACCACTGAAAAAAATCTGACGAAAATTGAATGTATGCTTTAAGGTGAACAAAAATTGCTACCTACACACATTTTTTTTTCCTACGTCTTGCATACTTTTGAAAAAAGAATTGGTCGTTACAAACAATTAAGCTACATTTGCCTAAATTCAATCTATCATACAATTTTGATGTGGAATTTTTTTTTTTTTAAATTCCTTGTTCTGTAAAAATGTTGACATTTAAAAAGATCCATGTGTACAATACTTGCACTTCGAGATCAAACTTGGTCAATCGCGGTTCCATTGTAATTTAGCGTAGTGGCTTAAATTGGAAACCTTCAACCTACTTTAGTATAAGTTGTTAATAAGTTAAAATGTAAATTTTTTGCCTGATGACAAAATTTTAGATTTAGAAAGAAAGTTGTGTCACTACTAGTGTGAGAAAGCCAGGAAACAACATGGGTGCGTCACTGACCGCCATGATATGACCTAAGCTGTTAAAATGGCGTTAAACTCCAATACAAACTAAACCAATACAATTGTCTTTACATCAAACTATTCGAACGGACTACAAGTATAAACATTTTTTTCGTGATAATGGTTTATTACTGCCCACCCCCCCTTTCCCCAACCTAATATATCCAATTCAGAAGATTCTAAAATGGGGCATAGTCGCAGTTACAGAATAAGCCCTCAATCTGCCCAATCATTCACATATAGCGGGTTCTGTTTGTAATTGAGCTTAAACAAATTATCTTTCTTGAAAAATGAATGCAAAGTAAACAGTGGCAATAGGCCGGGAATCCTAATTTACAACCGGACAATTTATTGGGATTAAGACCGGCGACTGCACAGATGCGACTTATTTCTGGGAAAAATGATGGAGGTAGCCCGAATAACGATAAAATATAAATGATAACGGTAATCTAGGAGATGCAGACATTTACTGTTCTGCAGAGTCCGTCAGACAGGAATACTTAGAGGATATTTGTTTTTTACTGTAAAAGATCGAAATTTATTTTATCGAGTGAACATCATCGGTAATATTTTCAGTGAAAATATTACCGATGATGTTCACTCGATGAAATAAATTTTGATTTTTCTCCGTAAAAAATCAAATATTCTATCTATTTCATGCTTTTAACCCTTTTGGGGGGAAACTTACATCAAAATCCAGTACGGTTCTTTTAGGTGATTCCCCGTGGCGTAACCCCTCTGCATAGCAACGTATTAAAATATTACGTCAAGCGCGAGAAATGTAGGGTAAATTACGTCATATTTCCATCTGGTTGAGAGGCACGCGCATTTTTACCTAGGTAACTAGTGCGCAACTGTTTCCGCCTTCAATTGAAGAGTTAGAGTATAAAAATCGGTATTTTTCACTGGTCGTAACCATAAAATATCGAAAAATATTTCACTGTTATTTCTCGATAACCTTACCGGAAAGCATGAAATAAATAAATCTCTACTTAACAACTTGCAACCAAACTTTTACTAAAAAGAAATGAGTGGCGCCTATGATAAAGGCAGTTAAATGCATTTCCGTGAGGCATGATACCAAGCAAGTCATCACATAATTATGATCCATAAAATCATTTTTGTTTAACAAGCGATTAAATAACTAAATCATGACGTAGACATGCAGAAAATTTACCAATAGCAAAAATGTTTCGACCTACGTCAGCCTGCGCGGACTGCGCAGGCTGACGTAGGTCGATACTTTTTTGCAGGTGCAATAAACGACCTTTTCACAGATCATGGCTTAAATGTTTTTTGAAAAAAAAAAAAACAGAAAAAGGAATAAATTCATTGGTTTTGGACCGATTTTCTTTTTCTTAACTCGGTTCGACAAAGTCCGGTTTCGAGTCGCTTAAGCCTTTTCCAAACAATCCAATGTCTTTACGATACTAAACAGGGCTTTTGAAAACATTTTAGGAAAAGAAGATACTGAAAGTAAACAGCATTATTCTTCTTTCCTATAGTGTTATCTATCGTCTCATTGATTTGAGCCACATTTAATTTGTCGTCTGCAAGTACTTCCAATTTGGAAGAATGAAAAATTTAGTCGTCTGGTAAAGAGTTATCTCTCTACAAAACGAAAAAGTTTACTGTCTTCCAATTTAAAATCATTTGTAGACGACAATTGTGGTTCAAAGTTGTTAAAGCACGTGATTTTTTTTTTTTTCATGGGGTTCAGTTCTTACACCGGCATCTAGAAAAATTCAAAATACAGGATTTTCAGATTTCCTCAAAATGAATAAGAGATTTTAAGTTTAACATACATATAAGTGAAAAAATCATCAAGGACAATATCTCCTGTTGCCACATTGTTTTCAAAAAATAATAGCTCAATGTATGATGATAAAAGTGGTTTGCAAAAGGTACAAGTTGACCCCTGAAAGAAAGGCGTTGTCTGCGCATGTCATATTCTTTGAAGATTCGATCTGTCTGCTATGACGCATCACCGATTCCATATACTAGGGAAAAGTAGGGCTTGTACCGAAGCTATTACCCAAGCCTGTAGGAGCTGTTTTTAAAAATGGCCGGTGCATAGGCTACATGCTAGCTGATCATAGCTGAATGAATCGCATCAGGTAGCGTTTTATTGAGTAAATGTTTATTTGATTTTGAAATTCAAAGTAACGGTTTGTCGTTTAAAAGTAGTCCGGTTCTGTACCAAGAATGCCCAAATTAGATAGATGTGTATTTGTAGAATGCCATCTAGCGGAAGATAATGGAAAGACAGGTGAAGGTTAATTCTAAATGGTTCGCTCCACTTCATGTTCACTCCTTCATAGTCATCGTCATTATGATGTTCGTTCCTGAATTCATGGCAAACCTTGTTATGAAATTTATAATTAGATTACCCTACAACTTGTTATTCGATTCAATCAATACAAACCAATTGATTCTATTGTGACGGATGGCTCTTTGACCCAGGTCATGGGTTCTTGAAAACTTCTATAATCATAAGGCTTGGACAAAATTTCTCTGCTCACGGCCTCCGGAACTCTTTACCACACAATCCCGAATTTCAACGATCCTTATGAAATAGTCTTTTGAAAACCTTGTGGGAAAAGGAGAAAAATGCTGGTAGCCAGCATTTTCTCTTTTTCCTATAAGGTTTTAACCACACAATCCCGAGTTTTAACGACCCATAGGAAACAGTCTTTTGAAAACCTTGTGGGAAAAGGAGAAAATGCTGGGTACCAGCATTTTCTCCTTTTCCATCATGGTTTTCTACACTTTCACAGACAATTACGATCAGTTTAGCCAAATTTAATATGTCGTCTCTAAATGCTTTCAATTTGGGCTGGTCTAAAATTTTGTCGTTTGGTACAAAGTTAAAATTTCTTGCAGCAAACGTCTTCCAGAAGATGCTAGTAGAATAGCGGAAAACATGTTCTCCTTTACGCAAGGACTGTTTAATTTTCGTTCATTTATCCTCGCCATCGTACAAGATACAGGACGAAACTTAATCAAAGTTACGCCTGGTTCTTTAAAGGCCCATTTGCAAAAATGAGACAATGCTAGTTTTAAAATCCATTTTAAATTAACCCATACCATTTAAAAGTGTGGAAATAATAGTGAAAATGACAATCTGTTATTGTACGGTCGGTCCAAGTGTTAGTAGCTGGCAGAAAAACGAATTTTAATACTTGGTAAAAAGTTGCCAAAGTCGCTTTATCTCATCTTTACTTTTATACCTGGTTTTATAGTTCATTTTTCTGCCGGTGACTAACACCTGGACCGACCGTAAAACAACAGATTTTCATCTGGGAACCCGATATATGCTGCGTACCATAGTCTTCTATGCGGACTGCGCAGACTGACCTGAGTCGATACTTTCTGCAGATGAATGAAAGCCTTTTTTGACAGAGCATGCCTCAGTTTTTGAATGAGACAATTCTGTCAAGGGGTCGTGAGAATAAAATGTAAAATAAGCCCCATCAATCGTACAGTATGCAAGGTCTCCTAAATTATTTTACAGAACTGTTTTGTTATTGATATAATTGGTCCAGTCTAATTTTTAAAGGCCCAGATGTGTGCAGTGATAAGACATGGCAGTTTGCGGGAAAATGCCATCATAAATTCTGCCCAAATAAAAGTTCCTTGTCAACCGGGCGCGAGGGGTCGAACAAAAACACTGAATAACTGAACAGCAGTTCTTGTTTACATTGCGAAATTCGTCTTGTTCGCGTTCGAGGGCAAAACACATTAAAACTTTGAAGTGGAATAATTAAAAGATTGGGGTCTCTGTAAACGAGGGGGTGATTAAATTCTACCAGCAATCTTATTAATCACTCGCCAAAATTTTTCCCAAACTGCCTTGAAACCAAATGACCGACACATAAGGACCACTGAAGACATCGTTTGAGTCGACCCTTTTTTATGTTCTATATTACCCCAGCAGGATTTGTGCATGACATATCTAAGCATAAAGGACAGAAACTCGTGGCTTACGACAATGTATTTCTGCCGCTAAGTTTTAAAACATGCTATGACAGAGGAAGCCATTGCTCGTAACGAGCAATGGCTTCCTCTTTCATAGTATGTTTTTTAAGTCTAAGTAGGTTGCTTTCAAAAAGTAAATCTCATGTTGAAAAGGGACAAAAAAAGGTCAATGAAGGCCCCCAATGCATACCGTGACTGCGCATGGGGCCTTTGTTGGCAAACTGTATTCAACTGGAGTCATAATTTGTTTTTAAAGAGCTTGAGAAAAATGAGGGAGCCATATTTGGTGCGTCGTGTAAATTTAGCGAAAACTTAGCTATGCCATGACTACAATAATTCAAGGTCAATATTGTGTTACTTGTAATACACGAAAAATCCAAACAACAACACAGTTGTAGGGGGTAATATAATTGTCGCAATCGCTTTATATATTTAGAAATGAAATATTTATCGTTTATAGCATTTACTTAAGTTTTGTTTTATATATTTCTATATATGGACAGACATTTGGTTTAGTCCTTACAAAGTGACACACTATCGCCGTTATACAAGCCTTGTATTTCGTGTTTTTGTGCTACGGAATACATAACTGTAGTATCATTTGAAACACTTACGTATTTGTTTGTTGTTGCTGATAAAGCTGCTACGGCGGACATCAAAAGCCCAATAGTGACCAATAGTAAACAATCTGTGTGTAAGAATGCGTTTAAATTTAAATTATACCTTGAAAAGTATGGAAATTATAGTGAAGATGACAATTTGTTATTGTACGGTCGGTCCAAGTGTTAGTCCAAGGTAGAAAAATAAATTTCAAAACTATTTTAACAGTTGCCAGGTCGCTCTGTCTATTGTTTACTTTTTGCCTGTATTACATTTCATTTTTCTTGCAGCGACGAACACTTGGACGATCATACAATAACAGATTGTCATCTTCAAATAATTTTAATCCCAAACCCAAATGGTTTAGCTAATCAGAAGCTATGTTACGTTCAAATTTGGAAAGTTCTGGAGAATAACACTAAGACTGTTCTTCAGAATGGTTGGTGAATACGGATCCTGGTGTTTTATTTCAGCCAGTAAAACTTCTTGCCCCAGAAACTTTAGAGTATGTGCAATGTTTGAGTTCTATGAAAAGAGGGTTAAATGCATCTGTAAAGAGTATCGACCAAGGTCAGCATGCGCAGTCCGCGCAGGCTGACCTCAGTCGGAAGTTTTTGCTATTCATAAATTTTCTGCTTGACCAATGACCGTACTACCTCATGGTTCAGCAGGTTTTTATACAAAAAGGAGTTTTTTGCCAGAGCATGGCTCATTCTTCTTTGTTGGTGATTACAAACACAGACTTCCTACGGCGACCACTGACCCATGAACCCCAGGAGAGCAACAAAGTTAACTTGCTCGTCACCTTTGAATGTTACGACATGTGTTCGATTTGTGACGATACAAATTACAGTTAGGCAACTTATATCATGCGTCTGCATCCACACGTACAACTCGGAAAACAAATACATGTAATTGATAACCTGAGATAGCTCGTGAAGCCTGGCTCCATTGGTTAATTGGCCGCATTGGTAGATGCCATCGTTTGGAGCTTATAAATGTAGAGATACAATGTAGAGCTTATTAAATGTTGCAATCCAAGCCTCCAACAAGCAACTCTGAAAATCCACACTATACAAATTTAGCTGAGATAACACTGAAAAATGTTGGGTTCCATGGAACTGTTTCTCCCACTATCACATTTTGCCTGAGCCGCACATATTGTTCAAATTCTAAATTTCAAGACTAGCAGTCTGCCCTTGCCCGTTTGAAAAATAAGCCATGCTCTGCGAAAAGGGGACTCAATGCATTTGCGAAAATTATCGGCTCATGTCGGCCTGTGCAGTCCGCGTCATTTAGATAGCTCGAAGAGTAAGAATCTGTCAGTTCATAAGCTCTAGAAGGGCCTATAGAGCTACCCGCCGCTAATAAATGTAAAGCTCATTTAGAGTCCTTGGCCGGAGCTAATTGAGTGCAATCAGGTGAACTCAGGCGCAATGAAGCGAACATGGAAATGAAAACGCTGAAGTTGGTAATGATATTTCAATACAAATACAGGCTTTCCAACGTCACTAAAACAAGTATTAAAGGCGTGAAATTTCATCGTTCTCTATACAGATGTATCCAGGTTCTATTGAAGTGAATGATTTGTTTTCATACAGTTTAACCCTTTACCAAACAATCCCTGGTTTTCACGACCCTGAGGAAGAAGCCTTTTTGAAAACATTGTGGGAAAAAGAGAAAATGCTGGTAACCAGCATTTTCTCCTTTTCCCACAATTTTTTCTATCCCTCCCAAATTAAACTTCAATTTTTGAGTAGCATTAATTTTGTCGTCTGCGAAAGCTTTCAGTTTGGATAAGTCTATAACTGTGTCGTTTGGTAAAGAGTTAAGACGCATTTTGCGCCTCGTCGCCTTGCAAAGTAGTTCTCTACTTAACCTCTGTAACGTTAAATCTCTGCTGAAGAGAATCGAAGAGAGGTTGATTATGGTCTATCCGCAGTTTAAAAAGATGCATATAGGCTGTCACGAAAATATGCATTTAAATGTACATGTACTTCTATCTTGTAAAAGTTACCATTTTACAACTTATTTCTTACTGTAAAAGCCCGTCCTGGTAGCTCAGTGGTTAGCGTATCGGACTCGTGACCAGGGCCCCGTTTCACTAAGCTAGTTACGAACAAAATTTGCGTAAGTTTTAGGTAACTATAGTATAGTGGCATTAATCTGCTACGAGATACATGATAACTATCATGATTATTTTAGAAAACTAATGCGCTAAATCAAAGTTTCCTGGAAAATTTATCTGGATAAAATGAAAGATAAAATATCCAGGAAACTTTGATTTATCGCAATAGTTTTCTAAAATAATCATGATAGTTATCTCGTATCTAGTAGCAGATTAATGCCACTATACTGTAGTTACATAAAACTTACGCAAATTTTGTTCGTGACTACCTTAGTAAAACGCGGCCTTGGTGATTGTGAGTTCTATACCCGGTTGAGGCAGACCCTCTCTCCGGCGATTTTTCTCCTCTCAACTCTGATGCATGCGAGAAAGTAGTCAGTGACTTGGAAAGAAAGTTGTGTCAGTACTGGTGTGAGAAAACCAGGAAACACATACGTAGGTGCACTAACTGCCGTGATATCACCTAAGCTGTTAAAACGGCGTTAAACTCAAATTCCATCAATCAGTCTTAGTGAAAAAAAAAACAACAAACGCACAGTGTGAAAGAGAGAAAAAGTACGAAAAGAAATTAACCAAAGTTGTTAAAAATTTGTTTTACAAGAAAAAAAAAAACATCTAGATCTATTAGTAAAAAGAAAAATTATCATTCATACATTTATACATAAATACACATTTACGATATTGCATCAACGTCACCAGAATCGACTAATGAATTCGAGATTCACTCCATTATCAATCTAATTAATGTTCACAACAGTTTTGATGTGTCTGTTATCATTGGTGTTGTTTCCTTATTATTATCATTCTTTTGCTTCAACATTTTAACCCATAACTCATTATGTATGGTCATGTGTCTTGTTCTTCTGTTGAAGTCGGAATTCGTTAAAAGGAGAAGCCCGTTCATTATAATTATAACACTCGTGAACTTTTAATGTTCAACTATGCGCCGAAGAAGATACCCTCAGAGTAAATAAAGATACTTATTTCATGCTTTGCGGTAGTTTATCGAGAAATAATGGCGGAATATTGTTCGATATTTCATGGTTAGGACCAGTGAAAAAATAACGATTTTATTTTCAAACTCTTCATTTGATGGCGGAAACAGTAGTTCCCGCGCACTAGTTACCTAGGTAAACAGCGCGTGCCATTCAGCCAGATGGAAATATGACGTAATTTACCCTACATTTCTCGGGCTTTACGTAATATTGTAATGCGTTGTTATGCGGAGGGGGAACGCCACGGGGAATTACCGAAAACAACCGTACTGGATTTTAATGCAGCCGCTCGTGAAATATTACCGATGATGTTCACTCAATAAAAATAAATTTCTATCTTTCAGCGAAAAAACAAATATCCTCTATATGTACCCTGAAAGTCAGAAATATCAAATCAACCTTAATATCTTGGTTCAATAATAGCCTGTATACCATTTCCTTCACATAATAATCCTCAAAATGGCTTGGATCAAGTTGGCAGCTCCTAGTTTATCGTTATTAAATCCATCTAAAACTACAAACATTTAAAGTATCCTTATTTCATTTCTACTTTTATTTACAAAGCAATTATATTACTCGACTCTTTCTTTTGTTATTAAGCCAAGAAAAAATATTATGCATTTTTTTTTTTTACATGTACAGAATACAAACAATAAACATTATGTTATCCCGCTCTTAATTCCTCGGATTAAACTGTATTCCCAACTGTTTCTTTAAAACAGTTTTAGCCAAAAGTCAAAATAGTGTATATACCATGAAATTTCATTAGTCAAAAAATAAATAAAACAAACTCTAACATCCTGTGTTAATTGATATTTCTTTTTCCTTTTTTCATACATTCTATTTGATAGTAAATGACATAGATCAAGATGTCACTTACATTTAGTTTTTTAATCATTGTAAAATTTATCCAAATCTACCAACATTTGGCAGAAAAAAATATATGAGCCGTGCTTTGGCAAAAGGGAGTTCAATGCATCACCGTCATGCGTCATACCAAGCAAGTCATCACAAAGTTATATGGATCCCTAAAATCGACTGAATCGTGGGGTAAAACAGTCCTTGGACATGAAGTATGGCGACGATATTTGAGAATCACTGAAGGTAGTTATACCACAGCGTACATGTATCTGCGACATGTATCTGCCATAGAACATTTTGCAAATTTTCCCACATTCAGTGCTTTCCAAAGCTATAAAATGCAGCATTTACATTCGAGCCGTCTTCTGTTAAAAGGGGGCCTGTGCAACTGCAAAAAGTATCGACCCATGTCAGCCTGCGCAGTCCTCGGACTGCGCAGGCTGACATGGGTCGATACTTTTTGCTCTTCGTAAATCTTCTGTAAGTCCAAGGACCATTCTACTTCCAGATTCAGTCGATTGTTAGACCTAATGGATTTTATGGATCCTTAACTAGGTAATGACTTGCTTGTTATTTTGTATTACAGAGATGCATTAAGCCCCGTTTTGCCAGAGCATGGCTTAATTACATGGAGAAAGGGAATCATAATTATAAGGCAATGTAACAGTGAAATAAGACCCTCCCACAAAACCACAATCATAACAAGCCGTTGGGAGTTTTGAGGTTTTCTCTCAATAAGAACAGGAATCATGCCCTGTGAAAAGGGGATTCCATTCATCTGCAAAAAGTATCCACCAAGATCAGCACGCATAGTCCACGCAGGCTGACCTGAGTCAAAACTTTTTTTCTATTGGTCAGTTTTTTGTATGTCCAAGGACCATTCTACGTCCAGATTCAGTCGGTGGTTAGACTTAATTGACTTTGTGGAACAGAAATTTTGTGTTTTTTTGCTTGTTATAATGCATCATAAGAATTCATTAAACCCCATTTCCAAAGATCATGGCTCATATTTGGCCTGCAACACGGGAAAAGGGGCATTCAGACATTTGCGTAAAGTGTCGTTCCGGATCAGCCTGACCACTCCCTGCAGACTAATCCGAAACGACAATTTCTGGTTTTGTGTAATTTTCTATTTTGCGCAAGCCTACTGTGGGACAAAATCTGTTGTAGTCGTAAAGTGCCGTCTCGGATCCGAGACGACACTTTACGCAAATGTCCGAATGCCCCTTTTCGCGTGTTGCAGGCCATTTATAGTAATGGTAAGAATCTCGACTCAGTCATTTTTTTAAAAGAAAAGTGCGACCAAATCGAATTGAACTTTGAAAAACATTATACATAATGCTTTAGCAATACATTTCTGACGGTCACATTTCTCTACCCTCCCTCTTTCCCCCCCCCCCCCCCGAAAAAAAAAAGTTTCCCTTTTGCATAGATATTTTTTCCCCTTTTTTTCCGGAAACAATTATCAATTATCTTGTGCTTATAGCAAGAGAAAAAAAGTCATCATGAGTTTATGGGTTAAACGTTAAAGTTAATGTGTTAAAAGCATCACAATTTCAAAATCCTGGTCAACTGGAAAATCTGGTGATGACATCTATACATCCATGTATCGTATATCCCCTGTACCCTCGGGCACTTTAAACCCACATCCTCTACCCTAAGCTTACAATAACAGTGAGACAGGTGACGGGATTATATAGAATTAACAGGTGTTGTATGACTAATTGAAATATAAGCTTTTTCATCATCATATCTATTCGACAAAAAACTAACGTAAGCTGGAATGTAAGTTTTCCGTCGTAATCAAGTACAATTTTACTAACGTATTGGAATGGGGTTTTTTTGGGAGAGAGACAGACAGACAGACAGACAGACAAACAGAAAGAGACAGAGACAGAGACGGAGACAGAGAGACAGAGAGACGGAGACAGCGACAGAGAGAGAGAGAGAGACAAAGACAGAGACAGCGACAGCGACAGACAGAGACAGCGACAGACAGAGACAGACAGACAAAGACCATGGAATGTGGCCACCAGAGAGAGATCATGGAATGTGGCCACAGACTGACACATATTATATTCATATTCCGTAATATAGAATGATGCATGTCCTCATGTCTTCCGTAACTGTTGTCTGTATTCAACTGTTACCGCATAAAAGAGAAAAAAGATTTAGAACGGGAGACAGAGAGACGCAACAGAGGCAGACAGAAATGGGTGAAATAAAGGGATAATAAGAAATTAGTCATGTTCTTGCAAAAGGAGCTGTAAATGCAGCTGCAAAAATTATCGACTACGTCGTTGAATTTTTTATACGCACATGCTTACGAACTCATATTGTGCATAAATGGTGCTACGCCTGGGTCAAAACTTTTTGCTCTTTGGAAATTTTCTGCTTTTCCAAGGACCAGTCTACCTCATGAATCAGTCTGTTGTTGGGCTATAATTGTATGATTTGCTTGGCATAATGCACTATGGAGATGCATTAAGGATAGGGCACCCTAATGCGGATTCCTGTAACATCGCCTTTCATCGCCGAAAAACGTACGGATTCGGCTAAGCCTCGGGTAATCCGTAATCGATCGGTCGATAGATGCTGGTTCCCCGCATCGATTACGGATTACCCGAGTCTTAGCCGAATCTGTACGATGAAAGGCGATGTTACACGCATCCAATTAGGGTGCCCTATCCTTAAATTCGCTTTTGAATAGAGCGCTGCTCCGCTTTATTATAAGGATAAGAAGAGAGATGACTGACCCACATATCCCAATGAAGTTCTGTAGAATTAAAGACAGAAAAGAAGCCAAGACAGCCTGATCCAGAAACTGCAGGGTCCGTATTCACCCATCATTCTTAAGAACATTCTTAGTATTATTCTCAAGAATTTTCTAAATTTGAAAGTAACGCAACTTCTGATTGGCTAAACCAAATGGTTTAGCCAATCAGAAGTTGAGTTACTTTCAAAATCTGTTAAAAGAATAAAAATGAAATCAAAACTGGTAGGTGAGTACGAACCAGAACTAAATAGGATGGTCCTAGCCCACGTGTCCTATGTGTAAAAGTATCCCACAGTTAATTAGTGACCCCCTTCAAGTGTCACCGCATTACGCCACACCTTCAATAATGAGGGTTTTTGTCAGGGGTGTGAAGTGGACTGAGGGCTGTGGGGAAACAATCGCCTATTTACGGGTGGTCATGACAGGATCCTGTTGGGTTTAAAGAAAGAGAATTGATAGGATTAAGAAAAATATTATAAACCCATTAACCCTTCACCCGTTATTTCATAGCATACGTATCCTGTTAGAGCAAAGTTACTGCGATGTTTATCTCTTGATCAGACGACAAACTTTTTATAGTCGACCATTTCTTAAGCATTCTAGATGACAATCTAAATGTGGCCATAGTAATGGATTTTGTCTTGAAATGGGTAAAATACAATCTGGGAAAAGGATAAAATGCTGGTTACCAGCATTCTCTCCTTTTCCCATAATGTATTTTGAGGCCTTCTTTATCAGGGTCGTAGGGTCACAAAAGAGGCAATAATTTTTTCTATGACGATTTTTTCTCCTTTTTAGAGTCATTTTTCTTTTTACGTTGAATCTGCTTCAAGAAAACAAGATTACGGTCTTACTACTGGCTTGGACGAGCGCTCGATGCTACTTCAACTTAAGCCGAACACTGGTAGCTCAATCGGTAGCGCATAGGACCTGAGAACAGGGAGTCGCTGGTTCGATCCCCGGTTTGGCCAATTTTCCGAGGATTGACGACAGTCATTGCAACAGGAGTTATTCTTCTCTCACCGCTGACCATTGTTTCGACGATGGTTATGTGGGAAAGCAGCTAGTGGTTTGGAAAGACTATTTTGAGGGGTACTGGTGAAGAAACTCCAGGAGAGAATGGATAGGTACACTGACTGCCGCGATATAACTGAAATAACGTTGAAAACGGCGTTAAACATTACAATGAATCAGTCAGTCTTCAACTTATTAAGAATTTCTTCGATTTTCTTCCGCGTCATTCGATTTATGTCCTTTTTTCTAATATTTTATACAATTGTACCAAATTAACAGGATTTCCAACCAGATGTCTTTTCCAAATAAACACTTGAGATATTTCGTATTTATGAAAAAAAGAATAAATATCCGGAACAGATCAAGTTTCATACCACCAAAGTAGTGGAAGAAAAGAAAAGGGGCGAAGCCATTCTACTTTACCAAACGAAAAAAAATTAGGATTGTCCAAATTCAAAGCATACACAGACGACAAATTAAGTGTTACTCAAATGGTTGGATTTTTGTTTGAAGGGTTAAAAAACATTGTGGGAAAAGGAGAAAATGCTGGTAACCAGCATTTTCTCCTTTTCCCACGATGTTTTCAAAAGGTTTGTTCTTTAAAAACTCGGGATTGTGTGGTAAAGAGTTAAAATGCATCACCTCCTGAAACATTACGTTGCAGCAGAAACATTCGACCGAAAACTTGGAGTTTTCAATATCAATTTTGGTTTATTACGAGAGTACTAGATTATTAGCCCGGGTCCAGTCGGTAATAATCTTTTATTCACTCCTTATCGTGGTCGTCCGTTGATGGTCTGTACAGATCTGTGGCAAAACGATTTATCGCTTCCGTAATTATTACCTCATTTTTTACAAAGTAACGTCCGAATGATAAAAAAGGAAAAAAATGAACGGACTGGAACCCAGGCTACTGGTATATGGGAATACGTATGGAAAAAGAGAGAGAATGATTGATTGATTGTATGGTGTTTAAAGCCTTTTTCAACATTATTTCAGTTATATCGCGGCGGCCCGTGCACCTATCCATGGTTTTCCGGAGTCCCTTGTACCAGTACTCCGCACAATTTTCTTTCCAAGCGACTGGCTGCTTTCCCACATAATCATCGTCGTGACAATGGTCAGCGGTGGGAGAGGAACGAATACTGTGGCAATGACTATCATCCATCCTCGGAAAGAAGTTGGCCGAGCCAGGGATCGAACCCACGATCCCTTGTTTTCAAGTCCTGCACGCTACCGACTGAGCTACTGGGGCTCGGCAGAGAGAGAATGAGGGTAACGAAAGTGCTCGTTACGAAACGTCGACCATATTTATTTCAAAGGTAATCTGCGAACGATTGTTAGACAAGCTGAGGTCGCATGGGCTGAGCAGTGTCGAAACTTTTTGCTTTTGCTAAATTTTCTACATATCAAAGGACCATTCTACCTCATGGTTCATTTTGTTGCTAGACAAACCGTATTTTATGGATCTGTGATAACTTGATTCGTATAGCAAATCACGGAGGTGCATTTAACCCCAGTTTGCCAGAGGATGGCTTAAATACATGTACGGAATATGGATTGCTCTGGCAACGGAGAGACAGCCCACCTATCTGTCCTATATAGCCTAATACATTAATCTCGGGGCCGTTGCAAGTGTGCCATTCTATTCTATTCTACTCCATTCTATTCTGTTCTCTTATAATGGGTTTTAAAAGGCACTTAACCCGCCAATTCTTCTTTCAAATCAATTTCCATTTCTGACATATCCGACCATAACAAGACTACATTTCGAGATCAAATAAAAGGCCTTTTTTATTCACAAAACAGAAAAAACGTTAGAGACCTACTTTAGAATATTAAAATATGTCCTGATAATTGGCTTTGACGGGCCAAGCCACTGAAAGCCGAAATCTTCTTAAATGACATGTAAAAGTATACAGTGAAAAACTGTGTATGACATTACAAAAATAAATAAAGTGAAATCTAACGCTTGTGTGTTTTTCAAGTGATATATTGATTTAGAATTAAGATTTTATTCTTTATAATTTGTTCTACCTCGTAATACGACCGTTTTTCCCGACAATACCTCATTTAGTCAGGCCTTTGAAGTCTGAATTGACATTGACGAATTTGGACACTTATATATGGCTTGCAACACGCGAAAAGGGGTATTCGGACATTTGCGCAAAGTGTCGTCTCGGATCAGCCTGCGCAGTCCGCACAGGTTAATCCGAGACGGCACTTTACGACTACATTAGATTTTGTGCTACAGTAGACTTGCGCAAAACAGAAAATTACATAAAAACGAAAAGTGTCGTTTCGGATTAGCCTGCGCGGACTACGCAGGCTAATCCGAGGCGACACTTTACGCAAATGTCCGAATGCCCCTTTTCGCGTGTTGCAAGCCAATGAGCCATGCTCTAGGAAAAGGTGGTTTAATGCAAATTCCGTGATGCATTATACCAGGCAAGTCATCAGATAGCAATGGATCCATAAAATCTACTTTGTGTGACAAACGGCTGAATCCTGAGATAGAATGATCCTTGGACATACAGAAATTTTACCAAAAGCAAAAAGTTTCGATCCAGGTCAGCCTGCGCGGACTGCGCAGGCTGACCTAGGTCGATACTTTTTGCAGATGCATTTAAATACCCTTTTTATAGAGCATTGCTCCTATTCACGGGGTATATAGAGATATTGGATACCAAGTTTTCATCGTAATACACTCGCCTCGGTTAAAGTCTTTAACAGATGACAGAATTTTAGACCCGTCTATATTGAAAGTAATTGAACACGATAAATTAAATATGGCTAAAGTGATGGGATTTGTATGTGAAAGGAAAGAAAAAACTTGTGAGAAAAGGAGAAAATGATGGTTAGCAGCATTTCCTCCTTTTCCCGCAAAGTTTTCAAAAACACTTCTCCGTCAGGGTCGTTAAAAACTGGGATCATCTGGTGAAGGATTAAGGCTACCCGTACAAGTAGGTAACAAGAGATTTTAACCCTGAAAGTGCCTTTCACAACTATAGATTCCTTTCCGGTCAGTGTAGATCAAGATCAGACTGCACAAAATGAGACGTTCTGTATAAAAGCAACCATGAAATTACAAGTATTTGGGTCTTATTTCTAGAATGAAAATGTCTGTTGGGTTCACTCGACGCTCCAATGATTAAATCTTGGTCTTACGTTTTTAACTACATGTATATGTAAATCAAGTCCAATATCAGCTTTAAGCTCTTGTTCAGGCTGATCTTTGATCATCATTACCGAAAACAAACTCTTTAAGCTTATTTTTCATAAAGTAAGCTTTCTTAAAAGCACTTAGTATAGCTATGCTATGCTATTAGAGCTGGCTTTGAGGAGAGTTCAGCTAAACGACGCCGAGTATCAACGATCCGAAACCCAAGACTGCTAACACTGATGAACAAAGTATGAAGGGGTATTACTGGTTAAGGGAATTGATTTTTACAGAGTTGAAAGTTTAAAAGGGACCACGAGTAACCTATCGGTTAGACACTCTTTGGCTATTCGCTGAAATATCGGAAGTCGTGGCATTTGAGCCTACATTGTCACAGATATGGTCTCATACGATCATTCAGCAGTCAGCTTTTGAAAAATCTTTTGGTGAAAATAACAGTTACATGTACTTGTTGCTTGTATGTATATTGAAACTAAGGTCGGGCTTAATAAACTTTATTTTTATGCTGGGCACTGACTGGTACCCTTTGTATCTTCCCGTAAATGTCTTATAGAGTATACAATGATCGACAACAAGCTGCGAATTATCCTCTTGAATACTGGAAGTCGTGGCATTTCATCTTGCTGTTTTGCACACACACAAGACCTTCGTCGACCCGGAGTAGTTTTTTGAAACATTTTTAGAACAGGAATGATTGTTTGTTGATCAAATCTGACTACGCCAAGGTACTATAAGCTTGGAAACTGGGAAATCATGCTGAAACGAGCCCAAACGAGAAACCTTCAAGTACATAAGCTTGCTTTGTGACGATTATTTAAAATGAATGGTTTGGAAATTTTGGCGTTTTAACCATTAACAAACAAATACGACCGTTTACGACTGGGTGGAAGGCTTTTGGAAATGTTGGGGGATAAAGAGCAATTGCTGTTTGTTGCTCCAAAATTATGTCAGCTTACTACCACTCAGACATCAGATATGAGCCATGCTCCTGCAAAAGAGCATTAATTCATCTGCAAAAAGTATCGACACATATCAGCTTGCGCATTACCTACAGGCTAACATAGGTCGAAACTTTTTGCTAGCCTATGTGTAAATTTTATGGATGTCAAAGGACCATTTCCCCATTCAAGTCAATTTATGGATCTCTAATTATGTGATGACTTGGTTGGTATAATGCATCACGGAGACGCATTAAGCCTCCTTTCGTCTGAGCATAGCTAAAATGTGAATCGCGTCGATCACTGGCAAGGGACCACGTTCAGCTGGCTTCAAGCCCCGGTAGCTCAGTCGGTAGCGTGCAGGACTTCAGAACAGGGGGGTAGTGGGTTCGATCCCTGGCTCGGTCAATTTCTTTCTGAGGATTGATGATAGTCATTGCGACAGGATTTATTCCTCTCCCACCGCTGACCATGGCTCGACGATGGTTATGTGGCAAAGCAGCCAGTGGTTTGGAAAGAAAAATGTGCGGGGTACTGGAAACAGAAACTCCAGGAAATCAAGGATAGGTGCACTGGCCGCCGCGATATATCTGAAATAATGTTGAAAACAGCGTTAAACACCATACAGCCAATCAATCGATCAGCTGGCTTTCGGCTATTTTGTTTGTGCAACGATTCAGGCATGGCTTTTATCGACTTGGGGTCTGACAGCTTTTAAAAATATCTTTGGAAAAAGCTGAAATTGCTTAGCGGTTACCTTTTTGGCAAACCTGAGCTACAACATGTTGCTAAAGGCACTGAAATTGAAAAAAATATATGTCAGTTTAGGCACTTGTAAGGGATCGCAAGTTACGTTAGTTTCTCAATGCCGATCAGTGTCTTAAATACATGTATTGAAAATCGTGGTGTTTCAATCTGGATATTCAAAAGCATGATCCTATAAGACTCATATGTATAGTACTACACAATTCTGAGTTTTAACGAGCCCGAGGAAACAGCCTTTTGAAAACCTTGTGGGAAAAGGAGAAAATGCTGGTAACCAGCATTTTCTCCTTTTCCCACAAGGTTTTCTACACTTTCACATACGATCATTTCAGCAACATTTACTAGTAATATGCAGTCTGCAAATGCTTTCGATTTGGACAAGTCTAACATTTTATCGTTTGGTAAGGGGTGAATTTTCCTGGAAAGAGTAAGGGGGGAAGCAATGGTACACGTGGGTGTATCTTCCTAGAAAACAGATGCAAACTAAAAAGATAATACATTAATGTACTTTAGCCGTTTCTATTTTGGTTTTACAGTACTGCAAAATACGATGTTTACATGCTTGGCTGCAAATGGTGAGGAAATAAAAAGCATAAAGTTTAATTGTCACCTGTCGGTTAACTATCATTTTTTTTTACAGTGTGCATTGGGAAACGCCTTTGCTAAACTTGAAAAATCAAGATGAATCATCAGTTAGATTTTATACATAAATATAAGTGCCGAACGATACCTCGTTTTACGACATTTGGGAAGCAGGTTTTTTGGAAGTATTGTGAAAGAAAAAAGCAGAAAATGCTGGTAATCAGCACTGTCTTCTTCTAACACAAAATTTACTATACTTTTATAGACAAATTATTTTATAAAAAGCCACAGTTGATGGTTCGTCTGGAAATGTTTTCAATATAAAAAAAAAATAGTACGGTAAATTATCAAAAAGTGGTCTGCTACAAGACGCAAAAAAGTCGTCTGCGGGAAGTAATGCTGCAAATTTGAAAGAGTTGACGGATTGAAGCCCCCAAAAAGACAAGGTCAGCTTATAATCCAATTGAAATGTCAAACCACTGGTAACCAAGGCAATAGAAAAAACACAAATAGGCATTCATGCGTGCCAAATCCCACTTTATGCATTAATGAATGACGAAGAAAAAAAAAACACAAACGCTTTGAAATAAGGATATTTTAGGTGAAGGTGTCTCAACGAAAAGTTTATATCAATTCAAGGGAATGAGCGTTAAGTGCCATCTGGTGAGAACCAAACCAATGCTGATATCATGCTATATAAAGTTTTTATGTGTGACGAGAAGTATACAGGCTCGTTGTCAAAAATACATAAAACATATGAGCTATGTGCTGACAAAAGGGGGCTTAATGCAGCTCCGTGATGCATGATACCAAGCCAGTGATCACATACTTATGGATCCATAGCAGACACATTCTTTAACAACCGACCTAATCATGAGGTAGACTGGACCCCTGGACATACAAAAAAATTGAGACCAATAGCGAAAAGTTTCGGCCCAGGTCAGCCTGCGCGGACTGCGCAGGCTGACCTGGGTCGATACTTTTCGCAGATGCATTAAGTCCCCTTTTCACAGAGCATGGGTCATATACATATACTCCTCATAATTTAGACAGTTGTAAGACAAAATGGATCTTTATGGATCCATAATTATATACGTAACGACTTGCTTGGTACAATACATCGCGGGGATGCATTAAGCCCCCTTTTGCCAGAGCATGGCTCAATCATGTCTGATTTTTTCTTTAATATCATACGAGATACACTACGTTACATCAGTATGCTTCCAATGGAGACTTTTTTCAATCTATAAATTAATCTTAACAACGACTACGAAACAGTAACTTTGTGAATAGTATAGTATAGAAGCAGGACAAACCTTGTAAAGTACCTATGGTAGGAACGTCAACACAAATTGGTTTAAACCAATTTGTGTTGACGTGCCTACCATAGGTACTTTACAAGATTTAAAACGTCTTCGGCGTAGCTGAATGCGTTCGTTTTTTACCTGCTTCTTGGTATTCATATATTCGACTGAATAAATGAAAATGTGTGATTGGTCAAAAATGTGAACATGGTTATTCTGAGGGACCCTGCAGACCTATTTGCGAGAAAATTTTAGCCGTCAATCTTTTTTAAAGATTTGTCTTTTGTTTTTCTTCGAAAGGAGAGAAAGCTAAACGATACTTGCACGACCAAAAAAAGCTTGACATCTGAAGATAAAGGGTAAAAGCACTTGAACCAATTGAGGCCTTCGCCAGTGTTGTTTTGTGCCCAGGTGCAAGGATTAAACTGTTCAATTCTGCTCTTGATCGAGTTCTTAAGTGCAAGGATCATACGGCTATGTCATGTTTTGATGCGTATTTAACCCTTCGACTATAGCTGTCTCGTATGACAGTGACGATCAAGATCGGACTGCACAGACCGTGCAGTATGAACCTGAATCTACGCAGTTAGATATATTGAGATGTTCTGTTAAAAACAAAAAAAGAAAAAAAAGCCTTCGAAATGCAATATTTGATTTTAATATAGTGATTGTAAATATTGCATTTTTCTATTCTGCACCTTAGCTCTTTAGTCAAACGATAGAATTTTCGACACGACAAAATTAAAATTATTTGCAGAAGACAAATTCAGTGTAGCTCGCTCTATTGATGAATTTCTGTCTGTGATAGGATAGACAAAAAAAAAACATTGTGGGAAAAGGAGAAAATGCTGGTTACCAGCATTTTCTCCTTTTCTCACAATGTTTTCAAAAGTCTACTCTTGTCAGGGTCGTTTAAATTCAGGATTGTGTAGTAAAAAGTTAAAGGTTTTAAACCGTGTCTTTTTAAGAGAGATTTTTGTGATGTCTCATTGACATTCAACATTTTGAAGAAAGCTTACCATTTAATTTTTAAAATGTAACAAATTTGATTCAGAGACCAAAGATTTAACTCTTTATCAAAAGACAAAAATCTAGACTTCTCCAAATTGAAAGCACTTGCAGACGACATAATAAATGTGACTCCAACTGTTATTTTTTTTTTTTTTTTTCTTTTTTGACGGGTAGAAAACATTGTAGGAAAAAAGAACAAAATGCTGGTTACCATCATTTTCTCCTTTTCCCATAATGTTTTCAAAAAGCCTTCTTCCTTCGGGTCGTTTAAAGACCGGATTGTGCGGTAAATGGTTAAATCTAGGGACGGATTGTAAATTCGAAAATGCTTAAAAGCTCCTTGCATTGCCAGAAGGTTGTACCATGCTAAATCGTTGTTCTGGCATAAAATTAATCTTTAGAATGGAAAAAAGAGAAACTGACAGTTTCAGTCCTGGGAAAAAAAAGCCAGATAATTCAGTATATACAGGACTTTTAACGGAACTGAAGAAAAAAAACTATTGAAAACATTGTGGGTAGAAGGAGAAAATGCTGGTAACCAGCATTTTCTCCTTTACCCACAATCTTTTTAATCCTTTCAGAGAGCTTACGCTCATTTGTACCATTTTGGAATCTATCATCTGTAGATGTTTTAAATTTGGAGGTGGCTAAAATCCGTCGCTATGGAAAGAATTAAAACTTTGGACATTGTAAATTCGACGTCGGGGTGTGTGTTTTTATGTAGGCTGGTCTCCTATTCTAAGTCTTGTTCTTAGTCTTTGAATTGGAGTTCAACGCCGTTTTAACAGTTTAGGTCATATCACGGCAGACAGTGTACCTACGCATGTCTTTCCTGGCTCTCTCGCACCAGTACTGATACAACTTTCTTTCCAAGTCACTTACTACTTTCCCCACATGCATACAGAGGTGAGAGGCGAAAAATCGCCGGTAAGAAAGTTTGCCTCTACCGGGTATTGTGACTGTAGCCCGTCTCTTAATATGTTGAAGAGGCGGAATAAAGTTCTAAAGTGCTGAATGGTGTCTGAACAAAAAAATCTTAGTTTTATTATCCAGTATTCCTCACTGTAAAAGAAAAGAGAAACCCCTTGTATATAGCATATTGTATATGATATTCTATATTGCTCGCATATCTTTTCTTTGAAATATTAGAGCTGAATAAAGTACTTTGATTGACTGATTAATTGATTGATTGATTGAACCCACAACCACCAGGTCACAAGTCAGATACCCTAACCACTGAGTTACCCCGACGGGCTTGGTCACGTATTAAATACCCATTCTAAAACGTAATTCTTATTTTGAAGTTCACGGGTAGAAATCTGAATGACTGAGACAGTATTATATCCAAGCCCGCAAGATGACTGGTCCTTCAATTTAGATATCGGACATGATTTCGGAATAGTTTTCTTATAAAGTTGACTTTAAAACTTTACCAAATGAAAAACTTTTGGTCCTGCCCAAATAGAAAGCTTTTGAAGACAACAAAATAACTGCGACTCAAACGGAATAGAATTTCACCATTGGAAGGTCAGAAAACATCGTGGGAAAAGGAGAAAATGCTGGTAACCAGCATTTTCTCCTTTTTCCACAACGTTTTCATAAGGTATTTTCCTTAGGGTCGGAATTGTATGGTAAAGGGTTAAACTTAATACTCCAGATTGGTTGATTAATTGATTGTTTGATTGAAAGAACAACTGATCGATTGATCGAATGATTGGTAGAGGAATTGGTCGATTTATCGAATGATTGAATTGAATTGAATTGATCGATTTATTTATTTATTTATTAATTAATTGATTGATTGATAAAGACGGCAGACTTTGCTTTATGATGTCCGGAAAAGCAACAAAGTTTGAGTCTGGCATCTGACGGGATTCAAGAAACGCATTTATCTTCGTGAAATATGCGTGCAGTTTGTCACAGCGACAAAGATTCGCATATTCATCGTGTACTAACTCAAGAGGTGTTCCGAAAAATACTTCAGTGTCTTGTAAAAATGTCATTCATCGGTGTCAGGATATAGGGGCACTGCGCGTGAATAATAGGGCCATCAAAGAATATCGGCTGAAGAGAATGCATTTTTAAATACCAGTATTTTTATATTCCCTTACTGTTTGAAAAAAATAAGGGGGGGGGGGGTAAAAAGACACTTCGAATGTCTTTCTTCGATTCATGAAATTAGGAAAAAATCAAAGTACCGTTGACAAAGGTGGAAAATGATGTAACGAAGAAAGCCACCCCCCCCCCTTTTTTTTTTCTTCGCTTCTTCTTAATTTGTGAAATATACATATACCTGTTATATTACGTTATAAAACCTATCGCTTGTGAAGAATTTCCTTCTACGGAGGTAATCAACTGTTAGTGGTTACTTCCTGGTGGTCTTGGTTCCAAACAGAGCATTTTCTACCTTTTATATATTCGGAAGTTACTTTGTCAAAAATGACGTAACGGTGATAATTATGAAACCGCTAAACGGTTTTGCCAAAGATTTGTGTAGACTGTAAAAGAAAGACCGTGGTCAGGAGATCAGTAATTAACCCTACCTTTACACCATGTTCCCGGCAGCCACGGCAGTCCCGTTTCTGACAACCGTGAAAACCACATTCGCGTAATACAACGCAGAGGCATAAGCAGAACTTGATCGCATCAGAACTTACCAGCACATAACAAGCTGTAACAAGACTCAGCGACGATCCGTTTTTTGGACGTAAAAGCCCTTTTTTCACAAATATCGATCAGGACGTAGCAGAATGCAACGATCAACCCGTTTTGCTACGGTCTGTTAGGTTTCTCCTCAGGACTGCTGTGGCAAATTTTTTGACTGTCAAAAAATCTGGCACGGCAATCCCGGCGATCACGGCCTGACAAGTCTGCTTATCCCGTTTCTCTGCGTTGTATTATGTCAATCCCGTTTTGTCCACGGTTGTCAGGAACATGGTGTAAACGTAGGGTTCCCTCCACGGCTTGTCACGGATACCGTGAGGTACCGTAAAGAGATTTAACTAAACTTGGTAAATGGAGAAAAAACGAACGAAATCTCACGGCACACTACATTTCGGACAAACGGGGCTGCCGTGGCTGTCGGGAACATGGTGTAAACGTAGGGTAAAGAATTACTTCCGCCTTTAACCAGGCTAATTTCCAGGGTCGGTATTCATCAACCATTCTTAAGAACATTCCCAGTCTTATTCTCCAGAAATTTCTAAATTCGAAAGTAACACAACTCCTGATTGGCTGAACCAAATGGTCTAGCCGATCAGATGTTGTGTTACTTTCTTAATCTAGAATTAGACCATGACATGCGCAGACAACGCATGGCATGATTATTAATGGGCTGCTACAATTATGGCATATCGTAGAGCACATACATGTATGTAGGAATCGTACCCTAAGAAAGATCGTACTATTTTCACCCATGATGAGATATCTTGGGCGTTACTTTTTCTTGCACCATAATCATAGGACAAAATGTTACGAAAAGAATTTTCTATATCCGTGCAAAATTTGACAAAACGCAACCCCAAACTGTAGATATTACACACATACTGTGGTGTAACAAAAGTTGAAAATATACACTCCATCCAAAATACTGAACCTTTAGGTAAACTAAATGGAACCTTAAACTGATTTTGCGGTTTTACCCTTTACTGCACAATGCCGACTTTTAAAGACCCTGAGAAAGAAGCCTTTAGAAAACATTGCGGGTAAAGGAGAAAATGCTGGTTACCAATGTTTTCCACCCAATCAAAGAAATATTGCACCATTTGAGGCACAATGAAAATTGTCGTCTGCAAATGCTCTCAGTTTGGACAACGCTAAAATTTTGCCGTCTGGTAAAGGGTTAAAGCCGGACTGCAAAGTTGGTTACATATGATTTCTGGCCTACAATGGCGGGTACTATACTCGGTATCTGATCTAATCTTTATTCAGATATAGTATAAGGCCTCTGGCCCACAATACAACAAACATATACAAAACCACAAGTGGAAGAGATTGGTAATTATTAAAAAGTCTTACATGAAAACAAAAATTGAAATTATGAAGTTGGTGGAGAAAAAACAACCTAGGGAATATCATGATAAAGTAATACAGGTATATGGGCACAAGCGTTTCCATGTACCTGATACCGGAAAGGTAATCCATTTATACCCAAAAGGTTATTCAATACATACACGAAGTATATATTCTTATTGTTTACTTATAGGGAATATGGAGCTATTTTCTTTGACAAAACGTTTTAATCGAGCTTTAATACTTTGTGAAGGTGTTGGGAGGGTGTTCATTGTTTGAATGTTAAGTAGCTGTTAACAAAAGGGCGGGCAAGGCAAAAACAATAGATCAAACTGTTATTAAATTTTACTTTATTTGCACAGTTTCAATTTCATACAAATAACATATTTTTATAATGAATAAATCAGCAGCGATATTCAATTTCGTTTATGAGCGCTAATATTCCAGCTATGAAGTGGCTTTTCAATAAAACAATAAAAAGTTCGCCCAATATCGTAAATTGAGAGCAAGGATTCGATGCCATAATCCGTTACCAGGTAACCAGCGATCCCTGTCATCAGACGCTTACCTAATCGGTATTATTGATCGGGGGTGGACCAGGTGCTTGACAGTTTTATTGAGGCTTATTAATTTTAGGAATTTTTTCATTCGCTTAACAAATTACTTCGAATGCAAATTTTAAGCTCTTTCCAGCAAATAGCTGATTTCAACAACACCAAAAAGCGGTGAAAAAGTCGAAATGTTATGGTGAGTTCTAGAGATAAGTTTCAGTGTGCTTCATTTGTTTAAAAACGTGTAGCAAGGGTCTTTTCTAGGGTAGACTAGAAGTAAATGAAAAATTTTACCCATGTTAAAGAGGGGGGGAGGGGCTTTTACCCACCAAATTCCAAATTTGTCGGGGAAGTGGTGCCTGCTAACCCTCGCCCATACGCCTTGTTCGAACTTCAGTTCAAGCCAAAAGCATCAATTTACGAATTTAGTGTATATCACTGGCTCCATATATCCAGGGATTGTATGTAAATATATACGATCCCTGGATATATATGAAAGAAAAAAATAAAGCAACACGTTTTACAGCTCGTTTCACTGTCTACCCGGACAACACCACTTGCACAAAAATTTTAAAAAATCGTCAGTCATGTCGGTATCAGTTTACCATGAATTGTCAAGAGCTCACTACAATAGATAATTAACGAGTACTTCTACGGCTTTCCCGGCACCAAGCTTCCCAACACCCCCACTTCCGCTGAACGCCGATGAATTCCAGCCGATACTGATCTTATCCGGTGAGCTACGCTACGACGACAGTATTACTTGGGAGAGCAAGCTCACACTTTCACCTTCGTATCGCCTAACATTCACTCTGTCCACCTTCTGGTTGTGCCCTTTGCGGTTAAAGATACTGTTAAGGATAGGGCACCCTAATGGGATTCGTGTAACATCGCCTTTCATCGTACAGATTCGGCTAAGACTCGGGTAATCCGTAATGGATGCGGGGAACCAGCATCTATCGGCCGATCGATAATGGATTACCCGAATCTTAGCCGAATCTATACGTTTTTCGACGATGTAAGACGATGTTACAGGAATCCGCATTAGGGTGCCCTATCATTAAATACTATTTGAATACAGTGTGAAACCGCTCAAAAAAGCCGACTTATTTTCGCCCATTTCCCGATCTTTGCCGATTGTAAACGATCAAATGGCACTGTAGATTCGTTCTGAGGTCCTTAAACCACGATTAATGTTGTTTGATTCACGTCTGTTGCCGCTCCAGTGAACTTGGAGATACAATCAGTGCCGTTAAAGACACGCCTTATTCCATCAACGCCTGGCTAAGCCCTTTACCGCACAATGCCGACTTATGACAATCCTGGGAAAGAAGCCTTCTGAAAACATTGTAGGAAAAGGATAAAATGCTGGTAACCAGCATTTTCTCCTTTTCCCAATATTTTCTACCCTATAAAAGAAAAATCGCATCATTTGAGCAATATTTGAATTGTCGTCTGCAAATACTTTCAATTTGAAAAAGGCTAAAATTTTGTCGTTTGGTAAAGAGTTAAACGGCAAGTTGTCACCAATACCACCCGTAAATACGCACCGCTTATGGCCAATCTTCGGTTTTCGTCCTGGTTTCGAGGCAGATACACGTGAAGCAAAAACATGGATCTATGGATATCTTCAATTTTGTCTGGTGTTTCAAAAAAAAAGTTATGATCGACCAAAAAAATAAATCCCAACATTTAAAGACACAGCTGCGTGTGTGTGGGAGGGGGGGGGGGGGGGCTGAAGGAGGTGGAGAAAAGACTTTCTGGGTATGATTAGTGTTGGCTACTAACGTAGGCCAACTATTTGGGCATTATGATTGTCAAATGATTGAACTTTGGTTAAACCCTTAAAACACCTTTCACAACTTTGCTTTGCTGTTTATGTAGATCAATATCAGACCGCACTGCAAAGAATGTGCAGTCTGGTCTTTGATCGACACTGTTCGCTTTCCCAAGACATTCCGGAAAGCAGCAAAATTGCAACTACTTGGATCTTTTTTTATAGATTTTCAAGGCTCCACAAAGCAAACACCAACTTCAGAAAGAGTTAAAACAACTTCTATCCCGATGTGTTCGAGTTGTGTGAAAATGAAAAAATGCTGGTTACCATAGTATTTAACTCTTTAAAAGACAAAGTCCATGTTTTAAGTAACATTTCATTTGTCGTCTGCAAATAGTTTCAATTTTGGACATAGCAAAAAATGCTGTGGTCTTGCAAAGTTCAACTTAGTAGGCTGGTATTTTCATGGTAGCTTTCCTACTATGGAACCTTACTACACGTGCAATTTTCATTTTGATTCGACGACTACTACAGGAGTTGTGGTACTTTGATTTTTTTTTTTCCTAATCCCACAGTGACAAGGCAACCAGATGAGGCGAGCTACAGTTTCAGTTATACATGGCTTGACTGTTTGGTATTGAACGCCATTTCAACAGTATAACCCTTTAACAAATGCGTTCAGTGCACCTGTCCCAGTGTTCGGATGGTTTTTTTTAAACAACATTAATCTGATACTCTTTCTATGCCACTCGCTGCTTACCGACGTAAACAACTTCAAAATCAGCGATGAGAGAAGAATAAATAAATCGTACATGAGGTAACAGGTTGAATTCTATGTAAGGTAAAAATTCTCCCAGGCCAGACTTCGCTGTATCTCGTTGTTATGGAGGCCGACAAGCAGACGATAAATCACAGAACCTGTTGCGCCACATATCAATCAAAACCCGACGTAATCGGCTGATAAAGTTCTAGATGATGTCGTGAGAAAGGGGACAATATGTAGACCAACAAAACTATAAACGGGTACCTTTGAGCTTACTTCTGTGACCCTTTTACCAAACGACAAATTTATGGGCCCAAATTTATGAACTTGTCCAAATTCAAAGCATTTGGAGACGACAATTTGAATATGGCTTAATGTTGCAATTTTTCTTTGATCGGGTAGAAAATATTGTGTGAAAAGGAGAAAATGCTGGTTACCAGCATTTTCTCCTTTTCCCACAATGTTTTCAGAAGGCTTCTTTCCCAGGGTCGTTTAAAGTCGACATATACATATGATATGTGGCTAAACTTGTAATGTAAGTCATATGAAGGGATAGAAAACCTTGTAGGAAAAGGAAAAATGCTCATGTAACCTGCAAATAGAACTTTGAATTCGCAAGATTTTGGTTTAAGTCTGTACCAAACGAAACATTTTTACACTGGTCCAAATTGAAAGCATGGCAGACGACAATTATATTGTGGCACAAGTGATAGAATTTTTATCAGAAAGGGTAGAAAACATTGTGGGAAAAAGGAGAAAATGCTGGTTACAGCATTTTCTCCTTTTCCCACAATGTTTTCAAAAGCCTCTTTTTCAGGTTCGTTAAAACTCGGGATTGTTTGGTAAAGGTTAAACTGTCCGTGAGAAATTTCCTTTCAATTTTCTTAAGCAGTTTAAGGTAGAAAATGTATGGAGAAACATCTACTAGGAATGACTGACATAATGTTGAAAGCCGCTTAAAAGACCATTCAAACAAACATCTCCTAGGAACACTTGGATGCTTAGCGTCTGTTCTAAATACAGTCATGTCTTGCAGACAAACACGAACACGTAATTCCAAAGAGAAGTTAATATACATGTATTTGCGAAGAGAAGCTTTTTGATTTGTTGGTATTGGAGTTCAACGCCATTTTAACAGCTTAGGTCATATCACGGCGGTCAGTCCACCTGTGCATGTGTTTCCTGGCTTTCTCTCACCAGTACCGACACAACTGTCTTTCCAAGTCAACGACTACTTTCCTCACCTGCATTTAGAGATGAAAGGCGAAAAATCGCCGGTAAGAAAGTTTGCCGAAATCTGGTATCGAACCTGCAACCACCAGGTCACGAGATACGCTTACCACTAAGCTACCCAGCTGTGCTGGGAAGCATTTTGGACATCTGTTTTTGCTATCATACACAATACAAAATACATAAGGACGTTTCCTAAATACAGTATCCATGGCGCCCTATTTCCATTTTTCCCTTACATTTTCAGTGCCAGGTATATACATGTGAAGTCGCCCTTTTTCAGCGGTTGAAAATACAATCCACTGAAATTCAGACAGACTTTCATCTTTTAGGCTTGACTTAACAAGTAGACGGTATAGATCCAAAATCAGACTGCACATCCTGTGCAGTCTGATTTTGATCTATGCTGTCTGCAGAAGCCCCAATTATCGCCGGTTGCGCTGAAGGGGTTAATTACGCGTAAAAACGAACAGTATCCTCTGCAAAACATGCAAAATGCAATAAGGATAGAATTTTTTTTTGCGTATCGAATGGTTTTTTTCCTGCACGTGCAGCGGTTTTAAGCGAGTCAGGGTGTCATGTGACTTTATTTGTAGGGTGACTCCATCGCACGTTAACCGATTGCAGAAGCGCGTGTTTGGTAAAGCGAAACCTCGTTGTTTTTCTCTTGTCGTAAACAAACCTTCAAAACACAGTCATACATTAACCTAGTATCCGAAGTCCTCTGATGGCCCATCCGTTAAAAAAAAAAGTACACAGGGATCAGGTTGCACATGTTTATTGTCGGATCCTGGTCTGCATTTTTCCGCACTGGACTCTTTACCAGACGACAAAATTTTAGCCTTGTCCAAATTCGAAAGCATTTCCAGCTGACAAATTAAACGTGACTCAAAATATGAAATTTGTCTCATGGGATAGAAAACATGTGGGAAAAAGGAGAAAATGCTGGTGACCAGGATTTTCTCCTTTTTCCCACAATGTTTTCAAAAGCCTTTTTTTTTTTTGTCTTATCGTTAAAAGTTGGGAATGTGTGGTGAAGGGTTAATTTGTACATCAACCTTGCCAGAGCCATGGGACTTTTACGGACGCCATAGATGAAGATCGGTTTGCAAAGAACAATTCCCTTATTTAAACACAAGAGCTGCAGAATCGCACCTTTTCACTGAACTTAACCGTTCATTTTTTTTTTTTTTTTTTTTTAATTCTTGCAAAAAAAAAAAAATATTTAGTACCATTTATCAGTATCTGTAAAAAAAAAAGGATTCACAACAAAATCTAAATAATGTGAAACCAGTAATATTCGTTGAGTACTAATTTTCGATGATTTCGTGGGTAGGTAAGACCACGAATTAAAGTTCTCGACGAAAGATAGGTCCATGGCCCACTCCAACTACGTTGGGTTCGGCTTCCACTGATTACGAATGCTAGTTGGTCCCTTTAAGAGGTTCTTGCCCTAACTTCAGACCTTGAAACATTTTGAAATAGTTGTGTACGTTCAAATAACCATTGTTCGATTGAAAAAATTACACGGTATTGCCGGAGACAATTTTGCTGCAGCTTGTTTTGAAAATATAATCTGAGAGGATAGATGGAGATAGTCACTTGAATCACGGTTGAACACTGAACACAATATGAAAACGAGAAATGTTTCTTCACATGCAATTTCACCTTTTGTCTCGATATTTTCTAAAGAGGTAAAAGACGCAAATAATGGTCTATAATAATCAATATTACACGATATATATTTTACGGCAATATCTTGCTACTTTCCTACTTCTGTTTTTCATTCCAAAGTTCACAGGCTATCTATTAACAAATATGAACCATGGTCTGTGAAAAAAGCATTAATGCATCTGCAAAATGTATCGACCCAGGTTAGCCTGCGCAGTCCGCGCAGGCTAACCTGGGTCGAAACGTTTTGCCATCGGTCACTTGCACTATATAATGCATCACGGAAATGTATCAAACCACTTTTCGCCATAGCACGGCTCAAATATTTGTATCGAAAGTACATGTAGTCTGACCTTGCTTTTTTTAATTATTCGCAGACATTTTTTTTTTTAAGGATAGCGCGCCCTAATGGAAAACAGCTATTTCCACTATAACATGATCCTACAAAATTTGCCATATATAATTAAAAATGAGTGTTATTGTACTACTTTAACCGAGCCACTTTTTCCGTTTTTTCCTTCTTAGAATTATCATTTATAAATCTAAAACCACTATATTCTCATTACAAAGGGAGATAATAATTACCTCCCTTTTCAGGAAATTAACAAAAGTATCAACAAATGATTTCAAGATAGACATCAAAGGAATTTCTGGTCGGTTAAAAATGTGAAAAAGTATATATCAGTATAAATCCTTATTTATCAACTAACAAGAAATCTTATTCCATGTTGCACTAGAAGCGTTAGCGTGCCCTATCCTTAAGCCATATTTCTCGCGTTTGCCTACCCCCATGTTAAATATATTTATGTCGTCATAGTAAAATAAGAAAGAGATGTTTTAACTTGTCAAAATAATGAATTAAACATAAAACTAGACTGAGAAAAAAAGCATTATTTAGCAAAAGTAAACTAAATCAAGCAATTTAATTGTTAAACTGACTTAGTTAGCTCTGATCCGTGTAATGTTACTACAAAAACGGTTCAAATCAAAATATTTGCCAAATGTCAGAATTGTTTACACATCGCCGTGTTTATGTTCTTCTCTACTCAAATATTTATTTATTTTCTAACTGTTTAAAAATGATTTATTAATTTAGCATTAGTTCAGATAACAATAATGTTAAAGAAGTTAGCTTAGACGAGCATTTGATAATATTTGCTTTTGACGAATTATGCAAATATTGTCGTGTGTAACCGTGTATCTTAGATTCTGATAGTTTTCAGATCATCGCCTTCTTTGATATACTATCGTTGAGGCTACTTAGCCAATTAAAATGAGCCGTGCTCTGGCAAAGGGGGTTTAATGCATCTCCGTGATGCATTATACCAAGCAAGTCATTACATATGAATCATGGAGTAGAATGGTTCTTGAACATGCGGAAAATTAGAAGAGAGCGAAAAGTTTCGGCCCATGTCAGCCTGCGCGGACTGCGCAGGCTGACATGAGTCGATACTTTTCGCAAATATATTAAGCCCCCTACCTTTTATCCCTTCATCTAGCCAGGGTCCAGGCGGTAATAATTTTCAGTCGCTCCATATCGAGGCCTCTCCTTTCACGATCTATGCATACATGTATCTATGACAATGAACTTATAATCGTTGCCTCAAACGATTCCTGCAGTCATTTTTGACAAAGTAATGTCCGGATATGTTAAAGGAATAAATGATTGGACTGGAACCTAGAATACTCTTTAACACATTATCACATGTATTAACATCCCTGAGAAAAAAAGGCCTTTAAAAACATTTTTGGAAAAGGAGAAAATACTGGTAAGCAGCATTTTCTCCACTTCCGACAATGCTTTCTACTCTTTCAAATATAAATTTGAATTACTTTATTAGATTTATTTTGTCGTCTTCAAATTCTTTCAATTTGGACAAGTCGAAAATCGTGTCTTTTGGTAAAAAAAATATACACTCAATATAAATTCTGAAAGTATGAAACAGTTATGCGTATATAGTCGAAGGCCAACGGTAGCTTTTGCTATGTGGCCTTAGTACTAGGGAAAAACTAAATTTTCTGTTTTTGATATTACATCGAAAATATTTAAACGATCAATTTGAAAAAATAAAGAATGTTATTTAGAACACATGTTCGCCATTCGTTCTTCGTCCGCCAATTCGTCCGTTTGTTCGTTCGTCCATTCATTTATTCATTCTCAAAGCAAATTTATTGTGAAACTGAATTTACCGTTTCAATGATTATTAGATTGGTGTTCCAACACTCAAGTGACTTGTCAAATAAGTGAATAAAAAATATAGAAATAAAAAATGAATAAATAAATAAATAAATAAATAAATAAATAAATAAAATGGCAACGAAATTTTCCGATCACATTTTCAAAATAATGTCAGACAATTAATAATGAGAAAAAGAAAGAAAGAAAAAAAGAATATAGAACAAAGAAATATTAAACCATTCTTTGAGA
Source organism: Hippopus hippopus (assembly GCA_946811185.2). Taxonomy (NCBI): domain Eukaryota; kingdom Metazoa; phylum Mollusca; class Bivalvia; order Cardiida; family Cardiidae; genus Hippopus; species Hippopus hippopus. The sequence continues at coordinate 21,661,777 of OX328097.1, forward strand.
TTTTTTTTTTACACAAGGATTTGAAAGGTGAGAAACGTAATATCGCCAAATGCGGGGGAGATTTTAAATCCATTTACCTACTTAGCTGAATTTAGATTCTTCCTGTTAAAAAATCAATCAAAACAACAAAATACCATACTGCATTACCGCACTGGTCATTTTTAGACACACCAAAACAAATGCGAAAATGGCGATGCATTTGATGAACAGAAAAAAATTTGAGATTTTTCTTACATCAAAAACATTGAAGGAAAAGGAGCAATTGCTTGTATCAAGCAATTGCTCCTTTCCGTACAATGTTTTCAAGAGCTGCCTTTTCTCCACAGTGTTTTCTATGGATCTTTTTTCAGCGGGGGCGTAAATTCTGTTATTTGTTTGAGTAATCAGAGAGGAACTCAACTTTTTTTTTTGTCTCTTGACATCTAACCCTTTACCAAATAATTTCATAATTCAACGACTCTAAGGAAACGGGCTTTTGAAAACATTGTGGAAAAAAAAGGAGAAAATGCCGGTAATCAGCCTTTTACCGTAATGTTTTCTACTCTTCCTACTATTTCAAAGACAATTATTTAAAACACATTAAACACATTGAATTTATTTGCACTGCAAGTACTTTGAGTTTTGGCAAGTTTAAAATTTTGCTGCTTGGTTAAGAGTTAATCCTCTGGCTGCTAAGTGCGACTCTAAGACCTTTTTTCGGATAGTGTAGATCAAGATCAGACTGCACAGAACGTGCAGTCTGATCTTGGATCGACACTGTCCGATAAGGAGAATTTTTTTCCCCAAAAAATGCCTTTGAAATACCGAAAACAGGGTTTTTATTTTCGGCTTGAAAGTTTCATTTCACTTATTTTAGTATGATAAGGGTGAAAGGACGTTGTAACAGGTAGTTCCAGAAATCTGCCATTGCCGGTGTCTGTGGCTCTATTGTTCTAGTCTTGGGCTTTACTTTTATCCAGCTAAATAGCTCTAAAAAAATTTTTAAACCGATAGTAAAACCAAAAATGTTGCCATTTCAAAGATATATTTTAGGGGGGAAATATCTCCGGATCGGACAGTGTAGATCCAAGATCAGACTGCACGTTCTGTGCAGTCTGATCTTGATCTACACTGTCCGCAAAAGGTCAGTGAGTCGCGCTCAGCAGCCCACGGGTTAACAAATAATCCATTTCTAAGGCCAATAGAGGTAAAAATAGGCTTTCTATTGACATTTATCGATCTGTGGTAATGTTTCGGTTTTTTGTTCTCACTTGTACTGTTTTTAGAAAGAGGAAAAAAAAATAGCCAAGGCATTAGGTGCAAAATTCCTTAATTGAAATGCTTGTGATGATTATCGTGTACAAAAAAAAAAGAATATGTTCTGTTTTTATGCTGGTGCTATTTCACATTATGGCAGTGTAATTCTTTCGGAGCTAGCCGTGTCTCTCTGTCGCTCTGTCTCTGTTTCTCCCCCCTTTGTCTCTCTGTCTCTGTCTCTGTCTCTCTCTCCTTCTCTTATATATTCATGTACGATTAAACAATATGCATTCGTTCGTTCGTTCGTTCGTTCGTTCGTTCGTTCGTTCGTTCGTTCGTTCGTTCGTTTATTCATTCATTCATTATCGGTTTTATCACAATTAAAAAAAAACATCTATTGTTTCTTTTCTAAGATCCTAAGATCCTATCCTGACTCACGTTACAACTTAGTATCAATATAAAAATGAAAATCTGATAAACATCTATCGCTTTGACTAAAATTTAAAACTCTAAAAAAGAAGGAAATATTTTAAACAAACTAATGCCCCTTTTGCCCAAATGTTTTCAAAAGCTACCTTATGGGGGGGGGGGGGGCAGTAAAATATGTACATGTAATGTTATTACTTTTGTAAAAAATTAATGCATGACCGCATGACCGAGTTAACTCTATAGGAAACGATCCATACTTTTGACGAACCTTTGGAACGACGCTTTTAAAAATATTGCGGGAAAAATACAACGTCGGTTTGCATCATTTTTTTCTTTTTGTGCAACTTTTTTCTACATTCTTTTAGAAATCCTGACAATTAAGCCACATTTGAATTACCGTCTGCTAATGCTTTCAATTTTGACAAATCTAAAATTCTGTAGTCTGGTAAAGAGTTAATCCTTATAACCTGCTATATAAGTGAAATGAAACTTTCAATACGATTGTAAAATCCCAAATTTTGCTATTTCAAGGTTATTTATAAGGGAAAAATATCTCCTTATGGGACAGCGTAGATCCAAGATCAGACTGCACGTTCTGTGCAGTCTGATCTTGATCTACACTATCTGCAGAAGGTCCGTGAGTCGCACTTAATAGTTTAAGCGTTAATTTATAGACCTCAATAAATATAGACCTCGCCATAGATTGCTCGTAATATCCATCGGCGAATGAGCCATAAACATGCTTAAAATTTATTGTCTCACAGACTTGCAAATTTTTTTGTTAATTTACCTCTTCTTGGACCTGCTGAGAAAAGCTTTTTTCTAGACATTGTAGAACAAGATCGGACAACACCAGACGCTGATATTTTCTGCGGTATTTCGGCAAACCCACCTTATATGGTCCTCCGTTGCTCAGAAGTTTACCCTATACAAAACAGACCCTTATCTAACGACCCCCGAAGAAAAAGGCTTTAAAAAACATCATGGGATAAGGAGAAAATGCTGATACCCAGCATTTTCTCCTTCTGCCACAATGTTTTTTACCTTTGGAAGAAACATCCTACCTTTTGAGCCACAATTGGTTTGTCGTCTACAAATGCTTTCAGTCTGAAATGCATTCATTTTGAAAGCTTTCGGCTTGAAGTATTGACCCATGTCAGCCTGCGCAATCAGAGCAGACTAACCTGGGTCGAAACTTTTGCAATTTGTAAACTTTCTGTATGTCAAAAAACCATTAAACTCGTGATACAGCCGGTTTAAAACAAAATGGATCCATAATAGGAGATGACAAGCTTGGTATAATGCACAATGTATAATGCAAAGACACGTTAAACGCCATTTTTCCAAAGTGCTGCTCACATACTTTGACACCAAACGCCAGGGATCGAGTCCGGCAGCCCAGCCGGGTATCGTACAGGACTTAAAGTCAGGATGTCGTTGGCTTGAATTCCCTGTTCGGCGAATTTCTTTTCGAGGACCAGTTATAGTCATTGCGACAGGATTCATTCCTCTCTCCCTGCTGATCACTATTTTGACTATGGTTATGTGGGAAAGTAGCTGGTAGCATGGGAAGAATTTCTTGCACGCTTGAAAGCGAAAAGAAATTAGATAATTATAACAACCATCTTTTAATAAAAAAGAGAGTGTACATCGGCTAAAAACTTTAATTTGTTGTTATTCCCTATATTTTGTAATCGTGCGTTCAACTCGAATGTGATGACAGAAAAATTGATGTTGTAAACCTAAGGACAATTTCATGTCTGAACGGTGCTAGTTATTTGATAGGTCAATTTCACGGAGCTTGAACTGAGGGGAAGATTTCGTTTTCCAATAATCCCGTCAGTGGAATCAAATAGCAGTACGCTATTTAGAGCCGTAAATGGGCAATATGCAAATCACGGGAAGAGGTGTTACAAAAAGGCGGAGCTTATCTCTTACGCTGTAGAGGTCGCGTCACGCGGAAAATAAGGGGGCGGGGTTTGTGATATCTTTTTAATCCCCTCTACCTGTTTTCCTTCCTATCTTTGGTATATTTACCCAGAAAGTTAGTTCAATGTGCTAGTCAAACTTTGTTCAGACAATCGTTTGTGTGTGTTCAGACCGTTGAAGGACTTTAACCAAATTAAGAACTTTTTATAGTGTTTGTTATAGCGAAAGTGCAACTAAACATTGGACTTTGTTGACAAGAACCTCTGTCATGTACGAAAAACAGAGCCTGGGTGCCGAGTGCGCCCCATCAGGGGACTATTTAACTATGTTATCAGCCTCCAAGTCAGCGTATGACCCAGTGAAGTCGGTGTATGATTCTTCTGGATATCCCATGTCATCGGTCTCAGGTATGAACTCCATGGGAACGATGAACGGACTCGGATCCATTGGCAGCATGGGCATGAACAACATGAACTACTCGTCCCAGCCCATGACGGGCATGGGGACACCCCCAGGATACGGGATGGGGATGACATCACCCATGGGTATGCATGCTGGTATGCCCGCCAGTATGAACACCATGAACTCCATGGGACATATGAACGGTATGTCCAATCCAGTACACTCGATGAATGGACTCTCAGATCCGATGAGCCCGATGCGGATGGACATAAACAGGGCTCAGGCTATAAACAGAGCCCGGGAGAAGACTTACAGGAGAAGTTACACCCACGCTAAACCCCCGTATTCGTACATCTCTCTTATCACCATGGCGATTCAACAATCACCCAACAAAATGTGCACACTCAGTGAAGTTTACCAATTCATAATGGATTTGTTTCCGTTTTACCGACAAAATCAGCAAAGGTGGCAAAACTCAATTAGGCATAGCTTATCTTTTAATGACTGTTTTGTGAAAGTACCGCGGACGCCGGATCGCCCCGGTAAGGGCAGTTACTGGACACTGCATCCAGATTCCGGTAACATGTTCGAAAATGGTTGCTACCTGCGTCGCCAAAAGAGATTTAAATGCATCAAGAAAGAGAAAATGCGACATTCTGATAATCCTGGAGACATGTCCGGCGACGAAGATGAGACTACCGGTGGTGGAGGTTCCGAGTGTGAATCTCCCCACGGACCACCATCTCCAGACCACCACATCAACCAGAACAATCCACCTCAGAGTCATACAGCCCATCTCATGTCGGGTCAGCTAGAACCCCTCCCACCCACCAAGTCAGAACCTCTCAGTGAAATGCCGGTAACTACGGTCTCGACCCCGACGGCACCGGATCTTCGACATCTTCAACCTCAGCACCACGACGCCATGTCCCTCGCTCATGGCTACCCTGTCGGCGTGAATCCTCAACATTCGTTTAATCATCCATTCTCAATAAACAATTTAATCACAGAAAACGCGAAAATGGACTTAAAACTCTATGAAATGCAGGGTATGTACTCAGGTTACAATACCATGCCCCCCATGAACATTGGACCGAAAGCGGACCCGTTACCTATGGGCCCGGATGCCGGGTACTACAAGTCTTATACCCCACATAGCACTGCTAGCCTGTGACACGAGGCTTTGTCGCTAGACATGTACTGAAATTATAAATATTTATAATTAACAAATATATATTTTGTGTCAAAACGTGAGAAAATGCAACTCCGCAGAACGATTAGACCAAAACGTATCAGAGCTAAATACCAAAGATTTGTGAATCAAATAGGATATTGTTTTTTTTTTGTGTTCTTTGAAGATGATGTAAGTTTCTTTACTTAGTTTATATAAATACGAAGTGATTTCTTTCACCCCCATTTGATTTTTTTCTTCCCTAAAAATCAGCGTACAGCAGCAGAATACTTTGGAATTAAAAAAAAATATAGAGATAATCAACATGGATAAGATTTGACAATCAGTAACAACTTTTGAAAGCGCTGTGGCGAGAGGAGAAAATGCTCGTAACGAACATTTTCTCCTCTTGCCACGACGTTTTTCAAAAAGTTGTCTGCTGCTAGACGCTAAAAGTTGCTTATAAGACGTAAAGAGTATATGTAGATCTAAAATGACGCGGTTCCTATATGTTGATAAGTTATTCTAATTGAGAATGACATGGGTCTAATAGATCTAGTAAGTTGATCTTTATATCTGTGTTTGAGGCTAATGGCGGACAACTTTATGCGTCCGTCCGTCTCCTGCATAAACCCTAACCAAACAATCCTGTGACTGAACGACCCAAGGAAGAAGGTGCTTGGAAACATTTCGGGAAAAAGAGAAAATGATGATCACCATTTTCAGCATTTTCTTCTTTTTTTTCCTGAACGTTTCCACCCTTTCAGACGGAAAGGTCATCATCTGAGCCACGTTAGATTTGTCGTCTGCAAATGCTTTCATCGTGGACCAGTCTAAAGTTTTGTCTGCTGGTAGAGAGGTAAGTGGACAATCAAGGTGAATCAAGAACCTGTAGTTTGATCTTAAATCTACACTTTCCGATACTTTTTTCGACAGTCTGCCGAAATGGTCTTGGAATCAAAAGATGGGGTAGGGGCGAAAATAATCTCTCTGTTTTTCAACCGTCGTAGAGTTATGTTCATGGAATTATTACAGACTTGTGAATGAAAATACATGTCTGTATTTTTTGCAATGTTTTCCTTAAATATCATACAAAATAGATTTCAATTTAATAGCGTCTTAACTCTTTATAAGCGATGGCCTTGTTAAATTTTTCGCTGTTTATATTCAAGCAGGGATCATATATATACGATCTCTGTTTCAAGTAAATGTTACTAGAAAAGAACTTTCGTCCATCAAACTTGTACGAAAAAATGAACATTCCAAATTCTTGGTTGAAAACAACGTGAATGCTTAAACAACAAACAAAACATTCATTTCTGTTTTGACTCAGTTTATTTTTTTCAATCTTATAAAAAGTAAACAAAGTCTGCTTCAGTATAACAACGAAGGTCGACTTTTTTTTTCTCAAAGCAATTTGGGTCAAGTGTTTCAAATCGACAAGGAAAGAGTTTATTTATCTCAAAAATTGTGAAACACCCACATTTCATAGCATGTAAAGTTTTACTAATTTCCTCTCTTGGACAACGTTTTTTCTTTTTTTTTCGTACTTGACATCTTTTTGAAAACATTGTGACAAAAGGAGAATTTGCTCGAAACGAGCAAATTCTACTTTCGCCACAATGTTTTAATATGTATTTATGCATGTAAGTTAAAATTTTAACCCGTTATTGATAATTCACAAAGATTTTTTAAAGTTGTCCGTAGCAGGTTTAAGAGGTTGTGAACTAAACACTCTCCTTTTTTTTTTCAAGCCAAACAATCAAAACAAAACAAATATGATTTCCTGTTTTAATACCTTATGCCAAAGCAACAAACCGAAGGTGTGTTTAGATTATTATTATTTTTTTTTTTAATTCTAAGTCCCTTCTTTTTTCTCATGAAGTCTTATGAGCTGCTCGCACATAGACCCGATAGAAAGAGCCGGTCGCACTCAGGGCTGATACAAAGACCAGTGACTCTGACCATCAGCAAAAAAAAATAATAATAAACTGCAAATATTTTGACTGTCTGACTAATTCGTTTGAACAGATGGGAATAAAAGAAAATCTCTACATATAATAGTCATTCTGATATTTGTACGTGAAGTGGATTTTATTTTTATAACGAAACTGTTCACTATTCATGGGTATGAATTGACAGTTTTTCCAACAATTCTTTGCGAAAAGAAAACTTCATCTCTCGTTCGTTATCTCATTTCGTCATTTATTCAGACCATTTTCTTTCTTTCTTTCAGAACATTCCAGGTATAATTTAACCATTAAGCTGCAAATCACCTCTCAAGGAGCTTTTGAGGACAGTGTAGATCCAAGATCAGACTGCACAGAACGTGCAGTCTGATCTTGGATCTATACTCTCCGCTGCAGTGAGACTTTTTCAACCGAAAGGAACTCAATATCATTTTCATTTTAAATTTGGGTTTAAATTTTATTTTTTGATTTAATCTATTTAGCAATTTAAAAGTTCATCTGCCTTTGCTGACAGTGTTCAGATTAAGATTAGGCTGCAGGGAACAAGCAGTCCGATCACTGCTTGACATTTCCCGATATTCTAATCCTTTACCATACAATCCTATATTTTAATACAGGAAAAGCAAAGCCTAAGAAATCATTGTGGGAAAAGGAGAAAATGCTGGTTACCAGCATTTTCTCCTTTTTCCACGATGATTTCAAAAGCCTTCTTCCTCTACGGAGTTAAAACTCGGAATATTGTGATAAAGGGTTACCTCTCTACAAGACAGTAAAACTCCAGATAGGTCCTAAATGAAAGTATTTGCGAGGTTAACCTTGGCCCAAAAGATGGGATTTGGCATTTTGAATAATAGAAAACATAGCAGGATAAAAAAAAAAAAGAGAAAATGCTGTTTACCACAATGTTTTCAAAAGCCCATTTTCTCAGGGTCATTAAAAAACCCGATTGTTTGGTAATGGTTTAATGACATACAGTATGTTTTCAGTCGCAGTGTAATACATGGGCTATTCATGGTCTTTCAGAATGCGGTATCGATTTAGAAATAGAAAACGTTTTTTTCTCCCCTTTTTTAACCTTAATGGTCGCTTTGACCACATTCCGCAGATACTTTTTGTCTTTTTTTTTAACATGATAGAAAAATCGAAACGGTATTCATTCATATCGTCTGAAATAGCTAAGTTTGTATTTTGACAATCATTGAGAATTTGACAATGTCTTTTTTTGCAAAATGATACGAAAATAAGATACTAGTATTCCGCATATTCATACTAGACACAGAAATGTTTACTTCAGAGTTTTTTGACTAAAATAATGGTATTCCAACTTTGATTTGGCATGTATATATGAGACCAAGCAGTATACAGATAGTGATTAGACGTAAGCAGACGGGGTAGATCAATACTAGAATGTGTACTATGTGCTGTCTCATCTTGATCTAGACTGTCTGCTAAAACGCCTCTTGCTTCTCTTGCTTATGGTTGCCAGGTTAGAGCTCCGTCAATGCCGCCTTTCATATACACTCCCATTCGGCAAACTTCGGGTGATGCGTTGATCCATTACATTAGATGCAGTTACGGAATCGGCCGAGTTGTGACGAGTGCTTCGCTCGGTTATTTAAAAAAGAAAACGATATCTACATGTATTTCGTTTCTGTCAGTTTCAAGCACATTAGGTTTTTAGGTTTAGAATATCTACATATATCGTGAAGAATCAGCTAGATGTACCTGCTTACTGTTATTGTGTTGTGGATTTCAAAGAATGCATAGATTTTGCTCAACTCATTACGAAATTCTATTTATTTCCGGGTTTTTTTTTTTACTTTTAATATTCAGTTATGCTTTGAAATTGCGAAATGTTTATTCTACGGGTCCCAAAGATGATCGGAAAATATCTCGATGTAGCAAACGACAAACTTTGATTTTCAATGTTGAAGGCATGCACAAACGACAAATTAAAAGTGGCTTAAGTATAGGGTTTTAATTCCTATTCGTGAAAAAGTAGAATAGGCCTACATTGTTGAAAAGGAGAGCATGATAGTTACCAGCATTTATCCCTTTTCCAACATTGTTTTCAATTGCAATCATCCTTAGGGTTGTTTCGTAGAGAGTTAAAAGAAAGGACTGAATTATTATTTTAATTTTGTTATTACATTATCCTACAAAAAAAAAAAAAATCTTTTCACAGTGACTTTTTCAAAAAAAAAAATCTGAACTCGACAAGAAAAAAAACAATAATCGAGAAAAATTATGATAATACATAATGTACGCTCTTGCACCGAGAGAAGCAGAGTTACATAAAAAAAATATTATTTAAACACAAAGCGTGAAATGGCTTATCTATGGAGTTGAATGTATACCACACAAAGATAATCGTCCTTCACTCGAAATATCTTGAATGTGAAAGTTGTGTCCAATGGCTGTCAGCTCTAATGCAAAACTCAGCAAACAATTTACTTGAAAGATCATTCCGCTCCGCTCCCCATTTTTTTTTTTCGGACAAGTTTAATGTACGGAATCTTCGACCATTCAATATAGCGATAATACATACGTTAATTTTTCTTTCTTTCATTTTTTTTTATGTTATTATTATTAACGACAATTAAGTAAAGTTATCAGCATCAAGAGAAAATACATTTATTCTATCTCTTTTCTTACGGCAGATTTCTTTACAAAGCTTCAGTGCTCTTTGGCCATTTACAACTGTACGCCATTACCTCGTGAAGCAAATTTGTAGTAGACGATTCTGAAATTACTCTCGCACGTTTGGGATTATTAGCCTTGTATCATACAATTAGTGGGGTGTCAATAATGGAAGCCAGCATTTTTTTCCTTTTTTCCCATAATGTTTATTATAGTCTTAATTACAAATCGCATTATTTGAAACACATCTCTTTTGCCGTCTTCAGGTGCTTTCAATTATTACATGTCTCGAATTTTGTCAACTGGTCCATAGTTTTAATTCGACTTTATTGATACAAAAATACACGTGAAAACGTTATGGCAATAGAAGAAGAAGAAGAAATTATAGATTGGACAAAACTTTTCTCTTTATTAGGGTATTTTCAGTTTAGTGGTCGACTGCAAAACGAAAAATAATGTCGTCCGCAGAACTAATGCGTTAAATGGATTGGCCCATTAAGGCGGATAATACTGATTTATGCCCAATCAAAACGCAGGGGAACGCCATATGTTTCATTTATAAGTTTTTTTTCAAATACATGTTATTGTCGTTTTGGTATTTTTGTGTGCACGCATTTTCTTATTAGATCCTCATCGTTCAGTTAGATTTATTGGATGGTTCCAGAAAATTATAATAATAAAGCTTGCAACACGCAAAAAGGGGCATTCGGACATTTGCGTAAAGTGTCGTCTCGAATCAGCCTGTGCAGTCCGCGCAGGCTAATCCGAGAAGGCACTTTACGTCTACATTAGATTTTGTTCTTCAGTAAACTTGCGCAAAACAGAAAATTACATAAAAACAAAAAGTGTCGTTTCGAATCAGCCTGCGCGGACTGCGCAGGCTGATCCGAGACGACACTTTACGCAAATGTCCGAATGCCCCTTTTCGCGTGTTGCAGGCCTTATTCAATCGACCTGTCGAAACTCTTCACCAGACGATAAAATCTTAAACTTGTCCAAAATGAAAGCACTTGAAGACGAAAAAATAATTGTAGCTTATTTCAGGGGTTGTCTTTGATATGAGAAAAATCACTATGAAAAAAAAAAAGAAAAAAAGGGAAACAAGCATTTTCTCTTTTTACCACAATGTTTTAAAAAGCCCTTTTCCACAAGAGTACTTGTGTATTAATAAATTAAGCCGGGAAATAATAAAAGATCAGAGATTATACTTTTTTTTTTTTCATCGGTCATGTGATATCTCTTTTCCATTTTATGTTTGTCAAATTTAGAAAGAAAATAATTTAAGTTCAGTCCCGTTTTGATAAAAAAAAAAAAAGATTCTTAAACCAATAAATCTAAACATTATCAATTATGAAAGATAGACGATTTCATCTAAAGATGATAAAAATAATTATCGAATTATTGAAATTCGCTGTATAAGTAGATACATCTGTATCCTATACTTACTCCTACGAAGCAAAGGATATTTTCATGTTCGTTTGTGGACAATGTAAATCCAGGACCAAACTGCAATAAACTTGTAGCCTGATCTTGGATCCACACTGTCCAAATAGGTTTTTTTTTTTTTTGACCCACAAATATGAGCCTCTAAACCTTGAACATTCGGTTTACTCTGGTCTTGAAAAATATACTAATGGCTTAATAATTTGTCCTTATTGTTGAAAGACATACATAAATACAATTTCTCTCGTTTCCATGTTACGATGGTGGTTGAAATTAATATTATAATTCGAAATGTGTATGACCAAAAACATACAAAAGGCTAATCAAAACCATACATTTAGGACAGTGGTATATCTTTGTATATAAGAGAGCTTTTCGAAGTACGTAAATCTATATCTGTACATTCCATTTATCTTTTCGGCTCAATAGGCGTAAATAGAGGCTTTTGCGGAGGGCATAGATCTAAGATCAGACTGCACAGAATGTGCAGTCTGTCTTAGGTTCATACCGTCCGTTTGTTTAGTCAAAGCTACAGGATAGAAATATTTATCTGTTTCAAAGGATAATATTTCAGCCGTCAAAAAGGCTGAGTTTGTATATATTGTCAGACTTTAGAATACATGAGTCATGCTATGGCAAAAAGGGGCTTACAGCATCTCCGTGATCCATTATACCAAGCAAGTCATGACATAATTATGGATCCATTATATCCTGTTCTTTGACAGCTGACTGACTCCTGAAGTAGAATGGTTCTTGAACATGCAGAAAATTGACCAAAAGCAAAAAGTTTCGGCCCAGGTCTGCCTGCGCGGACTGCGCAGGCTGACCTGGGTCGATACTTTTTGCAGATGCTTTAAGCTCCCTTTTCACAGAGCATAACTGAAATTCACTTGTCCAAAATGTATGGTCTTGGTCGACATTGTATATGTATGGATGGTTATTAAGAGATAGATCTGGATTATTTTTGTTTCTGTTTAAATGTTTTAATTCACGATTCAAACTCTTCGATGTACTATTGTCATTCTTTTATATGTGATATCAATTTTATCATTAAAACTTTTAAATGATAACTCTGTTTTATGCTCTAATATATCCTTATTTTTTTGTCAAAAATTTGTCCACAGTTCCACAGTAGCTGCTCAAATTGTCCTCGGCATGTTCTGTTCCTGAGTTTCAGGGCAAAGAACAGCCGTTGGCCAAAAGGTCCTGCAATCCGTCAGTTGATAAATCTTTCCCCCCCCCCCCTCTCTCCCTCCTCCATAACTCCAAGGTTCAATGTACATGTATTTTCTCTTTACCAGACAACAAATTTCTGGCATATTGCAAGCATGTACATACGACAAATAAAATCTATTTAAATGATGGAGGTTGTATTTGTAAGGAGGAAAACTCTGTCAGAAAGGTCTTTACCACCATTTTCTCCTTTTCTCACGATGTTTTCAAAAGCCGTCTTCTCAATAGTTGTGGAATTACAGGTTTCTTCGGTTAGGGTTTAAGTGTGCCCGTGCGTCTGTCTTTGTACATATATGGACAAAATTATCCCTTCACCAAACAATGCCGTAGTCAAACGACCATGAGGAAAAAATCTTGTGAAGACATTGTAGGAAAAGGATAAAACGCTGGTAGCCGGCATTTTTGTTTCGCCCCGAACTTTTCTCTTACCCTTTTAAGTACAAATCCCATTATTTCGACCAGATTTATTTTGTCGCCTGTAAATTCTTTGAATTTTGTCAACTCTAAATTTTGTCACGTGGTTGCGAATAAAAAGCATAGCATCGGAAATGGCGTTCGTGTCAAAATTAAACAACAGTTTTGACCGTTGTTTTACTCTGAGGATGAAAACATTTGAAAACATGTTGGAAAAGGAAAAGAAATCTAAAAACCTACATTATATCCCTTTACCGCAATTTCCAAAAGACAAATCTCTGCAGTTGAGCTACTTTTAATTTCTTGTCTTCAAACGATTTAAACATGGACGAGTTTTTTTTTTTATATAAGGATTAAATGACGAAGAAACGAAATATACATGGACACCGGAAATGGTGATTTAAAACAAGAATGAAAGACATATTTTAAATTTTGCCGTCTAGCAATGCGTTAGAACAGCGGTGAAATATACGTTATAACAGGGGTTGGAGTTCAGGGAAAAAAAGAAAGGGCAAATCTCAAAATCTAATAAAGAGTTTTAAGGAGGTTGAAATATACATGTGGACCGGAAATGGTGTTTGTATCAAAACAAAAGAGCGATTTTTAAATCTCCGCCGAAATAGTCCCGCTATCTCGCCTCTCTCTGGGCCCGCTTGGTACTCGCCTCTTGATAAGGAGACGATAAAATCCCCGTAACTACACAACCCTGGATTTTAAAGGTGATGAAAATCCCCATTTACCCTATTTTACTCAGGCCCCTATCTTGAGCTTAAGGCTGAGACGAAGATTTCATAATTGTTAAAGTGTCATAATCCCATTGCTTGGGGTTCGGGACGAGATATGACATTTTCCGTTAAGTTACCTAGAGATTTCCATTAGCTCTTACCGCGCGTGACATGTGATAAAAAAAATGCGCGCAAATGATTTTGTAATGTCGTCACAGGTGAATTTTCTCTCTACTCTTAACCAGACGACAAAATATCAGCTTTTTCCGACATTAAAATTGAAAACGACAAAGTAAATGCTGTTCGAACTACATGATTTGCTTCTGGTACAGTCGAAAACGTTATGGGAAAATGTGAAAGTTCTGGTAACCAGCCTTTTCTCCTTTTCCCATAACGTTTTCGAAAGCTCCTATCTCTAGTTTGTTTATACACTGAATTGTTCGGTAAAGAGACGGAAATTTATACAGCAGTTTTAAACCTATCTAAACTAAATGATGAAAAATTTGGAAATATCATGAAAAAGAAATTTTGACTTTTTGGAAGATGATTCTAGGTTTAATAACAGAGAAATATTCTTTTTTCAGTCTTTTTTGACGTTTTTACATGGACTTAAACTTGAGTCATGCTCTGGCAGAAAAGGGCTTAATGCACCTCCGTGAAGTTATAAACCATGCCAGACATAACATCATGATGGATCCATAAATTCCATTTTGTCTACCAAGAGACGAAATCATGAGGTAGACAGCTCCTTTGACGTGCTGAAAATTGACCCACTGCAAAAAGTTTCGGCCCAGGTCAGCCTGCGCGGACTGCGCAGGCTGACCTGGGTCAATACTTTTTGCAGATGCATCAAGCCCCCTTGGTTCACTTATTTTTGTGCAAGATACTTTGTCTGTGCTATACCACGTCATAAATCATAACTTATAGCAGGGTCGCATCATAAAGTAGAAGATATATAAAGATGCCACGTATCAATATAAATGTCGTATTATCTACTCCTTTATGAACAAATTTTTCAAAACATCCGAACTTCACCAGCACACACAGATTTATGAACAAGTTTCTGAACGTCACAAAGAACATAAATCTACAAGTATTCAGCTGAAACAGTGAATAAGAAATAAATGCCGTTTTAATAGAGATAATTTCTAAATTTGATTATTGATATTCTTACTTTTTTCCTGATGTTTTCGAAGCCCATATACAAAATAGATTTGGTTTGGAGCAAGGATTTGCTCGACAGTACTTATCAGCCGTCATAATCTTCATATACGATATCCCACTACTTGTGAAGGGACGCCCAACAAGGCTGAAACCAACTTGCGAGCCTCCCTTATTCTAATGTAGTATTCAATTTTATGTGCCGAGCCCTGATAGCTCAGTCGGTAGCGTACAGGACTTGAGAACAGGAGGTCGCTGGTTCGATCCCCGGCTTGGCCAATTTCTTTCCGAGGACTGATGATAGTCATTGCGACAGGATTCATTCCTCTCTCAAAGCTGATCATTGTTTCTACGATGGTTATGTGGGAAAGTAGCCAGTGGCTTGAAAAGAATAGTGTGCGGAACACTGGTAATAGAAGCTCCAGGAAAGCATGGACAGGTGAACTGGCCGCCGCAATATACCTGAAATATTGTTGAAAACGGCGTTGACACCATACAGTCAATCAATCAATTAAATTTTACCTGAAACTAATGCAATTTAACCCTTTGGCACACAATCCCGAGCATTAACTACCCTCAGGGAGAAGCCTTTTGAAAATAAAAAAAGGAAAAAGGGAAAAGGACAAAAAACTGGTAAACAGCATTTTCTCCCTTACCAACAATTTTTTTCACCCTGTAAAGATAAATATCATCATTTTACCCACATTTAATTTGTCGTCTGTGAATACTTTCAATTTGGATGAGTCTAAATTTTTGTCGTTTGGTAGAGTTAAGCCTGTGCTGCTTGACATGACCCAGTGAGCTTTTACAGACAGTGACGTTTAAGGTCAGGCTGCAGAGAACGCGTAGTCTGATCTTGAATCTACACTCAGTTTTTAGCGTTAAACACGATAATAATGTTTTATAATGTTTCTTCTTTTTCCTCTTCTTCTTCTTCTTCTTTTTCTTCATCTTTTTCTCCTTCTCCTCCTGTTCCTTCTTTTTTAAAGGAAAAAAATCAAAAGCTGGAATTATTGCTGAGCCTCGGTATGATAGATATGAGAAATACCTCGATAACTGATATCTTGAAAACTGAAAGCCTCTGAAAAAAAATGAAATACACGTATGTTTAAATTTGTTGTTTTTCTTTCAAACAAAGTTTCCGTTTCAGTACCAAGAACTGGTATTAAAGACGTATATGACAAATATTCGCACGCATCCTACTGCGCATGTATTTTTGTCGTGGATATTGAATCAAAAGTGCCCCTATGTATTTTTTGCACATAACGGTAATACTATTGGTGCACTGAGACAAGTAGCACTTTCTTCGGGTAGTATTGGTGAAAAGAAAAAAAACGATCTTTGAACTGTCACCGTAAAATAATAAAAATGCTTCTGACACGGCGTTACACACCAAACAAGGAAACAAATGCAGGAAATTTAAAGCTGTGGAAGTATATCTGTTTCCACTTTAAAAATTGATGTTGGAAAAGGATAAATCGCTCCTATTGAGCAATTTCTCCTTTTCCCACCATGTCTGCTGAGCTTTTATCCTATTTTTTTCCTTAAAAAAAAATAACTTCCACAGTCACCTTCAACCTTATTTTCTGACGAAATAAGCAGGGATAGGTGCCATTTTTATTTTTTCTTATTGTTTAGAATTATAAATACTATAAATGTAAAAAGTTAAGAAAAATCTGTCCGTTAGAAAGTATGTATTTTTCTAAGATTAACCCTTAATTTGATCAAAGTATCTCCCTTTTTAACTCAATGGTCTATATATAACATGCATATTTGTACACTTACCATGCTCAAAACCAGGCTTTTATGTACTTTTTGTGCAAAAATATATGAATTTTCATTAAAATGATGTATATTTGTATATTTTTCCTGTAATTTTCCTGTTTAACTGACTATTAAAGAAAGGCGCTTTAAATCCAATATAAGCTGAGTTTTGGAACTGTATACATTTGTATACCTTTTTCAAAGGCAAATTTCTCAGAAACGAGCACGGTGACCTACATCATTTTTTACTGTAATCTCCTATAGAGACATGATGAGCTTTGTATGTGCAAAGTTTTAAAAAAATCTGTCCGTTAGAAATATTTGTCATATACGTCGTTAAGTGAGAGCAATAACGGACAAAAGGATAGAAAGATCTCATCAGTGCGTCGTCATGAAAGGTACTTTACGTGGCCATAACAAACAGACATTGATTGATTGATTGATTGATTGATTGATTGATTGATTGATTGAATAAATAGTGCTTTACGCAGTTTTCAAGTTGTTTCAGTCATATTACGACACCTGCACATATGTTCATGTTTGTTTCTGGGTTTCATCATTGCAAGTCTAAGGCTCTCAAGTGTCTTGCCCAAGGACACTCCAACAAAAGGCCAAGTGCTTCCAATGAGGCTTGACTTAGTGGCCTCCGGGTTACGAGTCTTTCATTCAAGGCTCGAACCCGTTGCCTCCAGGTTACGAGTGCTTTACTTTACCACTGAACCACTGAGTACCGCCGCCTTTGATAACACGCTGGTAATGAATGCAACATGAAGATACAATAATTAGAACATTGCAACTCCATACAAATCACAAAACGTGGATTTTATTACCCAACAATACAACCATCATTGAAGTTAAATGAGATTTACCTAATTCCTTAACACTCTCACAATACAGATAATCGTTAGGGGAAAAAAAAATCTGGTCAAATTGTACGATGTTTTGACAAATCATGACCGCAGATCAACAATAGTGACCGCAGAATAATAGTCCCAATGATTGGCAATAAATGGCGACGCGTTAACCCAATTTGTAAGAATGGAAATATTTATACATAAATGGATTAGCGTAAATGGTTATCTCAACGCCTTGCCTTATTCCACCCTTGGACCCAAACTTTGGAAATTATCAGTCTAAGTCTTTTACCACACAATTTCGAGTTTTAACGACCCTGGGGAAGAAGCCTTTTGAAAACTCTGTGGGAAAAGGAGAAAATGCCGGTAACCGACATTTTCTCCTTTTCCCATTGTGTTTTCTATCCCTTCAGAAACAAATCTCATCATTCGAACCACGATGAATTTGTATTGTATTCTAGAAATGCTTTCAATTTGGACAAGTCTAAAATTTTGTCATTTGGTAATGAGTTCAGTCTCGCCAGACGACAACGTTATATACATGTTCGGTTCTAAAGCACTTGCAGACGAAAAATGAACTGATGCTCATGTGATAGGATTTGCTTTTGAAAGGGTAAAAACAGGAGAAAATGTTGGTTGTCGGCATATCCTGCTTTTCCCACGATTTTTTATTTTCTTTTTTAGTTGCTTCTTTTCCAGGGTGTGAAAACGTGAGATAGTTAGGTACAGGGCTACAAACGTACAGCAGACGACTTCGACAATATTTTTCGTGAATAATCTATATACATGAATTACTTTTAAATCTATAAATATGTGTGAAAATGTTGTGAGAAAAAGAAGGTGCCTGTAACGAAAAAAGCTTATAGAAGCAAACTAGTAAATTGATTGCAAGGAAAATTCATTAAACGTTTATTTTCATATACCCCTTTCGATGTTTTCGCCATTTCACTCAATGGCGCGAAAGCAAAGGGAAATGCTTAGCTAAGCTTGTCACATATCCTGATTTTGTTTCTTTAAGAGATAACACAAATTTTTAGGCACAGGTGTTTTATTCGGGTACTTCTTTAACAACATAGACGTAACATTGCACTCAAAATTATTTCTAGGTCTTAGCCTATTGCAGTAGACGCTGTATTTGAAACTGCAAAATATTCGATGAAAATGAGGCAAATGAGTAACATTTGGAGGAAAGGACTTTTTTCCTTTTCTATTTATTTATTTATTTATTTATTTACTTATTCATTCATCCATTCATTTATTCATTTATTTATTGTAAATTTATTTATTTATTTATTTATTTATTTATTTATTTATTTATTGTATATTTATTGTTTTTTTAGTTTATTTATCATCAAGTTTTAATAATTTAGAAACAAATAAAGCCTTTCTCGTAATATGCAAAACACGCAGTGCACTGATGTTAGAACTCGTCCGTTTATACAATAATGAGCTAAACGAAAAAGCATCAAAGCTGGTGGTTAGAAACAGAAAAGAAAAAATTTAACTGTCGTATTACACATTTTTTACAAGATTCAATTTGAAACGATACGACTTTATGTATTTGGAATGCCAAAAAATGTAGGAAGACGTCTAACAGAAGCCTGGAATGGGTACGTATGTCATTTTCAGCGAACTTGAGAGAAAAAAAAAAACACACACACACACATACATTTTCACAACTGTTGTCCAAAATTACCGAAAAAAATCAGAACTTAGTTTAAGTTGGCCAAAAAAATAGATACAAAAAAAACATGGAATGGCGTCTCGAAGAAGATTCGAGATCACAGCATAAACTTTCACACCGGATCAATTTGGATCGCTATTCCAGAAGACAGTAAAAGAAAATACTTGAGTTGAATAGCTTGGGACAAGATATATTTAGCCATGCTCTGGCAAAAGAGGACTTAATTCACGGTTGTAACGGATGATACCTAGTAAGTCATCTCATGATCATGGATCCGTTAAGTCCATGCTGTTTAACAACCTACACAGAACTATGTCAAGTTAGACAAAATTGTCAGAAAAACGACTTAGAATGGTGTCTCAAAGAAGCATGAGGGTCACTGCATAAACTTCTATACTAAAGTGATTTGGGACGCCCTATATTGAAATCGAATTCGAAAGACCAAGAAAAAAAAAGGAAAACTTAATTCATACAACTTGGTAAAATATACATGTAACTACGATGTAAGAAATTGAACTATGTATAAGTTAGATTGGAAAAAAAATAAATAAATAAATAAACAGAAAAAAAAACGTATCTATTGACTTCTCAAGAAGCCTGAATATCACGACATAAACTTGTATAACAGAGCTATTTGGATCGCTCTGTTGTATATTAACCCCCATTCTGTTAAATAAGTGAAATGAAACTTTCAAGCTGATGATACAAACCAAGATTTTGTTATTTCAAAGGTATGCTTTTTGGAAAAATATCACCTTATCGGACGGTGTAGATCAAAGATCAGACTGCACGTTCTGTGCAGTCTGATCTTGATCTACACTGTCCGCAAAAGGTCGGTGAGTCGCGTTCAGCAGCCTAAGGGTTCAAACGAACCTGGGAAAGAAAGAAGAAAAAAAACCTAATTCGCACAACTTGGCAGAAAATAATTACAATTTAAAATACAGAAGTATAAATTGAATACGAAAAATACGCTCTCTGTAATTTTTTGTTCAATAATAGGGCATAAAAACTGAATTAGAAGTTATTCGTAAATGGAATTCAACAAAATGGTGTGAAATTTCGTCCACTTATCTAAGACGTTGAATTGAATTGCGTTTGTGCCTATAGAATTTTTTTCTCAAAAGGAAGGAGTTTTTGATATTAAACGATTCCTTTCTTTGCAACTCTTTTCAACATTCAAAATTTGCTGCAGAACGCTTAACTTTATCCAAACGGCAAAATTCTACACTTGTCGAATTTCAAAGCATTTGCGGACGACTTATAAAATGTGGCCCAAATGATGAAATTTGTCTTTGAAAGAGTATAAAACAACGTGGATAAAAGAGAAAATGCTTGCTACCAGTTACCAACATTTTCTTTCTATTCCACAATGTTTTCAAAATTTTTTTTCTCCCCTAGGTCGTTAAAAACACGGCATTGTTTAGTACAGGGATAAAACCCTTCTAAATCATTGCTTTTGGACACGAACCCAATAAATTTTAGATCATGCATTTGTGCTATATATGCTCAGTGCACCATATAAACTTCCAAAAAAATTTCAAAACTATAAATATCATCATAAGAGTAACAGCAAACGAAAAAGAAGGATGAAGTGGGAATGGTGAATGGAAAATTAGTTTATCGCTTTGCAATAACGTTTTCCATGGCGGTCTGCTGCAAGATTCTAAAGTACGCCGGCATGAGACAAGTGACTTTCTTTTCTGTAAGTGTTCATTTCTTATCGAAACTATCAGAACTGTATGAATGCAAACGAGTCCAATAAACCACAAAAGTAGGTCGAGGGGTGGGGTTGTAATACCCCGTCTCGCAGATAGAGTCAAAGTATATTTTTTTTCATGTTTGTTGTATATATTTCTTTTTAATGTTTTAGCTCAATGTCTTCAGATCAAACGCAAATAACTGTAGTATCTGTCTGTCCGTCTGTCCACCACCCGTCCACCGTCCGTCCGAACGCTATCTATCTATCTATCTATCTATCTATATGAGTTAATAACTAACTAACTAACTACTAGCTAGCTAGCTAGCCCAAGTCGCCCCTTACTTACTTACTTACTTACTTACTTACTTACTTACTTACTTACTTACCTACCAACCAACCAACCAGCCAACCAACCAATCAACCAACCAATTAAACCAATCCAAACCAACCAACGAACTAAGTTACCTACCACCCTACGAACTAGCAAACTAACTGACTTACTGACAAACTAAGTTAACAACTAACGAAATAACAAACTAACAAACGAATCGACAAACTAATAAACTAACTGATTTCATGACTAGCCAATCAATCGACGATCTTAAAACTTACTAACTAACTTACTGACCAACCAACCAACCAACTAAAGAATAGTAACTTACTTACCAACCGACTAAGGAACTTACCAACTAACTTATATCTTAGTATTTAAACAGACAAGAGCAGCCAAATTGAAAAAAAAAAATACAATAGATTTACAGTTGTCCTTAACTGAAATTGATACAGATTATTTGTAGATTATGCCCGTGTAAATACGTGTGTCAAATATCTTCAAAAATCTATCCCAAAACATTGATATGTTATAACCTTTTATAAACAAAGACGTGTGAGTTTATTATCTTGTAAATATTTAATTAACCCTTATAATATAAACATACAGTGAAAAAGATTCAACCAGTAGACATATTGCACTTGCAGACTAACAAGAAGACAAAAAAAAAAAAATCACATTAAATCGGACATTGCAGATCAAAGACCAGACTGCACCTTCTGTGCAGTCTGATCTTTGATGTACACTGTCCGCCATAACACTAATCTTTCATAAAAAACATAACATTATTATATATAAACCAAAAGAGCTTGTACAACTCTCCACCAGAGATACTCTATGTCCTATTTATTTAAGATAAACTACTTAAATATTTATATTTATATAGCAAATCTAACCACTTACTATCGTTTGTAAATATCTAAATCATTTTGAACATGCTTCTAAACAGATAGAATAAACAGATATAACAAAAATGTCATCGTCTTTTGAATTATTGTGTAAATTGGTAGACTTCTGAAAGAATGAAAAAGACGGTTCGAAAGAAAAAAATTGCATTAAAAATATTTTGTTTGATACTTTAGCTAGGGTATAAATAAAGAAAAAAAGTAGATAATTGTTGATAGTCTACTAAATTCTCCCAGGCCTGTCTAAAACAAGAAAAAAAAAGCAGTATTGTTTATTTTAAATTAAATTAATTCTACATAAATTCTACATAAATGATGCTACATAAAATATGAGTCAGTTATACCAGTACTATGTATATAGACGTACACTTACAAAAACTATCCTTCATCGCAATACAAAATCTATAGCACTGGAAATTTAACCGTTTACCAAACAATACCTAGTTTTATGGACCCTGAGAGAGAAGACTTTTGAAAACATTGTGGGAAAAGGAGAAAGTGCTGATAACGCCTTGTTTGCTTTTTCGATTTTTTTTTTCAAAATTGCCCATAGCAGAGGCGTAAACAGACGCAATTGTACAGTATATGGTCAAAAAGTATAAAAAAAAAAAAACTTTTAAATGAAAGTGACGCCTTTTTTCCACCAAGGATATCGTTTAAAAGGTGTATTACTTAGTTAAAAATGTCTGATTATTTGCTTTGTAAAGGACAACTCCTAATGTCATACGAAAGTGCTTTCTAAAAGGAAAACAAAAGCATAATCTCAAGGATGCGTTGGAACAATGGAAACGTCTAAATTACCATTAATTGAAATGACTTTGAATTTCAAAAGCCGTATCTTTGACACTAAGCCGTCACGTCCTTGCGGTAACAATGCGGACCTTTCGTCAGTGCTGTAACACTTAAGTGTGGGTAAACACTGTACCTGTCATCACGAAGGTCTCATCTTTCGAACTGACGGGATAACAAGTTTTACAAATGTATTGTTGATAAAGTCGAACCTGGTCAGTAGTTTGTGTGGTTTGTAGAGCTGGAGTCCCTTGTTCGAACCTAGTGAGTCGATGTGATTGTCCCTTTAACCCTTTACCAAACAACCCCTGGTTTTTACGTCTGTGACGGAGAAGCCTTTTGAAAACATTGTGGGAAAAGGAGAAAATGCTGGTTACCAGCATTTTCTCCTTTTTCCACAATGTTTTCTATCACTTGAAAGACATTGAGCTACATTGGATTTGTCATCTGCAAAAGCTTTCAATTTGTACGAGTCTAAAAATTTATTGTATTGGGAAAGAGTTAATATCAGAACGCATTGAAGGTCGTCTTCATCCATATTTTTTGGTTTATTTATAAAATGAAATAGAGGATATTTGTTGTTTTTTTTTTTCTCGGTGAAAGATGTAAATTTATTTCATCGAGTGAACATCAGCCGTAATATTTTCACGAGTGACGCATCCACGAGATGAAATAAATTTCGATCATTCACTTAAAAGAAAGAAATATTCTATTTGTTTCATCCTCTGACCCCTTTTTTGCTGGGACTTTCATCAAAATTCCGTACAGTTGTTTTCGTTTATTTCCCGTGGCATACCTCCCCCCACATAAGAACGCATTACAATATTACGTAGAGCGCGAAAAATGTAGGGTAAATGCACTTAAATTACGTCATATTTCCGTCTGGTAGAATGGCACGCACTGTTAACCTAGGTAACTTGTGCGCTGGAACTACCGCTTCCGCCTTCAACTGAAGTGTTAAGGAAATATTTACGGTTAATTTTACCGGTCGTAACAATGAATTATCAGACCTTATAGTCCACCGTTATTTCCCGATGAATTACCGAACAGTATGAAATTATGTACAATAATATGCAAACGTTTACATGGGATGAAAGAGGCCTTTTCGAGTGTCGTTATTAAAACAGATGAATCTCAAATGTTTCAAATTATGGTTTATCAGAGCATGTGATACATCAGAAATTATTATCATTATTATTATTACTATTTATTATCATCATTTTAGACTTCGCCACAAGAACGTTTTTAGTCAACTTCTAGTATTGTTTTAATATATAAAATGTAAAATAAACATGATTAAATGGAATAAAAATGGAAGAAAAAAACCGAACTTGATTTTTGTGCATTAGTAATCAGGAGAGAATAAAACCTACAAGCATTGTATAAAAATAAAATGTACTAGTATTTCTTCTAGCCTTAACGTAACCTATGTTTTTTTTATGCAAAGTAATGACTTTATTGGCTTTTACCGGTGACCAGCGATTCTGATGCTTTTAATTTGTACCCATTTAACCCTTATGCTGCTAAGCACGACTCAAGAACCTTTTGCGGACAGTATAGATCAAGATCAGACTGCACAGAACGTGCAGTCTGATCTTGGATCTACACTGTCCGATAAGGAGATATCTTTTCAAAAAAAAAACCCAAACTTTGAAATAGCGAAATTTGGGTTTTTACTATCGGTTTGAAAGTTTTCTTAAGAACAAAGTCCGTAACAAAGGAACAAATGAATAGCAGAAATACAGGGATCAGACAGGATTCGAACCTAGAACGCCCGGACGAAAGGCCAACACCATAACCACTGAGCTAAAGAGAATTCTTCCTAAAGCAGTTGTTAGGTTGTTAGGTATTGTATTTAAATCGGGATGAAGCCATGCATGACGGAGTGGTCTCCCGTAATACACCCCCTCTTAAAGTCATTATTTATTGATGGCTCAAAGCCTTATTAGGCATAAAGTCCGTTTTTGGACAACAAATGGGATTAATGGCTCAATGGCCAATCCCGGACGAGCCCCCATCTTACGAACAAAGTCCGTAACAAAGAAACAAATGAACAAATGCATAGCAGAAATACAGGGATCGGACAGGATTCGAACCTAGAACACCCGGACGAAAGGCCAACACCATAACCACTGAGTTAGAGAGAATTCTGCCTAACGCAGTTGTTAGTTATTGTATTTAAATCGGGATCAATCCATGCATGAAGGAGTGGTCTCCCGTAACAGTTTCGTTTCACTTATTTAGAAGGACAAGGGTTAAAAAGGCCGGAGTGTACAATACTGACCTCCTATTTCGACGAGAAGGCCTCACTCAGAAGTAAAGTATAGAAATTACTTGAAAGGCAGGTAATGTCTTTCAGATTGCGGCAAGTAAAACGGAACCGCGCTCAGGGAGACTAAAATAGGCCATACTTACAGCAAACATACAGGACACTTTCGGCACAAGACACCATCAGAAAAGCTTTTGTTGAGACCATTGTCCACCTTAAACCGTCATCATTGTCCTAATGTCCACTGAAAACCGGTCATTGTCCCGTCTACTAGCACGCTAATGCTATTCAATGGCAATGTAAACATGTCTTCTGCTAGACGTGTTTTACACTTTTGTCCTAATTTTGGACAGTTTTAATTACTTCTATTGTGCTGGTGGTCGCGAATTCTAGCGAAGGAAATGAGACTATTTTGCCCCCGAGATAGAACTCAATTGTGAACGCTGTCGAATGAAATGGAGAGAAAAAATAGTTCCGTAGCGTTAACGGATGTTGCAATTTCCCGCCTTTTTGAATCTATTGAACAGTTATTGTGGTGTGTGTGTTTTTCTCCTAGTCGTGAAAAAGCACTCTACGTTTGACCAACTTTTTTCCTCACAGTGACAAGTGTGAGAAGAAGAAGAAGAAGAAACAGAAAAGAAGGAGGAGGAGGAGGAGGAGAAGACATTGTACTGAATTTGACCCATGCTTTCTTAAAAGAGGTCTTAATGCATTTGCAAAAAGTATCTAAGCATGGATCGAAACTTTTAGCTATTTGTAAATTCTCTGCTTGTCTTAGGACCATTCTATCTAAGGATTAATTCCATTGGTAGACAAAGTGGATTTCATGGATCTATAATTAGGTGATGACTTGCTTGGTATAATGCATGACGGAGATGCATTAATCATAAAACCCCCTTTTGCCAGAGCATAGCTCATTATTTTTAAAAGTTGTGATGGAAAAGGAGGGGGAGAAATCTTCTGTATCTCTATGATTAAGACATTGAATTTGTAACTAAGAGGTTCTAGCTGAAACTCAGGAAAACAAGAATAAGAGAGCTTCCGCGGTTCCATACCTATAATAAAAGAAAAATGACGATTCATTTGATTTCAACTGGGTTGAATATTTTTGATCGGTTTAAGCCGAGTCGAATTCTAAACACTTTTGGACAGACGAGAAAAATCATAGGAGCAATGCTTTGTGAAAAGATGGTTAAGTGCATCTGCAGGAAGTATCTACCCATTTTAGCCTTGCGTAGTCCGCGTAGACATGGGTCAAAAGTTTTTACCATGGGTAAATTTTTTGCATGTCAAAGGACCGTTTTACCTCTCAATTATTCCTGTTTCTCGAAAACGTGGATCCGTATTATGCGACGACATTGCTCGTACGAGCCATAATGCTTTAAAAAAAATGGTTAGGTTCTTTTTTAGTGGTATTTATTTTTCACCAATCGCAAATTACTATTTATTCATTCTAGTATGTCAATACCTAGAGGAGGTCGAAAGCCATCGCATTCTACTACGCCCAAAAACTCTGCAGAATCCAATTTGTTAATTCTTTACCAAACAGTCCTGGGTTTTAACGACCCAAAGGAAAGACGGGTTTTGAAAACAATGAGGGAAAAGGAGAAAATGCTGGTAACCAGCATTTTCTCCTTTTCCCACAATGTTTTCTAATCCAGTCACAGACAAATTTTACCATTTGATCAACATGTAATTGGTTGTCTGCAAATGCTTTCAATTTGGTAAATTTTGTCATTTGGTAATATGTTAACCCTCTCCGGCAGCCCCATAGGAATGTTTTCAACCCACAGAGTTTTCAACCTACATGTTTTCATTCTACAATGTTTTCAACCCAATTAAGGACAGAAATCAGTATTTTAGCTACATTTTAATTTGTCGTCATCAAATGGTTCCAATTTGGTCTAGTCCAAACTTTTGTCGTCTGGTAAAGAGTTAACGTCAAGACAATGTAGGCTATCTAACACTGATCTGATAGGAGCGCCGCGCTGGATGCCAAGAAATTTGTACCACGACACCATCCCAGGTTACGGCGTAGTTTAGTTCCGTTTTGGTAGTTATACCCCTTTCTTCTGTGGACAAGTGGTTGATATTACCATTGTTTGGTGTTCAGAGGCCATCTAAAACTTTAAAAAGGCATCGAAAAATGTTTTAAAAACAATACATGTAAGACAGTACAATACGTTGTTGGTGACGCATTTTCATTTTCAAAAAATAGAACCAAGAAAAATTCTTAAAAAAAAAAGATAACTTATACATGAAGTTTTTTTTTATTTTGCATCACGGAGAAAAATATTCATAGCGCTAAGCGTCGGTTTAGACATTTATCATGGTTTTAATAGAAGAGTTGAAATCGCCAGTCGATAATGTGTTGATAATTTTATTCCGGCATTGAAAATTCTTTCTATTTCCATTCAAAGTAATCATATCTGGGCGGCTTTTCCTTTCAATATACGGGCGATAGTGCCTATCTCGGTAACGGTGATAACGTTGAACGCAACTTGAATTCAGTTCATTTCATTGATTGGGAACGGTTTTTATTGTAGTTCGTACCGTTTCGCTTGTCAGTTGAAATTTATAAATGACAATGAAATCAGGTATTTAAACGGTATAGAAACCTGTACAACTGTGGACATTTTACCTAACATTATGTATATCCGCAGACATTTTTTTCTTTTTTTAATTATTTTCATGCGATAATCACCTGTTTAAAAACATTTTAGCAAAAGGAGAAATTGCTCGTAACGAGTAATTTCTCCTTTTGCCAAAATGTTTTTCATTTTCAATTCATATTGTTAAGTTTAAAATACATTGTTGATTAACCATATTTTAAAATGTCGTCTGCACCATTTTTGTTTGAGAAGGAAAACCAGCTAATCAGAATCGTATAAAGCCGCGGGATTTATTTCGAGGATTGGAGGATGAATCACGACAGGACGGCGAACCAAGTTTGACATGATAATCGTATAGAAACCACTACATTTGAAACAATCCCGGGCTTTGATCAGTGGTTTTCGAGGCTTTAGGGAGAATTAGAGGAAGAATTCGCCCTCTTGGAATGATAAACGTTAATTAAACAAATTCAAATCCAATTGCATTTGTATTTTGACAAGGTAGAATTTTAGTGATTAAGAACAGTATCAAATGTACAAATTTTGAATTCCTTTTCCTTTGATTTTTTTGTTTCTAGTTTAATGCTTGAGTTTCTTGAGTTTCTTCACCACTCACCATGACTTTCGTTAACCGACTAGTAGCAAACTCACATAAACAATTTCGTACCAGTTCTCAACGATGGAAGAGGACTGAGGACTGTCACATTGACTATCATAAATCTTTGAAACTGAGAGTTTGGCAGAGCCGGGATTCGACCTCACAACCCCTGGATCACCAGCTTCGTGTGTAACTTCTCAGCTATGTACAGAGGCTCAAATTTCTATCACCCCGTACACAGCCTAGGTCTGAACTCTATATTTGGGTTGACAATGCTTTACAATGTATAAAGCTTGCGGAAGCTGTATGCGTGGGGTGTAGCAAAAAAGAGCCAACTATTAGACATTATTAGTTGTACGGTCAGGTGGCAGGGGACTTGGAAACTTGTTCACGGCTGTGGTGAATCATGTAACCCCGAGCCGAAGGCGAGGTGGCGACATGATTTGCCACAGCCGTGAACAAGTTTCCAAGTCCCCTGCCACCTGACCGTAGAACGAATTTATTATACTACAAAGTTTTACTATTCCAACGTGTGTTAAGCGAAGTTTACCTGTTTTTATTTTGTTTGTTTCAAAAATTGAGTACGCTGACGAAGTAGAATTTCCCTTCTGAGTGCCCCAATTCAATGAAAACTGACGTCACTGGGAACTGACGTCACTGAAACCTTGGAAAAACGTGCAGTTTGGTGCATAATCTTGATGTTAATCTTAATCGACGCCGCCATTTTGGATGCTGTGTAGAAAGTGTAGTCATGTATACGGGGCTCCCGAAAGGGAGACTGCTTTTACGTTGGTTTTGCCAGTGTACATGATATATATGTTCGGGGCATATTATCCAATCAGATCACGAGAAATTTCTTTGCAGTATAATAATAATACTTGCCTGTGCCTAAATTAGGCGCAACGGCAAACAACTGTGGAAAAGTCTCAACAAAATGATTGTCAGAATTTTGCTTACAAAAATACAGAAATGTATGTAACGAAGTATAATGACATCAAAGTGAACCCCATCAACATTTTTCAAAGAGAATTAACTCCCTGGTCACAGCATTTCGACTCCCTCGGTCATATCATGACCCCACTCTTCCCAACGTGAAGTAAATTAGAACCTCAAAGTATTTTGGTCCAAGACCGATTCATGACCTCGTATATTTTGAAATAAAAAGTTTCTTCGATTGAAGTACAAGAAAGGAATCTGACATAACATCAGCAAAACAAACGACAAAACTAAAAACAACAGCCACAATGAAACCAACAAACACTTCATGCATTTGCAAGCCTGTGTTAATGACGATGATGGTAACCGATTGCGTAAATTTAGCTGTTCTCGTCGTAATGTTTATGAGGTTTATAGTCATCATCTCGTGCTCATGCACGGACAGCTTTTTATTTTGCAGATGCTATCCAGACCCACTGGTAAAATTTAAAGTTTTAGCAGTATATTATAAAATGTATATACGTATCATAGGCTAAGAGTTGAAGAAGAGGGACAGTCAGAGCTGGTCGCCCCCTACCAGAGAAATGGAGGCACGTGATTTTAAGTGTGTTTCCTGGTTTGATTTGTAACCGTGTTATTTTGTATAGGAAACCTTTCGTTGTGTGTTACAGCATAATGAAACATGGCATACAACCTGTGAGAGCCTGTTTTTCTCTATTTACGATGATGTTCCAATTGTAATTGTATTTGAGATAAAAGAGGATGCAATGCAATCAGCTGTTTACCTTTTTGTGTCGACAATTAGACAGAAACGTAATTAAACGTCATACGAAACAAACAGTAAAGCTCTGTGTTACCAATGAAAAGCAGCAGCGTGTCAAAGCTAATGATGCTCACATTATTTCAATGTATTTAAAACGCTGTGATGTGACACCTTATACGAAGATGTTTTGGGTTTTTTTTTTTTCAGAGTTGTCTGCTGCATGTTTGCTTCAGGAAGTAATGAATTAACACGTGTAGCGTCTTTCACAACTATTGTTGCCTTTGCAGGCAGTGTAGATCAAAGATCTGACTGCACATAACGTGCAGTCTGATCTTTGATCCACTCTGGTCGCTTTTCTAAGACATTCTGAACAAAAGCAAAATTGAAACTGCAACTATTGTTGCCTTTGCGGAAATGGTAGATCAAAATCAAGCTTCACAAAACGTGCATTCTGATCTTTGATCTACGCTGTCCGCTTTTCTGAGACATTCTGAACAAAAGTAAGCTTGACACTGTTATTATTCGGACCTTATTTCTGCAGCGAAAATGTCTGTGTCGCTGGTTGAATCTCTAAGAGTTATACTGTTGTTCAGTTTTTGGATCGAAGTAATCCCACGAAATCTGTCTCTTGAAATATGAACAGAAAGTAGTTCGAACCACTCCATCAAACGGTAAGATGCAAATATGATACCCTTGTT
This sequence comes from Hippopus hippopus, assembly GCA_946811185.2. Classification (NCBI taxonomy): domain Eukaryota; kingdom Metazoa; phylum Mollusca; class Bivalvia; order Cardiida; family Cardiidae; genus Hippopus; species Hippopus hippopus. Next base: position 21,692,432 of record OX328097.1, read on the forward strand.
GAAGCATTATGTTGGAAATTAATAAAGTTCTGGATTAGGTTTTACCAAACAAGAATCAAAATGCAATTAGACTAGTTCGATAATATGGCCAGTATAAACCCTACTCTCTACAGTAACTCTTTACCAGACGACAAAATTTGAGACTTGTCCAAACTGAAAGCAACTGCAGAGGACAAATAAAATATGGCTAAATAAAGCGTTTTATGTTTAAAACGGGCAAGAACATTGTTGGAAAGGAAGAAAACACTGGTTACCAGCTTTTTATCTTTTGTCGAAAAATATTTTCCAACGTTTTTTTTTTCAATACGGGAGATTGCTTGGTAAAGGGTTTGACGTAATATCACATTACACGGTATTAGTACATGGGACAACGCAATGGCGAAAGGATAATAATGTACTTACAATGTGCAATATCTCAATTTGCCATAATTTGTTTTCTTTCTGTACCTTTTATTATTTTGACGACTATTTTTGTTTGTAAGCAGTGTTGTAATACCCGAGGATCTAATATATCTTCACATGAAGTAATAGGTTCAAACAGGGCCGGTTGTTCATGATTTAGGCCTGTATAAATTACCCGGCAACCATTATCGCAAACCAATATGGCGACATCTGACTAAGCAGATAAGCAGTACCCGGCATATCATTGCTTCTACAACTGAATATGATTTATGCGTTAAATGAGGGAAACCAGTTAGAGTAGACTTGTTTATGGGACCGTCGAGAACACCTGGATTTTTTCTATTACAGGTACCCGTCATTGGTAGAACCGTCCATTTTTATCGCTGGTGCCATCGAATGAAATATAAAACATTTCATATGAAACATTTGATATGGAACATAAATTTGATACTTCTTTCTACAATGTTCATTAAAATAACACTTTTGATTCAATGTATGAACCGGACTTTTTTTTTTTTCGCGCACAGCCAAGAGATGATTCAAGAACAAAATTGAAAATTATGAGCCAAATTTGATTTGTCATCTGCACATGCTTTCAATAAAGACAGGTCCAAGATTTTGTGGTTTGGTAAAGGAAACACTTTTACCGTACGATCCCGAGTTATAACGACCTTGAGATGAAAGTATTTGAAAACATTGTAGGAAAAGGACCAGCATTTTCTCCCTTTCCCACAAAGTTTTCTCGTCATTTGCGGCCTAATATTATAACTCCAGTCACATTTGAATTGTCGTCTACAAGCGCTTTCAATTTGGACGACTTCAAATTTTTGTTATTTGGTAAAGAGCTGAGAAGATTTTTTTTTTAATTGTCGTCTGCTGCAAATTCGGTCAGCAGGAAACGAGATTACGAAGGTAAGGGTTAACTCGTAATAAACATTTAAACCATTCTCTGGTAAAACGGGGTTTAACGCATATTCGTGATGCAGAAAACCAAGAAAATCATCATATAATTTTCGATTCAACCATTTTATTCAACAACTGGCTGAGCTCTGAGGTAAAATGTACTTGGACATGCAGAAAATTGACCCAAAGCAAAAAAGATTCGACACAGGTCAGCCTGCGCGGACTGCGCAGGCTGACCTGAGTCGATACTTTTTTGCAGATACATTAAACCCCCTTTTCACACAAAGTGGCTCAATTTTATAGGGAAATATTTCAAATCAGAGGAGAGCTCGAGAGATAAAGCATCGCTACTTTTGATGTCCCCTAGATTTATAATCGCCATGACACTTTGGATACTGATAACGAAAATTTACAACAGCAGTGAAGGATGTTTTAAATTTCTACCCCCATTTTGGATCTGGCTGTGGGAAAAACACAACCAAGTCAATTTTAAGGGCTTTTCTTTGAACCAGCTAGACTGAGGAAGGGCCTTGATAAAAGAACCGTCCGACACCATTTAAGAATTAACTTGTTACTCTTGGCAACAAATTTGCAATAGACGGTTTTTAAAAAAAAAAACAACCGTATAAAACACCAGAAAGGTAAATCAGGAGGAGCAAAGGTTTGAAATACGAGTACATTTGAGAAAGGTTGAGGTAAAAGGAAAAATTGCTCGTTACAACGTTTGCTTGAGTCATGCACTTCGGCTATCATAATAACATATTGTACAGTATGCACATATGTAACCCTTTCCCTGACAAAAAAAAAAATGTTCTTCCAAATTGAAAGAAATTGCAACATTTGAATTAGTAAAAATGAGCTGTTGTTCTCTGAAAAGGTAGAAAACATTTTTGGGATATAGAGAATTTGCTTGTTCCTTTTTTTTTTTTATTTTCCCACATTGTGAAATTCCTCGAGATTATATTGTAAATGCTCTGTGAAAAGGAGTTTAAATACATATGCAAAAAGTATCGATCGAGGTCAGCCTGCGCAGTCCGCGAATGCAGGTGGTCCGGAAACTTTTTACTATGGTTATTTTTCTGCTTGTTTTGTGCATTACCAGTCTAGTTCATGGTTCATTCGGTTGTTAGACAAAATGGAATGTATGGATCCATGAAAATATGATTACTTGCTTTGTATCATGCAACACGAAGATGCATTCATACCACTTCTCCCAGAGTATGTTTCTTATGTTACATCCTCGATATATTGTGTATCAAAAACCCTAATAGTACACTCCCTTTTAAACAGTGTCCATATTATATACCAAGTTCGTGCGACTGGGTTGACCAATCAGATTTCGTATGAGAATTGTCCCACGTGATGGCGATGTTGTGACCTCATTGGTCCACTGTTTTCATACTAAGAAATCGCAAAAATGTTGTTGTATTACTCTAGCGTCTTATAATTTACACTGTTCGCTTGTTTAGTCAAGGTTACAGATAAAAATCTGTCTGAGTTTGAGTGAAACTTATTTTCAGTTGTCGAAAAAGCTAAAATTTACATATTTAGGGCTGAAAGAGGAACAATATGTATGAGCCATGCTCTGTGAAAAGGGGGCTTAATGCATTTGCGAAAAGTATCGACCCATGTCAGCCTGCGCAATCCGCACAGGATGACATGGACCGAAACTTTTCGCTTTCTTCCAACATTTTGCATGTCCAAGGACCATTCTACCCTATGATTCAGTCGGTTGTTTGACTAAATGGATCTTATGGATCCATAATTATTACATGACTCGCTTGGTACACTGCATCACGGAGATGCATTAAGCCCCCTTTCGCCAGAGCATGGCTCATATATATTGAGACGCCGGAGTAAACACACGATTTTTTTTTTTCCTAATATCTTAATCTACCGTTAAATGACCAATGATACGATGACATCAACGTTACAATGTATAACAAAATGGCATACAATTTGATTTGTCTAACCTGTTAGCATTAACTTGCTTTCTCAGAAGAGACACTGATACAGACTGTTGTACCTGGCCGTTGGTTTACAAGAGACAATCAAAAGGAAACAAGGTTTAACATTGAATACGTAAGAAAGCATTGTCATGAAAGAAGAAATGGGGCGTTACAAGCTTTTTCTTCTTTTCCCGTGATGTTTTCAAAAGCGGTCTGACAGTCTCGTTAAGTTTACAAGCGTGTTTACCAACATACTAAATCATGAAGGCTGCAGTATGTGGTTGGCGGTCTGACCGTCTCGTTAGGTAAGTGTTTTTATCTATATCCGGAATCAAGAAGGTGGTTGGCCTGTAAAGACAAGAAAGAATTGACCTATATCGACAAGGTGTGAAATGAAGCGCCACCCTATCATTTCAACAATTGTCATTTACACAGCATTTTGTTATATGTCCTGTCAAAAAAATAAAGATATAAAAAATGAGCCATACTCTGGGACAAGGGGGTTAAATGCATCTCATCGATGCGTTATACCGAGCAAGTCATCACATAATTATAGATCAATTAAACCGACCTTGTCTAACAACCAACTGAATCATGAGGTAAACTGATCCTTTGACAAGCACAGAATTGACCGATAGCAAAACCGTTTGACCCAGATCAGCCTCCTGACCTTCTGATACTTTTTGCAGACGCGTTATGCCCCCCTTTTCACAAAGTATGGCTTATGTACATTTTAACCTTCTATGAAACGGTCCTGGTTTTTTGCGCACCCTAGGAAGAATTTTTCTGATAACATTTCGAAAAAATAAGTATTAAAGCAATGTTCTGGCAAAAGGGGGCTTTATGCATCTCCGTGAGACAAGATAAAAAGCAAGTCATCACAGTATTATAAATCCCTAAAATCCATTTTCTGTAACAACCCACTGAATCATGAGGTACACTCATCCTTGGACACACGAAAAATTTACCAATAACGAAAAGTTTCGGCCCAGGTCAGCCTGCGCGGAATGCGCAGGCTGACCTGAGTCGATACTTTTCGCAGATGTATTAAGCCCCCCGTTTCAAAGAGCACGGCACATATATATTTAACCCTGTATCAAGCGGTCCCGGTTTCTTGTAGGCCTAGGAAAGAAGTCCTCTAATAACACTTCAAGAAAAAGTACATGTACATGTATTTTCTTTTGATGTTAGATTCCATCATTTGAGCAATTTTTGTTTTGTCTTCCGTAAATGCTTTCATTATGGACAAACCCAAAGTTTTGTTGTCAAGTAAAATGTCAAAACAGCACAGTACACGTGTTGCTATACTCGCCAGTGAATCATATCCGGTAGACAATTTTACTGTGTTTTTCATACGTCATTAACACGCTGGGAACGGTCGAAGTTCGGGATCGGTTATCGCACACGTTATCTTAGTCTACGAAACCCTGGGATTTGAAATCTCTTTCCCCCCTCAATCAAACCATATTCATAACACCACACAGAGTAGTCCTCATGGTGTGAAAAGGCTCACGTGAGAAATTATTATTTATTATCGCAGTGCCCGAGAACACCTTTCCCGCCATTTTTAAAAGCCTTTAAGTAACAGAACTTCTCCCAAAATAAATGCATAATACCAGAGGCAAAAGGTATCGACTTGGAGGCCCACCTCTTCGTAGAGGATGGTGTTTTATTCTTCCCTCTCCGTCCTTTGAATCAATTTAGCAGTCTTCTACATCAGAATGCCCTTGAAAAATAAGTCTAAAAATAGCCCCCTTTCCCTTATCTCGATCCGACCTACGTTCATGAGGCATAAGTTCTTTTCTGATAAATGGGCATTTAGCTCATCTTTACGCGCCAAAATGCTACTCAACTCTAACCTTTCGAACAGAACTATGTGTGGCATGCTCTTGCAAAAGAATCTTAATGCATCTCCGTGATCCTCTATACCAGTCGAGTCATCACACACTTTTGAATCCCTAAAATTCCATTTTGTCAAACAACCGGCTCAATCCTACCGGAGGTAAACTGGTTCTTAGACATGTTGAAAATTTACAGAAGGTTCAAACACAGGTCAGCCTGCGCGGACTGTGTCGATACTTTAGCACGTGCATAAGACCCTCTTTTTACAGACCATGGCCCATATACATTGGTCATCAAGCCTTTTAAATTCGCAGGATTTCATGGTTGTGTAAAAAAGGATACGAAGGCAACCGAGTAAACTCACAAAATGCTAAGGTTTCAGCGTTGTATTATTCGACGAAGTTTAGGAATTCGGGGATCCGGGTTTCCTTTTTTTTTAACGGAGGGTTGTACTAAGCACTCAGTCTGCCATAAAAGTTGACAAATCAAGAGATTTTGGGTTCTAGTTCTGTGACGAACGAGGTCGGCTGTTTGAAAAACCCACTTATGCTGCATTCTTTTCCGTGTTCAACAACCATTCTTGGTCAAATTTTCTAAAATTTTGTGGATTTTAAAGTAACACAGTTTTTGATTGGACTAGCCAATCAGAAATTGCGTTACTTTTCAGAACAGACTAAGACTAAGACCGCAATCTAGAACTGTAGGTTATTAACGGGCGCTTGTTTGGTTAACAGCATCAGAAGTAATTGACATTAGCTGTAAGAACTTCATTTACAATCGATGCAAGATAAAGAAGTTTTAACTCAACATGCAAAAGTACCAAAAATGTGTCCCCAACACCCAGCTGGTACTGAGTTGAAAATATCAACGCACAATTTAAAAAGAACAATTGATCGAACCAGTAACAAATCGTTAAACATTTTATTCATAAATTATTACAATGTTCTAAAGTCAATATAAAAGTATAACAAAAATAACTTGTGAGATGCATGCAAACGAAGCTAAGCCTATATAGTTCTTGTCCAAATTACAGGTAACACCGTTACATGCAAAATAAATAATGTCTATTGATAGTGCCATGTCTACAATGAGAAAAATGATAATGGTAATTTGAGAAAACGCGAGGAAAAAAACAATGATTACAATTACAAAGTCAAAAGCAACAAAGTCAAAAGCAGACTGTTTGGGAAGATTTAATCGGAGGACTTCAATTTGAAGTAGTTTTACAAACGCAATCATCTTCCTCAGTGACCATATTCGATCAGCAGATATTAATTGCTTTTAATAAAATAACGTGTTGTAAAATAATAACAATAATAATAATAACCTTTTTTAGAGAAGGTAACATGTTCAGCCAGAAATTACTACCAAAGAAAACAACATGATTATAGTTACATGTACTCAGTATAACATGATAATAATGCATAAATTACGTTTACTTAGTATAATTTAATACGGAATCGCTAGACAAACCTGCTTAATTTTGTACCATAAAATATTCTAGGTAGGCCATACATATTTACTTCAACTCTGTTGTCCTGGAAAATGCCCTTTTTGGAAAAAATTGCTAATATTACACCGGTCGATTAGTCATTATTAGTACATCTTTAGGTCAGCGCACTACATCAAACAATAAGTTATTGTTTCTTTATGATCCTCGACAAGTCGACAGCTGGCCGTCAAAGCGACTATCCAAAGTTCCTTGCACGGTGATTTGTCTTCAAAAAGGTTGCGACGGTTGCCACCTTGGCGGGCCACGTGTACCATGTCATGCCCCTCCGCCATGGCCCGCGTTCATGTCATATTTAACTCTAAACATGAACCATCTTTATATTGGCCGCCCCGAGACAGATAGCGTAACATCGCCACGAATCGCACACGCGTAGTAATTCCCGGATACAAATCCTAAATGGTGAAAATATCTCAAGGCTCTCCAGTTAAGGAAATAGAGGCCAGTGCTTGTATATAGGTCTATCTTAGTTTATCATTTTTAACTCGGCTAAGTGTGAAATGACAAATTCATAGAAATGTAATCTAATACAACTGAAAGAGCTTTCTGTCTTTCAACTTATTCAATAAAGGTCTCAATTTCACATTGTCCAACTGTCTAAAGTATTAGCTCTTCACCAAACGTCCGAAAATTTTAGACTTGCCCAAACTGAAAGGATTTGCAGACGACAAATTATGTCCAACTCAAAAGATTATTTCTGTTTTTTATTATTGCAGAAAACATTGTGGGGAAAGGAGAAAATGCCGGTAAACAGCATTGTATCCTTTATCCCACAATGTTTACAAAAGGCCTCTTTAGGACAGTGAAAATGTCGGGTTGTTTGATATCAATAAATTCAATTAAACCTTAGTTCGAGAATCAAATCTGTCAAGTGTGCACGAAAATTTTATAAATAACGGTTCGATATCGGCTAGAACTGTTCCCATTTAAATGATCACTTCATACACGTTGTCCCATACATATTCGAAATGATAGAAGGTACAAAGACAATTACTTTAAACCCAATCAAACTAAACAATGGATATCAGAAAACACCGAATAAATAAATGTAGACCTACTCCTATTTTTGACAATTTTATTAATCGCATCTTTTCAAGCAAACACGAAATCTTTTATGTTGTTTAAAAGGCTATATTGCTTAAGTACAGTATATCGACAATTGCGCGTAACTTGGTAAAGGCTTAATCCAAAAAAAAAAAAATCTTTTTTTGCATTTACAAAATAAAAATTAAATAATAAAACGATAAACTATATTCCTCAATATAGATATACAAATATATGTACAAATAAATCATAAAGTTCAAAAAACGCGTTCTGTGTTGAAAAAAAAAGGTAAAATTTTGTATCGGGGGCAGCCAGTTAAATCATTGCTAAACGACAAAATTTCCGGATTGACCAAATTTAAAGCATTTACAATCAACATATTATATGCGCCTCACAATGACTTTTACCAGCATTTGCTCCATTTCCCACAATGTTTTAAAAAGCATTTCCCCCGCTGTCGTTAAACTCGGGATTGTCCAGTGAAGAGTCGAGCAAGCAAAATTTCTTACTTATCCAAATTCAAAGCATATGCAGATGACAAATAAAATGTGGCTAACATAATGGCTTTTGTCCTTGAAAGGGTAGAACACTTTGTTGGAAAAAGAAAATATGCTGATCACCAGCATTTTCTCCATTTCCTACAATAATTTTCAAAAAAAAAATCCCCAAGGTGTTTGGCATTCAGGATTGGCTGGTAAAAAGTTTACCCTTAAACTATTAAATAAGTGAAATGAAACTTTCCCGACAGTATAAACCCAAATACATGTATATCTATTTCAAAGTTATTTTTGGGGGGGGAGGAAAATATTTCCATATTGGACAGTGTAGATCCAAGATCAGACTGCACGTTCTGTGCAGTCTGATCTTAATCTACACTGTCCGCTAAAGGTCTTAAAGTCGCGCTTAACAGCCTGAGGGTTAAGTATTGTACCAGACAAGGAAAGCTGTGACATCGGCGAGTACCACTCCATGTTCAGTTTACAATTACACCAACATATTTTGGGTTCGTGCCTGAAAGCACCCTATTCATGATTAAAAAATGTCCTATTAATATGAATCGTGAATTAATTAGATTTTATATTTTGAAGAGGGTTTCGAGTTAAACAATTTCCGATCGACACACTGTATACACGTCAATACAGGCTGTTGGAAAAGTATGGACCAAGTTTAATGAAAACATGGATATTTTCTCTCTCTCTACCATTTTTTTTTTTTTGTCAAAATACAGTCGAATTAAACAATTTCCAATCGACACACTGTATACACGTCAATACAGGCTGTTGGAAAAGTATGAACCAAGTTTAATGAAAACATGGATATTTTCTCTCTCTCTCTACTATTTTTTTTTTTTTTTTTTTGTCAAAATACAGAATTTACATTTTTGCATTATTTTTGGTTAGCTTCTGATCCAAACCACACAAATGGGATCTTGCGTTGCTCAATGGTTAGATATACGATTGGTAACCTGAAGACCCCCGGTTCGACCCTCACACAAAACCTAGATTTTTTGACACATGTATAGTTGTGAAACCACTGGCATACTTTCGAGAGTGAGCTACCACCATGATATAAGTGAAAAAAATGCTGAAAGTGACGTAAAATACCATTCAATCAATCATAAATCACAGTAAAAAATACAAAGTCTATTCAAACTCAATATATAGCTAAATTTTGATTAATTGACTTATATAGGAAAGCATTAAAAGAGCAGATCTGCTTTGCACTCATTGTTCCTTAAACACGCCATACAACTTTCAAAGCAAATAACTTTTCTTTAGAGATGTTATTCGTCATCTTGATACAAGAAGAAAGATTATAAAAAAGTAAGACTACAAGTGTTCAAAACTAACAACGAACGCGAGGATACATGGTACGTCTTACAACAGTGGAGTAAGCATTAGGCAGTGAAAACAATAGAAACAAGAAATATCTTTTTAAAAAAAGATAAAGAGGGAAGAAAATACTGGAAAACAGTAGTTTTTTATGCAGAGAAATAAAACGTGACCTCGCCAGCAATTGCTTCTTTTTCCCCGATTGTTTTTCGTATTTTTGAAAGGTGATTTTTTTCTATTGGTTGTATTTTTCAAAATAGATGTTAATTCAAATTATCGTTGGAAAAGGAGCAGTTGCTGCCAAACTTGATGTGTCTCAAATACATGTAGACCCACGGTAATGGGTTATAGGGTAACGCTTAGAAATTTTTAGCAGAAGCAACACATGTATATTGTAGTCATAAATTTGCCCACAAATAGGCCTGCAGGGTCTCGCAGAATAAACAGTCCACAGTTTTGACCAACCAGAAATTACTGTCAACTCATTCCTGTATATCAATTCATTAGTAGGTCAAAAGCTAGCGCATTCAGCTAAATTTGGTCAGTAGATGAGCATTATTTTCAATTTCAGATGACTTCTTTCGTTTCGTCTTGCAGGTCACTCGTGAAGACTTGTGGCAGATAGAAAAATTGCTTCTGATGAGCAATTTGCTCGCTCGAGAAAGTGCTCGTGACGAGCAATTTCTCTTTTTGCAACATGTTTTCACGCAATGAAACCATATAAACAAGAACATGTTTTCACATTGTTTTTTTTTTTTTACAAAAGACCCCTCCTCATAGTATTTGTTTATACAAAGCTGTCCTTAGACAACTATAGTTCTATTGCAGCTCTAGGGTTTCGTCAAAATACTCATTTCTCCTGTGGTAATGGCTTTGTAGGTTTTGGTGTCCTTGTTATTCTTCCCGTCTTAAACTATCACAGCTTGATGATAAATTATTGATAATTTCAACGATATTTACGGTATTTCTCCAATTTCCGGTGCTTTTAGATGTTGCACCATACACAATTCTTCATCCCGTTCACAAACTTTTGGTAGTCCCAACGTCTAATTTTTTTTTTTTACTTCCTCTTTACCACTTGTCACAAGTTTGCAGATGGTGATTATGAAAACACCCTTGCCAATGTAAGATTTTCAACTTAACTAGAGATTCAAAACACTAAAACGTGTGAAAAAAATGTTTTAGAAAACGTTGTGGGTAAAGGAGAAAATGCTGGTTATCTGCATTGTTTCCTCTCCAAACAACGTTTTCAAAGGTGTTTTCCTGCAGGGTCGTTAAAACTCGGGTCTGTGTGGTAAAGGATAAACTCAGGATTTCAAGTATTGGTGACATCGTATTATTAATGCCTCACACTTGACGGAACAACAAGATTGACATAGGAAACTGAACTCGTGAAAACACTATTTTCTTTTTTTTTTTTTAATCTTTCAAAAAAAAAAAAAAAAGAAATATCCACTTGCTGTTTCCCACTGAAATTTCATTTTTCTTTTAAAAGCAAAACAAGGCCAGAAGACAATTATGACATTCACAACTATATGAAAACACCAACACGTTATTTATTCAGGATAACAAATCCATGACTGTAGTCTATGAGCACACACCGAAAAATGACGTTAAATGATAAACTTACGAATGTTTACTAAAAAATCATCTTTGATAAAATTGTTTGAACTCTGACAAAGTTATTTGAATATGCTCGTGTGTCGACAGACCAACTGCTTAAGATACAAGCGTGTGTAAACACAAACTATTTGTGTTTAAACATTACCCCGCGGTGAAAACACCAGATATTAACGGTTTGCAGTGAACTGTTTTCATATTCAGAGATTTCTGTTTAACTATTATACAACTGCTGGATTAACAGAAGTATATTTTCCTAAAACGAGTGTTTGACATTCCTTTTGGTAGGTGATCATGATAAATAAAACGTCGATGACTCTCTAGTCAAATATCATTTTCGTGAGGCTTGTCTAGGTTTATTCATTTCAGATAAATTTTAAAACAAGCTTGATAAAGAAAAAGTTCTTGACTGTATGGGACAGCTTTAGGATCGTGTAGATCTGACACAGTCTCGACCCATCCTTGTCCTACACTGTAAGGTAGGATTACTTATTGAGGTAGCTGAGACAGCTGGTCTAAATAACCATAACGTTGAAACACTTTTGACTGATTGGTTACGTTTCAAATAGATCTAATAAGAGAAGAGTTAGGGCAAATGTGGATTTTCACCATCCAACCAAACTGCGGGAATATTGTATTCAACAAACATAACGGGAAGATAAATGACAAATACATTTTTTAATACGATGATGTTTAGAATTTCGCGGTAGGATTTTGTAAATGCTTCTAAGAACCTTACATGGCATGCCTTCGTCGATTTTGCATTGTCTTATACAGGCACAATGATATCGTTAAGCAAGAAAAAACGAAGTTTATTGCTTGTTGGTTATGGCTTTTTTAACGCCCACAATATTTGGGCTGTATTTTCACTTCGTGCTACTATCCGAATCAAAACATGCATTTTGAGCATAGATATCAGTCTGTTATCAAAACAGTTCGAACAGCTTCAGCTCAATGCCCGCAACTGCATTCGAAAGATCTTTGCAATACTAAACGAAATATTTGGGCAGTCCAAAAGATTGACAAATTTTGCCAAGTTTTAAATCAAACCAAACCAAATTCCGCTCGTACTTGCGACGTTCAACAACTACATGTATTACACAACGATTTTTTTTAAATGCAGGAACACCTCTCTGTAGATGCGGATAGTAACGTTATTGACTTCACTTAATGTTTATTACTTTAAGAGCAATTGTGCAAAACGGGATTACCTCTGAGTATTGCGCTTTTTTGATTTTCTGTCTCAGATGGTGGTGCACCAATGGTTATAAACATCGACTTGGCTTAATACAATATAAAATGCTGCTTTGATTTTCCTTCAGACGTTTTCGTTGTATTTCGGGTGGGTCCTGTGTAGTTCAAGGTTCGGTCATAGCCTTCATATTGAAATTCATCGTCAAAACTTCTACACGAGGCAAAGAACAAGAACGATAAATATATGGATAAGGTCATCGGGCAAGGTTACACAGCAGCGTTAATCGAAGCTAACTTGATTTTAAACCCGAAATTATTGTCCTGTTTATTGTGTCTGTTTGAATGGAGAGGTTCTTTATCTATATTGAACATTCACGCCTGTGTATGTTACAACATACCTATAAAATGCAATCATTACATCTTGTGACATGAGGACGTACTCTGATATCCCACACTCCTTATCGTGGTTAGCGATAGAGGTATTCCGAAATGTAGCTGGACCCTCACCCTGCTAAATAAGTAGAATGAAACCTTCAAGCCGAGAGTAAAAACCCAATTTCTGCTATTTCAAACGTTTTTTTTTTTTTTGCGGAAAGATATCTCACTGTCGGACGGTGTGGATCCAAGATCAGACTGCACGTTCTGTGCAGTCTGATCTTGATCTACACTGTCTGCAAAAGGTGCTTCAGTCGCGCCCAGCAGCCTACGGGTTAACCAACCACTTAGGTAGACCTTGGACTCTTCGTAAAGAGATGTAAATTTATGGAGAACCATAAATTTTGCTTGGTTTAAAGTTAGAACTGTCACAGATGGTTCCGAAACGCAGACAAAATACTTATCCAGACAAGCAACCCTTTATGTGACGACTCGCTTACTCAATATACATGTAGGAAAAGGGTCTTTTACGCCATTGTAATAAGCATTTTGGTAATATTATGGTCGAATTAATCACCTCTTACCTTGATTCATGTCATTTGAGCCGCGAGCAGGAATAGATCAAGAATTTCCAGTGCTTTAACTTATAGGCCATGATAGACCTCAAAAATCAGAACTGGTCTGTTGGAGTAAAAGGTTATAAGTTACGAGATTAGTGCTGGTGGTTCAATGAAACGAATCAGTGGTCTTGCTTACGGGTGCTTATAGTGCTTCCCTGAGAGTGGATGTATGTGTTGGACTTACGGCCTTTATATGTATAAACAAGATTAAGTGCATGGACCGTATTACCAACAATTCTACTTCTACATTCAAAGACTTGCTGTCTGATTGGATAAGACTGAACGTCAGTACCATTTGGATAGCAAACATTGGGATGGAGAGTCAGAGCAATGATTTCACTTTTTGGTGAAAAGAAAACTTAGCATTGCACTCTTGTGCTTAAAATTTATTGTTTGTTGGTTGGTTGTTGGTTGACTGGTCGGTTGGTTGTTAACCCCTCCTTTTTTTTTTGCTTTTTCAAAACATCGTTTCTGGCAAGTAAAATATTCAGCTTCGAGAGAGGAGTGCATTTTGTTGCAATGACGACCGTCAATCTTACAAAAGCGGTTTGCCGATCTGGTACCCGAACATAGGCCTACTCTTGATTTCTTACCTTGTATATTACCGACTGAGCTACCAGACTCAATGCGTGGAATAAATACCAGAACATAACAACTGGTCTGTCAGTATCAGGATAATGAGACGGGAACCTTAATGCTTCAGAACAGCCCAAGAGAAATGAATATGCAAACTGTTTCTACTGGAAATTCTAAGTAATACAGAAACGGTCTAGGGCACCAAACAAGCTGAAATGGCAATGCGATGTTCAGGAATGGGTTGTTCGAATGGGGTTTTACGTTGCTCCAATAGCAATTCAATATCACAGCCACAGATCACTTGTCCTTTTTCTCCTGGGTTTTATTAGTACAAGGCGAAGACTCTGCAGTACCCTGCCAAAGTACATTTCACAGAGAAGAAGATGGGATTTCATCACATAACCTCCCCTGTTTTCAGTGTAATATACCCGTTACGAATTTTCTTATCTTATACACGTTTATTACATTCTGTTACTAATAATAGTAACATTTTCTACCGAAAATGGTGTAATATCAGGGTCACGCGAGGGCAGATATGGCGGGGCAACGGGCTGATATCTGATATCCTGCCCGTTGACAAGATATTTGTTCTGAATCTATAGCAACAGAACACTCGCTCGTAAACTTGCGTTCTTAAAACATCCATTTTGAAAAAAAAAATGGCTGAATCAGTCCGTCAGTCGCTAGCGGACAATGATTGAATCGCAAAACCAGCAAAGACACGATGAATAAAGAATAGATTGTTGTTTTAGATTGGGAAAGTTTATCGGGCAAGGCGTGGTGTCTATAGGCTAGTACTTCTACGAATTTTATCCGTCGAGCCGGGGGAACCGAGCCTGATTAAGTTTCAGAATCCAAAGCACCAACCATCTATTCTAGTTATTCCTGTTTGTCATTTATAATACGTTACATACTAAATTGAATATTTGGCTCGATAAAACACACATACTGGCATCTTTTTAATTGTTAATAAGTATGAAAAACTGTTTATTTAAAACGTCCTTATACTGTATATGCAGCTTCGATAGTGATGAATGATGCATGATTACGTCATGAATGTGACGTTTACCCGCGGAAAAAAGTTGTGTCGAATAAAGACAAGAATTTCTCAGTTTTAAGTGTTTAAACATGTAAGAAAACGAAGCAATCGAGCAAATGATTAATGAATGTAATAAACAGGTTATTACACGGCTGATGAGGGCCGGAGAGTGATATCAGCCCGCCACCTCAAAATCTGCCCTCGGGCTAAAGCCCTCGGGGCAGATATCAAGGTGGCGAGCCGATATCACTCTCCGGCCCTCATCAGCCGTGTAATAACCTCTATTTATTACATTCTGTTACTAATAATAGAAACATTTTCTACCGAAAATGGTGTAATATCAGTGTCACGCGAGGGCAGATATGACGGGGCAACGGGCTGATATCTGATATCCTGCCCGTTGACAAGATATTTGTTCTAAATCTATAGCAACAGAACACTCGCTCGTAAACGTACGTTCTTAAAACATCCATTTTGAAAAAAAAAAAGTCTGAATCAGTCCGTCAGTCGCTAGCGGACATTTCTTCAGAACTACTGTCAATGATTGAATCGCAAAACCAGCAAAGACACGATGAATAAAGAATAGATTGTTGTTGTTTTAGATTGGGAAAGTTTATCGGGCAAGGCGTGGTGTCTATAGGCTAGTATTTCTACGAATTTTATCCGTTGAGCCGGGGAAACCGAGACTGATAAAGCTTCACATTCCAAAGCACCAACCATCTGTCCTATTTATTCCTGTTTGTCATTTATAACACGTTACATACTAAATTGAATATTTGGCCTAATAAAACACACATACTGGCATCTTTTTAATTGTTAATAAGTATGAAAAACTGTTTATTTAAAACGTCCTTATACTGCATATGCAGCTTCGATAGTGATGATGAATGATGCATGATTAGGTCATGAACGTGACGTTTACCCGCGGAAAAAAAGTTGTGTCGAATAAAGACAAGAATTTCTCTGTTTTAAGTGTTTAAACACGTAAGAAAACGAAGCAATCGAGCAAATGATCAATGAATGTAATAAACAGGTTATTACACGGCTGATGAGGGCCCGGAGAGTGATATCGGCCCTCCACCTCGAAATCTGCCCTCGGGCTAAAGCCCTCGGGGCAGATATCAAGGTGGCGGGCCGATATCACTCTCCGGCCCTCATCAGCCGTGTAATAACCTCTAAATATCACAATTGAGTGACGTTATTTTTGACGTCATTTTGTACGTATTTCATAAAAGTGAATGGGTATTATGATATTACCACGGGTGCATTTATAGATGGTTTTGCATCTTCTGATCTATAATTTGTGAAATGATTCAAATAATGTTATGTGATAAACAGAATCTGACATTCGTTGGCATTTGAGATAAAATTTTATTAAACTCGTCAAGAAAAAAGGCTCGCTTAATAACGTTTTCCCAAGACTCATTTAATAAATTTTATCTCAACGCCAACTCATGACAGATCCTATATATATCAAAGGCTTTCATGATTATGAATTCAACGTCTCTCCTTCTGACACAACAATGGTCCCTACTAAATTACTGACATAGTGCTCAACTATGCACTATACGACAAAATTGTATACTTTTCCTAATTCAATGCATTTGTAGACGACAGATTAAGTAAGGCTTTTTTGATATGATTTAAATTTGAAAAGGTTGAAAATATTGTTGGAAAAGGAGAAAATGCTGGTTACCAGCATTTTCTCCTTTTCCAACAATATTTTCAACAACCCTCTTTCTTGGGGTCGTGAAAGCAGGTCTTATTATTATTATTATTATTATTTATTATTTACCGTAATAGGTTAAAATGAATGAAATAAGCTGATACTGAAGCATGAACCTGTGCAGTATCGATGTTGAATTATTGAAATAAATTCGAAATAGTGTTTAAATCGAATATAAAGACCAGACAAACTAGGGGTAAGGGATTATCTACAAACAATAAACAAAGTTTCTAATTACAAGGGTATCAAGGGTGAGAGAGAAGACATTATGAAACAATCCTGCGTTGACGGGATATACTCATCCGCTACATTAGCGCGGCTCTCGTGGTATGACCCAGAATTTATCGCCATTTTTCTTTTACCCTGATAGAGTTATGCGTGTGACCTGAGAGCAGGTTTGTTTTATGCGGTAAGGTGATTGTTAGTTTCACTTGAACATCTAAACCTAAACGTAAAATGAAGTAAACAAAGTGCCCGATACGTCAATCAAAATATACGGAATCTATTTCCTCTTGGTGAGAAGTAATCAACCTACCAGGAAAAATTGCCATAGTCTGGATAAAGTTAAGATGAACGTGAATGCAAAAGGGATAATGGCCTTATATGTAAACGTAGGACTGTCTTCATCAGAAATTCTAAATTTGTCCCTCTTATGTGTTTCTAAGACGAGGCGTCTGATTTGGCGATGCGGATCGTCCTGGCAAATCAGATAGCTGATCTTGAAACTAGGAATTAATGTGAACTTAGAATAATTGATAAAAACGGTTCCATTTCTTGATTAGTCATGCTATCATGACAAATGCAACCCTACCATTACACTATTTCCAACATTTTTTGTGGTCCGAGAGGACAAGTTTTAACATCAACAGAGACTGTGCTTAATACGTCAACCGACCGAACTGAGGTTTGCATTTGTGTGGAAACAGGCATGTTACCAAATACCAAGCAATGGAATGAAGAATACAAGTGTTGTTTGTTGTTAAAGCCCATTCGTTGGCAGGGCCACTCGAGCTAGCCCTCCGAATCTTAGTTGGACCCCCATCCGGTTTTCGTCCAAAATTTATCCTTGATTTTACTTGTCAAGATTGAACTTATGTAATTTAACAAATAAGCCGAGTTTGGTGCAGTACAAATTTAAATTTACAAATTACGTTTGGGTAGAATGCCTAAGGTAAATTTTTGAATTAGTTGTTAACACTGTGTATTGTAATTTTCTGGCAAGAAAATATTTCACAGAAGAAGTACATCACAAGTACTAAGAAATATTGCCATCAGAAATCGCAGATGGTCGATCTTTCCCTTTGTTTGTTCTGGGTCCATTTCTTTACGCATGGCATGCATTCTCCTCACTTACCTGTTGTTTGCAGTCCACTTGTAAACCTACGGTATCGGCACAAACACTTCCTCCGATGTAAACCCTTCAGTGTCATAGATCAGGGCTCGTATTCAACAACGAATCTTGGCTTCATTCTTAGTTTTGTTCTAGATTTAGAAAGTAAAACAATTTCTTATTGGCTAAACCATATGGTTTAGCCAATCAGAAGTTGTATTACTTTCAAGTTTAGAAAATTCTTAGGTTAAGGCTAAGAATGTTCTTAAGAATGGTTAGTGAATACGGGCCCTCCATTCTTGTTTCTAAACAAAACTGAAAATTTATTAGATATTTTTGCATGACAAATGGTGCACGCAATAAAACAATTCATACATACCGAAAGGAAAGTCCTGTAGACACAAGGGACCATTAGAACATTATTTCTGGTCTGACAACGGAATCAAGAGGTTAGTTTCAAAGCTTCTCTGCGGCACGGATCGATTGAACTTTAAAACTGTCTCCTCCGTTTCAGAAAGGGTTCATTCCTCTTCGCCGGTGAGTGACACAGGCTTTATGGCGGCATAATCTCGAACCATAAAACAGCAGTGAAAATCTGGACTGTAATAAACCCGTTATGGTCTATCGTGAACTCATTTACCTGCTCTTGAAAGCTCTTCAACGTCGGAGTCTTTAAGATTTTCAAAAGAAATTAAGTTTTATTATTCAGGGTGGGAAGAGTGTGAGATTTCGCATGACGATTTTTCTCGTCAAGGTGAAAACTCGATAACAAAGAAAAAATATGGGCGAAAAACGGGGGAGTTATGATTTTACGACCGTCTTAACAATATCGACTGCAGAGGCAAACAAAATGGCGCCAACACCATTTCGCAATGGCGATGCTTCTCGTAAGAAAATCTAATTTTATTTTCTTGTGTGAAAAAATTGAATTCATGAAATTTTCAAAAACAAAATATATTTATTTGTGAGAAGAAAATGCCTTTGCCTTTTAGCAGAAGACAAAATTTTACACTCGTCCAAATTCAAAACACGCAGTTGACATATTCATTGCAGCTCAAATGATGGGATTGGTCTTTGAAAAAGTAGAAAGCATTGTGGGTAAAGCGGAAATGCTGGTTACCTGCATTTCTCTCAATCTGATAATGTTTTCAAAAAAAAGCCTCTTCTTCTGGGTAGTTAAAACAGAAGACTGTTTAGATAAGGATTATTGGTGTAAAACTAGATAATCTGCAGTACCCGGATGTACTTGTCCACTAGACATGAATAGATTAACCCTTATCCTGCTAAATAAATGAAATAAAAAATTTAACCCGATATTAAAAACCCAAATTTTGCTTTTTCAATGATACTGTTTTGGGGGGAAAGTATGTTCTTATCGGACAGTGCAGATCAAAGATCAGACTGCACGTTTTGTGCAGTCTGATCTTGATCTACACTGTCCGGAAAAGGTCAGTGAGTCGCGCTTAGCAGCTTAAGGGTTGAACCTTTTACCAAAAGATAAAATTTTAGATCGGTTCAAATTGAAAGTGTGGCATCAAATTTGTTTCAGAATGTAATGAACTAAACTGACAGCTATTGCTTTATCTGGCAGTGTAAGTTGGAGTAGCTCATTGCAAAACAATCCTGTGTTTTAACAACCCTGAAAAAGAAGGCTTTTAAAACTTTGTAGGAAAAGAACAAAATGCTGGTAACGGCACTGTCTCCTTTTCCTACAATATTTTTTACCCTATATAATATAAATCCTATGAGTTTAGCCATATTTGAAATGTCATCTGCAAATGCTTTTAGTTTGGAAAAATCTAAAATTTTGTTCCGGATAAAGAGTCAACAAGTTTTACTCAAATGTTATGTCTCCTTATGTATCAGACCTGTATATAAGTAATTTCTGCTCATATGTTGTATCAACTATCATGCTAGCTCTGCTCAGAGTTTTATATTTACTCATAGGTTATTTGTGCTTATATGTTATTTCTGGTCATTTTTTAATGTTATTTTTGTGCAAATAATATTACTGTTAATATTATATTTATGTTGTTTCTGTTTATGTTTTATATTTATGAATATCTTGTATCTGCTTATATGTTACACCTGCTCATGGTATCTTATTTCTGTTCATAGGTTGATTTAATTTTTGGTTTATTATCTGCTCATATGCATGTTTGTGAAAATGTTATTACTGTCAATGTTTTATTTATGTTGTTTCTGCTTATGATTTATACATGTATTTATGAACATGTTGTATCTGCTTATGTGTTATTCCTGCTCATGGTGTCTTATTTCTGTTCATATGTCGATTTAATATGAAGTTTATATGATGCACATATGCATAATCTGGATCCAGTAAAGAAAAATACATAAAATACATTCTGTTTTCAACTGAATGTTTTGACTTGACGGTATGATCTCAACAAACAAGAGACAATGGTGCTCACAGTAGCATTCTATGCTATTAGCAGGGAGTTCTAACTGCCTTGTCATTAAAAAGAAAACAAATCGAGGGCGTTCTATCTGTATAAGGAATGCTCCGGCAAGGGGCTTTAATTCATGTTTGTGATGCACTGTACCAGGCCAGTCATCAAATATGTATGGAACCATGAAATCCTTACTTACTTACAAGCAATTTAACCAACAAGTATTTAACCAACTGTTACTACAGTACTTTGAATACTTTTAAAGCAATTCACATTTATCGCGCCAACAAATGTGACTTTCAACAGTTGATAGCAAATTACATTTATTTTAAAACTGTTACGACTTTAAATATTTAAAAGCAAGTAACAAATATCGCACCATCCATTTTGACTTTGAATACTTAAAATCAATTTACATGCATTGCACCAATTATGGTAATTTTGAATTCTTAAAAGCAATTTATATGTTTGGTGCAAGCTATTGTGCTTTTGAATACTTAAAAAGAATACGCAAAAACAATCTACATGTATTGCACCAAGTATTGCAACATTGAATATATCAAACCATTTAACTTGTTCGTAAAAAATTGTCTTCTACCTTACAAACGGCATCCATATTCATCTTTGTGTACCGATCGTCTCATTTTAAATTGATACTGCTTGAAGAGAATGGACATTTCCACCCTTGTGTCAGTCAGACACAGGACTAACTTTGAATTTAGAACCGGAACAGTTTTTGAATGCTTAAATAATATGCCTTGATCTTCGCGGTATACTTAGCGTTGATCACCAAGGATATATATATTTACATTACCGAGTTTTGATCCGTATTCTTACATAAAGTACATGCAGGTTGACCTAACCGTCTAAAGGTTAGAAATAAGAAGGTTGTGTTTGGGGTTTAAACCTTAATATCAAAATACTGCCGACACATGCCAACTGTTGTAAGTTGACAGGCTGTTTTGGCCAAAATATGACAAAATGTCGGAGAGCATAAATCTATGATCACAATTCGTCCACAATACAGTACGTTAAGAGTTAAGAAAAAGTAACCAATAAAATTACTGAACAAATAGAATGCAAGTGAGGGAAACCATTTCAGACACAGAGGAAAAATCAATTATAGAAGTACAGTTTGCGGATGGTTTATTGCCCGGGTAATTGTCGATATGATCCGAGAAACAAACAACTTAGAGGCCGCTATCTGCATCCCGGATCGCAGCCACCAATCAATGAGTCAACGCACGATAAAAGGAAACGTCAATCGTGAGAATTACTTCCCCGTGCAGGTGGAAATAGTAATTATGATTAAATCACTGGCTCTCATTTGTCTTCGTCGCCATTGTTAGACGTTCCGTAGATTGGAAATATCGTAAACGATTTTTTCTCCAACAGTACTTTACATTTTTATCTCATTCGTTAATGGGTACAGAGGTTTGTTCTGCGGGTTACTACTTGTCAACATCATTTCAGTTATTTCCTGAAGACAGTTCACACATTTACTTTTTCCTGGACAAACACGTTACCATTCATACCATCCTGACATTGGTAGATCCGTAAAAGTGAAATTTCTAATTTCCATTGTCTTTAAGCCGACGGGACATTATACTCATGATCTCTCAACGTCGAAACAAACGTTCTATTCTAAAGACTACCTAGACGGTAGGTCGTGTACGAAAAAATGGTAAAACGAGTTTAATCCTCACTTTCTATGGGCTTTCAATGGTCTTTTGTTGCTCTTAAAAAGCCTGCAACTAGATTTCGTCTGGCAAAGTTAAAGGATTCTATACATTGTACTGATAATTTAAACTTATTATAAAAGTTAAGAGACTAAGATTGACAGCATGTCAATGATCCTTGATGCAGTAATATCTTGAGAAGGAAATTGTCAATTACTAAATAGCTAAAACAGATAAAAGTACAATTTCTTAACATTAAAGTCTACTTAAAACACTTCAGCTTGTTGCCGTGCGGCTGTGTGTGAGTACACCCCCACAGTAGTGTTGCTCAAAATGGTATCACATTTATCCGTTTTGAGACAACCCCTATACGAAAATTGACAGATATTAAATTCATTTTCTTAGGCTAGTTTGAAACAGTTCTTTATCGGTTGCATTGCAATGACTTTTATCGGGAAATTCGGAAAATAGAATAATTTATCCCTTCAGTGCCACAGGCAAAAGCAAGCGCTTTTGCGGACGGTATAGATTAAGGTGTAGTCTGATCTATACCGTCCGCTTGTTTAGTACACATATAGGATGAAAATCTTACCGAGTTTTATTGGACTGTATCTTCAGCCGTCGAAAAATCCGAGTAACTAAAAGAGGTAAATGTGCACATAGAGTTCATACTGATACAGCTTTTTCTAAACGAACCCTCTTTAACTATCGCATCTGTAGCTAATGGCGTTGGAGGAGAAGTCACGATCGCAGAGGTGTCTTTTCTTTTACGCTTTTCGGTGTTTTGTAGAAATCTAACATAAAATATATACCCTCAAAAAAAGCCCTGTGAATATTTTTACTTCACCAGTGAATTTTATAGCCTTTTCTTGCCGTAACTGCTTCATCCCCATGCTTATCTCCCTTACTAATGTAATTATAATTAAGTCCCTTTGAAAAAAAAAAAAAACACGTCTGTATCTCTTAGCCTTTTATAAATGGTTGATTCTCAGGAAAGTTTAATTTTGATGAACTATTCAATCCTCTTACAAAATAGCATAGCAGAAATAGGAAAATAGGATAATTGTTAAAAGCGAGGGTAAATGTTAAAATCAGGGGAAATATTTTCACTCGTGGCATGGCCACTCATGAAAATATAGCCATTGCTTTTCACTCGATGAAAGCAATTGCGATCATTATCTGAAACAAACAATTATCCTCTAAATTTTAAATCATTTCCGGTATTTTCCTTTTCATGTCGTAAGATGGTGAGTGTACATTTCTCTTGGGTACCAGACACGAAACAGATGAATAGTTACAATGTTGCATGGCTAACCTACACTGAAATAAGAATACATGTAATGGCTAAAATAGTTGGCCCTTTACCACGCAATTCCAAATTTCAACGACTCTGAGACAAGGATCCTCATGAAAACATAGTGGGAAACTATGCTGGTAACCTGCATTTTCTTTTTTCTGCCATTTCTCCTACCCTATCAGGGACATGTTTCGTCCTTTGAGCCACCTTTAAAATTGTGGTCGGCAAATGCTTTCAGCTTGTACTAACCTAAAACGTTGTCGTTTGGTATACGGTTAAGGTGTGTTTCGTGCAAGTACAAGACACAACCAAAAAACCATGGTTACAATATTTTAACCTCTCTTATACATGGATACCGGATACCGAATTAAGCAGTGTTTTGAGTAGCTAAAGTAGATTTCGCATTGGTACAGTACATCAAAATACAATTTTCAAAATTGTTGCAAAAGGTATGATAACATTTAACTGGACGAGGTTTATAATGGTTCCCATTTTTTATCAAATAGAATTGATGTAGATCTGTAAGGGTATCCATTCATACTTCTAGAACTGTTTTTATCACGACTGAACCAGACACATGACTCTGCCGAGATAATCACATCATTTCGTATCATTAGTTCGTTTTTCTATGGGTTCTAAGAACTCACTTTAGTTTTGACCCAGGTAAGGAATGGGACACCAAAATGAGTTACTCTGGTATTCAACTCCAATATTGTATCAACAAATGTCCTCCTAGAATTGCCATTGCTCATCTATGTATTTTTTTCCCCGGTTCTATTTTCTAATTTTTATTTGTTTCGGAATGCTATACTTTTATGATGGTTTTAAGCATTGTTTTGGTTTCTAGTATTTTACAAAGTAGCCCGTGTAAATTGCAGAGTGTGAAATATGGTTAAATGCTATAATAGTATTAATTTGATTACTTGGAGTCAAAATAATCCTGTGTATAATACAAGTGTCATTAGACGACTTTTGGAGACAATTATACAAACAGATAATTATTCATGTTACCATAATACCACATAGTTTTTTTCTTTTCCGCTTTTCTGTATATCTTTCAATCACCCACCTTTTGCCTGTTCTAGCAAAACATAGTCACTCTCTCTCTAGAAAGGAAATGATTCGAAATTTCACTAATAATGGACAATTGATTAACTGGTCCTTAGCTCTAACTGCAGTAAAAGCAATTTTTGAAAAGTTTAATCGGGTATCCTAGAATAAGATCAGACTGCATAGAACGTGAAAGCTGGTCTTGGACGAACACTGTCTGAAAAGATGAGAATTTTTCCAAGAAAAAACTTTGAAACGCGCTTTTTTTTTCAACTTATGGCTAGAAATTTATGGCATATTTCTTTGGCAGCAGAACTGTTAGCCCTTTGCGAAACAACCCCGTGGTTTAAATGACTCTGAAGAAGAAGAAAAAAAATAGTAGAAGAAAAACAGGAAGAAGAAGAAGAAGAAGAAAAAGAATAACAAAAAGAAGAACAACAACAACAAAAAAAAAGGAAGAGGACGAAGAAGAAGAAGAAAGAAGAAAAAGGAGAACAAGAAGAAAAAGAAGAAGAAGAAGCCATTTGAAAACATTGTTGAACAACGAGAAAAGGGTGGTAACCATCATTTTCCTCTTTTCCCTCAATGTTTTTTATACTGTTAAAGAATAACCCCAAGATTACAGCCACATTCGATTTCTCGTCTTCAAATTCTTTAAATTTTGTCAGGACTTAAGTTTTCCCGTCTGATAAAGGATGAAAATTCCGTGCAAAGATGGTTCTCACCCGATTTAAAGTCAGCATCATCAACACACTGTCGTATAACCCTTAACCTGTTAAATACTTGAAAAGAAACTTTCAAGCCGATAGTAAAACCCATAATTTTGCTATTTCAAAGTTACCATTTGGGGGTAAAAATATCTCCTTGTCGGACAGTGCAGATCAAGATCAGACTGCACGTTCTGTGCAGTCTGATCTTGATCTACACTGTCCGCAAAAGGTCCTTGAGTATCGCTTAGCGGCTACAGGATTATGATGACAATCTAAATCCCAGAGTTCAAACTTTACCTGCGTTAAGCCGCATGTTGGGAAATGACTTGAATTGAAAAGCAAACGCTTTTAAAACGATTTAAATAAATATTTGATAACTTTAATCACAGCAATCAGTCAAAAAAGTATTTCAATGATGAATTTCACGTTTGATTTGGAATCACATAAAATTGCTTTAAAACCCTGACGAATTAGAATTAATAATATTATGAGTTTTACCCGTATCAATCACGACATGTACACACGCTTGTTCCGGATGAAGAATTGTTTCCTGCGATAAACGAGACATAACTTGACGCAAAATGCTTTAAAAAAGAAAGTTAAAAAAAAACTTTTGAAAAATGTACATCATTTGAGAGCGAGGTTTTGAAATGAACCCTTTCGAATGCTTTAACAGAACAGAACAGAACACCGTTTACATGACAAAAACTTTACAAAGTTTATAGTCATACATATAGTCATAAATATTCTCAAAAATACATAAGTCACGCAGTTTCTTTCAGTACTCTAGTTACAATTCCAAAAGATCTATATATATAATCATATATTAAATAAGTGAACAAGTGAATAAGGGAAAAAACTTCAACGTGTCATATTACTTCGAAACCTGGCCAAATTATATCTAAGACCTATAAGACAAAGATCGGTAATTTAGCTGTGGTGTCGAGAAAGAGAAAGAAAGATGCTTCATTTTATCACCAAAATCGTGTAGAATCCAAATTTTCACATGTATATATGGTAATGACAATAAACTTTGTAAAGTTTACCTCATTTGTTCTGTTCTGTTATGTGCCACGAATTTTTGCATCAACTTCAAAAACCAAATTTTAGAATGCCCCTCAAAAATGATTGATTGACTTTATGGTGTTTAACGCCGTTTTCAACATTATTTCAGTTATATCGCGGCGGCCAATGCACCTATTCATGCTTTCCTGAATTTTCTTTTACCAGCACTTCACACAATATTCTTTCCAAGCCACTGGCTGCTTTCCCACAGAACCATCGTCGAAACCATGGTCAGCGGTGAGAGAGGAATGAATCTTGTTGCAATGACTATCATCAATCCTCGGAAAGAAATTGGCCGAGCCGAGGATAGAACCTGCGACCACCTATTCTCAAGTCTTGTACGCTACTGACTAAACTACCGGGGCTCGGCTGCCCTTCAAAAAGCCAGACAGATTAGATGGGTATATTCTTTATGCTACAGCAGCATGATTTCTGGATTGAGACGGCGAAAGAGTTCAGGGAGTTTTTACAGCAAGTCTAAAACTATCCTTTAATACAATTATGACTGATAACAATGTTTAAAAAAAAAAAGATAAAAAAGGAAAGTTTTTGCTGCTATTGATACGGGACTGAAACACGTGAACACATTTAACTCTTTCAGTGCAATATATATATATAAACTTGGCCTCTTCCGGCCGTTTATAATACCATTCATTGAAACTTAGACAGATTTTTACCTAATATTCTTGACAAAACAAGCGGAAGGCATAGATCAAAGATCAGATTGCACGTTCTGTGCAGTCTGATCTTGATCTATGCCGTCCGCAAAAGCCTCTGTAGTCGCCTATGGCGCTAAAAGGGTTAATGCATAAAAACACCGATTTTTACGATTGGATACTGTTACTCAACTTGTCAATGGGCCGCTTGTCAGTTTCACAACGATTAAATTGCAGTTGCATTGTCTCGGTGCAGGAAAATTGTTTTGTTTCAATATCGATAGGTGAGGTTGGTTGGTTGATTGGTTGGTTGGATGGTCGGTTGGTTGGTTGGTTGGTTGGCTGGCTGGCTGGCTGGCTGGCTGGCTGATTGATTGATTGATTGATCCATCGATCGGTCGGTCGGTCGGTGAATTGGTTGATTGATTGATTGGTTGATTGATTGATTGATTGATTGATTGATCCAGATACTGGTTGGTCGATTGATTGATCCATAGATTGGCTGGTTGATTGGTTGACAGGTCGGTCATTTGTTATTGTATTTAGACACTTGTATATGGAACCCTGCCTGATCGTGGTCGTCCATTTCTTAGTAAACAGCATTTCGCAGTACCGTCCAGTATCACAATGGTAACTTTTTTGGCTTATTGAAAATAGAGTAAAACTCCCTATCTTCGTCTGGCCGTTGCTGATTCCCTTACGAAGCAGGAGCTTTGCATTTTTTTCCATCAAGTATATGTCCAATGTCCTCCACAAAAAAAAGGTGCAGAGTATGACATAATGAACTATGAACTTTTTGCTATTCCTCTTCAAACACATCGACACTAGGAAAATCGCTCTGAGTCAAGGCTGTCACTGGTAATGGACCATGCCTCTTTTCTAGGTAACATGCAAAAAATATTCTAGAAAAAAATTTAAAAATGCATTCATTCTCAAAAGAATTCATCAAATCTACTTCATAACTGACACATTTTAGAACCGTCTTCTCATCTTTCAAGATAAAACAGTGTGGCAGAAGTTCTTAATATCAAATTTTTAAGTGGAACTACAATTTGGTACTACGACCCAGCGTTCCTTTCTGGTGTTATACCGTCCACAAACCGCACACGTCAACCGTTCTCAATTGCATTTTTAATACAAATAGATTCTATAGTTAGAGAGTAATGCGGTATTTGATTGGGTAAACAATGTGGTTTAGCCAATCAAAAATTACGTAACTTTCACATTTAGAAAACTCTTGGGAATAACACAGGTTGATTACAAGCCAAGAACATGATTAACGGCGTTATCCCATACATTAAAATGGACAGTAAAATGCGGTCGAATCAGGAAAAGAGAAAGAATACTGATGAACGATTCCAACTCGTGACTTTCCAAACGGATCAAAACAAATAACGATTTTAAATCTCGGGACTCGAGAGAGCATGGGCATTATTTATTCCATTTGGATGCACCTTTTCACTTTCGACGGACGCCATTAAGTCCCTCGCAACATTTCAAGAGTGTTTGGTGCGAATGATAATGTAATTATGTCGCAGTTCATTTGACAAAGCGATTCATTTTGTACTTTTTGTTCTCCGTACATAATCCCTTTACGTTGTGGTAATGTCGTAACTGATACCAAAATGTAGCATAGGATACAGATTCTAATTTTGCCGATCATCCTTGCTTCTTTTTTGATAATATGTGTATAAGATGCATATAAAAATAAAAAATGAAAAACCATTGGCGTAAAGTCAAGACAATTCACCAAACGATGTCTAAATCCGGTTTTCTGGATCAAAAACTCGACAAGCACATTTTCAAGTGAAAGGGAGAGCCCTGCCACAGAAAGCCGCTGGCTATGCATAAATTTTTGCACTCAAAGCGCCGTTCGGCATCCTACGTGACTCTGGGCGGAATACTTGTGAGTAAAATATTGCTAATTAAAAACCGATCTGGCCTCATGAATTTACAATTTATAACGCCGATGATGTATCTTTTGTAAGCAATGCAGCGATTGAACTTTCATGCCCCGTTAAATGATTCAAATGGTGATGTTGATGAAATGACCGACTTCGATAAACTGCATCATGTGTATCGTGACCCTAAGGACCTGGGACATGGGATCAGAGGAGTATTTGTAGGTTAAACGATGCATATTACTCTAGTTCCACACTGAAACCTATGTTGTTGGTAGTCATTAGAATTGTCTCATCGAGACAATGCTAATGAGTACCAACAAGATAGATTTTAATGCGGGAACAAAATCTTAGAATTTGACTGCACCCCCTTCCTTTGATATACTCTGATTATTTTCTGTTAAGGATTACGACCCCTAACTCATCGGTATATGTCGTGTAACATCGACGTTTTTATAAAGGCTATTAGGCCAATCTCAGCTGCTACCGTCTTTTGATATGAGAGTTCGTGGCCGTAGACTCAAAGGTTATTCGACCAATCTCGGCAGCTTCTGTCCTAGAATATGAGAGTTAGGGGCCGTAGAAATACTAATTCTAGTAGATACCACAAGTAGTTAGACATTCTGTCTCAGCCCATAAGATTGTTAGACTATAAATTAAGAATCGAATTCGAATTCGAATTATTTTTACAATACCAAGGCTTTTTTTTTTTTTTGTCTTATAATCATTGATTTAGAAATAGAACTGAAATTAGAGGATTTGATGAATACAATGCTCTATATCCTTTATGATCAGCTTGCACGTCCGCATAGGCTGATCATGACTTTTCCTTCCCATTTAGTCCGTAACGTCTTAGAATTATAACTGTTTCGGTTAATTCGACCCACCCTTGTTCGTATTCACCAACCATTATTTATCTCATTCTCAGTCTAATTTTAGATTTAAAAAGTAACACAACTTCTGATTGGCTAAACCACGCGGTTTAGCCAACCAAAAGATGTGTTACTTTCATATTTAAAAAAAAATCTTGAGAATAAGGCTTAAAATACATATTCTTCAGAATAGTTGTTGAATACGGACCAGGCCCATCACTGACCGCTGACTTGTTATTTCTTATAGCCAAAAATGAAAAAGAAATTAAAAGTACAAAGCCTGATTCCTTCTCGTATTTTACCCAATGAATCTTCATATTTCCATACCGACCCCGTGTTTTGTCTAGGAAAAATGGTTGATTAATCCTATATTAAACAGTCCTTTGTTTTAACAACCCTGGGGTAGAGGGCTTTTGAAAGCAATGTGGGAAAAAGAAAAATTGCTTGCTTTTTTTTCCCCACCATGTTTTCTACTCTTTAAAATATAAATCTTACCTTTTGGACAACATTTAGTTTGTCCTCTGAAAATGCTTTCAGTTTGTTTAAGTATAATTTTTGATGTCGATTACAATGTGTCCTAGCGACACACCTACCTCTTATTTAGGAAATCAAGTGGAGTCACAATTAAATTTTGTCATTTTTTTTCGACTATTTTCTTTTTACTTAACTATACCAGTATGATACTAAATGGTTTGTTCCAAGGCAATACATGTTTCTGTCAATTCTTTAAGTCAATTTGTTCTGGTCCTTCAGAGACCATGGGTACTGCAGTTGATCTTGCGTCTTTGGAACTGAAATGTATGATAACACCTTGGACAGCAATGTCAGTTCTTGTTGCTTTTGTATCCAGTCTGGATCAAGATAAGACTACACATAATTTGCAGTCTAATCAGGCCTTGCTTCTACACTAACCGCCATTCTTCTCTGGCTTGATCGACTCTTATTATGACATAAAAAAGCTTTAAATTACTGTATATTTTTATATCTGGTTCTTTTCTATCGATAGAATAAATCTGTTCAGCTTCCTTTGGTCATTTCGCATAATTGGCCATTTCACTTTTTTGCAACTTCACTTATTTGGTTTTCACGCTTCTTTGGCCGTTTGGCTTATTTTGTGACTTCACTGTTTTATTTACCTTTCTTGCTCTTTCTACCAGTTCACTTAATTGGCTCTCTCGCTTCTGATTTCGCTTACTTGACAGTTTATGGCGACCTCTCTGATTGTGCAATTTCTCTTCTTTAGCCATTTCGCTTTCCTGGCCATTTCACTTATTTGGAGATTTGACTTACTTGACCATTTCGCTTCCTTGACCATTCGCTTATTTGGCCGATTCACTTTCTTGGCCACTTTGCCTCTCAGGCCATTTCACTTATTTGACCATTTTGCTTATAAGGCCATTTCAATGAATTGCCAATACATGCACACATGGTGTATACTGGTATACAGGCTACTATTTACAGAGAGTCGTAAATTGGAAAGCTGACAA
Source organism: Hippopus hippopus (assembly GCA_946811185.2). Lineage (NCBI taxonomy): Eukaryota > Metazoa > Mollusca > Bivalvia > Cardiida > Cardiidae > Hippopus > Hippopus hippopus. The sequence goes on from OX328097.1 coordinate 21,723,522, forward strand.
AGTGATATCTTAGGAGGGGCTGCTGCTTATTACAAGCGTTCGTTTGACTCAGCTCATTTAGGTGATACCAGTTTATTGCTGTTTTAACCTTAAGGCTGCTAAGGGCGACTCACTGACCTTTTGCGGACAGTGTAGATCAAGATCAGACTGCACAGAACGTGCAGTCTGATCTTGGATCTACACTGTCCGATAGGGAGATATTATTTCCCAAAACATAACTTTGAAATAGCAATATTTGGGTATTTACTATCGAATTGAAAATTTGATTTTAGTTATTTAGCAGGAGAAGGGTTAAAGTATGTTCTCTCGCAGGGTTGCTGAAACTCGGGATCGTTTGGTAGAGATTCAAACCCCTAAAAAACTGTCAAAGCAAAACGCACAATAATATGGCTTGCAACACGCGAAAAGGGACGTTCGGACATTTGCGTAAATTGTCGTCTCGGATCAGCCTGCGCAGTCCGCGCAGGCTAATCCGAGACGGCACTTTACGACTTTTTTTTGTGCTACAGTAGACTTGCGCGAAAAAGAAAATTACATAAAAACGGAAAGTGTCGTTTCGGATTAGCCTGCGCGGACTGCGCGGGCTGATGGAGACGACACTTTACGCAAATGTCCGAATGCCCCTTTTAGCGTGTTGCAAGCCATATTGTAATCAGTTAATCCTTTCTACAGCTTAACCATAGTTTGATAAGCAATTCGTCAGTTTGCCAAGATGTTTTACCGACTTTCACTTTGTAATTATAGTCATTTCTGTATTTTCAATGTGTGTATTTCCAGCGTCTTGAATTTTAATGAGTCTAGAATGTACATTTGAAGGATTGGTAGAAATAAAGAAAAAGAAAACGTAAACATTTTATAAAGATGGCTTTTGACTTGGTGTCAACTTTTCCAACAAAGCATTTCTTTCCTTCAAAAAAAACCCACGAACAGTATGGATAATTAAAACAAGTTAAGGTTCAATACATTATAAAAAGTGAAAACATGATAGCAAAAGAAAAAATTGCTGTTGTTTTCAGGATCGATCTGCTGAAAGGGGCAAAGATGTCGTCTGCGTGAGATAATGACTCAAAGATCTTTAAAAAATGGATGAAGAAAAGAGTAAAAACGAGTTCGTAATTTTGCTGACAGACTGTTCGGGGACTCCTCCCTTTTATGGCCATATCTGCTGATAGCGCCCAAAGTCGCGTTAATGCGCCCAATTCGTGCAAAGTCACGCACTACGTTGTCCGCCTGGCTTTTTTGAAAAAAGGTTTTTGAAGTGGCGGATCAGAGATACAGGACGGTTTCCCCGAGTGTCAAACCAAAACATAATTCTTTTGCCCGATACCCTTTTTTTAATATGGGCTTTTAATGGCCCTTCCCAAACTTAATGTGCACTGCATTCATTGATTATGTAGAAAATTGCCAGGAAAAAAAGGATTCTTTTTGCTATTGAATAGGAATGAAAAATAAATCGTTGCATTTTTATGGCACTGTTTAATTGGTTAGGGTTTTCCTGCTTCAGATTACAATGGAAATCTATATAAAAAGAAACAAAAACGAAACGAAACACTCCAATTACTACGGTGGCACAAAAGTGACATGGAAGATATATTTTATACTACGTGCGCACGCAGTAGCTAATACGTGCGCACGTAATAAGTAATACGTGCGCACGCAGTAGTATTACGTGCGCACGCAGTAGCTAATACGTGCGCACGTAATAACTAATACGTGCGCACGTAATACTATTGCGTGCGCACGTATTAGCTAATACGTGCGCACGTAATAGTTATTACGTGCGCACGCAGTAGCTAGTACGTGCGCACGCAGTAGCTAATACGTGCGCACGTATTAACTAATACGTGCGCACGTAATAACTATTACGTGTGCACGTAATAATCGACCAATCAGTTTATAAGGATCAATAAATGTCTATCTTCCACTTCCATCTTGAAACAATGGCTTCCGTTCATGATTCTGATTGGTGGATTATTACGTGCGCACGTAATATGTAATACGTGCGCACGTATTAGCTACTGCGTGCGCACGCAGTAGCTATTACGTGCGCATGTATTAGTTATTACGTGCGCACGTAATACTACTGCGTGCGCACGTATTGCTTATTACGTGCGCACGTATTAGCTACTGCGTGCGCACGTAATAACTAATACGTGCGCACGTATTAGCTACTGCGTGCGCACGTAGTATAAAATATATCTTCCATGTCACTTTTGCGCCACCGTAAATTACACACAAACACAAACATAATCTTGTTTGAACATATTCGACCTGGTTGTATAGTATAACGGCGATGGTTTGTCACTTAGTCCAGTTTCATTTATTGGCATAAACGCCCTAACCCTTTACCACACAATGCCGAGTTTTAACGACGCTGATGAAAGAGGCTTTTGAAAACATTGTGGGAAAAGGAGAAAATTCTGGTAACCAACATTTTCTCCTTTTCCCACAATGTTTTCTTCTTTGTCAAAAACAAATCTCATCATTTGAGTCATGTGTACAAATGCCATCAATTTAGATTTGTCTAAAATTCGTCTTGCGGTAAAAGGTTAATATGACTTTGGTCATTTACAACTGAAAAAGAAATACGGCGAAGACATTTATAGATAAATACATGTACATAGAATAGTGCATGTTATACAAAATATAAGTTTCTCAAGAAAAAGTGTACAAAGATTACTTGTAAATGTTACCTTAATGAACGATAAATTAATGTCTTACTGGCATTGGAGTTCTGTAGAACATTGTCAGGAATTTTATAAGAATTAATGATGTATAATTAAACAAATTCATTACAGTTCTTTTGTTCTATGTGCACAGAGTATGTTTGAATCTATAGATACTGAGATTTAATTTATTTTTCAAATATTTATTTCTGGGAGCTGAGAATTTCGGACAACATAAAAGAAAATGGTATGCGTTTTCAATATCTATCTATCGTTGAAAAATTTACAAAATCACTTTTCTTGAGCTGACTGACTACATTAGATTTCTTGACATTTCTTTCAATTACAATATATAAAGGATTCTATTTTATAGTATATCAGATTTCATTAAGTTTTATTTTATGTATTTCTCACAAAAAAAGAACCATTTGGCGTATCGTTACTAAAATACATTCCCTCATTTACATATAAGCCATGCCTGGGGACTTAATGGACCAGCCCGCATAGCTCAATAGGTAGAGCGCAGGACTCGTGAACGTGATGTTTCGAGTCACTTGAGGGTGTGGGTTCGATCCCCACGGCTGACCATCTAAAATTACTAATAGTCTTTTCGGATGAGACATTAAACCGAGGTCCCGTGTGACGGTGCTATACACCGAGCACGTAAAAGAACCAGGCGTAACTTAAGATGGGTTTCGTACTGTATCTGCACTATCCCCCTAACAATACTAACAGCCTTCAGGGGGCGTCGCCCATATGGGCAACCGGTGGCAACGATAAATAAACGCAAGTTCATTCATTCATTAATGTATCTCCGTGATGTATTGTATCAAGCAAGTCGTAACATAATTGGGGATCCATAAAACTTATTTAGTCTTACAACTGAGTGCATTTCCAGAAAGAGCGGTCCTTGGTCATGCAGAAAATCACAAGTAGCAAAAAATTTCGACCCATGTAAGCCTGCGCGGACTGCGCAGACTGACATGGTCGATACTTTTTTGCAGATGCATCGAGCCCCCTTTTCACATAGTATGCCTCACATAGATTAATTCCCAAATCACAATATCTGTTGTGTGTTGTTTATTTGGATTTTTTGTCTATATCAGAATGACACAATATTGACGTTTAAGTATAGGGACTGTTTTGCTCTATAATATGTGTGTTATTTCTAAAATAGTCAAGCCAGTAGCTCAGTCGGTAGCGTACAAGACTTAAGAACATGGGGTCGCTGGTTCGATCCGCGGTTCGGCCGATTTCTTTCCGAGGACTGATGGTAGTCATTGCGACAGGATTCATTCTTCTCTCACCGCTGGCCATTGCTTCGGCGATGGTTATGTGGAAAAACAGCCAATGGCTTGGAAAGAATATTGTGCGGAGTACTGATAAAATAAATTCCAAGAAAGCATGGATAGGTACACTGGTTGCCGCGATATAACTCAAATAATGTTGAAACGGCGTTAAACACCAAATAACCAATCTAATTTGGTCAGTACATGTACAGTATTAGCTGTACGGTCAGGTGGCAGGGGACCTAGAAACTTGTTCACGGCTATGGCGAATCATGTCGCCCAGAGCCTTCTTCGAATTTATTACACTGCAAAGTTTTACTATTCCTATGTGTATTAAGCGAAATTTCCCCGTTTTATGTCCACGAATTCAGTACGCTGACAACATAGAATTTCCCTTCTGAGTGCCCCAATTCAATGAAAACTGACGTCACTGAGAAATGACGTCACTGAAACCATGGTAAGACATGCAGTTTAGTGAATGAACTTGATGATGTCACTGCGATAGACATTCGTCATATTTTTATTTAAACATGGATTTAAACAACTTCAAGGTAAGTAACAATGCATTTTAATGATTTGTTGTCAAAAAGTAAACTGCCATTAGGTACCTCAAACGACAATTAAGTTATCTTGTTAACGTTACCATGAATAAGTTTCGACACCTCACAACTTGCTTACCTGACGAAGGGATGACTCGTTTTAACCCCGTGTATTTGTTTTAAGCCATGGTCACATTTGCGGTCATGCACGTAGTTGTCCATAGTTCATTTCAAATGTAGTTTGCCGTAGTGCTACTATGGTCAATAACGTTGTAGTACGTTCAAAGTAGGTTCAAACTTGGCAATATAGAAAGTCTAAGTAGGTTAAACTACGTGTAAGTACGGTTAACTACATTCAACTGCGTGCAAAGTGGATAGGGTTAACTAGGGTATTACTACGACAAACTACGTTAAACTACGTATAAACTACGTCCTAAGTACGTACAACTACGGTAAATGAAGGTCAACAGCGTTAAGCTACGGTAAAACGTTGTAATTGTACCTGCTTAGTACGGGTAAAGTGCAGTCATTGTATTTAAACCGCTGTCACATCTTATGTAGTTGACCGTAATGGGGAATTACCGTAGTTGGCCGTAGTTGAACGTATCAAACACACTACGGTTAAGTAAGGTCAATTACAATAAACTACGGTCAACTACGTTCAAACTACGGTCACAGTAGGGTCACAAAATCGTAGTTAACCGTAACAAATTTTTGAACATGTTCAAAAATTATGCGCTTACTACCGGTAAATCATAAGTTCAAACTACATTCATTACTATGTTGAACTGTGTTCAACTACATCTAATACGTTCAACTAAGGCCATCTACGGTCATTCCCCACTACGGTCAACTACGTAAGGTGTGACCACGGCTTTAGAATGACAGAAAACGATAATTTTGTAACTATATTCATTTATTTTCAAAAATAATCCATTCTTTCCACTTTAATGAGAACCATCAAGGGAGACTAGAAATAATACGGTGCAGGCTATTCATTATGTTTGTCTTGTGGGCGGCTCGTATCAGTCGACGCCGCCATTTTGGATGTTGTGTTGAAAGTGTACGGAGCCTTCAAAAAAGAAACTGCTTTTTGCGTGGATTTTGCCAGTGTACATGACTGTATGTACGGGGCATATTATCCAATTAGATCGCAATAATAAAATTGTCTTTATTGTTTGTTTTTCTTTTTTCTATGATTTAGAAAAATGCAATCTGCTCTCCTTAATTAATTGCAAAATTAACTACCAAGCTTTCGAAAAATGTTGAAGAATTAAGAAAAACAATGAAGGAAAGACTATTCTTAGAATATAAATGGAGACATAGAGACTCCTTTGGACAGAAAATAAGGTAAAGCATCTGCTTAAAAAATACTCGACCTATGTTATGCTCGAACTTATTGTTTCATTAATCTTTCAGTCAACTTTTTACCACCCAATCCCGAGTTTTAACGAGCCTGGGTGGCAAGGGGGGGGGGGGATTAAAGATTGTTGGCAAAAGAGAAATGCTGGTAACCAGCATTTTCTCATTTTTCAACGATGTTTTTCAGCCTTTGAAGGACACAATAACTGTTTTGAGTAGCACTTAATTTGTTGTCTGAGAATGCTGTCAATTTGGACAAGTATCAAATTTTGTCATCTGGCAAGGAGAGATTACGGTTCTTTAAAAATAAGGCTGGAGTTAAAATGGTTCTTTCACATGAAGAAAATTTACGAAAAAGACTGGGCAAGAAACAGATCAAAAAACAGCTTCGCATAAGAAATGAGCAAAGAATAAACACTGGCCCAGAGGTCCTCTAAATTGTTTTACCTTATCGTCACACACACACTTCCACCTTGTCCTCAGATCAGATTTTTATTACGTTCATATATCATACGTGGGTTTTAATACTTCTTCAGATAGAACCCCCTTGGCAAACCTAAACTTGTGACCGGGGTCATAAAATATAGTATTTATGGTTATAGATTAGAGTTATAAGCCTGCCTTACCCACTTTCTCTATTTGTCATTCTTGGACTCACCCAGTCTCAAACACGTTTGAAAGACACATTGCAAAACATATGAAAATTTGAAATAGACATAATTCATGCCCCCCCCCCCCAAAAAAAAAAGAAAAAAAAAAAAAAAACAGAAAATCTCATTATGAGCAGTTCTTTATTTGGCATATATTTTTCTTTAGATAATCAGGGCGAATGAGTGCGTCAAAGAGTCTGTATTAACTATTTTCAATACGAGCCAGAGTTTTAACAACTCTGACGAATAAGGCTTTTGAAAACGTTGTGGGAAAAGGAGAAAATGCTGGTAACCAGCATTTTCTCCTTTTCCCACAACGTTTTCCATATTTCGAGGGAAAAATATGATCAATTTTAGGACATTTAATTTGTCGTCTGCAACTGCTGTCGAAATGGACGAGTGAAATTGTTCTTGTCTGGTTAAGAGAAAAGGGACATTTGTTTGACATATATGGCCTGGCTGCCTTCAAAGAAAGGGTTGAAAATCAAAGAAGTACGCAGAACAACAAATCACTGTGTTTGAAAATCGAGATAAAAAAATGAAGCTAGTTTGTTTTTTATTGTTATTTAGCAAGGGCACGTGCTTATAAAACTTAAGTTTCTGCACAACGTAGTTTGTGCTCAAATCTTAAGTTTAAGTAAGAAAACATGATAAGAAGTATTTGATTTAATGAAAAAACGGAAATAAAGCAATTGAACTTAACCCTTTACTAGATGACATTGTCACATGATGGAAAACATTGTAACCTGCATTTTCTATTTTTCTCACGATTTTTCGTAAAAGCCCCCTTTTACAGCCCCTTCTACGGGGTCGTTAAAACACGGGATTGTTTGATACAGGGTTATAAAAAATGTTCTTTGACATGTAATGAATTATACTCATGTAATTTTGAAATCACATGATCAGCTTAGCTGAGCATTTCGCTCTTTTCTTTTGCCATAAGCCACTTATCAAGTAGACCAAGGTCAAACTCCATCCGTTTCAAAGTTCTAAACAGGAATTAATTTTGGCATCGAATGATCCAACCTTTAATGTGCCTTTGCGGACAGCGCAGCTCCATAATCGGACTGCACAAAACTTACAGTCGGATCTTTGGTCTACAGTGTCCGTTTTCGAAAAAAGCAGCCTTAAAGTTGCAATTATAGGTCCCATTTTTAGAGTTAAAATATATATTATGGACTCATTCGGCGTTGTATCGGTTAATCTTTTATTAGCACTGGTCCATTCTTAAACCTGCTATTGTAACTGTTTGCAACCAAAACCCTATGGCACTTTACAGCCAAAAAATAAATTGCCGCGATTAAAATAGATCTTTAACCTCATATGTGAATTTCAGTAAATAAAATCTCCATGTACAATTTCTTACGACAAAGAGAATAATTTCAAAATATTGTATGACTTCTGACATAGCAAGATAACCTGGCCGCCATGTTCGGTTCGTGATTTGTAAGGTATTCTGTGTTCTTTGTATTCATGCCAGAATCTGGAAAGCACTAAAAATAATATAAAATTTACTGTAAAAGCATAGAAGAACTGGTGAAAACAAACTTTTAGTGGTGCGTTGTGATCGCAGACAGAAAAAGCTACTCTTCAAAATGAAGTAAAACGCTGTTCGTCTAATCGTTTCAACAGAAACAGCTACCGAAGTACAAGAAAAGATTTGTGCTACAAACTCCTTCTTTGGGTCATCGGTCGTTTTTGCAAACTGTGTAGGGAAAGTTCAGATCGTCCTAGACGTGAAATCCGACCTAGAATAATTCAAAGTCCAATAATTTGTGAGATACTGTGATAACAAAGAAACCTTAAAATTGTAACATCTATGTCTTTTTTCAATATTACAGTATATATCCAACTCACTTATTTGGCGCCCAAAAGTTTATTAAAGGTAAAGCATAAAGATTAAACGTTTTTAGAACTTTTTCTTTATACGATTATGTCTTTTCCTTATCACTGCTTTGTTTCAAAAAAACCTAGAACAACTGCGTTATATTATTAACTTCAGCGTATTCGAACGTTTCTTTCATCTTCTTTTTATTGTTGACAAATAAGGGAAAATACAATAAGCAAATAAATACTAAAATGGGAGGACAAAGTCAAAATTTACAAACTTGTAGTTTGCTTGCTGCGATGTGAGGACTAATTCCATGAATAATACTGGTTATAAAAGATTGGTATTCATTTGCAAAACCTTTGATGTTTCCATGTTTTTCATTTTGTCGAGAATGTAACGATTATAGTAGTTTTAACACTAGCATTAAATTATTTGTTTAAACTTTGACCTCTTTTTTTACACATTCTCTTAACCAATATGGTTACTGAGATTTCACTATATATATTCTTGGAGTTTAATATTTTTTGCACCCCGATGATAATTTAGAGGTAATTTTGGTTGAAATCTAAAACACCTTTGAATGGCAGAATAAAACACCTGGGTCCGTTTTAACCAATCATTCTTAATAACGTTTTAAGACCTCAAAGTTTTCTTAATTTGAAAGTAACACAACTTCTGATTGGCTAAACCATTTGGTTTATCCAATCAGAAGTAGTGTTACTTTCGAAATCCAACATTAGACCAAGAATGTCCTTAAGAATAGTTAGTAAATACGGACCCTGGACTTCCACTTACAGTCATCAGTTCCTCAGCAAAAGCAAAATTTCCAGCGGTTCTGTTTGACTGTAATTATACTTCCTCACAAATTTTTCGAGGGCTGTCCAATGGTTGGCTACAATTGACTTTGACATCGCAATGGCCTTGTTGATTGAAGATGATCCCAGTCAAGAAGAGTACGAGTATAACGTAGATAATAAAATCACGGCTATATTTCTTTTGCAATTAAAACAAAAAAGCAAATTGCCTTGAAAACAAAGCGGTTGGGGAGCCCTGCTCTCTTAACCGCCCGATGGTGGAAGCTTAAGCATAAAAGGACTGACAGCCCCGAAAAACATATTTTGTGGTGCTGTATTTAGCAACGATATGGAGGAATTGAAAATAAGACTTTCGTCACATGAAATACATGTATGTGAGCTACGATCTGTGAAAAGCAGGCTTAATTCATTTGCAAAAACTATCCTCGCAGCCCTGACCTGGGCCGAAAATTTTTTGATTGTGGTCAACTTTCTGTATGTCAAAGGACCCATTGTACCTCATCGTTCAGTTGCTTGTTATGGAAAATGGTTTTTACGGGGTCCATAATTAATTGATGACTAGCTGGATATCATGCAACACGTAAATGCATTAAACCCCATTTTGACAGCGCACAGCCGATTTTAGTTTTTAGTGGATTAGGCAGAGGCAAGGAAAGTCGGAGTTGGTCAGCCCAGGATTTCATTGCATATAAATAGTTAATTTATCTAGTTGAGTGATTAGCCCTAGCACCAATCTTACACATTTTCTGCAGACCTGTATTGGTTGTAGGAATGTGTACAAGTGTTTATATACGTCGGCGAATACGACTACAGCGAGGTTGGTGGAATCAACCCGTTGTGTGCACATGTCATACTCTTCGAAGATTCGACCTGTCTGCTATGATGCATCACTATCCTGCACAGGATAAATATTAATAAATGTGTTAACTAAAACTCGCCGCTAATAAAGTAGCAATGGAGAAAATGGCTATAAACAATACCGCTGTGGAAAAATCTAGCCTGTTTTTCGCTCCAATTTTTTTAAAACTGTAATTATTTCAAACGGGGAAAATGGTTTTTACAAATATCACTGTTTCAGTGCACATCTTTGAATACAGTTGTCAAATATAGATTGTAGGGAAACTAGGATTCGTGTAGGATTTTTTCCAGAATTATCAACAAGAAGTGTCTGGGCTTATACCCAAGCCTGTAGAGAAATTTGAAGAAACGGTTGTCGTTTTGAAAAGTAGTCCGGTTCTGTACCCAGAATGCCTAAATCAGATAAGTTACAGTATTTGAAAAATCCTACCTAGCGGAAGATGGGGATCAACCAAATCTGAAAGAAGAAGGAGCGCATGCGTATCCTGGGTATTTTGTTCCGGTCAGACCATCATCAGTGTAAGCAGTTTTGCTGCATTGTGTACCGGTACAAGTTTTCTAAAACGTAGTCCTGAGAAGTCTATAGTTGCATCAATTAGTTATCCATGCGTATCGTAGCAATGTTAATACTTAGGCTGCTAGATGCGACTTTGTGGGCTTTTGCGGACAGTGTTTATCAAGATCAGACTACACAGAACGTGCAGTCTTGATCTTTGATCTAAACTGTCCGATTGGGTGAGATTTCTCTGACTAACAGAATTTTCAAATCGTAAAATGGCCTGCAACACGCGAAAAGGGGCATTCGGACATTTGCGTAAAGTGTCGTCTCGGATCAGCCTGCGCAGTCCGCGCAGGCTAATCCGAAACGACACTTTCCGTTTTTATGTATTTTTCTGTTTTGCACAAGTCTACTTTAGCGCAAAATTTAATGTAGTCGTAAAGTGCCGTCTCGGATTAGCCTGCGCGGACTGCGCAGGCTGATCCGAGACGACACTTTACGCAAATGTCCGAATGCCCCTTTTCGCGTGTTGCAGGCCATTAGTATGGGTTTTCACTATTGGCTGGAAATCATCAGTTTAATTCACGTAGCAGCTTAAGGGGTAAACATAATATATTTTTGAATAATGCTGTGGTGCGAGCTATCCATGGCGTAAGATATATAATATCAATTTCCCAAGAACAGTGTAAGTAATCAAGTAATGCAGAAGAGGAGAAAAGTAACTGGACTTCTAGACCAAAGGGTTGTATTCCAAGTGGACCCAACATCAAAGGAATATTGCATAGTGTGCGAACTCTTCACTCAGTATTTTACTTTGGTGATTCTTAAATATATTTTCCATGTTCAAGCTGAAATAGATGTGCAGTACTATTACAACGGAGTATTTTTTGAACGAAGAGTTTTTCAACTAATACCTTGTGACCTTGTGCAAGCTGAATGAAGTAAACAGTGTTTGAAGATCGTGTTTTGTAACAAAAAGGGGACATACAAAAGGCGTGAGGAGTCAATGTTTGATGTAGTAGAGGTAATAATAGTGAACTGCCTCACGTAGGACAAAAACAAGCCCACAAGTCCAATAAACGTTCAAGTAATCGATTGTATCTTTTAATGCATTGTACAGAACGAGCGGGTTTTTGTTCGGCGGACGGTCTTTCAATTTAAACACACAGAGATAGAAAATACTATTGAAACAAATTTGCGTCAAATTATGAAAATATGAGAGGATTCCGAACAAAAAGATAACCTATTACAAGTTACCAACAAAGCAAAAAAAAAAAAGAAATTCAGACAATTTGTCCATTGAAAATTACGGGGTTTTTATGAATATTTTCAAATAAAAGCCCTTCCACTTTTTATCCAACTTGAAGCTGAAATTATCATTTTATTCATTTTGTGTATTGATGAAATTGTGGAATAATGGTCACCCTTACGCTTACCTTGTTTCTCCTTGTTTCTATGAAGGCTTTTCCTGTGGTATATAATTGGACGAGTTTCTCTTTCCAAGGATAGTTTTGGACATTTGGTGCGGACGTTTTATTCCCTGAAATATTCAGGTCGAATAGGACACGTATCAAAGTGAAACTAAAATGATTGATGGCGACTAGAAGAATAAACCCTCCATTGTATAGAACAGCAAAAACTTGTCATACAAACACACAATTGATACACCAAAGATGAAAATACTAGTACATAATGTGAACTAGTAACATTAGCTAGACAAAACTACTTTTTAAATTTACTGGTAACACTGACTTCTCGACACTTGGACTGCGTCATCTGCGATAGTCTTCCATCCATAATGATGAATGTTTAGTCTCACCTTACCATTCGTTCCTTAACGAGGGTAGATTATGAATTTGTTCGCATGGCAAATAAAAAGTTCCTCTTTTATTGATCTGGTAGCAAAAAAAATATATATAAAAACAGTAAACCCTGGTCAACAAAATGACACAGTTGGAAGGTCGAACCCGCGTATAACTGTTGTCAGAGTAGCTCTAAACGACTCTCTCATTGCGCTGTTTTTCCCAAGTTGTTTCATTCTCAGTATCTTTTGAGACTTTTAGAGACAAAATTAATGCTATGAATAAATATTGCATTTCATGAAAATTTTTATATGAGCGGCCTTCTGGCAAAAGAGGGTTTATTGCATCTCCAAGATCAGTTATACCAAGCAAGTCATCACATAATTATGGATCCATAAAATCCATTTTGCTTAACAACAAACTGAATGGTGAGGTAAAATGGTCCTTTGAGGTTCAGGAAATTGACAAACAGCAAATAGTTTCTACCAAGGTCAGCCGGCGCGGACTGCGCAGGCTGACCTTAGTAGATAATTTTTGTAAATGCATTAAACGCCCTTTTTTACGAGCATGGCTCAGATCTAAGTATTAATTGACTTTTTCATTGATAATTCCTTCACTAGGACATATGAATATCATTTCTTGTGTCCGACCTTCATATTCAATTTATCGAGTAGTTTGTAAGGAAAATTAGAATGAAGGAAGGAATGGGGAATGAAAGAGACATTGCAATAGTAAATTCAAAGACGTGTGAATGCGGAAATAATGTTTTTGTTACAAAAGACCATTTCACCATATACATGAACCATGTTTTGTGAAAATGGGGCTTGATGTACCTGCGGAAAGTATCGACTCGGGTCAGCCTGCGCAGGCTGACCTGAGCCAAAACTTTTCGCTATTGGTCAATTTTCTGTTTGTCCAAGGACCAGTCTACCTCATGATTTAGTCGGTTGTTAAAAAGAAGTGACTTTTATGGATCCATAATCATGTGATGGCTTGATTTGTACAATGCATCACGGAGATGTATTAAGCCCCCTTTCGCCAGAGCGTGGCCCACATGTATTATATGTGTTCATTGGTAGTGTATAAAGTACAACACAGATTATTCGAAAAGCGTGCAAAAACATTACACAACATTTTTTACACCTTATGTGTGTGTTGTCGGTGTAGATTTATCAAACTAAATAATGTGACTGTTTACATGTCGCTCAAAATAACACCCAATAACAAACAGAAATAAACTATCAAACAACCGTATCACAACAGTTTAAATATTGACTTTTGCGCGGGAAAAAATAAACCTCGTAGTGAAAAACAACGTATTTAGTGAAGACAAAGTATTTCATTCAGAAAACTCCTCATCTTACGCAAATATTCCGAGGTTTTTATAGATCTATCTAGCTGTCTATCTGGGATAAAATCACAGTTTCAATATTTACCGTAAAAACAAACAGGGCGATATCAAATGACCCTATTTTCGGTCTGATTCCACGGTTGTCAACAGCGGAAGCAGCGTGAAAATATCATCACTGAGGTGGTTTGGCAATTGTCAAAACTCGTCATATGTGTTTCCTTTATCTAATACTAGTATACGGACTGCGAAAAAATGTAGCCAACTTCTTGGTCGTTTTCCTAAACTTTGACAATTCTTGTAACACTTAACGACTCTAAGCGAGGTCCCACTTAATGCTGTGAAATTACTAAATAAAGATAAGACTGTTTAGAACTTGTAGACTAATCTGAAGACTTCAACGTCAGCTTTTTTAAGAGATACTCCGACCAGCAGAGGCTTGGACTTACCGTATTCATCAAACATCCATAACTACATTTGAGTCATTCTATGGCAAAAGTTGTTTTAATGCATATCTGTGATGCATTATACGCAGCTTATCATTACATAATAATAAATCTATAAAATCCATTTCGTCTAACAATCTACTTAATCTGGAGGTAGAGTGGTCCTTTGACATGCAGAAAATTTACAAATAGCAAAAAGTTTCGACTCATGTCAGCCTGCGCGGATTGCGCAAGCTGACATGAGTCGATACTTTTTGCAGATACCTTAAGCCCCTATTACAGGATGGCTCATTTGCCGCCTTATTCACCTTATTCGAGTTTTCGAAATTCTAAAGTAATGCAGTTTTTAATAAGCTAAACCAAATGGTTTAGCCAATCAGAAATTGTAGTTCTTTTTAGATTTAGTATTACACCAAGAATGCATTTTAGAATGCCCCCCTTGTCTTTTTCAACGACTGGAAAATGTCTATATCACTTGTATGGCAGTCCGAATGTAAAATGAGGTAAAAAAGGAATGGGAAAACAGTTTGAACATGGTTCATACGATGAACTTGGATGTGTCTTGTGTGTGTATATTTGTTGAACAATGTTTATATACTGATAATATCTGTGTTGTATTGTGTACTTTGTAGTATCGCTTCACAATCAAATACAGGCCGCGGCAAACATGATGTAGATTTTTTTTTTGTATCTCTTAATGTCTATTTGGTGTTGAGAATCTCAATGCAAATAAGACCTTGTTTTGTCCAATAGACAAACGTAGCGTATCTTTAAATGTTTATTTGATGTTCAGAATCTTACAGTCCGTCCAATAGTTATTAGGGTTTTTCTTGTATGGTCTGGACGATTTTGTAAAGTCTTAACGAGCAATTTGCCACGATTTTTCTCATGTATTCATTTATTTAACCTAAATTCATGTGTAGAAAAAAAAAAAAACCTCACAAAGCCGTTTGCAATAAACTGGTTAAATAAAGTAAATAACATGATGCTAAGAAAAAACAGGGTGTAACTCTGATTCCAGTTTTCCAGCTGCCTCATTATATGCCCAATGCCGTTACCCACTGAGCAACTAAGTCTAGATTCCAAGTGATTTTATTGTTTATCATGTCACAAATTAGTAAAATGTCTTATTTTTCATCTAATTGTATCTTCGTACCATCTACATTTATTTAACTTTTTAAATCAACCATACTCAAAAAAAAAGTTGTTTAATAAAAAAAAAAATGAATCAGGGGCGCCCTGTAAAAAAGGAGTGCATCATTGTCACGCATTACACCAAGCGAGCCGTTGTTGCTGTTGTGTAAGTAATTATGTTTTTTGTCTCTTCCAGCAGTACGTGTTTCATACCACGTTAACAGGTTGTTTTTATTGTCTTTCCTGGTTATTGAAGGTATTGGGTTTGGCTCTGTACACATAGTACAATACGAACAGGACTCTGCTGCGTGAATATGGGAATCGAACCGGAGTCCGTATTCATAAACCTTTATGAAGAACGTTTGTAGTCTGATTCTCAAGATTTTTTGTTACTTTGAAGGTAACAACTTTTAATTGGCTAAACCATTCAGAATTTGAATATTTTTTCAAATAAAAAATTGGACTGAAAATGAAATTACAATGGTTAATGAATACCGACCCAGAACTTTTACATTAAGAGTACAAAGCATTAACCATCGAAGCAGAGGGCCTTTGGATGGTCTAAAGAAAACAAAAGCTAATATCGTAGTCTGCGCATGTCATATTCTCGACCTGTCTGCTATGACGCATCACACCATCCTATACAGGATAACATTCATACGCCAGTAATTAAGTAGCAATGGAACAAATAGCTATAAACAATACATCAGTGGAAAAACGTAGCCTGCTTTTCGCTCCAAATATCTTGAAAAATTAATTTTTTCAAAAGGGAAAAATAGTTTTCATAAATACTCTATTTTTTACTGCAAATCTTTGAATACGGTTTCTAATTATAGACTTTAGGGAAACCAAGATTTGTGCAGGGGTTTTCCACAGACATATCAACAAGAAGTATCTGGGCTTATACCGAAGCTATGACCCAAGCCTGTAGAGGCTGTTTTTATAAACGGCCGGTGCATAGGTTACATGCTAGCTGACCATAGCCGAATGAATCGTACCAGGTAGCGTTTTATTGAGTAAACGTTTATTTTATTTTGAAATTTAAAGTAACGGTTGTCATTTTGAAAAGTAGTCCGGTTCTGTACCCAGAATGCCCAAATCAGATAGATGTGTATTGAAAAATGCCACATATCGGAGAATAATGAACCTAATATTATTTGTCTCTGATCCATGAGATTGCACATTCTTTATTTCCGAATATTAAACTTGAGAAATTTCGTCCATTTATTTACAAAATGAGCCCCCGAAAGATCCCTTTTTAAATAAAGGACATATCTCCTAATATATCATAATCTTTTAATTGTCAGTCAGTTCTTATCGGGGCGGACAACGCCAGTACTCATAAAACACGTCTCTCTATTGCTGTATATTTTACATAATCCGAGTTGTAAAAGTATTAAGCTTTAAGCTTTTATGATGTTTTGCATATTATAAATCACGTTTTAAGCGGTGCTATACATAACATTTGCATATATTATATACATGTGTATGAGCATGTATGAATACATGAGTATAAATATCTTTTTTTTTTCCTAAAATATAACTGGTATAAAGCTTGATTCTTACAACTATTTAATTTGAAAGAAAAAAATGTTACAAAAATCGCCAATGGTACACAGAAAATGAAATCGAAACTGATTAAAACTCTAAATTTGATCACTAAAGTTGCATTTAAGCATGTACCAAACAATCCCGATATTTTATGGTCCATCGGAATAAGCCTATTGAAAAACATCGTTGGAAAAGGAGAAAATGCTGGTAACCAGCATTTTCTCCTTTTCCAACAATGTTTTCCACCTTTTCAAGGATAAATCGCATCATTTGATTACCCTTATTTATTCGTCTGCAAATACTTTCAATTTGGACAAGTCTAAAATTTTGTCGTCTGGTTAAGAATTGACAATTCAGCATCATAATAAGGACGCTATTTGCGTAATAGAGGAACTGACTATTACCTTTTCTCGTGAATTTATTCAGAATTTATACTAACAACAATACTGAGTAGCCGTCTCATATACGCTGACTTTAGATTCGCCAAGTACTCGTTCAAAAAAGTAAATTAAACACGAAAGTAAATAGGGTGTGGCTTGCTAAAAAATAGAATAAAAATAGCTTTTCACAAGATATCGCAAAATCCTGTCTAGCGTATTAAAATCTAGGCAAGACACGATTTAGGTTTCCATGGCGTCAGACTAACTGTATATCGACCGAAGTTTTTCATTGGTTGCCTTGTTCAGACCTCACGAACCCGGCGTTAGCCAATGAATTTACGATCTGTAGCGGCAATGCGGAAATGCTATTGAACTGCAAACTTTTTCCCCCAACAAATCCCAATATATCTGCATCTAAGTCGATAAGCTATTGCAAGGGCGAACGAAGCACAGAACAGAACAGAAACTTTATTCAGAATATCGGTTTGAACACATAAGGTTCATCGTCGAACAAATTAATTGTAAATACATACATGAGTATGGACAAAACAAACTAACAGACAAACAAAAACAAACGATATCAAATGGGTATCCTGAAATGAATGAGCGAATGCGGAAATAATGAATAATAACAGTAAAACATGTACATAGCGCGTTATAGAATGAAAAGTATTGAGTAACTAAGATGTCAAGATGTTATATAGTAGCAGTATAGTATATTTACGAGTAATATATACATGTACCATCGTACTCAAACTTTACTAGTGAAAATCATTACAAGGGAGATAAATACTATCAACAACGGAAGTCGTTTTGGCAAAAGAAGTCGCCTGTTAAAAGCGAATATTCTGTCCAAAGGGCCTCCAGTAAATAACGAATACTGTTAATAGTGTATTTAGACTACTCATAACTAGTAAATGCTTTGCTTTCCGATTTTTGGGAAACATGTCGTCATGGAAATCATACGTGTAACTTGATTTCTAAGCTGTCCGTCGGAGACCTTGTTGTTTGCTCGGGGTCTAGAGCGTAGGTGATTGATATATAGTATTCTTCCATCAGCACAAGGTCATGTGATAAGCCCCTGTGAGAGATGCATGTTGTGCCAAGGGGGTCAATTGCAGGTTAGTTCCAGGAAGGTTAAGACGTGTTACCATTTACTGTATTGAGAAGATGAATTATGATAAAGGAAAGTTCTTATTTCATGTTCTTTCTGTCTAATTGGCAGTTGGATTGAAATCTCTATAGTATTCAATATTGTTACTATTGTTTATCTAAATCCAACGTTAAGTATTTCTTATTAGTGTATTATACCACATTTTACAGAATTCTGGATGGCCTACCGAAGTCGCTCTTCACCAGAAGAACGTTTCCGTTTCGTATATCATACGTTCAGTGCAGATTGATTTTGATGAACACGGTCTGCAAAAGCACCGTTAGTCGCGCTATGCAGCCTTAAGGTTAACATAACCTGGTAATGATATATGTAGCTCCCGGCTTTTAGACTGGTCAGCCCAGTTAGGCTATTTCTCGGCAAAGCTGATTTAGCTGGCTTTTGACATACTTATTGGTATTCATGTTTTTTAATTAATAAATAGTTATCTGCGAATGATCACAAATATGACCATGTTTACTTTGCAGGCCCCTGCAGGCATTTCTGCGGGCAAATAATCGATCCCTTTTCTCTCAATATCTACCAAAGGTATCTACTACAGGATGACAGGTAGTGCCAACGGATTTAATTCCAAAAAGACGCGATGGTGTTCAGGATACACGTATGTGTTCCACACACACACATACACAGTAAGTGGCCATAAATACTCGTACTTTATGAAAGTCCTAAATTCCATTGACGTACATGTATTTCCAACTTTACTTTTTAAGTTATTGCGGCTCAAGCAATGAAGCGATAGTTATGAAACTTATATGAAAATAAAGAAAAATAAATTTGGCTTTGAAATATATATATTTTAGCCCCTATAAAATGTAATACTAGTGTGATATAAATGCACCCGTTTAAAAAGAGATCATTGTTTCCGAAAAACGTTTCATTTTTTACATCGACGTCAATGGCAATGTCGCCATTATTTGAAGGGGATTAATAACACCACAAGGCTATGCAGAGTTATAATTTTGATGTCAGACGACCAGTACTAATAGAATATTAGTGTAAATGGCTGCAGTAACCTGGCTTTCTCCCAGTATAGTTTGCCTTATGATTACATGATCAGAAGCTGTGTAATTAAATTTCTTGCACTCTGAAAAATGCGTGTTTGTCAATGAAAATCTGATGAAATATTTAAGGTCACTAACTGTAGTATCAGCACTGACATAAAAATTACCACATAGGAAATAAGGATACTACAGTGTTGTTCGTGGTTGTGGAGGTAGAGCGTCGGCCGCGTAAGGTCCCTCGTCAAGAAAAAGTGTTATTATGCTAGCCAAAGGCTCGCTTAATAACATTTTCCCGAGACTTGTTTAATAAAATTTTATTTAAAACACCAACGAATGTCAGATTCTGTATTTCCGAAACATTGAACATGCTTAGTTAACGGACTCTATTTACTGAGAAAGAATTCTAGATCGTTCTGGACTCCTGAATATTTCAATCAAATTGTGCTGACATCATGGAATTTTTTTTCGAAACAGATATAAAACATCGTAGGAAAAGGAGGAAATGCTGGGTACACATTTTTTTTCCAAAAAGATTTCTTCACGGTCGTTAAAACGTGGGATAGTGCGGTAATTTTTAACTGGCTCTATTTACAAGGAAAGAGTGACAATTCTAGATCGTCTCGAATTCCCGAATGTATTTCAATTAAATGCATTAGCCGTGTTACTTTCATGGTAATTCTCAAACACCAATTTCCTCCATCTCCGTTATAACGCGTGTTTCGTTAATAACCCGTGGGCTGCTGAGCGCGACTCACTGACCTTTTGCGGACAGTGTAGATCAAGATCAGACTGCACGGAACGTGCAGTCTGATCTGTGATCTACTCTGTCCGATAAGAAGATATCTTTCTGAAAAAAAAAATAGTTTGAAATAGCAACCTATGGATTTTTACTATCAGCTTGAAGGAATCATTTCACTTTCTTCATCAGGAAAAGGGTTTAGAGTGTTAATACAAGAGCAAGTCCGATATCGATGATAATTATGATGTCGAAAGAGTCGAAAAATTTGTTACAAATGGAGAAATTTCTCATTTTGAGTCATTTATCCATTTGGTGCAATGTTTTGAAATAGTCAACAGTGCTGGATGCATCGAATTGTTTGTAAATGTGAGATAAGCGTCGAACCACAAAACAGAAAACTTGTGTCACCACTGGGAGTCCAAGCGTTTTTATATCATCCTATTAGCGAAAACTGGCTCGAAAAAAGTCTCAGAGTTAGTCAGATACGCTAACCTAAGGCTATTTTAAGACATTATAAAGGCTTGAAATTTTCACAAGCGCTGAAAAATTTCCTATAATAACGTCAGAATTTTTAAACGACACTAGGAAAACTACGTTAAGCATAGCGCGTTGAAGCAAGAGTCGCTAAACGGCGATTTAAACCCTTGCTAATGTTTCAGCTACGCATCATTACCGCTTTAACGCATAGCCCCTTCCTTCGCTCATAGACTCTGTGATTGAGAAATCTAAAAAAAAAAACAAGCGAGGGAAAAAAATTATAAAAAAAGAAGGAATACTTATGGCCAGAGCCGACCAGGGACACATTGTAAATAATGGGAAAATATTCCGTTTGGACAATTTTTCTGTTTTTTGTTTTTGTTTGTAATGTCACAAAAGTCCAACACAGAAAAAAGTGAGACAGGGATATCCGGTTGCTGTCACTACAAAACAATTTAGACCAGATATCAGCGCTAGTGAATTCCGATTGGATGCTCTAATCACGTGGTAATTAGAGAAAGGGAATACTTTTGATGGTACCCACCGTGAAACACGCACGTGGCGGAACAATAGAAAAATTAGTACGCTTGTCAGAAATAGGAAATAAAACATACCTGTCCATGTTAACGTTAAATCTAATGTTTAAATCATTTTTGGAATAACACGGAAACTTTTAGAAATAGAAAACAAGAATATATTTTTACATTGCTGGTGATTAAGACGAATTTGTCAACCCTAAAATGGTTTGAATTGTTTGATTCTGATTGATTCTTTACAAATGGTCGATTTAAAGTATTTAAAGCAACAGTCAAGTGAAGTACATGTCACTTGTAATAATGCGTCTTACTGACTTCCTTGTGTACTGGACAATTCTTGATAAAATGGCAGGCATCCCTGATGTCCAACGTGTTATTTTTAACCCTTGTCCTGCTAAATAAATTACATGTAAATGAAACTTTGAAGCCGATAGTAAAAGACCCGAATGATGTTATTTCAATTTTCTCTCTTTTTTATAGAAAAATATCTCCTTATAGGACAGTGTAATTAATGCGGAAAAAGCTTTATCGCCGAAAAAAAGAATTACTTGTAGTAAGAGGTATTTTCTTATGCCAGGATATGCCCAGCTGTGATCTGTAACAACACGAAAAATTGTCACCAGTGAATGATAAGTAAACAAAGGAGAAGAGAAGTAGACATTCGCAAGCAGCACAAAGAGCCATCTTGTAAATTCTCGGTCCGTATTTACCAACCATTCTCAAGAACATTCTTAGTCTTATTCTCCAGATTTTTCCCTAATTTGAAAGTTACACACCTTCTGATTGGCTAAACCATTTGGTTTAGCCAATCAGAAGTTGTGTTACTTTCAAATTTGGAAAGTCTCAAAATACAAGTTAGTGTAAGACTGCTGGGATTTTGATCTATAATATCACCGACGTATTTATAATTGCCCTTATGTAGCTAAGAGTTTTTGAAGGAAACATGATATTGAAAACTGACACAGCTTATCTTAATTCTCCGGTCTAAACACTCGTAATGCTCTTCGATTTTTACCAGAAAAATTGTTTGTGTTTTTCGTTTCAACCCTTTTTATAGGATTGGACCGTCCATGGCAAAATTGAAAATTAGATGCTTATCTAGGAAATAATTAGAGAGAATTCTAGAATTACCAGGCTACGAGAGGTGATCGTCTGATAGGTCGCACCTGCACTATCAGTGTTTCGGAGACACTCTGGCATCGCAGGCTTACCTTTCGGTGCGAGAAGTATCGATTGGTAAGGGAGGTAATCGATCTTCCTGTTCTATATTGAAAGACTGTAACGGAACCTGCGGCTTTGTCTGTTATTTATTAACCTTGTCTGTGCCTTAGGTTGTCAAAATTAATTTTTGTTAAAATTGTTTAGACAAAGATCATGCAGCGAAGAATGGGTCTTTAATCTAAGCTCTCTAAAAATGTTTAAAATGTCCGGAGAAAATTGAATAATTACAAGGTCTAGATCTGAATACCGACTGAAACTTTCTGTTACCCCATGAAGCGCCGAATACACCAAACGGACACATTCAGTCCAGAAATAAGACCATAATAAGTGCAATTTGAAGGTTACTCTTGTCCAAAATGTCACAATAAAGCGGTCAGTGTATATCAAAGATCAGACTGCACGTTTTGAGCGGTCTGATCTTGATCTTCACTGGCCACAAAGGCAATCATCCTTGTTAAGGTCGCCCTAAGTGTAATCATTGTTTTGGCAATCAAAGGATCAACTTATGCTCTACTTTCCGGAATCTCACATTACCTTTTTGGTGAAAAAACAAAAGATCAGCCGTGCAGTCTTGTCTCGGTCTGTGCATTTCGATCGCATTTATTTGTTTTGAGCTCATCGTCATAAACTTTTATGCTAGCCCATATCCAAAGCGCTCTCAGACGACATATTAGATGTACCTCAAAGGATGGGATCTGTCTTTGAAGGGCGGAAAACGTTGAGGGACAAAGAGAAAATGCTGGTTACCAGCATGTTCTTCTTTTCCCACAATTTTTCCAAAAGTTCTCTTCCCCTGGATCATTTAATCATGGGATTGTTTGGTCAAGGGTTAAAGATTTATTAGTGAAAGGTCACCCTGTATTCCAGGACCTGCTGGCATTATAAGAACCCTTTTTCCCAAAACGAGTTTTAAACCTAATACCCACTCTTGATCAAGTGGTTTGACAAATCCGCTGTAAAAAGGTAGCCATAATTAATCATGCTGTGTGAAAAGGGGACTTAATGCATCTACAAAAAGTATCGACCCATGTCAGCCTGCGCAGGCTGACATGGTTCGAATCTTTTTACCAGTGGTCAATTTTCTGCATGGCAAATGACCATTCTACCTCCAGCTTCAGTCGATTGTCAGAAAAAAAGGTTTTATGGATGCATAGTTATGTGATGTCTTGCTTGGTATCATGCATCACGGAGATGCATTAAGCCCCCTTTTGCCAGAGCATGGCTCACTTTTTATGTATCGGTACTTTCGTCCATGTCCTAGGGAATTTCATCTGACCCTGTACGAAAAATCATGGAGGTCTCATTAATTTTTTACCAAACGACAAAATTTAAAACTGATCCAAATTGAAAGCATTTGCAGACGACAAACCAAATGTTACTTAGGATAGGAAATTTTTCTTTAAAAGGGTAGAGAACATTGCGGGGAAAGGAGAAAATGCTGGTTTACCAGCATTTTCTCCTTTTCCCACAATGTTTTCGAAAGTCCTTTTTATTGAGGTCGTTAACACTATGGATTGTGTGGTAAAAAGATTAAAAAGCAATGCTTTTGAGAATTTATTATATGTTGGAAGATTATCTGAATGCACTTGTAGAAGCATTTGATTCCACAGTATTGAAAGAGTGTTATCCGTAACAAGAAATATCTTTAAGAAAGATAGGCGGCGTAAATTTGCCAGTAAATAGGCAGGGGCCATTACAATAAGCATGTCTACACTTTTTGACCAATCACAAAGTTATATTTATTCATGTGTTATCAGTACTAAAAAGTAGGTCGAAACCCAGCACATTCAATTACGCCGAAAAACAATCGATATAAGGGGGATTTATATATTAATTTGAATCATTCTCTGTGAAAAGGAGGTTTTGAGGCATCTACAAAAAATATCGACCCATGTCAGCCTGCGCAGTCCGCGCAGGCTGACCTGGGTCGAAAGTTTTTGCTATTAGTCAAATTTTCTGCGTGTGAAAGGACCAGTTCACCCCATGTTTTCAGTCTTGTTTCATAATATGGGTTTTACGGATCCATAATTATATGAGGACTTCTGCGGTACGATATATCGCGGAGATGCATTAAGCATCCTTTTACTAAAGCGCGGCTCATTTATTTCCATCGAAAGCCGTCTGTCAAAATCGAAAAACAGGTCAGCTGGGCGCGCGTCAAATATCGCTAATTAGCGCTAAACAGGTACGTGTCAAAATTTACTAGGTGACTTGTTGAAATAAAACACCTCTTTTCGAAATAACGGAATAGTTTTATTCGAGTGGTCGTCCAGTTTGAAAACTAAGTTAATTACAGGAATCGAATTTTCGAAAACATTGTTCCCGTCTCCCATCATTGCTGGTTTAACCCCTCCCAAAATGACCTCAGTTGAAAGGTCATTTGAGTGGGTATTGTTTAAAAATTTTGGCATCCGTCTTTTTTTCCCGACGGTTGACACACGTCCTCTCGTCTTACAGTACAATAAAATATAATGTGATTGTGGGATCTTGTGGTGTGGTGCCGGAAACTGTATTTTACTTGTAATATGTTGAAGTCTGGTTGATTGGTTGATGGATGGATGGATGGATGGATTGATGGATGGATGGATGGATCGGTCGGTCGGTCGCAAGCAGTAATTGGTCGAAGCTTTTTGCTGTTTGTAAATTTTTTGTATTTCCAAGGCCCGTTCTACCAAATGATTCATTCGGTCTATAGACAAAACGGATTTTATTGATCCATAATCATGTGATGACTTGCTAGGTGTGATGCATCAAAGAGATGTATTAAACCCGCTTTTTCCAGAACGCCGTTAATAATACAAATATAAGAAATAAGCTTGAATCGGGCTTTTAATCATGAGCATGTGGTGTCCGTGGTTGCGAGGTAGAGCGTTGGCCCCGTAACCATAAGTCCGATACCAGTTCGATACCCAGGAGCGGGTGCAAACTGTAACATTTTTCATTGGCCCACACACTCGGTGCGAGTGCTAGTGTAGTTCCCAGGAAGCAGAACCGAGAGTAGATTTTATAAGTTGAAAGAACTTGTTTCTTAATCGATGTAAAATAAATATGTTTAAACTAAACATGATCACGTGTAAGGATATGTTGGAAAGAAATCGCCCGTCGTTGAAAGCGACATAAGACACCAATGGAACAAATGTCTATGTAAGGACCACATGGAGATGTAAGGTTTTTATTTGAGCTAAGCTTTGGCAAAAAGAGGTTTTATGCAACATCGTGATGCATAATACCAAGCAAGTCATCACATGGTTTTGGACCCATAATATCCTTTTTGTCCAGCAACCGACTGATTTGTGAGGTACACTGGTCCTTTGACATGCAGGAAATTGACCAATAGCAAATAGTTTCGACCCAGGTCAACCTGCGCGGGCAGCGCAGGCTGACCTGGGTCGATACTTTTTTGCAAATGCATGAAGCCGTAATATCACAGAGCATAACTTTCGTTTTTAATCCGCTTGTCAATTTTCAGAGAGGCATTGATGGATCGGAGCGGTTTCGATCTAGATTTGTCACAAAAATGTCTTGTTCGATGGGTGGCCTATTCCCAGAAAGCAAACATTACGTCTAAATGTGGAACCCTCTAGATGGGGAAGACAAGAGTACTTGGTAAACACGGGCGAAACTATACTGAAATCTACCCCTGGTTTTAATTGACTCGGATCGTGCCGAAGACACGAATTATCTTCCTTCGCTAATATAAGATCATTACGCGAGAGTGGGGACGGCGTTCTTGGTAAACATTGGTGGCATCACGATCTCTCTAGTTTCGTCAGTCCTCTGTATTACTTTTAAAACTTAACCCTTAACCTGATAAATAAGTGAAATGAAATTTTTAAGCCGATGATAAAAACCCAAATTTTGCTATTTCAAAAGTATTTTTTTGGGGGAAAATATCTATTTATCGGACAGGGTAGATCCAAGATCAGACTGCACGTTCTGTGCAGTCTGATCTTGATCTACACTGTCCGCATGTGGTCAATCAATCGCGTCAAGCAGCCTAAGAGTTAACCCATTACCAAAAATGTCGGGTTTCAACGACCCTAAGGATGAGGGATTTTGAAAATACCGTGGGAAAAGGAGAAAATGCTGCTAAACAGCGTTTTCTCCTTTTTCCACAATGTTTTAAATCCTTCCCAAAGACACATTTCAGTTTTATAGTCACATATAATTTGTCGTCTGCAAGTGCTCTCAATTTGGACATGTCTAAAGTTTTGTCGTTTGGTAAAGAGTAAAAGCGCTTACCAAAACTGACAGTTTTCCGTCAGAAGAAAAGTCTAAAAATAAAATTTTTGGACCGTTCTTGACTGCAAATGTCTCAATAAAGCGGACAGTGAAGATATAAGATCAGACTGCACGTTTTGTGCAGTCTGATCTTAGATTTTCGCTGGCCGCCAAGGGCATCTACGGTTGCAATGGGTGCTCGAAGGAAATAACGCTGGATTAATGTAGAGTGAGGTATCGTATTTCCTGAATGACAAGACGTGGGATATTACATCCATTATCTTTTTTTCAACCGCAGACGAAGATTTCCTTCCTATCTTCGAGAGTTCGGTCCGTAAAAGAACCCGCACAATAGAAGAAACCGTATGAAAGTGTCTACATGTATATTGTCAGTGAGTAAATGAATCAGCAAACGCAACATTTTGGCTGGAGTTGAAAGTTCTCTGCGGCATTATCTCCCGCTAGATGGCATTCTACAAATACACATCTATCTAATTTGGGCATTCTGGGTACAGAACCGGACTACTTTTCTACGCGACAACCGTTACTTTGAATTTCAAAATCAAATAAAAGTTTACTCAATAAAACGCTACCTGGTGCGATTCATTCAGCTATGATCAGCTAGCATGTAACCTATGCACCCGCTATTTATTAAAACAGCCCCTACAGGCTAGGGTAATAGCTTCGGTATAAGCCCTACTTTTCCCTAGCATATGGGATCGGTGATGCGTCATAGCAGACAGGTCGAATTTCGAAGAATATGACATGCGCAGACAACGTTCTCTGCGGTACCCAGAAAAGCGGATAGCTTTTGTCTTAACCGTTATCCCGCTAAAAAGGTTTAAATGAAACTTTCAAGCCGATAGTAAAATCCCGAATGATGCTTTCTCATTTTTTTTCAGAAAAAATATCTTCTTATCGGACAGTGTAGATCCAAGATCAGACTGCACGTTCTGTGCAGTCTGATCTCGATCTAAACTGTCCGCTAAAAGTCAGTGAGTCGCGCTTAGCAGCTTAACGGTAAATATATACAGAAAACACAGATGTATGTTAGTTCTCGGGACTAACATAGCACATATAGGAGAATATATAAATGCGGTTGTGGTGGTTTCAATCTCTTCGCAAAATGTCCAACCGTTTAATTCACAGAGCTAGCGATAGACATAAAATATTCCATTACAGTTCTTTTATGAAAGTAATTTCAGTATATTGTTAATGTTGGCGAAGATAATGTATTAAGTCAGGAAATCGGTTTTTGTGCGTCAAAAGGTTCATTTGTATTACAGTAGTGATGCTATTATAGTACTGAGAGTTATTATACTATCAGAATGATTGACTAGGCTCCAAGTCATTCCCTAATCTGTACTTACGAGAAAACAGTTTTCATTTAAAAAAATCAACTTATAACTCTGTTTTTGCCAAAAATAATGTTGTGTCAAAGTCTGTGCCCGGACAAGCAGCATTTTTTGGGCTTCATTTTGCTAAGATAAACAAGACAGCCTAATCTGAATTCAAACTTGGATATTATATACGCGTATGTAATATGGTGAATCCCTACAACTGCCACCTTTAATGGGGTTCTCTCAGACTTACTTCCATGCAAAAAAAAAATTTATTGTAAAGTTTTTTCCTAAAATCTTAGTTATAAACGATATGTTAGAAAACGAACCCGTAAAAATATCAACATGATATTTGTACAACATTTTGAAGCATAAAAAAATATGAGCCATGCTCTGTGAAAAGTGGGCTTAATGTATCTGCGAAAAGTATCGACTCAGGTCAGCCTGAACAGGCTGACCTGGGCCGATACTTTTCGCTATCGGTGAATTTTCTGCATGTCAAAGGACCAGTGTACCTCCGTGATTATCCAGTCGGTTGTCATACATATTGGGTTTTTATGGATCCATGATTATACAATGACGTATCACGGAGATGCATTAAGCCCCCTTTTGCCAGAGCATGGCTCATATTATTTGTGTGTGGGATTTTTTTACATGTTTCACTACTAACCACGATATTTTTTTTAAAGCAATCAACCCCAAGTCTTTATATTCCAGGTACATGAAGGAAAATAATACTAATACTGCAATTTCCGCGACCATTTAACCTTTTACCACACAATCCAAGGTTTTAACGACCGTGTGAAAGAAGCCTTTTGAAAACATTGTGCAAAAAGGAGAAAATGCTGGTAACCAGCATTTTCTCCTTTTCCCACAATGTTTTCTCGTCTATCAAAGACAAATTCATTCATTTGAACCAATCTTAATTTGTCATCCGCCAACGCTTCCAATTTGGACTTGCCCAAATTTTTGTCGTTTGGTAAAGATTTAAAAAAAAAGTTTACCAAAAGGTGCTGGGTAAATGTCCACATGGCTAATTGGTCCATGTTTACCCATTACTGTGTCAACAGTTCATAGTATATCTACGGATTTAGGGGACACGTAATGGTGTAACATGGACGCTCTAAAATACAGCAAAAAGGTTACGTAACGCGCCTTTGTACGTCTGCGTTTCGCCGCCACTTTTTCCTGGAGACCCACGGCCCGACGATCTGTTGCATAAAGATGTTTGCTGTTAATTTACGGTCGTAATATAATGTTAATAATGTCCGTGCAAAGGTATTGTTGCTGCGGACCGAGTCAATATTGACAGTGGCTCTTTGTTCAGCCTGTGAAATTTTGACCCTTTGTGCATATGTTGAATGTAATTATACGCTTTCATTCTTTGTTGATAATGAAAAATAGCTTTTTTCTCGTAAGTTACATTTACAGACCGTTACCAGTACAAGTAAAAATTCATTTTGTACACATTCATTATGTGTATGATAATTTTATTGTTGCCGGTGTCTTAAGATTTCTACATGCACATTTAGTGACGGTTGACTTTGGTATAAGCAGTAGCGGGTATTATCGGTCACATCGGCATTATCATCGTCATTCATTCATGGATTCATTCATTTCAAATTATTATTATTATTATTATTATCATAATTATTATTATTATTATTAAAACTAAACTAATACAGAATCTCGAAATAGAAATACTTGGAGGTGGCCTGAATTATTCTGAAGTTTTTGACACGAAAATACATGCAAAATATATATTTCCCGTTTGTCTACAAAATACCAGATGCCCATTTGAAATACGCTAAACTCTTACTAGTGTTAGGCAACATACTATTACACTAGCTATTTTTGACGTATTTATTACTATGGCTATTGACACAGTGGATTTTTGAAAATTTGACACTTCAAAACTTTCTAATAATCACACTGGTGAACAACTAGCTGTCAAGGAAAATAACTAGAAGCCAATAACAGCAAACCTGGTCATACACTCGTTGTTTTTTATTCAATGTCAGCTTTTCGTTTTCCAGACTATTTTTACAAGTACAGATACTTAGGAAAAACTATACAAAATACTTTACATAAAATGTCCATAACTGGTTCTTTGCAAAAATGGGTAAAGCCTACACAGATGATATAAATCAAGAACGATCAAATATGTTGGTGATACAAAATTGAAAAACAAGTTAGATTTCTGGATCTCTATAATTAATCAAATAAAATTAGGAAACTTCGAAAATACACCGAACGAAACAGTATTTTGCAATCATAAAACTGAAAAAGAAAAAATCGTTAAAACTAGATTGGTATACTTCTATAGTTTGGATTCCAGATTAGGCTTTGCCCTACTTACATCTACTGATGATTTTGTCATGCGTTTTCATTTCAAAAGAAAAAAACTCTTTTTTTTACTGACTTGCGGCTATAGATTCTTGGAAACGCTTTTTTTCAAGTACAGTCTCTTTTATTATGTTGATTACTCCACAACAGACTCCGATCAAAGGTTTTGAACAAGTAAATTAAGGCATCAGGCGCCTTTCAAAACTGCAGTTACCTTTGCGTCCATTGTAGATCAAGATCACGTTGCAAATAACGTGCAGTCTGATATTTGATTTAGACTATCCAGTTTGCCGAGACATTATCGAGAGCAACCTTGTAAATGCAATTATACGGGTCCTTTTTTCTAGATTTAAAGTGTAGGTTGTGTTCGGCTCTCTCAAAGTTGAAGACCATTTCATTAGAAATAGCGATGCATTGTAGAACTGCAAGGTTAGTAATTTTTCGCATCTTAAAGTCGAGCTGCAACCATCGTTGACCCACAAAAATAATACCAGATGTAAATGTGTCATCCAAATACTAAGAAATCGTCTTTGCCCTATATTTCTTTCTGGCTAGCTTTAGACAAATACAAAAAAAAACCTGTATTGTATCTCAAGTTGTAATGTATTCACGATTTATGTTGTCTTTACCAATTGCAAATACTTGGTACAATATGTCCCCATATAGCTTATTTGCAAACAAATATTGAAACCTTCTCGTAGTGTATTCGTTTGTTTTTCCATCATTGTATTTATCATTAAATATTTTGGCAGACGCCTGTTTAAATGTTTAAAGTCGTAAAAATGCAAATATTTTATCATTTTCTCTTCTTTTTTTATATTACCGAATGAAGTATTCCATATTCATTCGTGTACAAACCGTCTGATTTAAATGTTACATTGGGATTATTTTCGTTGGAAAAAATGGATTTCGGATTATGAAACATGAAGTGTAAAACGCACATCAGTAATAGAATTGCAGATTTTTTTTTTACAGGATAGAGAATTAAATCTATCGAACTTTAACCGTTAACCTGATAAATAAGGGAAATGAAACTTCAAGCCAGCAGTAAAAGAACAAATTTTGGTATTACAGAGGTTTTTTTTTTTTAATAAAAGTATCTCGCTATCGGACAGTGTAGATCCAAGATCAGACTGTGCAGTCTTATCTTAATCTACATTGTCCACAAAAGGTCCTTGAGTCACGCTTAGCAACCAAAGGGTTAAAATACTCGTAGCTACTATTATCAATCATATTCATTCATATTACATACATTCAATTGTAAACGTGCATACACTTGGAAGTACCATATTTAAAAAAAAAGAAAATGAATGAAGAAATTTTATAAACCAGTAGTCATTTCAAATGTGGTTATTTTGTGTGTTCATCTACTATACTCGGTGCTTAACTATTTCTTTATCCAGAAGACCTAATTTTAGACTTGTCCAGATTGAAAGCATCTGTAGACGACAAGTGATGTGTGATTCAAATTATGGGATTTATCTTTGATAGGATAGAAAAACCATGGCTACCAGTATTTTCTCCATTTCCAAGAATACTTTTTCAAAAGCTTCTTGCGTAGGGTTGTCAGATACTTTTATTCTCAAATCTATAACGAAGATACAAGAGAAAACAATACATGAATCATTAAAACCTTTATCATTTGGTAAATGGTATAGGCCTCGAATTTGTTATCAGGTAACTCTGAGCCGATCTCCAGTTGCGGTTCCACTTGATTGTTTCCGTGAGAAAGTTGTTGCAGATTCGCAGCCTAGTACTGATGAAACCCAGGGAACCCGCGAAAGTTTGTGTTGTCGCTGTGATATGACTGAAACACTGTTGAGAGCGGCGAATATCCAAATTCAAAGAACATTTAAAAAAAAAAAACTGTTGTTGTCGATTTAGTTGAGGTCGTTTTCGCTGTAGTTTTTGCAGCTTGTCAGCTTTGCAGTTTTCTCCTTGGCAAAATTTGGGAAAAATCATAACAAAGATTGATAATTAATATGCGCATAGATCCCCAGTGACTTTTATTCTCGGTACATTTTATTTCTTTACCAAAGGTAAATAGTCACCTTCTAACTTTAATACCATGTCAATTATCAGATGTCTTCAAACTGTTTCTTATTCCAGTTTTAAGAAGCTTCAAGGGTATTCAGTCGCCGAGAAACACGATTTTTTCTATTTTATTTTCGTCTACTTTTTTTAAATTGATTATTTGTATGTATGAATTATTTATTGCATTTATTTGATCTTTCGCTTTATATTCTCTATATGAATTTTTTGTGGTCTTTAGAAGAAAGCAGTCAGCATTTGAAATCTAGAATAAAACCGAAATATACTTAGTTACAGGACTGAAGCCGTTGCATCTCTGCCTGGATGAAATCGAAGAATGAAAGTACATAACAGTTTCACATTCTGCACAGTACAAAAGAGGAAAGAAATAGCTTATCTGATTTTTAACTACTTGTTTACGAGGAAACGCTGACTCGCAAATAGCAAATTTGTAAGCCATATGTCAATAGGATATATATTTATTCCAAAAATTAATTTTTTAGACATAATTCAAGACATAATGTAAGAATATTTCAAATTCAAATTCAACAGGTCAACTTTATTGGTAAGCGGCTGGTAGATTTTGATTTGAGAGAAAAAAAAATGTTTTTGATCTAATATTATGACAATGGCGTGGGCTTTTTTTAATTTTTGAAGGGGAAAACTGGATTCCACAACTCTGATGTGTTCAAAATTTGATAAAAGAAATGTTTAACAATTACATTTTACAATTATTTTCAACCTTATAGCTCTTAATAGCAGCCATCCCATGATAAACAGCGTTGGAATTTTTTCTTAAAAAATTAATTTCACAGAAATTGGACATTCCCTCGTGCTTTTAACATCTTTATTTTGTTTATCTATTAGTTTAAGGGCCATCTTTGCAGGTGAACGTAGATTGTTTGTGTCTGTGAGACTTTTTTTTCATATATTCAAACTTACTTTCAGGTTGCAAATACGAAATTTTGTTTCGAGTTGACTGAAAACATCTGTAGTATTACAGTTCGCCAGTTGCAAGCTGTTAGACCTTTCGCAACAACACTTAATAATTTCCTTTTTTCTTTCTTTTTAACTCGTTACATCTTGTAATTCATATTCTATATGCATTTATAAAAAAACATACTTGATATTAAATACTCGATTTTCGTACTTCGTTTTTATTTCAAACTCGAAGAACGTCATATTTGTTTCTGTCGCTGAAACAGCGAGATATAAGAATTCAAAGGTTTCGTACAAAAATATCGGACACCAAAAAAAATATCAAAGCATAGTCTGTTCAGCCTGATCTTGAGCTGCTTCGTCGGCTAAAGTAACTGAATGATTGACTAGATCTAAATAATATTTAAGAAAAATAAATTATCCTTATTCTAACCCGTTGCCCTCTGAAACGAAATGGCAGCTGGCCATTTTGAAAACATTCTTGTTAAACACCGATAATCTGCCTGAAATAAGGTTTCATATAAAAATACATGTCGAGCAATTTTTCCTTTTCCACGTTGTTTTTTTTTTAGGTCGTACACTGCAAGACGAAAAAAAAAGTTGTCTACAAGAGGTAACTATATTGATATATTTGAGCCATGCTTTGGCAAAAGCGAGTTGAATGTATCTCCATGATGCGATATACATATTAACAAGCAAGCATTCAAGTCATTAGGGATTCATAACATCAATCTGGTCTAACAACTGACCAAATCATAAAGTAGACTGGTCCTTTGGCATACAGAAAGTTGATCAATTGCACAAAGTTTCCACACAGGTCAGCCTGCGCAGTCCGCGCAGGCTGACCTAGGTCGATACTTTTTGTGGATGCATTAAACCCCATTTTCACTGAGCATGACTCACATGTACATTATTAGTTGTACGGTCAGGTGGCAGGGGACTTGGAAATTTGTTCACGGCTGTGGTGAATCATGTGGCCACCTCGCCGCAGGGGACTTGGAAATCTGTTCACGGCTGTGGTGAATCATGTCGCCCCGAGGTGGCGACATGATTCACCACAGCCGTGAACAAGTTTCCAAGTCTCCTACCACCTGACCGTACAACGAATTTATTATACAGCAAAGTTTTACCATTCCAACGTGTGTTAAGCGGAATTTACCTGTTTTTTTTTTTCTTTTCAAAAATTGAGTACGCTGACGAAGTAGAATTTCCCTTCTGAGTGCCTCAATTCAATGTAAACTGACGTCACTGGGAAGTGACGTCACTGAAACCTTGGTAAAACGTGCAGTTTGGTGCATAATCTTGATGTTAATCTTGATCAACGCCGCTATTTTGGATGTTGTGTTGAAAGCGCAGTCATGTATACGGGGCTCCCGAAAGGGAAACTGCTTTTACGATGTATATGTTCGGGGCATATTATCCAATCAGATCACGAGAAATTCCTTTGCAGTATAATAAGTATTTCATTACGTAAAGCCTTTGAGAACCATGTCGTTCAATTCTCCTTTTCCCTGAGTGGTTTTAAAGTTGTTCGTAGGAGGCATTTCGAGTCGTCTTTGGGATTTTACAGACTTTTGTTCATTTCGAGTCTTGTCAAAATTTACCAATTAAGCTACAATTTGTTAATAATTTTTTTTTTTTTTTTTTTTTAATTTTCACTTACTGCAGTCTTGTGAAGTCAAAAACTACTTAGTTTATCCAAATGGTGAATTTTCTATTTATAGATATCGAGAAACGGATAGATCTATCAGGATAATTTTATCTCGAATGTCAGCTTGTGCACGATTGAGAAATTGACTGGAAATGAACAGAAGTCTGTAAAATCACAAAGACGACTCGAAATGCCTCCTACAAACAACTTTAAAACCATTCAGGGAAAAGGAGAATTCATAAGGTTGTAGACGAAGATGTACCGAAACCGTATCTAATTATAGATACAGTGAATGTCAGTTGTGGGCACGAAAGCAAAAAAAAATCATGATAACAGTTAGAATGATCCCGATATTTTTATCTTGAAAAATTTTATTATCTAGATAATATTTCCAGGAAACTTTGTTTTATCACGATAGTTCTCTTAAATTATCGCAATAGCTATCTCGTATCTCGCGGCAGAAATATGCCACCATAGGAAACTTAGATTTATCGCGATAGTTTTTTTAAAATTATCGTGGTAGCTATCTCGTATCTCGTGGCAGAAATATGCCACCATAGATTTTACACAGGCAATTCATAGAACTTTGGATTGTCACACCTATACCGCCCACCTTGCGTCCATCAGTGCACCTCATGAGGCTATTAACATACCTATTTACCATGACTGGCCTTCAACACGCAAAAAAGGGCAGTCGGACATTTGCGTAAAGTGTCCTCTCGGATCAGCCTGCACAGTCCGCGCAGGCTAATCAGAGACGGCACTTTACAACTATATTAGATTTTGTCTTACAGTATATTTGCACAAAACAGAAAATAACATAAAAACGAAATGTGTCATCTTGGATTAGTCTGCGCGGAATGCGCAGGCTGAACCGGTGCGACACCTTACGCAAAAGTCTGAATGCCCCTTTTCACGTGTTGCAGGCCATGTACTATTTACCAGTCAGACTTCAGTGAGGTGGACCTTTCCAACATATAAAATCACACCTGGATAAAATAACCTTAGAGTGTTTGAACAAGATCTTTTTATGACAAGTAACAGACAATGCATATCTAAGTTTAGACAACACGTCTCTGCAGTCTCATCTTAGTTGTACGAGCTCCGTAAAGCATTTTTCCCCCAACAGTTTTCAGGAAAAAGAAACAGTAAAAATTTGTACGGAAGGAAAAGAAAAGGGATAAAATACGATCGAAGTAATTAAGACATAGCAATTTTGTTGAACAATTCACGTTTTACGGCTGGTACCATTTTACGACCCAACCTTATTGAAAGCCCAGCTTGGCCAAGACAGTACCTCATTGTGTAATACTGATAAGTACACTTAATGTATGCCATCGGAACACAAAGAAAATACTAATTATGATGAATATACTTATGGTTAAGTTTGTTGACTTTTCATAATTTAAAGATTTTCGCGTTTTTATTGAAAGCCCAGGTGTCATCTATGACCACAATAACTGTCGTTCTGTCGAACTGGAGATCTTGACTTGGAGTGGAGTAGTATTTCTACCACAACGAACGTCCTGTTGGGTTCTTACACTCGACTTACCCAGTTTTTTTGGGGGCGAGCCGTGGGAAGATATGGTTGAAAATCTTACTTGTCTGCGGACATTTTTAGTTTGCTTGCTTGGTAGGCCGTTATATCACGGCAATCAGTGCGCCTATCCATCTGTCGTCAGTACATGGCATAGCACTTTATCCAAGCCACTCACTGGTTTCCCATATATACATCGTGGAAACAAAGTTCGGTCTAAGAAATTTAAAGTGCTGATTCTGGATTGAGATAAAATCTTTGGTCTACCACGTTGGCCACGGCGGAAATTAAGGTCTAAAATTTTGTAAAGTATTAAATACTTATAGAAAGTTTATAATGCTCTGGAAATCCAAAACACGGTACCCTAAGTTTGTGTTTGAACGATTAGCGTTACCCAAGATAAGATTACACAGAATTTTAATCTTGTATTTAGAATGTCCGTTAGTGTCACCAATATTCTGGTCGAAACATAAATAAGATTACCTTTCTTCAGGTATTGGTCTATATTATACCTTTCAAGAGTATGCATAGTACTATTTTTCTGAACAAGGTAAATGTAATAGATATTTGTGGAGAAGACTGCGAAACCTTACAAGTTGAGGAGAAGCTTGTTTTTTCGTGGTACGACTTGTTCCTCAAAAATAATAAAAGACACTTGAAAAGTTTCGGAGCGGTTGTTCTACGTCATCAGCGGTTTTTGGAAGACCTCGGTCTAGTTGGTGATTTTAATGAAGTTGTAAAATCATTGAAGTTGTTTTCATTTCGGATAAGCGTATATTCGGACACTAGGTTACTGCGTACCCAATTACACGATCCTAACTCGGGATATTTATACAAAATATTAGCTGGGCTTCGAAATATTTGCGTAAAGGCTATAAAAATGTTTTGATTTTAAAATCATTATTTGAGTTTTTATTTTTAGTTCTCATTAACGCTCGTGGGATAAGCTCTCTGACGCCGTTTCAAGTTTTCAGCATTGTTTTGGTTCCCGTTTTGAAGGGTCTGTGTGAAAAGTTTCACAAAGTTCAGAAGGTCTGATTTTCAACATGCAATGTCTTGTTACAGCATGTTTCCATTGTACATTGTCTTTAACTCTTTCACTACTGAATAAATAAATTGCATTTTCTCAAGGTCAAAAGATACATTTCCTCTGCAAGATCAAGAAACGTTCGATCATAATCTAGAATATAGCAGTGGACAGTGTAGATCAAAGATCAGACTGTACGTTCTGTGCAGTCTGATCTTGATCTACACTGTCCACAAAAGCTTCTGATGTCGTCTATGTTAAGGAAAGAGTGAATGAAATAAACATTTCAGAATTTCACATTACATGTGCGATTTCATCCCTATATTACTTCAGTTTTACCTTTTGCTTAACATGACCTGTTTAGGAGAAGGAAAAAAAAAAAACGTGAGACAAACATGCATCCTTCTAGTAAGGCTGAAAATATTCCAGGGTGATTCTTGCATGCAGTAAACATCTGATTAATTGAAAAAATCGAAAATCCATCGAATATAAGTCCAAAGTACCAGTTAGCTCAGACGATAAAGCTCAAGCTTGCATACAACGGTTTATGGGTTCGAAATCTGCTGGGTTGAAATCTCTCTGAGATTTCAGTTTTTCAGCGCCAAATAGAGTTAACTTCTATCGCCCGCTGAAAATACAATTCACTAAAACTCAGTAAGATTTTTATCCAGTAGGAAAGACAAAACTGAAGGCAGTATAGCTACAATGTCAGACTGTGTAGTCTGATCTTGATCTATGCCATCTACAAAAGCCTCTAATTTCGCTTAATATTATATTAATTTATTGCGAAAAAGAAATATCGCTCTCGAAAAGCTTAACATTTTACTTTGTACCTTTGATCTTGTAGAATAATGGTAAAAAAAAAACATCGAAAGGTAAACTACATTTCTGTGATATCATTTTAAAAAATATTTGAAATGGTATTCACTGTCATTTTAGAAGCTTTTGAAAGTGCTAAAGACGTCATGTGTATGGACATATTTTAGCATACGAAATAGACAGAATTTGTATCAATCAAATTTTAGATCAATTAAAAAAAAAAAAAGAGTTGTGTCAAAATGTCATGGCGATCAAAAATGTTTAAAAAACCAAAATAGGAAAATTTTCTGTTCCAACGAAACATTTTTATGAAAATTACACAGACATGTTAAGAACCAAGACATTCGGAATAAATTCAAGCGTGAATGAGCTTATCTACAAAACAACGTCATTTCTCGATTTGCAAACAGGCTCGAAGTGAAAATCTGAATATATTCTTCGTAGTACAGAACTGGGTCGTTTAAGGTTTTGCACTTACAGCCTTTCATTAACTTTAAATGTCTTAAAATCGACAAATTTAATGCGTATAACCAGGCTGAATATCTACAAATTGAAATACCCAGCGATGCCATACTCTAAGAAGCGTAAAATCAAACTGAACGTTCTTTTTTTACAATTGTCAAGATTTCAAAACCTTCGTTGCAATTTGTTTATTTTCAAAGACATTTGTAAGAAACTGTCATGGCAATTAATAACTAAACAAACTTGAAGACAATAGGAAAAAAAAGTGTCATAGAGATCATTTTCCCATACAATTCTCGCCAAATCGCCATTTCTTTGACCAAGCATTTTTGTTAAAGTACTTGAAATTTTGTCTAGTGGCCAGTTTGACACTACTTATCACGGCAAAGAAAACAAACGTTTTACTAATATGGATTAAGTTAGTGTCGCCTTTTTGTGCCAGTCGAAATGGTGGGGTGTTAAAGACACTTAAACTCTTTACCAAACGACAAAATTTTGGACTGGTCCAAATTGAAAGCATTTGCAGACGACAAAATAGATGTGACTCAAATACTGAAATTTGTTTTTGGAAGGGTAGAAAACATTGTGGGAAAAGGAGAAAATGCTGGTTACCAGCATTTTCTCCTTTTCCCTCAATGTTTTCAAAATGTTTCTTTCTCAGAGTCGTTAAAAGTCGGGTTTATGTGGTAAAGGGTTAAAATCTTTACCAGACGACTAAATTTTTAGACCAGTCCAAATTCAAAGCATCAGCAGACGATAAATTAAACTTTGCTGAATCCTTGGTACTTATCTCTGTAAGGTTAGAAAACATTGTGGGAAAAGGAGAAAATGCTGGTTTCCAGCATTTTCTCCTTTTCCCACGATGTTTTTTAAAAGCCTTCTTCCCAAAGGTCAGGACTGTTTAGTAAAGAGTTAGCCCTTGGTGCGCTTAGGGTGACTTTTGACGCTCTTTCTGACTGCCAAACTTTGATCAGAAATCACATATTTTGCTGACTGACCTAAAATCTGCACTGTTCGGTGTTTTGCAGGATAGAATGGCCAATTAATTTTTAAATTGCAATAATTGCATCTTTTCTACATGTTATAAACGACTTTTCATGTATTTAGTGCTGAAAGAGTTAAAGGAATTGTTTTGCTAAACGTTTAATCTATTCCTTCAGGCCTCGATAATTTTCTCAAGTCATTAAAGCTCGCAAAGTTTCTCAAATCATGAAAACAAATACAGGAAAAATGAAAAGTTTACAGAATAATCTATAAAAGATTATCGTTTGAAAAAGAGAGGTACAATCATTTACTGCTATGCAACCTTTATGGTTTTTTTTTAGCTAGATGATGATCAAGCAGATTTTTACTTTAGAATCTGGTTGCAAAGCGAAAAGTGACGTTCTCTTGTAGATTTTAGTCATTAAAATAAATCAAACGATCAGTCAAAGCAATTTTAAAGCTGAAATCGTTGTTGTTGTTGTTGTTGTTGTTGTTTCTCGACCAGGTTCAAAGGTTTTACGAATGGTTTTGTTAAGAATATGTCTGGGTTCTCTATAAAAGAAATATGTTGCATTGATAAGGAGAGGGTTTCCTTTTTGGAATCTAAACATCATGATAGCCAAGAAATATTGCCACATTTTTTCTTTATTTTCATTAGAAAATGAAAGAGGTTTACTGATTTCGTGTCTACGAATGCTTAAAAATAAACCATAGCCCTCGATACATCGCCTTTAGCGCCTCCAGGGTTTACAATCACCAACCATTTTCTAGT
Source organism: Hippopus hippopus (assembly GCA_946811185.2). Classification (NCBI taxonomy): domain Eukaryota; kingdom Metazoa; phylum Mollusca; class Bivalvia; order Cardiida; family Cardiidae; genus Hippopus; species Hippopus hippopus. Next base: position 21,763,966 of record OX328097.1, read on the forward strand.
TTCATTCTTAATCTTATTCTACATTTAGAAAGTAACACAACTGTTGATTGGTTAAATCATGTGGTTAAGCCTGTGAGATTTTTTTTTTCATTTTTATTTTTACGTCCAACTTAAAGTTTTTGAGAATAAGAATAACAATGCTCTTAAAAATGATTGAATACGGACCCGAAACAGATGACTTTTCACTTATTTGATACTTAAATAGCAATTTGAAAGTTAAAAGAGTAGTTATGTTAAACATTTAATCTATTCCTTCAGGTTTTGACAATTTCTCAAATCATGAAAACAAATGCAGAAGAAATTAAAAGTTTACGAGATGATGCAGACTGGAAATGGTGAATTGCTAACACGTTTAGTACTATAGTTTCAACTTTTTTTTTTTTTATGAACGTTTGGAATCAACTTGTAGATTCGAGATCGGCACAGTACTAAACTGCTTGAACAGTATACACTGTTTCTGGGATCTGACATGAGTTGGCATACGAGATAAAACTTTGTAGAACGAGTCTTGAAAAAATGTTATTAAGCGCACCTTTGGCGAGCTTAATAACATTTTTTTTTTTACGAGTTTAATAAAATTTTACCTCAAAAGCCAGCGATTGTCAGATTCTTGTTACATTATAACTGGATCTCTAGAATTATGGGTCATGATGTGTTAAAACATAGGCCTACATGTACATGTGCATTGGAATTTACGTGGAGCCTATTCGCTTCTTTGACAGATGTGCACGCCACAGACGAAAAAAAGTTCCATAGAAACTTGCATATAATAATTTTGTTTTGAATCTTAAGATGACAAAATTCAGAGCTTTGTCCCGATCATCAATTTTGACAATTCTCTTACAGAAAAATCTGAATCAGCAATGTTCAAGAAACGAGGCGTATGATTACAGAGCTTTGACGAAATACGGCACTATTGCTTTTATCACATAACCTCCCTTGTTTTCAGTGTAATAATACCCTTACGAATTTTCTTATCTTATACACGTTTGATATCATATTTGTTTGACGTCATTTTTGACGTCATTTTGTACGTGTTTTAGTGAAGTGAATGGGTTTTACGGATATTACCGCGGATGCATGTATAAATGGTTTTGCACATTATCTGATCTATATTTTATGGTGGCATATTTCTGCCACGAGATACGAGATAGCTATCATGATAATTTTTTAAAACTATCGCGATAAATTAAAGTTTCCTGGAAATTTTATCGAGATGGTGAAAAGTTTCCTGAAAAAATATCACGATGAACTTAATATTTTAACGCAAAATTTCTCAATCGTGTACGAAGCTGACATGCAAGATAAAATTATCGTGGTAATTTTATCTGTTTCTCGATATCTATAAATAGACAATTTATCATTTGGATGAACTCGGTAGTTTTTGACATCACAAGACTGCAGTAAGTAAAAAGTCGAATAATTAACTATTGTAGCTTAATTGGTAAATTTTGACAAGACTCGAACAGAAGTCTGTAAAATCACAAAGACGACTCAAAATGCCTCCTACGAACACTTTAATACCATTCAGGGAAAAGGAGAATTCATAAGGTTGTAGACGAAGATGTTCCGAAACCGTATCTAATTATAGATACCGTGAATGTCAGTTATGGTCACGAAAGCAAAAAAATCCATGATAACAGTTACAATTATCGCGATATTTTTATCGTGAAAATTTTTATTATCTAGATAATATTTCCATGAAATTTTGTTTAATCACGACAGTTCTCTTAAATTATCGCTATAACTATCTTGTATCTCGTGGCAGAAATATGCCACCATAATATTTCGTGAAATATCGGTATGTGAAAAAAAGAATCTGACATTCGTTGGCGATTGAGATGAAATTTTATTAAACTCGTCAAAGAAAAACGTTATTAAGCTCGCCAAAGGCTCGCTTAATAACATTTCCCTAGACTCGTTTAATAAAATTTTATCTCAAAAGCCAACTCATATCATATCCTATATATCTCAAACGTTTGTAAGTTAAAAAAAAATTTAAAGGCTGTATTACACTGAAAACAAGGGTAGTTATGTGATAAAGGGGATATCAGTTGGGTTATACCAGGATCAGTCAACAGTTCTTCTTTTCACAAAGGTTATCACAGATTTCGATTTTGAATTTAAGTATCACAATTGCATCTAGATACGGGGAAAAATCTAGAAACTCTTCGAGTTCAATGAAGAAAATCGGATCGAAACCAGGTTTTTTTTTTCCCTTACCCATTTAAAATAAGAAATAGTGAAGATTGGGGATTTTTAAACTTCTAAAAATGCCACTTTTTGAAAGAGTACTTTGATGAGTATAAAAGCAAACAAGAAAAAAAAAAATAGATATACTGCCACACACTTCAAATCCGCAGAAACAGCTAAACATATAAGAGAGACGGTGCAACCTTATGGAACAATAAGAAAAATGTTGGAACAGTATGGAGAATATATGTAGATTGTCAAATGATTAATCAGAGCAACAACAAAAAATCGACACAATATCACCAATATGAATTAAACTTATATCCAAAACTATCGCAGTTTTCGCACTTAATCGTTTTGTTGCTGGTGTTAAATTGTAATGTGAATAGTCGCCGAGCTTTTGTAGTTCAGCGGTGACGTGCCAGTACATGTAGTACGAGCAATTGTATCGGTGCTCGCATGCTATAGGTAATATGTCAAACTTTAAGTCAGTCAAAATGCTTTACTAGAATTGATAATAGTGGGTGCGCGAGAATTAATTCCTCTCCCAAGGATTTGATTTTTTGTGGTAATATGTGTATTTTTCATTGGCTTTACTCTGACTTGTATTAAGCGCTTGATAAAAATTCATCTAAATACATATATATTCCTTTTATTCCATTTCCTGTCTTGGTGTAGCTTAGGTAACGTCACGTGTCATTACATTGATTACTGTTTTCTGAATTTTGACTTCCTTTCTTTGAGTGAATGGTTAACCCTTTACCACAAAAGGCCGACTTTTAACGACCCTGGGAAAGAAACCTATGGAAAACCTTGTGGGAAAAGGAGAAAATGCTGGTAACCAGCATTTTCTCCTTTTCCCACAATGTTTTCTACCCTATCAAAGAAACAGTTAACCATTTGGGCCACCATGAAATTGTCGTTTGTAAATGCTTTCAATTTGGACAAGGCTAAAATTTCGTCGTCTGGCAAAGGGTTAAAAGGCGCACGATGAGAAGTTTTATGTTACAGTATTTGTAACCTTACGCCTGGGTGTGTTTAAATGACTTTGTTCATCACGTTTTTCTTACTATAGAAATATCTTGTCACTGTGAGGTTGTCTTAAATTCTGCAAGTTTCTTGTAACTTTTCGGCATTTCAAAGCGGACTCTGATCGAATTTATGTTGGTAAGTGCGCGTATTTTTGAAATGGAACTTCATATATCTGTCACAGTAATAACGCTGTGGAAATTTTACAACGTTTTCTTGTTCAGAATGATAGAATCATATCAAGTAACAAATGGAAATCTTATTTTTAACTTAATACCACGCGGTATCAAAATGTTAAATTAGATTACAGATTAAGTATAAGTATCACTGTTCGTTTACCATCACTATTGTTGTTGTGACTGTTGCTATTATTTGGTTATCGAGACAATTCATTTTTTTTTTTTATAATGACAGCTACATAATCTAGAATGGATAAGCCGTTGACTAACTTTTCATTCATTTAAAAGTCTGGAAAAACGTTGGTAAATCTGTATCCATAAATTGGGATGTAATCGATTATCATAGAAGCAACACTATTTAAAAAGGATAAATCAACTGAAACCAGCGTTTATGATTATGATTTATGATTTATCATGCTTTTTTTTTCAACTTGGTACAAGTTGTAAATATTTTTAATACAAAAACGGCATACATGAAAACTGGTTTCATTCGAAAAAATTAAATAATTAGGTTAATGTAATTTGTTCAAAGTGATTTTTCCCTTTCATAATGCGATAATGAAACACAAAAAAATTATTTATTTATTTATTTATTTATTTATTTATTCATTTCTTATCTATCTATCTATCTATCTATCTATCTATCTATCTATCTATCTATCTATCTATCTATCTGTCTGTCTGTCTGTCTGTCTATCTGTCTATCTGTCTGTCTCTTTACCTATTTATATATTCAATTGTTTATATCTATGACAACAAGTCTCAGTATCATCAAAGATATATACCACGAGTATGAATAAACAGATTTTTTATAATAGACCCCATGCCAGAGCATGGCTAGTATTTAAAATTTATATTTACCCGGAATCTGGACTAGTTCGAATGTTATGTGCATGTTAACTCTTAATGCGCTGTAATTAATGATTTAGACCTTTTAAATTCGAAAAAAAAACAGCCCCAAATAGTGCTATTTCAAGGTTGTTTCCGTTAGGATATGTAACATAGAAGCAGACAGTGCAGATCAAAGATCAGACTGCACGTTCTGTGCAGTCTGATCTTGATCTGCACTGTCTGCAAAAAGGACTTAAGTCGGTTCCAGGGCTTTGAGGGTTAAGCGTGTTTGGGTCAATGCATTCTGCTAACTTGTGAAATATTCTGGGCACAACCACAACAACAACAAAATTGCATTTGCAAGATTAATTTAGTTCGTGCTAAATGTTAAAAAAAAATGTCTATTTCGATTATTTTGACCATTATCATCATCAATCCTGATGGTAAATAGATCTAATACATGTATTTAATAATATTTAAAAAAAGAAATGGCAAACTAATTTTTTAGCATGTTTCTTTACATGATAATATGAGACATGAAAATACACGGAAATGAATAATTTCAAAGTTTAATAAATGACACAAGAATCAGTTCCAAGTGGAAGAATCGAATCCATTTCATTGATTTCATTGTCATAACAAAATTATGATAAGTTTGTCAAAAGCCATTTTACACTTTTACCGTCAAAGCAAGGTTAAGCCATGTTATTTTAAAGTGTTTATAAACAAACACAAAACATTCCTGCTTCGTTATTCCGTCTCCCATAACCAAAATCAAAGTACTAATGGGTTCTTCAAGCAGCGCTAACTTTCTTATCTTGGAGAACGTTCATTTTATTACATGAGTGAACTTTAAATATTTTGATATTTGGCCTGTTTGAATGAATTTTTCGTGTCGTTTTAACAATATCCTCGTCATTTTAATCAACATCAAAATGAACAAATGAATAAACAAAAATAAGAAATTTAATGGTAGAAGATAATAAAGCCCATGGAAAATTTAAAACGCTGTGATATATCATGACTAAAACGATTCTTCATTTTTTTCCCAGGCTTTATATCGTTTTATTTAGGTAAAATAAGACTAAGAAATTAAATATTAAAAATACTATGGCAAAGGTTTTTTGGTGTTTTTGTCGATGTTGTTGTTATTCCTTTTTTTTTTTTTTATCCAAACAGTCTGCGGTTCAATGATTTCCAGCTTGTAATTGAAAAAAAAAAATGGAATAAAAAGTGTGATGTGTGTTTGATATCTCTCCTCATAGATCTTGTAACAATCACGCTTCTCGTATCAGTCAATATGTATTTGTTCATTTGTATAAATGAGTTGTACATTCTAAAATTGTATTCTCCTCCACCCTCCGAAAAAAAAAAAACAGAATGCCGATTTTCCCCTTACATATTTGTTTTCTTCATCAAAAGTTGATAAATGTGAGTCATCATACAGTTTTTTTTTTTAGTATAAAAAGAAGGTAAAATGTAGTTTCTAGAACAACGCAATTAATTTTTGATAGTCACTGCATGTCCAAGGAAATCAGTAACAATGAGATCGTTATTTTTATGGCTGTGGTGCTGGCTGGAAATTTTAACCCTTTAGCTGCTAAGCGCGACCCATTGACCTTTTTCGGACAGAGTAGATCAAGATCAGACTGCACAGAATGTGCAGTCTGATCTTGGATCTACACTGTCCGATAATGAGATATTTTTCTCCAAAATGTAATTCTTAAATAACATTTTTTCGGGTTTGTACTGACGGCTTGAAAATTATATTTCACTTATTTAGCTGGATAAAGGTTAAGTTTTACCCATCGGGCGATTTCGGGGGAAAGTACATTTCACCCTAAGGTACTTACAGTCTTATCTTGGATAGACCCTGCCCATCCATGGAAAACAAAAACATTAAAATCGTTTTATTCACGGTCCTAGTTCTGGCTTGAAACTTCCAGTTTACCTATCGAGCAAGTTGGGGGAGAGGTGCACTTTAGCCTATGGTACTTCCCTTTCTAATCTTTGTTTTTTAAAATGATGTAAAATACTCTCACGTCTATTACTTACTACTGCTTCATTCAATTGTTATTAAAATCTTCTGCTTGTTTTCAAAATAGAATACAAACATTAGAAAGACTTGCTAGATTTATTCGTTTATTTATTCTGTCCATCAATTAATGTATAAAATTTCTAGTACATAAACCTACCATTTCCATGCATGTATCAGTTTCTTTTATATTATATTGTCAACGAACTTACATGCTTTGTGTCAGAAATAAAATGTTACGTTATGTTATATCATGTTTAGAAATGTACATGTTTTCCGTGTGCTTTCTTCTTTTCTGGCATATGCCGTATGTACGAGGGGTGATCAGAAAGAACGTGGACCAGTGCCGGTATCGGAATATTGTTATAAAAAGCAACTTGGAGTGTTCACTATTTTTGAAAGTAACCTCCTCTGAGTTCTATGCACTTATTCATTCTTGATTTCCATGAGCGAAGCACGTGTGGGAGCGCGTCACGTGACGTTACCATCAAGGACCCGGTCATAGCGAGGGTTAGCTCCTCTCTGCTCTCGTAGTGCATGCCACATAGAGAATCTTTCAAAACAGGAACTAGTCAGAGGAAACATGGAGTCAGGACTAAATTATACGGAGCGTTGGCAAGTGTTTCCATGTTTAGTTTTTGCAAAGTTTCCAGTACAAGTGTGGCTCTGTGAGCTAGGGCGTTATTTTGGTGTAAAATGACGTCACTCTGCAGGACTTCTGGCTAAGTTTTTCGTACGGTGTATGTGAAATTTATTTGAATAATGTGGGCATAAAACTCAGTATTGACTGTAGTATGTATAGATACAACATGATTTAGAAGAAAAACAGGAAAACAGAAATACTTGATGTAGATAACTTTGCCAAGTGACTTAGAAAGGTTAGCTTTACCAGCGGAAGGCGATGTTGAATGTTTCAAAACACTACTTTGTTGTTTAGATTCAGTCTCGTTATAGTGTGCCTATCTTTCATAGCAGGTTACAATACGATCAGTAAAGTTTGACCCCTCTACCCTAATGCATTCAGAAATTTCTTTAAAGATTTCGATCCTAACCCCGATTTTCTCGGGCGTCAGTTGCCGAGGTACCCACATTGTGCAATTACGCAACATTCCAAGATTCCCTGTCAAAATCTCCTGGGCACTTCTATATGAAAGGTCAAATGTATAAGCTATTTTCCTGACAGTACCTCGGCGATCTTGTTTTACATGCTGCACTACAGCCGTTATGATTTTGTCTGTGACTGATGTTGATGGACGGCTAGATTTAGGGTCATCTCTAACAGTATCGCACCCTTGTCTAAATCAGTCCGATCCATGTACAAATATCAGATTTCTTGAGTGCAGAGTCCCCTTTAACTGGTTCTATATCGCTTTTGATTTCCGATAAATACTTTTCGAGTTTGACGTAAAAATTTATGATTACTCTCGCTCAAGTAAAACGTCGTCCGATATTTTAGACCACTAATGCAGTATATGACGTCATTAAAATGACGTCATACTTTACCTACCTCAATATGACGACATTTGAAAGCTTGAGTCAGTTACCAGATAATTGATGCTCATCTATGCAAAATTTTGTAATTCTATGTGTAGTAGTTTTCAAAATAACGAGGTAGTCCGCGATCTTTTTGATCACCCCACGTAAATAGTTTGTTTTTTTAATAATTTATGGCTCTTACTTTTATATCGTGCGTTCTTTTTAACCATTTGACCATCTAACTATTAGAAAGGACGCTTTAAAAAAAAATCGTGGGAAAAGGAGGAAAAAAAAAAAAATGGTAATATGCATTTTCTCCATTTTCTACAATATTTTCTACTATTCCAATCAAATTCTGTCATTTTGAGTCATATGACATACGTCGCATGCAAATGCTATCAATAGCGATGTGTCCCCCGGATGTCGTCGGAAAATTTTGTCGTCTGGTAAAGAGTTAACCTTTTACCACATAATCCTGTGTTTTTTCCGACCCCGTGGAAGACAGCTTTTGAAAACATTGTTGGAAAAGGAGAAAATGCTGACAGTCAGCATTTTCTCTTTTTTCAACAATGTTTTCTACCCTTTCAACATTTGATTTGTCGTCTGCAATTCCCTGTTTTTTTTTTTTTTTTTTTCCCTGCCCTTTGCCAATAACAAAGCTCATAATTTGAGCCATATTTGATTTGTCGTCTGCTATTTCCTTCAATTTTGACAAATCTAAGATTCTGTCGTCTGGTCACGCGTTAAAACCAAAGTACGTAATGGAGATTCGCCAAGAAATGGTGTAGTTTTTGGGATCGCTTCAGCCGTGAATGAATCACAAAATATGTTACTATTTACATACTGCCGACACGCAACCCTGTCACATTTCAAAGTCTTACAGAAGTAAGAAAATACAATCAATTTTTACTCAAAATTCTTGTCACCGTATTTGTTAGACATGAGAAGAAACAAATCCGACATTTAAACAAGTTATACAATAAAGCGTTAGAAATACGGGTAATTCCAAAAACAATTTCACACCCGATGTCTTTGAAAACCGTTTAACGTCGTGTTAAGCTTTTCAACGGTTAATCTGTCTGTAATTGATGCAAATATTTACATCCGTTGTTTTAATATATGGAAAAATGATTGTTGTAAAAGCCGCAATGATTGTTGTCCGCCGGCAATGTTTGTTGAAAGTATCAAATCTTGGAGGTAGATCACGGCTTTAATACCACACATCATGGCGGATCTTTGGACCTACAGCGACGACCTTCACCGCAATGACGTCATTGTCAATTATACCTCGGCTTAGCATTTTTTACCCGTGTTATTTTCTGCCTTTGATATGATTGAAGAAAAAAATAATAATCAAGCTGTTTAATCATTTCATATTCTTACCAACGTATCGTGTTGAAAACATTTACGTGATTCATATTAAGAGTCTAGAAAATAAAATTACTCTCTCTCTCTCTCTCTCTCTCTCATTTCTATGGCATTTCCACAACGTCAGTTTTATCACGGACACAACTTATATTATCCACGTGTTTCCTGGGTTTACAAGGTCGAAACATTGTGAGAAAAGGAGAAAATGCAGGTTACCAGCATTATGTGACGACTTGCTCGGTATAATGCGTTACAGAGATGCATATTAAACCCCTTTTTGCAAGAGTATGGCTCATTCATTTTTACACTGAATTCAAACTGATATTGACTACGTAGATTTCAAGGTAGACTACTGCAAACTTGTCAGGAGAAAACTAATCATGCAGGAATAAATAAAAAGCTATAAAATAACTATTTTCGCTTGCATTCAATTTTTATTCATTTTATTATTTATAGATTATAATGTAGATCTATATAATAAATATGCGAGTAAATATCTTATCCTCAAAATGTAAACAAAAATATAAATAGGTAACTTGGAATTCTACTGAAAATTGGCCATATATCACAATAGAGACAGGGCAAAACAAAATGGAATTCAGAAACTCAAAACCAGTCCTGTGTTTTGCCATCCTAAGAAAAAGAGCTATTGAAAACATGGCGAGAAAAGGAGAAAATGCTGGTAACCAGCATTTTCTCCTTTACTCACCATGTCTTCTGCCTTTTCAAAGACAAAAGAGCAATATCTGAGCCAATTTTTGTTTGTCGTGTGCAAATGCTTTCATTTTTGGAACAGTGTAAAGAATTGGCGTCTGGTAAAGATTTAAAAGATCCTGCCAAGTATGTGTAACTGACTATCACAAAAATATATATCGGTATGGCTTTTGTATTTAATGGGAACTATCTGGCTTTGACTGATATCATTCAAAGAAAAGCCAGAAGTGTAGACCAAGATAAAACTGCATGAGTGTGTAAAATGATGCTAATCTACACTCTCCCCAAGTTCGCCCAAGCTAATCCTCCACTAAAATGTGCAAGCTTGTGAATGTTAATATCAAAGCAAAGTGATATGAACTTATTTGCAAAGCCTTTGCAATTTGTAATTAAATTGATACAAGAAAAGTATTTCTGAATCCCAGAGAGAAGATATCTATCAGATCCATCAGATAAATCTGGACTTTATTACAGATAGAAATAACTTAGAAAAAAAATCAGGAAGAATATATTACTACGTAGTAATGATTATATAACTGGCTTTACTTACAAAGGCTATATCATTCACTCATTTTAACCTTTACCGAGTAATCCCAAGTTGTAAAGACCCTGAGGAAGAAGGCTTTTGTGGGAAAAGGAGAAAATGTTGGTAACCAGCATTTTCTCCTTTTCCCACTATGTTTTCTACCCCATGTCTTCAATTTGGACAAGTAAAAAATTTGTCATTTGGTAAAGAATTCATCTGCTCAGGGACTGTCATTTTCCAGACACGTATTTACATTTTTTTCTTTTCTCATTTACTTTTCAACTCCATGACAAACTGAAGAAGACACAATCACAGCTGAATAATATCTGATATGAGACAACCAAAAGGTACAATTCAACTTATTACTTCACACCGGAATGACACCTTTAATCAAGGACAAAACATCAAACTCTGAGAGAATTTAAAACTACAGAAAACTTTTGAAAAAATAAAGCACAATACAAACAAAAAAAAAAAATCAGGCACAGATAGAAAATATGTAAAATATCTAATGAACATATAAAGCTTAGCTACCTTGGTGAAAAAAAGGAACAAAAGTCACAACCACAGAGGAACACCACTTCTGAACAAAAATGTACGAGACAAAAGTCATGACAGAGTTAATGTTTGAACGATACACATTTGAAAAAAATAAGGCATGGTAAAACTCCAGATAGTCTGGTAAAGGGTAAATTATCCAAAATTTTATGATTAAGTATTTTCAATACTTTTTACATGAAGCAATCTTACACAGACAGCAAGGAACAAAATTAATATGCAAATACACAATATTGTGACTGTTAGATGACAAAATTTGCTTTTTGTTTTATTTTATATCAGTCCCAATTAAATCTTACAGTGGCTATTCCGGCAGTTTTTTTTAATTGTCTGAAACAAATACCTGTATTCCAAAAAACTTCAGTCATCAATTTTTGCCAGCAAAAGTGTCTTTGGAAATGTTCATTTATTATAGATTTGAAAACTGCAACAGATGATTTTGACAAATTCTTAAAAAATTGCAGAAAAAATATTAATTAAGGTTAACTACAAAGAAAAATGTGAAAAGCATGCAATAAAAGAGGAGCGTATTTTTGCCACAATATTTACAAATCAAAACAAAATTATTGTCTACACTGCAAGGTGGTGACGCCCGAGGCTGAAAGGCCATAGGCAGCAATAGAAATGTTCCAGGTAAAGCTAACCTAAGCAAAAATCAGCTTTGGGATTTTTCATTGGCCCACACATTCGGCGCGAGTACTGGTGTAGTTCCCAGGAAGCAGAATCGACAGAGATTAGTATAAGGTGTAAGAACTTGTTTCTCAATCGATGTAAAATAAATATGTTTAAATTAAACTACACTAGAGCTGTCACTGAATGTGACTTAATACCCCCGCCAGCACCTTGACAGAAAAAAAGTGTCAAGTTCAAGGGGAGATAATTCCTCAACCAGGAGGAGTTGACACTTGAAAATTGCGTCTTGCAAATCTTCAATATATGATCAATATATGTGCAAAGTTTCAATACAATTGAAGGAAAACTGTAGGAGGAGTTTGCAACACAAAATTACTAGTATTTTGTACACAGACGGACACACGGACACACAGACGGACACACGGACAGACAGGCTGATTCCAGTATACCCCCGAAAGCATTCGTTTTGCGGGGGTATAACTAAGCAAACATCATGAAGATATCTGATATTATTACTGAAAAAGACCAAGAAATAATTACATTTCAGATGATGAATCTCACTTTTTCAAAACACTGACAAAACAATTCTCAGCTTATGCTTACTTTCAACTATGTATTTATGCCACAAGATTTTTCTTGGATTCAAGTCACTGAAAGCCTACCAGTTACTTAGGAAACTGGATAATTTTTACAGCTACTGTACATGAGAACAGAAAGAATTGAACAACATGTTTAAAAATACAACCATGATAAATTGAATGTTTTGGAAGACATCTATGTAAAAAAAAAACACTGTAGACACTGTTTCAGTACTTTTGCAGCCCTATTTCAATACAAACTTCACAAAAGTGGAATCACATAAAGCATGGTACCTACAAGTGTTGGAATGTTGCAAGAAGAATAATTATTAGTATGAGGAATGTTCAAATATGAATGCATCTAAGCACATAGGAGTATATCCATGATAGATTTCAATAAGAAATTTATTTGGTCCACCTCCAACAGACATGTAAAAAGTTTCAGTCTTCATATTCAATAACACTTTACCTAACGACAAAAATATGTGCTTGTCCAAATTGAAAGCATTTGCAGACGACAAAATAAATGTCACTCAAAAATTGAATTTTGCATTTGGAAGGATAGATAACATTGTGGGAAAAGGAGAAAATGCTGGTTTCCAGCATTTTCTCCTTTTCTAACAATGTTTTTCTGGGACGTGAAATCTCAGGATTGTGTGGTAAAGTTATAATTGAAGGCATTTTCATTGTCTTTTCTAGATAAACTATGAAGAGATCCGCATATTGTAAAACCGAGCTGCTTGCGCTGGACAAACTTTTGACCTGAAAAGTATTTTTCAGCCTTAGGAACAAAAAAAAGGTCACACTAGGCAAGGCAGGCAAATAATAAGGGTGACGCAGCACAACAACCTTTATCTGCTTTAGAAAGTTTTGTTAAATAGACTCCTAGCGCAATAATGCATTGTCATGCTGCAATTTGACATTGGCAAACCAGTTGCAGGTCTTCATTTTTTAAAATATTTCTTGAGTTTTCAAAGAATTTATGTCTTACACAACTTTGTAAAAACTTTGAAAAAAGAATCATTATGTCCATATTTTATCAAAATGTCATTAAACCCTATGCCTAGAATACAAAGATTCTAAATATAGGATCTTATATCAATATGGCGCTCTGCTCTTTTACCAACAGCTTTTGTACTAGTATACACAAGTAGATAATGTTTAGGGAGCAATAGACACTGCTTAAGTGAACAGATTTTTGGATATGTACCAATGTAAAACTAATATGTTTAGCTACCCAATAATCTTGATTTTCATGTGATTTATGTGATAGCAAGGTAACGTTCTAGATGTATTTTATTTAAAGATTCAGAGTACTTATTAACTCAACAAATTACCCTAAAATATCATATGATTGAAAAAATATATAAATATCAGATATAAATATAAATGAGCGACACTAAGGGACAATGTGGTCAAATGCATCTCCAGGATGGCAAGTTCATACCAAGCAAGTCATTACATAATCACGGATCCATAAAATGCAATTTGTCCAATAACTGACTGAATGGTCCTTGGACACGCAGAAAATGTACCAATAGCAAACACTATTGGCCCATGTAGGCCTGCTCGGACTGCGCATGCCGACATGGATTCATGGTTTTTGCAGATGCATTAGACCCTCTTTTCACACAGCATGGCTCAAAAAACAGAATATACGATAAAATAATATCAACATATCACAATATGGCTTAATTCTTAGTGTGCCAAGCACAGCTAAATGTGTAGTGCATTTGTTTTAGTGTACAGTGTGGATTGAGATCAGACAACATGTTTTGCGCAATTTTAGTTGTTTCTTTTGACAGTGTGGATACAGATCAGACTGTATATTTTGTGGAGTCTGATCTTGGATCTATACAATCTTGTTTGTTGAGATAAGCTAGCTTAAAATAGGCCTGCAATCCCATCATAGGACTTGAAACATCACTTGCGTATATCTGGCACTCTGTGGGCTGACCTTGATGAATCTACCCGCGATTATTTTGATCACAATGTGAAAATGGAAAGATAATTGGGCCTTACCTCTTTACCAAATGACAAACTTTTGGACTCGACTGATAAAAAGCATGTGCAGACAATAAAGTAAATGTGGCTCAAATGATGATTTCAGTCTTCACAATGGTAGAAAACATTGTGAGAAAAGGAGAAAATGCTGGTTACCAGCATTTTCTCCTTTTCCAACAAAGTTTTCAAAAACTGTCTTTCTTTAGGGGCATTAAAACCGGGAATTGTGCAGTGAAGGGTTAATATTTTGACAAATAACGATGAAAGATCAAACAGCACAGCAAAAAGGTGTCTGATCTTACTTTACACTGTCTGACATTCACTCAATGTTCCCATTAACATACGACAATCAAAGTGAGAAATAAATAACATGAGTGTAGGAAAAGAAATATCTGCATGCATCGATATATACACATCAAATATTTATATTGCAATGTTACATGATATGTTTCAGCATAATGAAATACATAACCCTAGGTTGCAAACTGGCCTACATACATTAATATTATTTTGTTATCATTTCCTGTAACATCATTAACTCTCGACACAAAAAAAAAAAAAAAATTTCCGTATTGAAAGTCACTGTCCTCCAGACAACAAATTCAACCTTAACCTGTTAAATATGGTATCCCTTTACTACACAACAAAAATTTGGACGTGTCCAACTTCAAAGCATTTGCAGGTGACAACCTTAATGTATCCAAGAGATAGGAGTCAAGTATGAAAAAGCAGAAAACAGTGTGGGAAAAGGGGAAAATGCTGGTTACCAGCATTTTCTCCTTTCCCCACAATGTTTTCAAAAGGCCTCTTCATCAAGGTCTTTAAAAATAGGGATTGTGTGGTAAAGGGTTAAACAAAACTTTCAAGCCAATACTTAAAAAAAAAACCAACTACTGCAATTTTAAAGTTATTTTTGGGGGAAAAATACCAGTATCTCCTCATCAGACAATGTAGATCAAAGATCAAACTGCATGTTCTGTGCAGTCTGATCTTGATCTACACCAGCCACAAAAGCGCCTCCTCAAGTTGCGCTAAGCAGCTTAAGGGTTAACTGTGTATCACATAAAAGCAGTTGTCTTCCAAGGACTAGAAAATGTTGTGGGAAAAGGCGAAAACGCTGGTTACTAGCATTTACTCCTTTTTCCACAATATTTTCAAAAGCCTCTTCTTCAGGATCATAGAAACATAAGACCATTCAGTAAAGGATCAATCACAATGCATTAATACATAAAGGACAAAAAACAGACATATTGATATTGCATGAAAATTAATTGCATAATACAATTAAAGAAAAAAAAAGACAAAAAAAATGAGATCTTAATAGATCTGTAAGCAAAACAAACAGTAAAGAAAACAAAATATGAATGAAATATCATTGCAAAATCAATCTCCAGTAACTAATAATTGCAAAAGATTGCTGTACTTAACTTGAAGAATTACAGTTATATGTTGCAATTCACTAATCTAATTAGCAATTTTAACACACAGAAGAAGTAAAAATATCACTATAGACAAAAAAACAGATCCATAAACCACAGCTAGGCATTGCATGAAGCATTTATTACAACTATGTTGGTAAAAAAAAAAAAATATTTAAGTTTTTATCACACAAGTCTGTGTTTAAACCATCCTGAGAGGAAAAGCTTTTGAAAACATCGTGGGAAAAGGAGAAAATGCTGGTAACCAGCATTTTCTCCTTTACCCACAATGTTTTCTACCCCTTGAAAAACAATTTCCATTATTGGAGCCATATTTAATTCTGAAACGCTTTTAATTTAGAAAAATGTCCAACATTTTATCGGTTGGAAAAGGGTCAATATTGTTACTCAGACATTTTATTTTTTTCTAGAAGCATTCATTCTGTCACTGAATGTTCATGTAAGGTCTGTTTACTCACATGAGCAATGAGAATTGCTGCAACATATTTTTACCAAAGACGTGTCTGAATATACAAAGTCTTTGAACTTACACCAGTAAATTCAAAGTTTAAACAAAACATTTCTATGGAAATCATATGTTTACAAAGAATGTTGTCACATCTCTAAAATGGAGCCCTTGGGCTTTCAAGGTTCACTCGTTACCAGATGGCAAAATTATAGACACATCCATAAAGAAAGCCTGTGCAGACAATAAATCAAGTCATTATCAAATGGAATAAATTGTCTCCATTAAGGAAACAAACATTGTGAGAAATACACTAAATGCTGGTTACCAGCATTTCCACCTTTTATTGCAATGTTTTCCAAAGCTTTCTTTCTCAGAGTTGTCAAAAAACTGTATCCTTTGCCAGAAAATCATAATAAAAAAATTCCAAGGATTTAAGTTTCTTCATCTTCTTGTTCATTGTTCATGGCATTCAGCTTTCTTTTGAGCACTGTGGCTAATCGCTGGAGTCTGTAAAAAGAAAAACAATTAAACCTGAGACTGTTGTAACAGACCAATAAATAAGGTGCCCAGGCTGGACATTGAACCAACAATCTCACAGTTCATAATAAACAAGAGGGCCATGATGGCCCTCAAGTCACTCACCTGTGCCTATAGACACAACACGACCCGATTTGAATCTTTTGTGAGGTATCAAGAAAAATAATTTAACAAACTGTCATAAGTATTGAACTGAAAAAGGGTGTACACCAGCTTTTGCTGTCTCAGTGACCTACTTCTTGATCTAACATAACCCATTTTCAAACTCACTGTAGATATCATAATGACAAACATTCTGACCAACTTCATGAGATTTGGACTAAAAATGTGACCTCAAAAGTGTAAAAAAGATTTTCCTGAGCTTTGTCCCAGTGACCTACTTTCTGACCTAATGTGACCTTTTTTCCAACCTATTGTGATATCATCAAGACAAAAATTCTAACCAATTCTTATGAGTATGGGATAGAAAATGTGGCCTCTACAGTGTACACAAAGGTGTTTACAAAGATTTGACCTGGTGACCTAGTTTTAGATCTGACATGACCCAATTTGTAACTCATCAAAAGATATTATCAAGACAAACATTCTTACCAACTTTCTTAAGTTTTGTATGCAAAATGTAGCCTCTAGAATGTACATAAAGTTTTCAAAAGATTTGACCTGGTGACCTAGTTTTTGACCTAACATGACACATTTTGTATCAATTCCAAGATATCATTAAGACAAACATTCTGGCCAACTTTCATGATAATAGACTAAAGATGTGGCCTCTAGAGCGTACACAAGATTTTTTAAAGATTTGACCTGATGGCCTAGTTTTTGACCAAACATGACCTATTTTTAAACACATCTGAGGTATCACTAAGACAAGGATTCTGACAATTTTCATGAGTATTGGACTGAAAATGTGGCCTAACACGGGTGTAATCTAAACCTACCTTTCTTTATCTTGCTTCATGGTTTCCAGTGCCTCTTGGACCTGTTTTTTGTCTATAGTGATGGCACGAAGCTGGGACACAAGATGGTGGTTTTCCTTCTGTACATGCTGTAGTTCCTGTTTTACTGCACCAAGCTCTTCTTCATAGGCATGGATGGTGTTGTTGGCCTGCTGTTGGAGGGTGTTTTCTGTGGAGAGGGACTTGTGCAAGCTGAAATAAAATCAACACATCTCTGTTGGTTGTTTTCTTTATCTCATTTCAGTCAGCTATTTACTGAGTTTTAACGATTCTGAGAGAGAAGCATTTTGAAAACATTGTGGGAAAAAGGAGAAAATGCTGGTAGCCAGCATTTTCTCCTTTTCCCACTATGTTTTCTACCCAATAGAAGACAAATTCCATAGTTTGAGCCACATTTAAATTGTCGTCTGCTAATGCTCTCAGTTCGGACAAGTTTACATTTTTTGTCGTGTGGCAAAGAGTTATCTCTTTACCAGACAACAAAATTTCAGACTCCTTCTAGATGAAAGAAGATAAGTAACTGTAGCTAAATTAATATGATCTGCCTTTGAAGGGGTAGAAAACAATGTTTTCAAAAGCTTTTTTCTCAGGGTAATGAAAACTGCTGGTTACCAGTTTTTTCTCCTTTTCCCATGTGATGGTTGTAAAAGCTTTTGTGCTAAGGTCATGAAAACTCAGGATTCTGCAGTAAGGATTAGAATGTGACTTCTGCTCCTGTAGTTGAAAGCTTTCAAAACCATCATGGAAAAAAGCAGCCATTGCTTTTATCGAGCAACTGCTCCTTTCCCAACAATGTTTCCATATTGTCATTAAGCAGCATTTTCACTTCTTTCTAACCTTTCCCCCCCCCCATGTACTTTTCTGTTCATTAATAGGTAAAGCCTGTTTCATCTACTGGTGATCAATATATTATTTGCAAACATCAAGGAATTTTATCTGGAAAACTTCTGCAAAAAAAAATCAAATACATTCTTTTTTCCATTAAAATTAAACACACCAAAAATTTTCTTTCCTTTTCATGACGCCTATCTCAGAAATAAAAAAATTGCAACAGGTGCAATATGTATGGAAAAGACCAGAAAAGACCAATATAATCAGACAGATAAAATCTGTTAATTGAGGGAAATGATAAAACTTGGTTGTATTAATCATATTCATAAAAAGTATCGATACATGTATTAGAGTTTTATTCGAAATTATAATATCATAAACTGTACCTGTAGTAAAGACGTAGCGTCTGAATTTCTTGGTCAAGTTGTTTGGATTTGGCAACTGCCAGATCTCTTTCTTGCTGGAGGGTGGCAAGCTTTGCCTGAAAATAAAAACAGAAATATTGTTTTCTATATGTTTTCCTACAGAAAAATTTATAGACATGAAGCTGTCCTTTTTCCCCTTCTATGAAACATGTACTGTACTATGCTCCATTGTATCTGTCAGATTCTGAAGATTGGATATGGTTTTTGTCACAGTAAAAATGGTCCATTTAGCTAAGGTTGCCAAAAACAATCTTTCCTGTCTTTCTTGCCTCTATATCAACACAACCAGTCAAATTTCTCTTCATGATTTCTCAAACCTCACTTTATGTTGGATATATACATTCTATTCAATTTTTTTTGCAAAATTACCAGCATACATCATTATATGTTGGTTATATAAATATAATGTATTAAACATTTTTTGTAAAATTACCAGCAAATTCATTCATTCAAAGTCTTCAAATTTGTCTTCCATTTGTTGAACTGATGGTTCATTTCTAGATAGAAAAACTCAAA
Source organism: Hippopus hippopus (assembly GCA_946811185.2). Classification (NCBI taxonomy): domain Eukaryota; kingdom Metazoa; phylum Mollusca; class Bivalvia; order Cardiida; family Cardiidae; genus Hippopus; species Hippopus hippopus. The sequence continues at coordinate 21,783,242 of OX328097.1, forward strand.
GAATGCAATTTTGCAGTTATTTTGGCAATTTTCCACAACATTTCTGACTGTACAGATCAGAGATTAGGACTTAAAACCTAGGATATATCTTATCTAGATCTACGATGTCTGCAAAAGAGTTTTATGTTTCCTTTAGCATTTTTACTTTTTAACTATGACAAAATTTTAGACTTTTCTTAATTGCAAGCATTTGCAAACAACAAAACAAATGTGACACAAAAGTTGAATCTATTTTTGGAAGAGTAGAAAGAATTGTGGGAAAAGGAAAAAAATGCTGGTTACCAACATTTTCTCCTTTTCCCACAATTTTTTCAAAAGGCTTTTTCCAAAGGATCATTAAAACCCAGAATTGTTCTGTATAAAGTTGATACATAAAACTGAAAAAATTATCAAACAAAAAACTCTGACGGTACAAGGGTTAATCATTATGTATGGATATGAAACTGCAATTATTCTGTGCCCAGAGTACAATGAGGTTCATTCATCACAGGGTATCCAGGCTATGTCTCAAGTGCCCCATTTCGGCTAATTCTTAGTGCCCTGCATATTCCAATATATTCATTACCAACATGACATGACAAATTTTCTTCAGTCCCTTCTTTTAACTTATAGACAGTCAACCCTTTACCACACAATCCTAAGTTTTACAGACACTGAAGATTGGAACCTTTGAAAAAATGGAAGAAATGAGAAAATGCTGGTACCAAGCATTTTCTCTTTTTCAAACAATGTTTTCTACTTTTTCAGATACAATTTCATCATCTGAGCCACACTTAATCTGTTGTCTGCAAATGCTTTCATTTTGGACCAGTCTAAAATTCTGTCACTAGGTAAGGAAATTTATAAAAAATGCCAGAACAAAGGCATCGCAAAAACAAAAAAGATGTTTTTTTTTTCTCTAAATTAGATCTAATGTCTCTTTTACTATATTTCTTTTTCAATCCACTGGTCTACAGTCCTGACAGTGTTTAGCCCTTTACCACACAATCACGAATTTAAACGACCCTGAGAGAGAAAGCTTTTGAAAACGTTGGGGAAAAAGAAGAAAATGCTGGTAACCAGCATTTTCTTCTTTTCCCACAATGATTTCTTATCTTTTACACGCAAATCCCATTACTTGTGCTACATTTACTATGTCCTTTGGAAATGTTTCCAATTTGGATCTGTCTGTAATTATGTCATGTGGTAAAGAGTTAGTACCCATTCAAAGATAAATCTTAGTTTCATTCACATGTAAGTTGTCTGAAAATGCTCTCAATTTGGAAGAATCTTCAATTTGGTAACAAGCATTTTCTTTTCCAACAGTGGTTAAATCCATTCATTAAAGCCACATAATATAGTTTATCATCTGAAAATGTTTTCAGTTTGGAGGAATCTGCAAATACCTTGTCCAATAAAGCCTAAGTTTTTGGCCAACCAGGAGTTATTTTATATCACATAAAGGACAAAAGTTGGAAGGAGAGGAAAGAAATGTCTTTCAAACAGTAAAGGAAGCATTATTGCTTGTTAAAACCAAATGCTACTTCTCTGACAATGTTTTCAAAAGCTGTCAACTACAGAAATTTAGATAGCTTTTTAACCCTTTGCAACACTCCAAATTTTTGAAAGTCTAAATTGCAAGCATTAGCATAATTATGACTTAACTCGGTATAAAAGATGGAATTTGTCTTTGAAAGGGGAGAAAACATTGTGGGAAAAGGAGAAAATGCTGGTTACCAGCATTTTCTCCTTTTCCTTCAATGTTTTCAAAAGCTGTCTCTTTAGGTCATTAAAGATCTGAATTGTGCTGTAAAGGTTTATGCATTAAACTTACAAAAATAATCATATGTGACTAAAAGGTAGTGATTTACTCATGACAGCTACAGGACTGATTCCAAGCCATAAATAATCCCGAAACAAATTTTGAATTCTTTACAAAAATGGGTCGTATTTTTTATTAGTTTGTTTTAGTTTTATTTGCTCAACTTGCAATTTCATCTAATTCACTGGTACAAACATATTGCAATATCATCCCTTTCCTTTTACAAAGGTCATTCACAACTACCTCTGAAAGGTTGCCATCTATTTCAACTGCAGTTCTAAATATCATTCTTGCATTTAAAATTCAAAATATATTGTAGAAGATTAATTCTGTCACTGCTAATGGTGACTTTAATAACTGTTGAGGTCAGCATAGATCAAGAAAATGTGCAGTCTGATCTTGAATCTTTGCACTTTTTTTTTGAAAGCCAAACTTGCAAAATTGATGGTTTTGGCCCCAAGTGTCTGTGTGGAGTTCTCTGTTTTATGGTATGTCTTAGACAGCGTAAGTCATGCAATAGTATATTATGGCAGTTGTCTACAATATGCACTCTATGCCACTCCCAAAAAAGGCGTAACCCTACCAAAATGTTAACATAAAGCTTAATCTTTTACCACACAATCCAAAGTTTTAACGACCCTGATGAGGAAGACTTTTGAAAATGTTGTGGGAAAAGGAGAAAATGCTGGTAACCAGCATTTTCTCCTTTTTCAACAATGTTTTCTCCTCTATCAAGGTATAATTTTGTTGTTTTAGCTACCTTTAATTTGTTGTCTGCAAAGCCCATAGTGTAGATCAAAGATCAGACTGCAATTTTCGTGCAGCTAGCAACTGTAGAAGTGATAGGTGTTTTAACCCTTTACAACAAAATCCTGATTTTTAACGACCCTAAAGAAAGAGGCTTTTCAAAACATTGTGTGAAAAGGAGAAAATGCTGGTAACCCTATCAAAGACAGAAATCACCATTTAAGCTGCATTTATTTTGTTGCCTGCAAATGTTTTCAGTTTGGTTAAGTCCTTTGAGACATATTTAATTTATCATCTATAAGTGCTTTCAGTTTGGACAAGTCTAAAATTTTGATGTTTGGTAAAAGTAATGGTAAAGAGTTGATTTACTCTTGACCAAACGACAAACCTTTAGACTGGCCCAATTTGAAAGCATTTGCAGTCGACAAATTAATTCTTACTCAAATGACAAGTCATGTCTTTCATAGGATAGAAATGATTGTGGGAAAAGGAGAAAATGCTAGTTACCAGCATTTTCTTCTTTACCAACAATGTTTTCAAAAGGCTCCTTCCTCAGGGTCATTAAAACAAGGAATTGTTTGGTAAGGGGTTAATAAAGACTATGGTAATCTAAGCCATCTGCACTGTAAAACATCGAGTTCTAACGAAATAATTTAAAAAGCTAGTTTTAATGAAATAATGTAACTAATTGAGATGCTGAACATGTAAAACATTTCCATTTGTGATATTTTTATTAAACTCTTTGCCAAACAACACAATTTTACACCAGTCCAAAATGAAAGCATTTGCAGACAACAATTAAAAGTGGCTAAAATGATAAAATTTGTCCTTGATAGGGCAGAAAACATTGTGCGAAAAGGAGAAAATGCTGGTTACCAGCATTTTTTCCTTCTCCCATAATGTTTTCAAGAGTCTTTTCCATTGGGGTCATTAAAACTTGGGGCTTGTGTTGTAAAGAGTGATAAAATACTTGATTATAGTACTTTTGATGCAAGAAACTTTCAGGTCACATACTAGTATTTAATCATCTTCATGTGATTTTTCTGGGTAGAAATAAGGATCTGATGTTAGACTAAGGGGTAAATGATTATCGGTGACAATATTTATCATAAATGATAGCATTTATCACTGGAGATAACCGGATCATTACTCTAGTACGTGTAGAATAGGAAGGTCTTATTTAGTTTGTTTTTTTCTAAACCTGCCATCAGTCCCCATAGTGCATTCTGTAGCCAGGCACAGGACTTGAGAACTTGTGTTTGCTGGTTTGAATACCCAGCTAAGCTAATATCTTTTTAAGGATTGATGATAATCATTGCAACAGAATTCATTCCTCTTTCACTGCTGAGCATTGTTTCGAAGATGGTTACGTGGAAAAGCAGCCTCTGCCTTTGGAAGAATATTGTACGAAGTACTGGTAAAAGAAAAACTTCAGGAAAGCATCGAAAAGTGCACTGGCTGCTGTGCCAAAACTGAAATTATGTTCCAGACTGTGTTAAACACCATACAATCAAGTAATGAATTATTTTTTTCTAAGCCACATCAGTGCTTAAAGCTGCCCTTTTGATATCATGGATGATGGAGCAATCTGGGCCTGTATTCAACAAGCATTCTTGATAACAATCTTAGTCTTGTTTTCAATAATTTTCTGAACTTGAAAGTAACACAAGCTCTGACTGGCTAACCAATTTGGTTTGGCTAAACGTTTTAGCCAATCAGAAATTGTGTTTCTTCCTAAATCTAGAATAAGACTCAGAAGGTTCTTTAGATTGGTTTGTGAATATGACCCTTGATCTTGGATCTATTGTAAGATGTACTGAATATTTGCATGCCATGGTACCAATTTGTTGATCATTGAGATATCCTTTAACCCATCACCACAAAATCCTAAGTTTTAACGACCCTAAGGAGGAAGCCTTTTGAAAACATTGTGGGAAAAGGAGAAAATGCTGATAACCAGCATTTCTCTTTTTCCCAAAATGTTTTCTACCCTACCAAAATCAAATTTCAATTTTTGAGTCACATTCATCCTGTTGTTTGCAATGCTTTCAATTTAGAGAAGTCTAAAATTTTGTCATTTGGTAAAGAGTTCAAAATATTTATTTGGAGCTGTAAGCCCAAACCTTGGAGTGACTATCTGAACTTAAATCTTTACCAAAAGACAAAATTTTAGACTTCAAATGATAGAATTTGTCCTTCACAGGGTAGAAAACAATGTTAGTTGCCAGCATTTTCCTTTTTTCACCACCATGTTTTCAAAAGTCTTCTCCTGAAGCTTAGGGCTGTTGAAACTAGGGATTGTGCAGTAAAAGATTAAGTTACTTTTGTGTACAGTGTATGCTCAGAAAATTAAGTCTGATCTTTTCATTTTTTGGCACAAAAAAGTTCTATCATATCTTTTTTCATGTTACTATATCAGTTTACTTTTGTGTACAGTGTATGCTCAAAAAATTAAGTCTGATCTTTTCATTTTTTGGCACAAAGTAGTTCTATCATATTTTTTTTGATGCTACTATATCAATTTACTTTTGTGTACAGTGTATGCTCAAAAAATTAAGTCTGATTTTTTCATTTTTTTTGGAACAAAATATTTCAATCCTATCATTTTTTCCACTACTATATCAATTTAGTTACCTCTTTACCCAATGACAAAATTTTAGACTGTTCCATTTTGAAAGTATTTGCAGACATATCACAAGTAGCTAAAATGATAGTATTTTTCTCTCAAAGAGAAAACATTGTGGGGAAAGAAGAAAATGCTGGTTACCAGCATTTTCTTCTCTTCCCACAAAGTTTTCAAAAGGCTTCCTATTCAGGGTATAAAAAAAAGGACTGTTTGATAAAGGGATGAAATAAAAAAAATTAACTTTCACTCTTTAGAAGGACAAATGAATCTAAACATCTGACATACAGGTAATCTCTAGGTATGTCAATTCCAAGGACAGAAATGTTGAAACATATGGCAGCATAAATATTACCCCTGGCTAATTAAGACATATTAAAACAATAAATCTGAACTGAGTCACTGCGTTTATCAGATCTGAAGTTGACTAAGTGATGTAAGATTTCACGAGAGAAGATAATGAGAGAAATATTGAAATATTATCAACAAAATTTACAACAGCCCTCGACATTATAGCGTTCTCCCAGCATATACAACCCGCTTTATCAGTGCTCGCAAAGTCCGCCAGCCAAGTGAACTTCAATCCCCGTTTATCACCAGGTAATCGTTGTGACATTTGACAAAGCCTAAATAAATACAGGTGTGTACCCCATGTCCGTTATCTCCTTAGCAACGGGAGCTAATCTCTGCTCCAGCCAATCACTGTCCGGGAAATTGAAACTCGCAGATTACGTGCACGTTCAATATAGCTAGAGCACAGATGGAAGATGAAGACATTCGATGAATTCAATATATGCAGGGATGAAATATTGAAAATTAATCCCCGGTTCTTGGTCTATACCATATCCTGTGGATTGTACAAAAATCTGGTAATTTAGCCTTGAAAACCTAACCCTGGAAAAACCTCCTTAACCCCCGACCACACAATCCCAAGTTTTCAATAACCCTGACAAAAAGTCTTTTCAAAACATTGTGGGCAAAGGAGAAAATGCTGGAAACCAGCATTTTCTCCTTTTCCCACAATGTTTTCTATCTTATCACAAACAAGTTACAGCATTTAAGTGAAATTTAATTTGTCGTCTGCAGATGCTTTCAATTTGGACACGTCTGATTTTTTTTTTGTCGTCTGGGAAAGAGTTAACCCCCTACCACATCACGAAATTTTAGAATCTACCAAGGTGAAAGTAGTTGCAGACAACAAACATAATCAAACTTAAGAAATTATTTCTGTCTTTTAAATGGTAGAAAACATTGTGGTAAAAGAAGAAAATGCTGGTTACCAGCCTTTCCTTCCTTTCCAACCATGTTCTCAAATTTATCCTCATTAGGATCGTAAAAAGTGGGGGATTCTTCAGTAAAAGGTAAACCATAAATGTCAAATAGACATTTTCAGTCTGGAATCAACTATTATCCACACAACAAAAAATGTAGACTTTTCCAAATTGAAAGCATTTGCAGACGACAATTTAGACATGGCACAGATGATGAAATTTGTTTTATTAGGGTAGAAAATATTGTGGGAAAAGGAGAAAATGCTGGTTACCAGCATTTTCTCCTTATCCCACTATGTTTTCAAAAGGGTTCTTCCTGAGGTATGTTCAAACAAGGGATTGTAAGGTACAGGCTTAAAACACAAATAATTGCAATTTCAAAGTTGCTCCTGTCAAGATTGTCTTTGAAAAGTGCACTGTGTAGATCAAAGGTTAGACTGCAAAGTCTGTATAGTCTGATCTTAATCTACACTGACTTCAAAAGCCATTAATGGCATGTTGTTAAAGGTGCTTTAAGGTTAATTTCTTGCCAGCTGACAAAATTTTCAAGGAATTGCTTATGGCAAACAGCTACTTCTGTTCCATCAATTTTTCAAACCTTATTTCATGTCATTTTCTCTCGTTTCAATTTTATTCTTATTTTATGCGTACACATATCAAAATAATTTGTTAATACTTACAATTTTAGTTGTCTTTACTTTTTACCAGACAAGAAAACTTTACCTTGGTCCAAATTGAGAGCTTTTGCGGATGACGAAATTAATATAGCTCATTCTGTCAGATTTGTTTTCATTTGGATAGAAAACATGATAGAAAAAGAGGAAAATGCTGGCTGTGAGCATTTTCTCCTTGTCTCAAATAGTTTCAAAAACCTTTTTTCCCAGGGTTTAATATTAAAAGTCTGGATTTTTTGGTATCAGATTAAAAGAAGTATAATGCAGTAAATGCAGTATAATGCAGTAAAGGGTTATATCACTAAGTAGAATGACTTAATACAATTTCGGTTGACTAACATCAGTTGGATAAAGGGTAATCACCCAGGAATGCCAATCCTGTAATATCAGGGATTTGTGGATGGACTGATGTAAAATTTTTCCTTAATCGTTCTAAATCAAGTATGCTCAAACCAAATGTAAAACTATCACTTGAAACAATAAAAACTCATGTTTTTTGTCTACTGAGCTTTTGAAACTTCAACAGGCTTCTAACTGCCAATATGTGAAGCCTACATTGATTCCTCATGATTTCGAGTGTTTAAAATTTGGACAAATTTAAAATCTTGTTGCTTGGTAAAGAGTTGATACAGGCAGGACTGTCTCTCAGGTTATACTGAACATTAGCTTAATCAGACAGCCATTGATCGCTCCGGGAATTACAGGCCTCTCAAATCAGGTAGTCTGGTGTTCAAAACCTCAGCCACCATTCTTTCAGGTAGATCATATTAATTTTGTGGGGGGAACAATACTATGATAGGAAATACTCTATTGATCTGATTTTATATTTAAAGATCAAGAATTCAAGGTAGCTATTAAGATTTTTATGATCTCACCAAATTCATAAAATGATTTATATCTGAATTAAGCTGGTATTCATCAGTAAAGAAGAAAGCCAAAAGAAAGAAAAAAATTACTTTAAGAGGTATTTCCTAAATGAGCTACAAAGCCTTTGAAGGTAATTTTTGAATTTTGCACCATGGTTTCACAAAGACTTGTGGGAATGTCACATGATCAATAACACATGTCCATTATGAGAATTCCTATTCAAATTGATATGATGACGATATGCCTGATGTAATAAAAATGTAGGGAGTTTCCCCTTGCGAACTGACCATCCTTTCACTTAAACGCTGAAACTGCACCTGTTTACTAAATATAGAGTATATTTTATATGATTGCGAAGAAAAATATATCTAGCTGTATTTAATGGTGTTTTACAATAAATTTTTCTTACAGAATAAAAACTGAATAGCCCCCTTTAAATCAAAGAAAAAAACTGGTGTGCAAGTGGGTTTGTTAACATTCACCACATTGATTTTTACTTCTGAATGAGTGCAAAAATCTCGGCACAACACAGTTTGTCAAATTAATCAAAAATATAGTTTAAACATCTGTCTGTTAGCATTAACAATGATTAATATGTACAATTGGATAAATCACCTAAATCCTTTAATCTTTGCAAACTGTCATCAAGAAATCAAGTCTTGTGCCAAATGTTTATATTGAGCATACTTAGTGTGTTTTTACCGTTTAATAAACAAAATGGGGCTTAAAATCAACACAACTATCTCCTATTGCAACAACGAAGAGTGATTAAAGTGCTCAAAGATGGTTGAATAGGAGTATTGTATAAATTTACCCAAGATCCTATGCATATAGATTCAAGATAACCTTCCATGCTAACATATTTATTTGTTTTCTACTCTCTGATATCTCAAGTTATTCTTGTCAAAACACTATCAAAATTGATATACAGAATGACAACATAGTATCATCTCTTTAACCTTTATCACACAATCCTCAATTTTTAACGACCCCGAGAAAAAAGGCTTTTGAAAACATTGTAGGAAAAGGAGAAAATGCTGGTAACCAGCATTTTCTCCTTTTCCTACAATGTTTTCTACTTATTTGAAGACAAATTCCATCATTTGAGCCACATTTAATTAAATTTTGTCATCTGCAAATGCACTGAATTTTCGTAAGTCTAAACCTTTCTTGTACAGAGTTACACTGTTAGTTGTTTGATCCCTGCAGTCATCATACTGTGACTGTAATATATGTACTGATTCCCCTAAACTGTTGCTGTCATCTTCTCTTTACCAAGCATCCATACCGAAAGCACCTGCAGGCAACACATCAAATATGGTCTAAATGATTGGTCTTTGAAAGGTCCTCTTACATGGGGTCATCAGAATAACAAATTGTTTGGTAGAGGGATATTCACCATTGAGCATTTATAATCTAACCTGTCATATGTAGGAATAAGATTCAAAGCATAAAGACGGCAGCATCTTTTCATACAATTAGCCCTTTTTCAAATGACAAATTTAAGACTTGTCCATATTGAAAGCATTTGCAGATGATAAAATAAAAGTGACTCAAAAACTGAAATTTGCTTTTGGAAGGGTAGAAAACATTGTGGGTATAGAAGAAAATGCTGGTTACCATCATTTTCTTCTTTACCCAAAATGTTTTCAAGCATGCTTATGAGAGAATCTATAGATATTTCAGAATCATTTCTGATTAACAAATAATGATGCAAGCAATCTGACTGGTTAGCATTATGCCTTTACAACTGCTTTTAATATAGTTCTAACAAGATTCAAGAAACATGAATGCGCATTTCCAAGATTGTCCCCCTTTTTTTTTTCCTTGGCCTACCAAAAGATACAGAAATATGGAAAAGAAACAATGCTATGAATCAGTAAGCCAAAAAATATGTAAAAAATTCAGTAAGGCTAAAATTATATGCAATTAAACCTTCTTTTTCAACAATTATTACCAAAAATCCTTATTGTTGACAGTTCTAGAAACCAATGCTTAACCTGAAGTCATGCCTGACAAGAAATGAGCAAATATTTAGAGCTCAATTTGTAGGGAAAACAAGAGGGCCAAGATGGACCTGGCTCGCTCACCTGAATTTTTGAGAGAACCATAGCCAATTTTTTTTGTTATTCCAAAACTTTTTCTTCAATAACTTCAATAAAAAAAACAAGAGCACCGCATGCGGGTGCCAACGATTGGCTGTTGGGTGCTGGGTAGAAAGTTAAAATTCTAAGTTGAAAAAAGGGCATAATTTGGCACCAAAGGATCATATCTGTGAAATTATTTCAAAATCTGACCAGTGGTTTCATAGAAGAAGAATTTTTAAGAATTTCTTCATGTCTGTATAGTGCAAATAGCCCCCCACCACCACAGCCATGTTTCTTGACGGATCAAAATTTCGCGAACACTTTTTCAAAAGGGGCATCCAAGGGACATTTCTGTGAAATTATTTCAAAATCTGATGAGTGGTTTAAGAGAAGAAGAATTTCAAAGAATTTCTTTAAGTCTATACAGTGCAAAGAGCCACCCCCCCCCCCCCCCCCCCCACCACAGCCATGTTTTTCAACGGATCAAAATTTGCAAACAACTTTTAAAAAGGGTCACCCAAGGAACATTTCTGTGAAATTATTTCAAAATCTCACTAGCGGTTTCATCAGAGACTTTTAAAGAATTTCTAAAAAAAATTCCATTTGGTTGCCATGGCAACCAGAGTTTTTGATTGAATCAAATTCTGTGAACAACTTTTAAAGAGGACCTTCCAAGGAACATTCCAGCCAAGTTTGCTCCAAATTGGGCCAGCGATTTAGGAGGAGATGATGTTTAAAGAATTGTTGACACCGCACGAGTGCAAAGAGTCCCCCCCCCCCACCACGGCCATGTTTTTCGACGGATCAAAATTTTGCAAACAGTTTTTGAAAAGGGTCACCCAAGGAACACTGTAAAATTATAATTCAGAATCTGACCTGCCGTTTCAGAGGAGAAGATTTTTAAAGAATTTGTTAGAAAATTCCATTTGGTTGCCATGGCAACCAGAGTTTTTGATGGAATCAAATTCTGTGAACAGTTTTTAAAGAGGACCTCCCAAGGAACTTTTCTGCCAAGTTTGGTTGACATTGGCCCAGTGGTTTAGGAGGAGATGATGTTTAAAGAATTGTTGATGACGCATGACGGATGACGGGCGACGGTCACAGGGTGATCATAAGAGCTCCCCTTGAGCAAGTTGTTCTCAGGTGAGCTAAAAAAAAATGCCGAGACTGCTGCAAGAGACTGCTGTCATGTACTCTGATGAATTTTGTTAACAATAACTTGTACCTTGTTAAGCCTTTACCGCATAATACCAAGTTTCAATGACCCTGAAAAAGAAGGCTTTTGAAAGCTTTGTGGGAAAAGGAGAAAATGCTGGTAACCAGCATTTTCTTCTTTTCTCACAATTCTTTCTACCCTTTCAAAGTGAAATCCAATCATTGGAAGAAGCATTTAACATGTCATCTGCAAATGCTTTAAATTTTGACCAGTGTAAAATTTTGCAATGGTTAGGGGTTAACGGTGCTTTTCTTTTAGGTAATTTATTTCTGGCAAACAAATAACAGACTCTTGTTAGTGTCTTTAACCCTTTATCACACAATCCTGAGTTTCAACGACCCTGAGGGAGAAGCCGTTAAAAAACATTGTGGGAAAAGAAGAAAATGCTGGTTACCAGCATTTTCTCCTTTTCTCACAATGTTTTCTACCTTACCAAAGTCATCTGAGCCACATTAAGATTTTCGTCTACAAATGCTGTCAATTTGGAGAAGTCTACATTTTCGTTTTGTGATAAAGAGTTAATCACATATTTCAGATATACCATAGAAAAACTAGACAGGGTCATCTTTCTCACCCACACTGTAGGCCACACATAATTATAACTAATTAAACCAAGAAAAAGGTACGGTTTTGCCCTTTGGGACAAGTTTAAACCATTAGAGCTCAATATTGACATACAATGTTTGTATTTGAGATGTATTCAAGACTTGAACATTAAGTAAATTTACACAGTGAAACTGATGGTCTCGTAAAATTCAACATCGCTCAGGCTTAAGCGACTAAATCCACAAACAAGGGCCTTTTCGAGGGCCAAACATGGGCTCATCGTAAGACCTCGTTCTCCAACATTACATCAACTCATTTAAAAAATAAATAAATTCAATCCTTCTACCTTTTGCTTTAGTCAAGTCTTTTCACAATCTTGTATCTTTTCCACACAATTTGTAATATCCCATATGTAGAATTCACAGTTTTTGAAAACATTAAGGAAAAAAGATTGCCGATTTTTTTTTTTCAAATTATCCCAGAATTTCAAAACAATGTATAAAGACTAATTTTTTTCTCCTCTACTTTTCAATTAACAATATCTTTGTCATGTAGCAAAATCATTTTATGAAACTAATCCATATTATACAAATCCTAAGGTGAGAACAGCATCTCAGAGTTGTATGCTTTCTTTCAACAAAAATCCCACAAATAAAGTAGTATTACCCTTCCAACCATTTTGGATTAACAAATTACCATACAGACTTAACTGAATCCTCAGAATGCGAAATCAACCAAACAGGCAATTTCAATCTTGAAACAAGATCTTTTGTCCAGAATATCTCAGCAAAGCCCACAATATAATTATAATATTACCAAAGATCAGAATGCATGTTTTGTGCTGTATAATCCTGATCTACACTGGCTGCAAAAGCACATAAAGTTAAGAAAGGCCTTTTAGGGATTTAACAAACCAAAAGCTATTACAAAATTAACCAAATAATGAATATTTCAGGAAGTGAAACTACCATTTTTCAGCAGTATGGAAAACAGGAGCTATGGGGTAACTACTTATTGCAAGCAATTCCTCCTTTTCCCACACAGTTTTGAATAGCATTCAACTATAGGGGCATATAAAGAAGTATTTGTAGAGTAATGGGTTAATTAATTCAAAGTTCCCATTTTTCCCATAAACTAGGACTGTTTACTCAAGGCTAAAGGAGAGAAGTGGCTAAACAAGAACCTTTTGTTGACATGGCTTGCCAAACTTTCCCTTTTTCAAAAATCAAATATTTAAACATCATTGTACAGTTCATAACACTTCTTTTTTTCCACCAATCAATGCCTAGCATGATGGTAGATGCCAAAAATTTAAGACAACTTAAACTCAAAGATAAACATTAACGCAGTTTAGCGTCACGTAAAAATACACACGCTGTACTAGATTCTGACCCAATCCACCCACCCAACTCTCAATATATATTATTAGCTACATGCTTTCATGTCCTTAGTGATAACAGCTCATGTCCAAATTGAAAGAATTTGATGATGATGCTGTAAATGTGTCTGAAATAATGAGATTTGTCTTTGAATGATTTGAAAGGGTAGAAAACAATATGGAAACAGGAGGACATGCACGTTTTAGAAAACTGTCTTCCTCAGGACCATTAACCCTTTACCACACAATGACGCCTTTTAACGCCCCTGAAGAAGAGGCCTTTTGAAAACATTGTGGGAAAAGGAGAAAATGCTGGTAACCAGCATTTTCTCCTTTTCCCACAAAGTTTTCAACCCTATCAAAGAAAAGTTGCGTCATTTGAGCCACTATGAAATTGTTGTCTGCAAATGCTTTCAATTTGGATAGGTCTTAAATTTTGCCGTGTGGTAAAGGGTTAACTCATGGGATTGTTTGGTAAAAAGCAAAAAAAAAATTGCAAAAATAAAACTTAAGGTTTATTTTCATTCTAAATAAAGTCTGGCTGTATACCAAATTCTCATTTTTACAATAAAAAATATTGTAGACAAAATCATTAAGTCAAATGAAAAATGGAAATACATGTAATAACATTAACTACATAATTATGGTTTAACTCCTTACCAAACAATCTTGCATTTTCACAACCTGGAGGAAGAAGCCTTTTGAAAACATTGTAGGAAAAGAAGAAAATGCTGGTAACCAGCATTTTCTTCTTTTCCCACAATGTTTTCTACCCTATCAAAGACCAAAATCCTCATCTGGGCTACTTTCAAGTTGTCTTCTGCATAATATGCTTTCAATTTGGACAAGTCCAAAATTTTCTTGTTTCATAAAGGTTTAACCCTTTACCAAACAATCCCAGGTTTTCACGACCCTGAAAGAGAATGCTTTTGAATACATTGTGGGAAAAGGAGAAAATGCTGGTAACCAGCATTTTCTCCTTTTCCCACAATGTCTTCTGACCTATCATAGACCTATCATAGATAGAAACAATCATTTTGGCAACATTTAATTTTTCGTCTGCAAATGCTTTCAGTTTGGTTTAGTCCAAAATTTGTCATTTGGTAAAGAATTAACTCTTTACCAAACGACAATATTTTGGGCTATACCAAATTGAAAGCACTTGCAGACGACAAAATAAATGTGGCTGAAAAATTAAAACATATTGTGAGAAGGGTAGAAAACATTGTGGGAAAAGGAGAAATTGCTGGTTACCAGCAATTTCTCCCTTTCCTACAATGTTTTCAAAAGGTTTCTTCTTTAGGGTCGTTAAAACTCGGGATTTTGTGGTAAAGAGTGAAGGTAACTCTGCAACATATGATCACAGAATCATCGTAACAGTCATGCACCAATCAAAGGTGTAACACCTGTAACTCTTAACCAAACAACAAAACTTTAGAGATATCCAAATTAAAAGCATTTGAAGGCGACAAAATAACTAATGCTCACAAATTGAAATTTGTTTTTGAAAGGGCAGAGACATTGTGGGAAAAAGAGAGAAATACGAGCTACCAGCATTTTCTCCTTTTCCTACAATATTTTCAAAAGCCTTCTTCCACAAGGTTGTTAAAACTTGGGATTGTGTGGTAAAGGGATAACACACAATATGCATGTGTTTAGTGAGAAAAACACTGAGCACCACATGCAGGTGCCAACGTTCGGCTGCAACAGCTTGATTTTGAGTTAGCTAAATTTTAAAATTCTGAGTCAAAAAAGGTTCAAAAACTGTCTCAAAAATATTTTGATAGATACCTGCACCATCTGTATGGGTTTCCCTTTTGATCGTTAACAACTAGTGCAAGTTTGAAGAAATTATCTTCAGTAATAATAGAGCTATCACATTATGTCAAAGTTTTTGCATGACGTCGGCAACGCAGATAACGATGCCAAGGCTAAGACAATAACTTGTTGTTTTCTTCAAAAACAGCAAATCTAAAAATGGAAAACTGTTAAATATGCTTTTTGTCACACAAAGTCATGTTATTATCATCATAAAGTATAAGTCTAGATCAAGGAGCATTAAGATTTTAAAACTCTGTTTATAACCTTGCAAAAGACACAAAAATAGAAATAACTGAAGGAAACAGAAAAATATGTATACTTCAAGATGGACAGAAAACAAAACAATGATGGAAAAGAGGCCATTGTTTTCAATAAGCAATAGCTATTGTTCAATTTCTCTCAATGTTTACCAAAGCTGCTCATGTAATACAAAATTACTCTCTTTTCAGTGAAGGAAGGGAAATAACTCCATTTAAAATAATTTTCTCTCGCAAATTGTTTGTAATCATTAAATTCTTTTATCACTAGTATTAAATTTACTTTGAAGTTGGTGATTACAGGGTTACTAATGATGCTATCCATCCACCCTTTACCACACAATCCCGAGTATTAACAACCCTGATGGAGACGGCTTTTAAAAACATTGCAGGAAAAGGAGAAAATGCTGGTAATCAGCATTTTCTTTTCCCACAATGTTTTCAAGCCTTTTAAAGCCCAATTCCAGATTTTGAACCGGATCAACTTTGTTGTCTGCAAATGCTTTGGATTTAGAGAGGTCAAAAATATTGTGGTGTGGTGAAGTGTTAAATCTTTAAGTGTTAAAACAGTCCTGAGTTTTAACAACCCTGAGAGAGAAAGCTTTTGAAAACATTGTGTGAAAGGAAGAAAGTGCTGGTAACAAACCTGAGAGACAAAGCTTCCGAAAACATGGTGTGAAAAGGGGGAAATGCTGTAAACCAGCATTGTCTCCTTTCACACAACGTTTTCTGCCCTATCAGAGAACTTAGAATCAATTATACAAATGCTGCATTTGTCCTCTGCAGATGTTTTGAATTAGGTAGACCATAATATCTGTCATTTAGGAAAGGGTACAGACTGATTAGTT
This sequence comes from Hippopus hippopus, assembly GCA_946811185.2. Lineage (NCBI taxonomy): Eukaryota > Metazoa > Mollusca > Bivalvia > Cardiida > Cardiidae > Hippopus > Hippopus hippopus. Next base: position 21,799,378 of record OX328097.1, read on the forward strand.
CTGACATAACTGTGAGACATCATTTTTGAGAGTGGAGCATGATGATAAGCCTTCGACAACCAAAGAGAATAAATGAACCTTTTTAGTCAGCAGGAAAGATCAAATTATTGCAGTTTTAAGTCTGTTTGTCCATAAAATCTGTTTGTGCAGATTCAAGATCTGATTGTGTGGTTTTTTTTCTGCTGTCTGCTCTTGAATTTGGCTTCTTTAAATATGATATATTAATATAAAATGCTTTGATTCCTAAATCAAAATAGCAAATTAATCTAAATGTAGCACCGTTTTGTTAAAAAAAATATATTTCATACTTCAAACTTGTTTTCAATGACATTTTGATATGACATAAAATCAGATTTAACAGACCATCATCACACTTCTATAAAGCTATTTGCATTTTACAGATGAATGGAAATACAACACTGCAGAACATTATTCTGGTCGGTACGAATTAATCAACCATGTCAAAAAATAGTGCAAACAAGTGCCCCCTACTTCAAATCAACCTCCTCGCAAATCTGTGTTCATGGATACAACACTTTTCTACTACCTCTGCAGCAAGTATTTTTTTAAAAGTTTCACACAGGCTGATTACCATAGTTTATTTTGTGTTGCTGTTCTCTGATGTAATAATGCATTTCTGTTAAACAATATCAAAAGAGTCCAATGTTCTATTACAGCACTTGCTTTTGCAAAACTTATCAGAACCTTTCAGAAGCTGCCGCAGAGGTTAGCAGGGAAAAGAATGAATCAAGTGCACCCCTGTGCATTTCAAACTCACCGTGGAGAATCAGGGGGTACCGGCACAAATCGTACGTTGACAGCATCACTCTGTCAGATTGAAAACGTCAAGAATCATATTTTCATGAAATTCTAATTAGACTTTTCAAAACGGTAATGGATTGTTTGCTAATTTAGATGAAATCAGTGATTCTTATTATTTCTGAATTAATTGTCAATTATAGCTGAACTCTTTTAATGGAGATAAATGCTACCTAAGGGTTCCTTTCACCCTTCAGCATACAAATATGACTTTTCATACCCCTGCAGTCGCCAGCTTCTGAAATCAATGAGGGAATATGAGCAAATGCTTGTTACATGCAATTGCTTTGCTTTAATTCCTTACCACGGCAAAATTTTAGACCTATCCATATCGAAAGCATTTGTAGACGACAATTCCATAGTGGCTCAAATGATGCAATTTTTCTTTGATAGGGTAGAAAACATTGTGGGAAAAGGAGAAAATGCTGGTTACCAGCATTTTCTCCTTTTCCCACAATGTTTTTAAAAAGGCTTCTTCCTCAGGGTTGTTAAAAGTCGTCATTGTGTGGTAAAGGGTTAAACAATGTTGTCTGTACCATTCAAAAAAGATGTTTGCCTTACCTGCAGATGTTTCTGTTTGTGTCACTTTTGGAACTTAGTATACATCTTAAAGAAGCTGTATATTTATCGAATAAAGTAGGCAAAATCTAATCTTTGTGAACTGATTGTGATAGTAAGGTTGATGAAGACTACTGACCAAAGGAACAGTTGCTCCCTGCAGCATTTGCCTTCTGCCAATATTTTCACCTGGACAATTACATTTGCTTCACTTGCTATAAAGCAGGTTATGGATGTCCATTCTCTGTTTTTCCTGTGAAACTTCTCATCTTGCTAGTCATGGGCAGGATGAAGTGGAACTGGTGCTCACATAATTATAGTTTACAGGTCCCTGTGACAGCATTTTTTGTGTCATACTGTTTTCTTTCTTTCTTTCTCTTTCTCTCTCTCTCTCTCTCTCTCTCTCTCTCTCTCTCTCTCTCTTTCTTTTCTTCTTTCTTTCTTTCTTTTTCTCTCTCTCTCTTTCTCTCTCTCTCTCCCTCTCTCTCTCTATTGCTTTCTTTCTTTCTTTCTTTCCTTTGGATTACTCTAAAATTCCATTATTTTGTATATAGTTAAAAAAAGCCATTCTCCTGCAGAAGCAAACCCAGAGGCTTTTGTCAAAGGGTAAACAATCAAGAGGATTAGACCTTAAACATTGGACCACCAAATAAAACCAACAGATATTTTCAGTCTAGAAAAAAAACACAATTAAGTGAAGTTGCAAGTTTGCCTTTGTCTATAGTGTTTCAGCCAAGCAGACAGTGTAGATCAAAGATCAGACTGCACATTTTGTGCAGTCTGATCTTGATCTAAACTGGCTGCAAAGGAAACTATGGTTTTGACTGGCTCTTTGAAGGTTAATGTCGGCAAAATTATGGATTTTTCAAAGCTCGCAATATCCTGTCACTGGTCATAAACCTTGTGGAGGGCAGATTTTATTCTCCCTCTGTAAATATTATAAACAGTTGAAATATACAAGGTTAAAGATAGACGGCGTGCTTCAAAAGCTCCCATATTACTTTAGCCATCCTTTTGGGACCGTCTTGAACCCCTTGTGGTTTCTTTAACTCTTCACCAAAGGACAAAATTTTAGACTGGTCCAAATTGAAAGCATTTGCAGACGACAAAATAAAAGTGACTGAAAATTTGAAATTTCTTTTGGGAAGGGAAGAAAACATTGTGGGAAAAGGAGAAAATGCTGGTTACCAGCATTTTCTCCTTTTCCCACAATGTTTTCAGAAGGCTTCTTTCTCAGGGTCGTTAAAAGTCGGGATTGTGTGGTAAAGGGTTAACCCATAAAGCACTTTTCACAACTAAAGATACTTTTTGTTGACAGTGTATTTAATCAAGATCAGACTGTAATAAAAATGTAGTCTGATCTTTGATCTACACTGTCCTAGTTTATTTCCAGAGACCTAATGGACTACAGCCATCATAATACTGCAATTAATCGTTGTCGTATATACAAAACTAAAAAATGTCTGTTGGGTTAATTTGGTGTGGTTAACCCTTCACCACACCAAGTTTATATGACCTTCAGGACTGAATGATTAATTGATTGTATGGTGTTTAATGCCATTTTCAACATTCTTTCAGTTATATTGCAGCAGCCAGTGCACCTGTCCATGCTTTCCAGAAGTTTCTTTTACCAGTGTACTCCGCACAATATTCTTTCCAAGCCATTGGCTGCTTTCCCACAAAACCATCGTTGTAACAATGATTAAGGCTGAGAGAGAAATGAATCTTGTCTCAATGGCTATCATCAATCTTTGGAAAGAAATTGGCTGAGCTGGGGATCGAACCAGTGACCCCCTGTTCTTTAGTCCTGTAAGCTACCAACTGCACTACTGGGGCTTAGCTTGAACTTCAGGAAAAGGCCTTTTAAAAACATTGTGGGAAAACAAGAAAATGCTGGTTACCAACCTTTTCTCATTTTCGGACAATTTTTTCAAACAACTAAAGACAAATTTCATCATTTGAACTACATTTATTTCGTCATCTGCAAAATTTAATGCTTTCAATTTGGACAAGTCCAAAATTTTGTCGTCTGGTAAAGAGATAAAACATTACCTCATCCAGACATTTCTTTCCATCTTACAACTGACTATTTTTGAGAACACTGTTGGCAAAAGAAGATAATGCTTGTAACAAGCAATTTCACATTTTCCATGATGTTCCCACACATACATACATTCATGATTTAAATCTCAACTCATATTACCAGTAATCATCTATTTTTTACAAAAATATTTTTAAATTTTTCTGATGTAAATTTTACTGTATTTCAAAAGGTGAGCTCAGTGACAGAATAAACTCTTAATTTTCCCTTTACAAATTTTTTCATATATACACCATCATGGCATTAAAAATAAAATGTGACAAACAGAGAAATCACCTACAAAGAGCACTCAAAGTACTTCAAATACCCTCTTATTGATTCATTTCAGAATAAGGGTCACCTCAAATAGCAAAATAAATTCTTCATCTTCTATAAATATTCAGCTATCTGTCTTGGCCCTAGATGAATTTCGTTTCTTGTACAAAATTGTACTTGAGCTTTGCAAAGAAGCTATCAAGAACATGCTACCTTTGACACCAGGTTTTGACCTTGACCTTTGAGTCTGGTGTCTGAAACTTCTGCAGTGTACATTGTCTTGTCAAGGTGCACAAATGAGTGAAATATTTTCAAATTCAGACATGAGGACAACCGGTTCAAAAGATATGGAGCTGACACAATTCATGAGCATGTGACCTTTGACTACACCCTGCTGTGACCTTGACCTTGCAGCTTGGTGTCTGAAATTTCTACTCTGCAAGTCATCCCATAAAAATGCACACACATACAACATATTTTCAAAATTGACAAGGGATCCAAGAGATAGAGAGGTAATACAAAACTGCACACAGACAGACAAACAGGTAGATAGACAACTGGGCCAAACCACAATATGTCCAATCTTGCATATAAAAAGCATTCCTGTTTACCAAATAGAAGCTATAATCTTGTTCAAATAGACCAAGGAGCCATATATAACACTCAAGCTCTGATTTATAGATACTTTGATGGGAACAAATACTTGCTGGACCTTTGACCTTTCTCAGATGTACACACTTGATGCAATCTTCTACAACTTGTGATCTACATGAAAAACAGCTTACCACACATATTTTAATTATTAAAACTCTTTACCACATAATCCTGAGTTTTGACGACCCAACCTTAAAAAGAGGGCTTTTAAAAACATTGTTGGAAAAGGAGAAAATGCTGGTAACCAGAGTGTTTTCCACCCTACGAAAGACAGAAATCATCATTTGAGTCGTATTTAACTTGTCTTCTGCAACAAAAGCTTTCAATTTAAGCAAGCACTTAATATGTCATGTGGTATAGAGATGATGATCAGTTTGCAAGCTTTTTAGGTCTTGCAGCAGACCTTTTTCAAGGAAGTTGTTGGTAATGAAGAATTTCTCTTTTTCCACAAACATTCTATATGTGTTAAAATACTCAACCTCATTTCAAATTGATAATTCCGCAATCACACAACATACAAAAAAATCGAAAATCTCTCTGAATTAATAACATTTGCACATGACAAACTATGTGTAAATCAGATTGTGAGATTGAAAGAGTAGAAAACATTATGGGAAATGAATACAGTGCTGTTTATCAGTGTTTTCTCCTTTTCCCACAATACTTTCAAAAAGCCCTCTTCCTTCAGGTCCAAAAAACTTGGAAATGTGTGGAGATGGTTAAAAGTTTTCTGCCAAAGATATACAGGAGGAAATAAGATTCTTTACCAAGCAACAAAATTTTGGACTTGTGCAAATCCGAAGCATAATATGCAGATGAGAAATTAACTGTGTATCACATGGTGGGATTTGTCTATGAAAAATTAGAAACCAATTTCGGAAAAGGAGAAAATGCTGGTTACCAGCATTTTCTCCTTTTCCAAAATTGTTTTTCGAAGCTGTCATTAAAACATGGGATTGTGAGGTAAAGGGTTAACAAATGATTTCATCCCTTTCTGAAGTTTTGGTAAAAGGCTTTTAAAACTTTTTAAACAAGGTACCGGTAATAAGCATTTTCTCCTTTCCACACAGTATTTTTTTTTCCTTTCAGCAACAAAATTCCACTTGATGAGCCACAATCGATATCACAGATCTGCAGATGCTTTCAATATAGACAACAGAAAATTATGTGTCGCCCGTGGTTGTGAGGTACAGCTCCGCCTTGTAACCATAAGGTCCCGAGTTTGATACCCTGGAGTAGGTATCAACTTTGGGATTTTTAATTGGCCCACACATTCAGCGCAAGTACTAGTGTAGTTACCAGGAAGCAGAATTGAGAGAGATTAGTAAAAGTTGTAAGAACTTGATTCTCAATCGATGTAAAATAAATTCATTTTAACTAATATAGACAAGACGAGAAATGAGTTCACAGATCTTTTAACCCTTTACCAAACAATCCCAAGTTTTAACGACCCTTAGGAAGAAGAGTTTTGAAAACATTGTGGGAAAAGGAGAAATTATTTGTAACAAGCAATTTCTCCTAATCCTACAATGTTTTCTATCCATCAAAGAATGTCTGCTCATTTGTACCAACTTCATATTAAATTTTGTGGTCTGCAGATGCTTTCAATTTGGACAGGTCCAAAATTTGTCATTTGGTGAAGGGTTAAAAGGTCATAAAAAAAGTTACCTGTAGGTTCTTGTCTGTTCCCCCATCAGCATCCAGTTGTTTCTGGTAATGCAGAAGTTCTGCTTCCAATTTTCTACACTGAAATAGAAATATATAGAGGATATTTTTTACGGTGAAAGATCGAAATTTATTTCATCGAGTGAACATAATTGGTAATATTTTGCCACTCGTGAAAATATTACCAATGATGTTCACGAGATGAAATAAATTTCGATTTTTCACTGAAAAAAAAAAAAACAAGTATTCTATCTATTTCATGCTTTTAACCCTTTCTGGGGGGAACTTAATCAAAATCCAGTACAGTTCTTTTCGGTTATTCTCCATGGCATACCCCCTCCGCATAACAATGCATTACAATATTACGTCAAGCGCGAGAAATGTAAGGTAAATTACATCATATTTCTATCTGGTTGTGAGGCATGCGCATTTTACCTAGGTAACTAGTGCGCAGGAATGACTGTTTTTGCCTTCGATTGAAGAGTTAGGATATAAAAATCGGTATTTTCACTAGCTGTAACCATGAAATATCAAAAAATATTTCACCGATATTTCTCGATAACCTACCGGAAAGCATGAAATAATAGCCTATCATCACCTGCTTTATTTATAGCATTGCTGCAGTAGCGATGGCACTATATTTGAGCCATGCTGAAAGAACAGGGTTTAATGTATCTCTGTGATCCATAATACCAAGCAAGTTATCACATGATCATGGATTGATAAATTCCATTTTGTCAAACAACCAACTGAATCCTGAGGTAGAATAGTCCTTGGACATGCATAAAATATACCAAAAGCAAAAAGTTTCGACACAGGTCAGCCTGCACAGAATGGGCAGTCTGACTGGGTCAATAAATCTTGCAGATGCATTAACCCTTTACCAAACAATCCCTGGTTTTAACAATCCTGAGGAAGAAGCCTTCTGAAAACACTGTGGGAAAAGGAGAAAATGCTGGTTACCAGCATTTTCTCCTTTTCCCACAATGTTTTCTACTCTTCCAAAGTCAAATTTCAATTTTTCAGTCACATTTATTTTGTCATCTGCAAATGCTTTCAACTTGGACCAGTCTATAATTTTGTTGTTTGGTAGTTAAACCCTCTTTTCATAGAGCATGACTCATTTCAATTGGCTTGCAAATTATGACTATGTGCCTCTGCATGACTATTGTTTTATCATTGTTATTATAGGTCTAAATATTTAACAATAATTCAATATTTTGTTGTTTTCATGAACATTGGCAAGTTCTGATAGGCTGAAAAAATTTTTTCATAGCTCCATGAAAAAAAAACAAGCAGTGCCGGAACTACTTTTGCAGTCAAACTAATGTAAACAAACATGTATACAAGATTTCATAATGTTTTTCTTTCTGATTTTATATCCAGTCTGAATTTCAGATTGCTAGATAAATTCTTTTTCTCTGAATACTGAAAAAAATATCCAACAGTCAATTTAAAGAGAGAGCTTAAATCTTACTGTCACTTTGCTGGGTTCTAACAATCTTATTTTTAACTTACTTCTAGCGTATTGAACTTCTAATAATAAATCTACTAAATCTGCAAATGTTCAATACTATAATGACGTCATGAATTACGTCATTTTTACGTCATAAGCAAGCAGTTTTACTGTGCTATGAAATATCAATGAAATGGACATTAAATAAATACGCAATTTTGGATTTAGAAAAAAAAAGCAGTTAGGGTAGTATTATTTAAGTGCATATTTGTTGTCTGTGATATTGAATTACAAGGAATGAAGAGAATTTTTTTTTGTTTTCATGGAGGTATGACAAAAAAACCTAATCACACTTTTAGTGTGATTAGGTTTTTTTTTTCATACCTCCATGAAAACAAAAAAAGTTCTCTTCATTCCTTAAATAATTCACACAACTGCAAGTAAAAAATAGTCTGTCAAAATTTGAAATATTTAGACCATTCTCTGTGAAAGAGGGTTTAATGAATCTTCAAAAAATATCCATCTAGAAATAGGTGTGTCAGAGACACGGATGCCCCCGCTAAATGGTATTGGTCACAGATATGTCATATGAGAGAATCAGTAGGTATTACAGAAAATTGTTGTTCTGGATAACAGCTTAGACAGGGTTAAGAAGGTTTATTATATATATATAGCCAAGCAGATAAAAGATTATTTATACCTGATAAAAAAATTGAGGACTGGTCCAAGTTGAAAGCAATATGCAGACAATAAATTATATGGTTTGTATTGCATATGGTAGAAAACTTTGTGAGAAAAAGAAGAAAATGCTGGTTTTGAGCATTAACATCTTTTTATTCAGCGTTTTTCTTAATCTTTCAACTGAAGGTTACTTATACTCAGGATTATGAAGATCTTAACTTGAGGAATGAGAGTGAGAAATATAGCAATAATAATTACTTTGTTGGACTTCCTCTATGAGACAGGAACAAATTGAATCGAATATTATCACACTGGACTATAGTTGAAGGGTAGGTTGCAGCCTCAATATTCTCTGGCATAGTTCTTTGGATGAGTCTTTTTAAAAACCAAAACTGTATCTTCATATCACAATTCTGGTGAGCAGGATGTAAAACTGGGTTGAACAGTCAATTTAAGCATTTGACCTGCAACTGTGACCTTGACCTTGGGCGTATCGAAACAAACTTTTCGCATGACACTAGTACTTGTTAAGGAGAACAAATGTGCGAAGTTTTTTTGAAATCCATTGATAAATGTAGAAGTTATGCTCCGGACAAGGTCAATTTAAACATTTGACCTTCAACTGTGACCTTGACCTTGGGCGTATCGAAACAAACTTTTTGCATGACACTAGTACTTGTTAAGGAGAACAAGTGTGTGAAGTTTTTTGAAATCCATTGATAAATGTAGAAGTTACGCTCCGGACAAGGTCAATTTAAACATTTGACCTTCAACTGTGACCTTGACCTTGGGCGCATCGAAACAAACTCTTCGCATGACACTAGTACTTGTTAAGGAGTACAAGTGTGCAAAATTATTTTGAAATCCATTGATAAATGTAGAAGTTATGCTCCGGACAAGAATGGGACACACACACTAACGCACACACGCACTACCACACTAACACACACACACACACAGAGACGGACACAGGTAACTCTATATGCCCTTCCGCCATTTCATGGTGGGGGCATAAAAAAGCAGTCAGTGCATGCTAACCTGGGTCAAAACTTTTAGCTGTTGGTCAATTTAACTGTATATCAAAGGACTAGTCTACCTCATGATTCAGTCGATTTTTAGACAAAATGGATTTTATGGATTTATAATACTTTATTATACTGCAAAGAAATTTCTCCTGATCTGATTGGATAATATGACCCGAACATATATATCACGTACACTGGCAAAACCAACGTAAAAGCAGTTTCCCTTTCGGGAGCCCCGTATACATGACTACACTTTCAACACAACATCCAAAATGGTGGCGTCGATCAAGATTTACATCAAGATTATGCACCAAACTGCACGTTTTTCCAAGGTTTCAGTGACGTCAGTTCCCAGTGACGTCAGTTTTCATTGAATTGGGGCACTCAGAAGGGAAATTCTACTTTGTCAGCGTACTCAATTTTTGAAACAAACAAAAAAAAACAGGTAAATTTCGCTTAACACACGTTGGAATGGTAAAATTTTGCAGTATAATAAATTCGTTGTACGGTCAGGTGGCAGGGGACTTGGAAACTTGTTCACGGCTGTGGTGAATAATGTCGCCACCTCGTCTTCTGCTCGGGATAACATGATTCACCACAGCTGTGAACAAGTTTCCAAGTCCCCTGCCACCTGACCGTACAACTAACAGTGGTGTCTAGCTTGATGTACATGTAATACATCAAGGAAATAAACTAACTCTTTACGAACAACAAAATTTTAAACTGTACCAAACTAAAAGCATTTGCATATGACAAATTAAAGGGTATTTTTTGATAAGGTAGACTACTTTGAGGGAAAAGGAGAAAAAACTGGTTACCAGCATTTGCTCCTTTTCTCACAATGCTTTTTCTAAAGCCTTCTTTTTCAGGGTCATCTTTTTTAGTGTCATTAAAAGTCAGAATTGTGTGGTAAAGGATTAAAGCCCTTTTTGCCAGAGCCCTACTAATTTCTAACTATGAACATGGGTTTAACTCTTTACCAAACAAGCCCTGGTTTTCACGACCCTGGGAAGAAAAGCTTTTGAAAACCTTGTAGGAAAAGGAGAAAATGCTGGTAACCAGCATTTTCTCCTTTTCTCACAAGGTTTTCTATCCTTTCAGAGACAAATTTCATAAATTGAGATACTTTTAATTTGTCGTCTGCAAATGCTTTCAATATGGACCATGAACATTGGTTTAACTCTTTACCAAACAAGCCCTGGTTTTCACGACCCTGGGAAGAAAAGCTTTTGAAAACCTTGTGGGAAAAGGAGAGAATGCTGGTAACCAGCATGTTCTCCTTTGCTCACAAGGTTTTCTATCCTTTCAGAGACAAATTTCATAAATTGAGATACTTTTCATTTGTCGTCTGCAAATGTTTTCATTATCGACCAGTCTAACATTTTGTCGTTTGGTAAAGTGGTAATCAGTGAATTCCATTCTTTGCTCTTATCAGGGTCTTCAGTAGCTCAGTGGTTACAGAGTTGAATTTGTTATATGTAATCCCTAGTTCAATCCAAGCAAACACCGATCATGAAGAGGGAGTGTCCTTGGTCTGGACAAGGGACTGCAGAGCCCTGACCCAATAATCAGGTAAAACCCAGAAGAGCCTGAATTAGTTAGCATTCACTGTATAGTGACTGAAATACTATTGAAAAGTACATAAAGGCATTAAATGCCTTTCAAACAACAAAGCAAATTGTTCTTTGCCAAAACACTTACTTTAGCCATTGCAACGTCTCTCTGATCCATGACAATCTGCATCTCTTCATTAGTTACCTCCCTTTGTCTCTGTCTCATCACCTCAATTCTGCGTAGCAATGTTGGGGATTCTTTCTCTGCTGGAGAGTCAGATTCCATCTGAGACAGTAATAAACTGATGTCCTGTAAAATAAATTCAAAATCTATCTTTAACCCCAAGCCACACAGTCCCGCATTTTAACAACCCTGAGAAAGACCGCTTTTGAAAACTTTGTTGGAAAAAGAGAAAATGCTGGTTACTAGCATTTTCTCCATTTCAAACAATGTTTTCTATCCTTCCTCAAAACAACTATTCCCTTTTGAGTTACATCTAATTTGTCACCTGCAAATGTTTTTCAATTTGGACAAGTCCAAAATTTTGTTGTTTGGTATAGGGATTAAGCACAATCTTGACTAGGTACCTTCATAGTAATTTTTTAGTATTTATCAGATAACTTAATATGTTGGACTGGTACTTTTCTAACTTCACTTAGCAAGTAATTGAATGGAAGAGCCCATTCGACAAATTCTGCAAGAAAGCTATAAAGTCTAGACTTTGGGAAAAAAAAACATACAGACTTTAATTCTTTTGCTTTATTTTCTGTTTTTACATACTCACCTCACAAAAAATTGTTAAGACTGCTCAGAACAAAGAAATTTTGAAAAAAAAACATTCAAAAGCATTTTTGGGGGTGTGAACTTTATTTGAGGCCCTTTCAAAGCACTCTTTCAACAACATCCATTCAGAAACATGTTTTGGGGTGTTGACAATATCTGAAGCCTAAATAATACAAATAAAACATGGTATTACACTTTGTTTGTGTCTGTGCTTAATAGATATTCTCACATATTTTTTATCCAATTTTCTAAAAAAAGCAGACGGCAGTAATTAATTGACAATTCTTGCTTGAGTTAAGTAGTACTCTATACAAGTATACAAAATTTGAGGTATAGCTATCTAGAATGCATTGGCAAACAATATATCAAATATGGCTTAAATGATCAAATTACCATAATCCTTGTAACAATCAAAAACATAGTGGGAAAAGGAGAAAATGTTTGTTACAAGCATTTCTTTTCCCACAAACTTTTGAAATGCTTTCTTCATTTGAATCATAGAAAACAGGAGATCAAACAGGGTTAACTCTTTACCAAACAACAAAATTTTGGAGTGGACCAAATTCAAAGCATTTGCAGTCGACAAAATAAATGGAGCTCAAATGATGATTTCTATCTCTGATAGGGTAGAAAACATTGTGGGAAAAGGAGAAAATGCTGGTTACCAGCATTTTCTCCATTTCTTACAATGTTTTCAAAAGCCATCTCTTTCAGGGTTGTTAAAACTTGGGATTATGTGGTAAAGGGTTAATCGAAATGCATAAAATGTTTCCTTTTTTATGACAGGAATTCTACCCAATCCTTGTTTCTGAACTATTCATAATCAATATAATAATCAATAATAAACAATTATGACAATATTCAAAATAATTGTCCATTACAACTAAAAAATGCACTTATACGAGGGTTGTTCGATATGTAATGTGTATTGTACGATATCTCAAAAGCATTTGACTCAAATAGTGAAATGAACATTACATCCCTTCAAAGTATTCTCCGCGGTTTGAAGTACATAATTTCAATCTCTGAATCCATTTCTGAAATGCGTCACAGTACGCTGATTTAGGTAGACCTCCGAGGCACTGACTGATGGCTGAGCCAAGGGCTTGTCGGGACTTGTAATGACGACCAGATAAGAACTTTTTAAGTTTTGGAAAAAGGAAAAGTCGCATGGGGCTAGATCTGGAGAGTATGGTCGGTGTGGCAAGATGGTAACCTTCTCCGACTTCAAAAATTGCTTCACAAGCTGAGATGTATGTGATGGAGCATTATCATGAAGTAGACGAACATGCCTAAATCCAGACACAGGGCGTCGTTTAAGATAATATTTCTTGACCTTTTTTAGTATAACTTCTCGGTAATTCCGACCTGTAACACTTTTGCCCTTCGGCACCGGAATTTGCACGGCTATAGTATCACATGAGAAGAATATGCAATAAAGAATCTTCTTTGTGCTTATGCTTCTTTTGACAACTACAGGCCTTCTACCGTGTTTAGTTAGCCGTATTTTTTTTCCAATTTTTCTTACTGGTTCGAAATAGTGAACCCATGTTTCGTCACCAGTAACAATGTTTGCAAATTGTCTTTGATTGAATTTGGGAAACATTTTAAGCAATTGCTTAGCGGTTTGTACTCGTACCCATTTTTGGTCATCTATCAATATATGCGGTATCCATCTGGCAGAAATCTTTCGTACTTTCAAAATACGCTTCAAAATGAAATGCACCCGTGATAGCGATATGCCAACAGCGTTGGCAATATCACGAATCGTGTATCTGCCATCACTTTCAATTATTTCCCTGACTTTTGAGACATTTGCCTTGCCTGTTACAGTCACAGGTCGGCCAGATTTTGCTGCATCTTTGACGGACTCTGTGCCAGTCAGAAATTTCTTTCTCCACCTACGAACTGTCTCATAAGATACCTTATCAGACCCATAAACTTCCCCCACTTCAGTAAAATTCTGCATTACCAAATGACCGAGTTTTGTGCGAACTTTTTTATAAGCTCTAATTTCTTTAATATTCTTAATCCGTTTCCCAACTATTTTTACAACAGTGGTCAACGACTAGCTCTATTGAAATGACTATAAGTTTAAAACTATGTGGAGCTGCAGGCTCGTGTTTATACCGTTGGAAAGGTATTGAATAGAGCTATTCAAGCGTATCATCATCCACGAAATCATGCAAAGCGTTATCGTGCTGTGGTACAATACACATTACATATCGAGCAGCCCTCGTATGTAAGGCATTAGTACTGAACAATTTATAGATCTGCAACATTTAGTTCCCTAACTCTTTACCACACAATCCTGTGTTTTTACAACCCTGAGGAGAAAAACTTACAAAAACATTGTGTGAAAAGGAAAAATTGCTCATAATGAGCAATTTTTCCTTTTCACACAATGTTTTCTACCTTATCAGAGAACTAAGACTCATTTGTACCAATCTTAAAATTGTCATCTGCAGATGCTTTCAATTTGGGACAGTCTAAAATTTGTTGTTTGGGAAAGGGTTAACTCTTTACCACACAGACCCGACTTTTAACGACCCTGAGGAAGAAGCCTTTAGAAAACATTGTGGGAAAAGGAGAAAATGCTAGTAACCAGCATTTTCTCCTTTGCCTACAATGTTTTCTACCCTTCCAGAAACAAATTTCAATTTTTGAGTCACATTCATTTTGTTGTCTGCAAATGCTTTCAATTTGGACAAAGCTAAAATTTTGTCATTTGGTAAACAGTTAATTTATTGCTTCTGCTTTCTGTCAATATCTAGTACTTCGCCAAAATTTTGGACACTTCTAAATGAAGCCTTTATCACACCACATAATTTTAGCCTTGTCCAAATTGAAAGCATTTGCAGATGACAAATTAAATGTGGCTCAAAACATGATACTTATCATTCAAAGGGTAGAAAACATTGTGGGAAAAGGAGAAAATGCTGGTTATCAGCATTTTCTCCTTTTACCACAATGCTTTCAAAAGGCTTCTACCTCAGAGTCACTAAAAGTTGGGATCGTGTGGTAAACGGTTAAAGCATTTTCAAATGACAACAAAAAATGTAACCCAAATGAGGAAACTTCGCTTAGCTAGGGTAGAAGACATTGTGGGAAAAACAGAAAATTTTCTCCTGTTCCCACAAATGTTTTCAAAAGTCTTTTATCATAGGGTATTTAAAACTGGATTTTTTTCATCAAGGATTGACACTTAGCATGATACAGGCTACTTTACATGCTTAAAGGGAAAGTGAACATCAAGATCAGAATGTGCAGCCAAGCCTAAGATCTATAGTGACCAGTCTTTATATTTTCAGTATTCTGGACAACAAAGGCTTACATTTGCAGTATTCTCTTTAATATCTTCAAGGAAACAGGGCTTTTGAAAACATTGTGGGGAAAAGGAGAATTTTCTCCCTGGCCTACCTTCGTTTTCTACCTTTTCTAAGGCAATTCCAAAGTTTGTCTTATGCAAATGCTTCAAAATTGGACAAGTCTAAAATTTTGTCATCTAGTAAAGAGTTAGCTCTTTACCACACAATCCTGACTTTTAACGACCCTGAGAAAGAAGTTTTTTGAAAACATTGTGGGAAAAGGAGAAAATGCTGGTAACCAGCATTTTCTCCTTTTCCCACCATGTTTTCTACTCTTCCCAAAACAAATTTCAATTTTCAAGTCACATTTACTTTGTTGTCTGCAAATGCTTTCAATTTGGACAAGTCTAAAATTCTGTCTTCTGGTAAAGAGTTAATACTATAATGGCAGAAAATTTCTCACAAAAGTGTTGCTAAACCCTCTCCCAAACAATCCTGTTTCTTTTTTTTTCCGACTAAGAGGAAGATGACATATGAACTATTGTGGAAAAGGAGAAAATAATGGTTACCATCATTTTCTCACAATGTTTTTCTACTCTTCAAAGACATTGGCCTTCATTTGAGCAAAAATTAATTTGTCGTCTGCTAATGCTTTCAATTTGGACAAGTCTAAAGTTTTGTTATCTGCTAAAGAATTAACACTGCAATGTCCGTATGTTAACTCTTCACCACATGACAACATTTAAGGCTCTTCCAAATTGAAAGCATTTGCAAAAGAGAAATAAAAAGCATCTGAAATGATGAAAATTGTGTTGAATACAGCAGAAAACATTGTGGGAAAAGGAGAAAATGCTGGTAGCATTTTTCTCCTTCTCCCACAATGTTTTCAAAAGCCTTCTTCTTCGAGGTTGGTAAAACTCATAATTGTTTAACCGTTTACCACACAATCCCCACTTCTAACAACCCTGAAAAAGAAAGCTTTTGAAAACATTGTGGGAAAAAGGTTAAAAAGCTAATAGCCAGCATTTTCTCTTTTCCTATAATGTTTTCTACCCTTCCAAAAACAATTTTCAATTTTTTTTTGTCTCACTGATTTTGTTGTCTGCAAAAGCTTTCAATTTGGACTAGTCTAAAATTTTGTTGTGTAGTAAAGAGTTAATAAGCAATCAAGTCTTCACTAATGAAGAAAGGACCTATAAAGAGTAATACTGCATTATTATTACTTATTATTTACAAGAACGCATTCACGTGTCAAAACTCATATTTGAACTGTGCAATTTTCAAATACTCATCCAGTTTTCAAATACTCAATGTTTCATCACAATAGACTCTATAATTACATTTCCCACAATTCCTTTTCTTTTGATTCATTACCTCTTTCTCCCAAAAACTCTTTTTCAACTCTTTACTAAATAATCCCACATTCATATGATCCCGAGATAAAGGTTTTTGAAACATTATGTGTAGACGGGAAAATGCTGGTAACCAGCTTTTTTATTTAACACCACATTATCTACAAATTCCATCATTTGAGATAAATATATTTTGTTGTCTGCAATTACATTCAATTTGGACAAGTCTGGAAAAGGTTTAACTCCTCCCCAGATGACAAAACTTTAGACTTATCCACCATAGAAGCATAGGTTGACAATATAATACCTTGCTAACAAAATATCACTACACCAAACTGTTGTTTCATATCCCTACAACACATAGATTTTTGGAAATTAGACCAAACAGGAGGAACTTTAAAAGGGTCATTAAACAAAATTGGAAAGTAATGTAACTTCTGATATGGTTTAGCCAATCAGAAGTTGTGTTACTTTCTAAATGTAGAATTTAAGACTTAGAATGAAATTAAGAATGGCTTGTGAATGTGGATCCTAGTGAAAGACTAAATCCCTACCTTCTACAGATAACTTTTTGCATCTTGCAGTGGACAACTTTTGACATCATTGCAGCAATAGAAGAATTTCTTCGTAATGCACATATCTTTTTTTTATGCCATAATGTTTTCAGTTGAATTTATGTGTCTAACTCTTGATCAAAGGACAAAATCTCAGACTTGGAAAAACTGGAAAGATTTACAGACAGCAAAATGTGTCTCAAAGGATAGAAAACATTGTTTGAAAAAGGCAAAATGCTGTTTAGAAGCATTTTCTCTTTTTCCAACAATGCTTTCAAAGCCTTCTTCCTCAGGTTCGTTAAAAGTCAGGATTGTGTGGTAATGGAATACATGTATTCTCATAGATAATAAATTTTGTTTCAACAATGTTTTGAAAGTTGTCTACTGTAAAGTTGTTTCAAGAGGTAATGATTTAACTCTTTACCACACAATCCTGAATTTTAATGACCCTGAGGAAGAAACCATCTGAAAACATTGTGGGAAAAGGAGAAAATGCTGGTAAGCAGCATTTTCCTCTTTTCCCACAATGTTTTCAACCCTGTCAAAGACAAATTCAACCATTTGAGCCAGGTTTGAAATGTCGTCTGCAAGTGCTTTCAGTTTGGACGTATCTCAATTTTTGCCGTGTGGTAAAGAGTTAAACAATCTTTTGAACAATGGAAATTTTTATCTACAGCTTTTAAAAATGTTGTAAAAAGCCAACAGCTCCCCTTCCTCTCAATATTTTTGATACAACTAGAAAAATTGTCTACGTATTCTTCTAATATGTATTCTTATTCTTATGATGAATTCCGTTGAACAAAGTTAACCTTTGGTTGTGAGCTTGGCACAAATAAGTTGGCTGTTACATACTAAATATTTTCAACAGTGTAAAACAATTGAGATGCTTCAATAAGGATAAAAAGTAAAAAGAACTACATTTCAAGTAATTGCCTCCTGCAAAAAGAGTTTCAGCAAAACACCAAAACAGAAATCCTTTAGCTATATACTAGATTACAAAATTTTACACCACATTATATCTATTTTGAGAGCATTTGCAGACAACATTTGAAATGTGACCCATTTACTGAAATTTGTCTTTTGAAGGAAAGTGGGAAAAGTAGAAAATACTGGTTGCCAGTATTTTCCCTATTTCAAACAATGTTTTCAAAGGACAGAGTCATCAAAACTCAAGATGTTTGGTAGAAAGTTCAAAATACAGAAAAGCAACATGAATTCCAATGAAAAATATAAATACACAAGAAAACATTTTGCCAAATGGACAAAATTTCTTGTAACAAGCACTATTTTTCATAAAAAGAAATGCTTGAAGATGAGCAAAGAAATGCACAAACTGCTCTCACAATGCATGAAATGCAACTGTCAATGAAATATACCACCCACATGGTGGCATTCACATTTAACACTATTTTTCTTAAAGCTCTTCCGTACGCATACAACACAGTGGAGCCATGTCATCATAATTGCTGTGAATATTGCAAGTATACAAAGGTAATGGCCCATGAGAATAAACACTTTTGTTTCAACTGTACACCAATTCCATTTACCACTTCTCAACAATAACCCGTATTTCCTACAGCACCAACACATCACATGATATAACAATTTCACTGGTCCATATAAGGGTTAAGCCTTTACCAAACGACAAAATTTTAGCCTTGTCCAAATTGAGAGCATTTGCAGACGACAATTTCAATGTGGCTCAAATGGTGCAAATTTTCTTTGATAGGGTAGAAAACATTGTGGAAAAAGGAGAAAATGCTGGTTACCAGCATTTTCTCCTTTTTCCATGATGTTTTCAAACGGCTTCTTCCCCAGAGTTGTTAAAAGTCAGCACTGTGCGGAATAGGATTAAATATTCAAATTACATGTAATTATATTTCACTTTTCTTTAGTCCTTTTTCTTTTTGAAAATATTTCATTAAACTGTAAGTACTGAACGTGTGAACACTCTGTCGCGATCATACTTTATGACCGACAGAATCGATTGTCGCAGTTGACAATTTGAAGGGAAGTAATCCAATGCATAAAAAAATCACATTTTTTTTCAATTTGAAAGAGAAAAATATTTTCAATAATAATTATCCAATTTCCAAAAGACACATTTGCATAACACAGCTATAACATGCACAATGACTACATTCTGACAACAAATAGGTAACGAATGTCTATGCGCAAGCTCAAAACGCATGCGCAAAGAACAATGTTTCAGTGTTTTTGGCAACAAGAAAAAACTTGTTTTGGATACAGATAGAACAAAGTTCTTAATCTTTAAAATGCTTACCCCATTTCTAAGCATCTCTTACTAGAAAAATTATCCAATTAAACATGGAAACAACAGCACTAATTCTTTTGCCAAATTTTAGACTTGTCCAAAGCCAAAGCAACTACAGACAAATTAAATGTGGCTCAAATGATAAGATTTACTTTTTAAAATGGACAAAACATTGTGGAAAAAGGAGAAAATGCTGGTTAGCAGCATTTTTTCCTTTTCCAACAAGGTTTTCAAAAGGGCTCTTTTTCAGCGTCATTAAACCTTGGCATTGTGCAGTAAAGGGTTACCAGATGACAAAGTTCAAAGACTTCACAAAATTAAAAGCATCTATAGATGACAAGTTCAATACAAAAATAGTTGTATTTCTTTCCTTACCAAAACTTTGACCCAAGTACTAAGCAATATAGTAACCATACATAAAAAGAGATAGTAAGTTAAATACAGTGTTTTTAACCAATGTCTTACCTCGTTTTCAAATTGTTCCTCATCGAACAGTTGTCCATCCTCAGACCCAGCATATCCATGGCTACTGAAACAATAAAAATGAACTCTCTACAAAACATATTCGAAAGTATCAATAACATGTCCATATAATTACCTATGTCAAAGGAAAATGTAATTTTGTTTGGATTGGAGATTAACGCCATTCTAATAGCTTAGACCATATTGTGGCAGTGCATCTCCACATCAATTCCCTGGCTCAAATTCTCACACCAGTCCTGACACAACTTTCTTTCCAAGCCACTGACTACTTTTCTCAAATGCATCACAGGTGAGAGGCAAAAAATCACCGAAACAAAAGTTTGCCTCAACCGGGTACTTTTTGCAGATGCATTAAACCCCTTTTCACAGAGCATGGCTTATATGTACTGCTTTATTAGAAAACAAAACCACTGCAGAAGTATCGCACAGCATCTTGGACTATGAGACTAGTTTTTACAGGTTTATTATAAAGTTAGGTGTTACAGGAATTACCTCTGAGCATCAAGTCGTCTTTCAAGTTCCCGTAAACGTTCCATGACATCATCTCTCTCATTATTGGCCTGTTTGAGTCTCCCATTTACAGCTTCCTCCCTCTTCTTCTGAGCCGTGTATACTTCCTGAACTAAACCTAGGAGATCAATAAAACAAAATGATACATTTATGACTGTTATAAGCATGTGTCAGACTCAAAAAACTTTGTCGAATCTGCTTGAAACCACAGAATATGAACCATAGACTTCAATGACTTATATTCAGTGATCAATACACGGAAGTGTCACAAAATAAAAATACCTGTGAGCCATGTTCTAGCAAAAAGGGGCTTAATGGATCTCCTTTATTCATAATACCAAGCAAGTCATCAAATTATTATGGATCTATAAAATCCATTTTGTCAAGCACCCAATTGAATCATGGAGTACAGCAGTTCTTTGAACTGCAGAAAATTGACAAATAGCAAAAAGTTTTGGCCCAGGTCAGCCTGCATGTATTGCGCAGGCTGACCTTGGTCAATATATTTTGTAGATGCAACAAGCCCCCTGTTCACAGAGCACGATCCATATGCAACAAGTACGATGAGAAAGTCAAATAACAAATCTCTTTAGTTTGATACTTGTGGGGACCAAGCTCTCTTTAAGAGCAACCATGCACATCTGTCTCTTAGAATATACAACAGTGATTTCAATACTCTTTGGAAAAATAGAAGCTGTACTGGGTCTTTCTTCATGCTTCCATTTCTTTTTTTAAAGTTCCTTCTTCATGCTCACATTTCCTTTTTTACAATTCTTTCTTCATGCTTACATTTCTTTTTTTACAGGTCTTTCTTCATGCTTACATTTCTTTTTTTACAGGTCTTTCTTCATGCTCACATTTCTTTTTTTACAGCTCTTTCTTCATGCTCACATTTCTTTTTAACAGGTCTTTCTTCATGCTCACATTTCTTTTTTTACAGGTCTTTCTTCATGCTCACATTTTTAACAGGACTTTCTTCATGCTCACATTTCTTTTTTACAGGTCTTTCTTCATGCTCACATTCTTTTAAAACAGGTCTTTCTTCATGCTCACATTTCTTTTTTTACAGGTCTTTCTTCATGCTCACATTTTTAACAGGTCTTTCTTCATGCTCACATTTCTTTTTAAACTGTTTATCACACAATCACATATTTCAACAACCCTATAGAAGAAGGCTTTTGAAATTATCACTGGAATAGAAGAAATGCTGGTAACCAACATTTTATCCCTTTCTCACAATTTTTCAATGCTTTTTAAGACAAAATCCATCACTGGTAATTTATCATCAGCAAATGCTTTGAATTTGGCCAAGCCTGAACTCTTGTCATTTGGTAACTAAAATAGGAATCCTGCTTTTCTCAGTTTCTCAATGTATTTATAAGCTCAGCCTAAAATTTAGTGCTTTTATTGTTCCATTAGACAGGATCAACCCAGAAGATTGTCAAACTATTACAGATGAGATAACGTTGGGAAGCAGTACAAAGGGACCAAAGACAAAAGCACCCATTTAAAGCTCTCAACTATCTATCAAAATGGTCAGCATGAGTTACACAGGAAATAAAATGGGTTTCATGTCTCTTTCATCTGAAAATAAAATATCCCATAATCTTTTCTTCCTTTAGTCAAATGACATTTCATACCTACACCTGGGTTTGTATTCACCAACCATTCTTAAGAACATTCTTAGTCCTATTCTCAAGAATTTTCTAAATTTGAATGTAACACAACTTCCCATTGGCTAAACCATTTGGTTTAGCCAATCAGAAGTTGTGTTACTTTCAAATTTAAAAAAAATCTCAAAGAATAGGACACAGAATGTTCTTAAGAATGGTTGGCAAATACAGACCCCATGTTTCAGAAATCAAAAATGAAACCAAAACAAACCTGCTTACTTAGGATGGCTATTTCTCTGTTTGTAAACATATAATTTCCTTTTTCTAATATCCTTGTATATTCTATTTATCTCATTACCACAGAATACTTATCGCATGTTTCTGCAGTAGTAAGCCTTTTAAAAACTAAAGGACAAGTGGCAATTTTACGCTTGTGGAAAGTAACATCTCAATGTTTTCCTTTCAGATACACCCAATAGTTTGGCCGATCAGAAAATGTGTTACTTTCTAAATCTAGAATAAGACTAAAAATGCAAGTAAATGTAGAATAGTTGATGAATATGCGTCAAGGTCAGGAAAAGGAATGCAAGCTCTTTCAGAGCTCTACTTATCTCAACATTTTTCCTTAATTCTCTGCTCAACTTGAATGTCTTAGATTGTATCAGTGTTCCAACAACTGAACACACCTTGCTGCTGAATGTTTTAATATGGAAGCACAGGGTAGGATACAGACACTTATTAAAAAAAAAAAAGGAAATTCTGACGGAAGAGAAAAACACATATGGCTGCTTTTTTGAATCCATATTATCATCGCCAAAGGAATGTCTCCAAAGCAAAGTGTTTTCAATGGCATATTACTTAACAATCTTGTCTCAGAAAAAAAGAAAACAATTATGAAAGGGTTTGTTTTTTTTTGGTGTTAAACACTCTGACTGCTTTGTTTCTTCAACAATGACCAAGAAATTAGTGATGCTACTGATACCTTCTGGACCAAGGACCCAAATACCCATGAAGTAACATGAGAAGCAGGTTGAAACCATTAAGGGAAAGAAGCAATATCTTGGTATGATCAATGACATCAAACCCTGAATAATGATGACATACTGGCAACTTGTACCAAAAGCAATTTAAAAGCCAGAAACAGTCAAAGAAAAGTGGCAATATCCTGGGTATGGTCCATAACAAATGGTCTCGAAGAAATTGTCTAAAATGCATCCATTATGATCAAAGAAAAACAGAACTATCTTAAGAGCTGCTATTAAGAGACTATAAAACAATATACAATGGCCTATAAAAAAATCATATAAATGGATTATGGATTCAATAATCGTGAATAGCTGTGTCAGTTCTTTGATGTATGCTGAAGTGAAAAAGAGTGCTTGAAATTGGAAATTCTGTAAAGGCAGTAATGTAATGTAAATACTGGGATCCTTTCGTAAATACTATTTTGGCCCCTTTTTATCACAGGATATCACAATTAAGAATGCTAAGCGTTCACCCTTTAATGCAGAATCACACATTTCAATGACCCTGAGGAAGTCAGCTTTTGAAAATAATGTGGGAAAAGGAGAAAATGCTGGAAACCAGCATTTTCTCCTTTTCCCACAATGTTTTCTAACCTATCAAAGACAAATCTCATCATTAGAGTTAATGTTTATATTTCATCCACAAATTCCTTCAATTCAATTGCATCTTAAACCTTGTTGTCTGGTAATGAGTTTAATGAGGTGATTTTGTAGAAAACAAATATTAAGTTCTAACAGTATAGCAAATTCAATCTGATTATGGACATTTTCTGAGAAATTCTGACCAAAACACACAGTATTTGGCCCTTTCTTAGAAGCTTTAACACCCATCACATCTAATCATTTATACATTCCGCGGGTTATGCTGAGCTTTGTAGTGCTGTAGTGCAGTCAGTAGCATACAGGATTTGAGACCAGGGGGGTCAATGGTTCAAATCTGCAGCTTGCCCAATTTCTTTCCGAGGATTGATAATAGACATTGCAACAATATTCAATCCTCTCTCAAGGTTGATCATTGTTTCAGCAATGGTTATGTGGGAAAGCATCCAGTGGCTTGAGTCAATATTGTACTAAGTAGTGATAAAGGAAAAGGAAAACTCTAGGAAAGCATGGTTAGGTACACTGGCTGCCACGATATAACTGAAATAATGTAAAAGATGGCGTTAGACACCAGACAACCAATAAATCAACCAATTATTGACTCTTCCAAACTGAAAGTAACTGCAGACTACAAAATCTGAAATTGTTAGAAAGAGCTGTGGTTCTCCAATAGTTCAAAAATACAATGTAGAATTGGAGATAATGCTTGTAATCAGTATTTTTTCCTATTCCAACAAAGTTTTTCAAATGCCTTCGTTGGTTCTCCAAGGTTATTTAAATTCAGGATGTGCAGTAAAAGGTGACAACTTGTAATTCAAATACAGAAATTGCACAATATTGATTTCTTTTAACAGCCTTTCAAAGAAGTGAAAATTTATGACAATGTAGACTAGAGAAGTTGCACTTGGCAATCCTTACACAGGATATTGACTCTGAACTCTACCAGATGACAAAATTTTAGACCAGTAGGAAACATTTTGTATATCAACCCTTTACCAAACGAGATAATTTTAGACTTGTCCAAATTCAAAGCATTTGCAGACGTCAATTTAAATGTGGCTCAAATGATGGAATTTTTTATGATAGGATAGAAAACATAGTGGGATAAGGAGAAAATGCTGGTTACCAGCATTTTCTCCTTTTCCCTCTATGTTTTAAAAAGCCTCTTTTTTATGGGTCGTAAAAACTCAGGATTGTGTGGAAATGAGATAACCCTTTACCAAACAACAAAAATTTTAGACTTGACCAGACTGAAAGCATTTTCAAACAATAAATCAAATATGGCTAAAGTGATCTAATTTGTTTGGTAGAGGGTTAAATTGTTAAGCATGGCCTTTGGAGATTTTGTGCACAGTGTAAATCAAGATCAGACAATACAGGGCATGCAGTCTGATCACTGACAAACACTCTCTGCTGTCTTGTATTTGTTGAATCCTGAACCAAACCATCATGTGTTTTAACAACCCTGGGAAAAACATTGGTGGAAAAGGAAGAAATGCTGGCTGGCCTGCATTTTCTGCTTTGCCCACAATGCTTTCTACCTTGTCAATGATACATAATATCATTCAAGCCACATTTCATTTATCAAAATATTTTATGCAAATGTTTTCAGTTTGGATGAGTGTAAAATTTGTTGCCGTGTGAAGAATTACAAAAAAATATTATGAGTTAATCCTGTACCAAACTATTGCAAGATTTAACTGTTTCCCAAACAACAAAATTTTGGACTCAACCAAATTGAAAGGATTTACAGATGACAAATTCAGTGTAGTTCAAATGGTGAGTTCTGTCTTTGATAGGGTAGAAAACATTGTGGGAAGAGAAGAAAATGCTGGTTACCAACCAGCATTTTCTTCTTTTTCTACAGTGTTTTCAAAAGCCGTCTTCTTCAGGACAGTTAAAACCCAGGATTGTGTGATAAACGGTCAAAGACCTTCACAACTGATTGATTGATTGTATTGGAGGTTAACACCATACCACCAGCTTAGGTCATATCATGGCAGTCAGTGCACCAACGCATGTGTTTCCTGGCTATCTCACACCAGTGCTAACACAGCTTTCTCTCAAAGTCACTCACTACTTTTCTCACATGTATTAGAAGTGAGAGGCCAAAAAATCACTGGAAAGAAAGCTTGCCTCAACCGAGTTGGATAAGCTAATCATTGAGCTACCCGGCTGGGCTGACCTTGAGAAAGAAGCTTTTTGAAAACATTGTTGGAAAAGGAGAAAATGCTTGAAAGCAGTTTTTGATCATTTCAAATACAATTCTGTTGTCTGAGACACATTTAATTTGCAGTCTAAGAACGTTTCAATTCTAACCAGTCTAAAATTTTTTTGTTTGACAAAATTTTAGCCTTGTCCAAATTGAAAGCATATGCAGACAACAAATAAAATATTACTCAAAACATAAAATTTGTTATTCATGGGGAAGAAAACATTGTGGGAAAAGGAGAAAATGCTGGTTACCAGCATTTTCTCCTTTT
The DNA here is from genome assembly GCA_946811185.2 of Hippopus hippopus. NCBI lineage: Eukaryota > Metazoa > Mollusca > Bivalvia > Cardiida > Cardiidae > Hippopus > Hippopus hippopus. Next base: position 21,825,132 of record OX328097.1, read on the forward strand.
CTCGCAATGTTTTCAAAAGCCCTCTTTCTTCCAATCATTAAACGTCAAGCAGTAAAAGCTTAAGGAAAAAATTAGGCTCCTTTTCTAATCTATCTCTGTGGACAGTTTTTGCTGAAAAGCTTCCAGACAGATTACCAGGGAAAAGGACTAAAAGATATCCCACAGTTCAATTTTCCCTCCGCTCTAATTAATTTGTCGTAAGGCTCTGGGGTTGGGAGATGAGCGGTAAATTTGTGATGGAGAGAAATCATTTCCCATCAAGACAGTTGTTTACATAAGCCAGCGTCAGAACATCATCGTGAAATATTGCCTCACAATACGCGATGATTGGCTGAACAATTAGATGGCGACTAATCAATATACAAAGATGAGAAGTAGATTGACGGCGTAACTCTGCGTCGGTATTGCCTGTCAGGCAGCACACAAATCAATATGTCTGTCCCTACGTATGTCAAAGGGCACACATTCTTCAAAAAAAAATTCTTGTATATCTGTAAGACTATATATCTTTTGCTTACATGTTTATATATTTTTTAACTCTTTACCAAACCACAAAATTTCAGACTGGTACAAATTGAAATCATTTGTAGACAGCAAATTAAATGTGACTAAAATAATGGAATTTTTCTCTAAAAGCTAAGAAAACATTGTAGGCAAAGGAGAAAATGCTGGTTGCCAGCATTTTCTCCTTTTTCCACTATGTTTTCAAGATTCTTTTCTCTCAGGGTCATTAAAACTCTTGATTGTGTGGTAAAGGATTACACATAACAATGCTGATCTGTTCTGTTGAAATATTTCCAATCCAAACATGGCATAATTTTTTCTTTTGGTATGATAATGTAGAGACATATAAATTTAGTTTACTTCTTTTTATCTGTAACTGATACTTACTGTGTTTTTATGACAAATATCAAAAAAGGCTTTTGAAAACAATGTGGGTAAAGGAGAAAATAGTGATAAGCAGTGTTTTCTCCTTTTCCAACAATGTCTTCTATCCTTTAAAGACAAACACTTTTAATATAGAGGAGTCTAACATTCTTTTACCTGGCTTTTCCTCTTTCTACAATATTTCCAAAAGCAGTCCAGACCCTTTACCACACAATCTCAAAATATAACAACCCTGAACAAGACAGGGCATTTGAAATAATTATTGGAAAAGTACAAAGTGCTGGTAAGCAATATTTTCTCCTTTTCCCACACTGGCTTCTACCCTATCAAATGCAGAAATCACCACTTACACTACATTTAATTTGTCATCTGCTAATGAGCTATGCTCTGGCAAAAGGGAGCATTTTCTCTAACAAGCCACTGAATCTTGAGGTAAAATGGTCCTTTGACATGCAGAAAAATTGACTTAACCCCTTACCACACAATGACAAGTTTTAACGACCCGGAGGAAAAAGCCTTTTGAAAACATGGTAGGAAAAGGAGAAAATGCTGGTAACCAGCATTTTCTCCTTTTCCCACAATGTTTTCTAAACTTTCAGAGACAAATCCAACCAATTCATGCGCATGTAATTTGCAGCTTGAAAATGCTTTGGATTTGGAAGTGTCTAAAACTTTGTCGTGTGGTAAAGGGTTAAAGCAAAAAGTTTCGGCCTAGGTCTACCTGCACGGACTGCTCAGGATGACCTGGGTCGATATTTTTTGCAGATGCATTAAGCCCCCTTTTCTCACAGCATGACTCAAATGCTTTCAATTTAGCCTCGTCCATAATTTTATCTTATCTTACCTGCTGCCTTCTCTCTGTCAGAACTACTGGCCTGAGTTTCTACTCCATCAAGTTTCATAGTAACTTTTAATGTCTCCAGTTCCCTCTCTTTTTCTGCAAGCTTTTCCATCATCTGTAAGTAAAACATCCAAAAATACACTTGGCAGTGTTCCCTTTTCATAGTGGAGCAACTTTTGTTGCAATATTCTCAATATTAACCCTTAGAGCGCCAAGTAAACCCAATAGACATTTTCATTTTGAAAAATAAGACACAAGCAATTGCAACTTAAGGATTACGACCCCTAACTCATCTGTAAATATCGCGTAACATTGACGTTTTTGTAAAGGCTATTCGACCAATCTCGGCAGTTTCAGTCTTTTGATATGAGGGTTAGGGGCTGTAGACTCACTAACTCATCGGTAAATATCATGTAACATCGGCATTTTCGTAAAGGCTATTCGCCCAATCTCAGCAGCTTCCGTCTTTTAATATGAGAGTTAGGGGCCGTAGACCCTAATTTGAACAAGTAACAGATCAATTTTTTACCGAACAACCAGATTTCAGACTCCTCCAAATTGAAAGCATATTCAAACAACAATTTAAATGTGACTGAAACCATGGGATCTGAAAGGGTAGAAAACATTGTGGGAAAAGGAGAAAATGCTGATACCAGCATTTTCTCCTTTTCCCACAATGTTTTCAAAAGTCCTCTTTCTCAGGGTTGTTAAAACTTAAGATTGTGTGGTAAAGGGTTAGGTATATAGGTTACCTTTTTCTTCTCAGTTCGTTGCGAGTCAATTTCATTGAGTAAACTCATGATATGCCGACTGTATTCTGTGCCATAATTACTTGCCCCTGCACTGTTTAACCTGGGAGAAATATTTGGTATGAACGGATCAGGCAACACTGAGGTGTGCAGTGGTGACCTGTGGTTTGGAGGAAATACCCTTGACCCTGATAAGTTTGAACTTGACCTCATCGTTTGTTCCCCTGGCCTTTCTGGAGACATGCCTCCACCAGTAGCACCTGAAGACCCTGAAATATCTTTGGAAGCACCACTGAGGTTTTGGTCGTTATCAAAATTTGCTGCTGATGTTTCTGTAGGGGCCCTGTATGACTGAGACAGTCTCTGAGATAACGGTACAGTATTCAGTTCTGTTGCTGTATTAAGGGTTGGTGTAGACATAGGCCTGAATAAAGATGATTGTGGGAAGGTTGCAGTAGAATGCAGTAATGGACTCTGATAGGCACCACTGGACAAGAAGTTTCCATTGTATGGCATAAAGGGGGTAGCACCAAATGCATGTCCATAGAAACCATGAGTGGGTGGGGTAAGGCCTGTTTGTGGAAAGCCTGACGATCGTTCAAACAGCCCTGGATGAGATGATAATGAGTCCTGGCTCTGCTTGGGCTCTTCAGAAAACTCTGAAATGAATATAAATAAGTTCTTTTTTTCGTCTATTCATCATGCAGCAATTTTGATCAAATCCCATTGCTTTACAGAAGGAAATAATTCAAGAAACAAGTTCACCCAAGTTCACAATGAAGAAGCATGTCAATTAAGTTGAAAAACCTGTTTGAATTTCTGTAGATTCATTCCACCTGTATATGTGATGCAAGAGTGATTAGTATAGTTTTAACCTTTACCGCATGCCAAAATTTTAAACCCCCATCATCCAAACTGAAAGCATTTATATTTGTAGATGACAATTAAATGTTGATTGTGTGGTAAAGGGTTTTGATCAGAACCAATATCTGTGAAGGCCCAGCGAAATGAATCTGGCATTATACATGTTACTTCCCGAAAAACAAATTTGCAGCAGAAAACAAAAAAAAATATGTTTTTAAAATATGTTTCATTAAAAATGAATAAAAATTTAAATCAATAAAAGAAAATACTGTAACCAACAACAGCACTAAATATGGGTGCCAACACTAGGCTGCAGTTGCTTGATTTTTAGTGAAAAGTCTAAGTCAAATAAGGAGCATAACTGTGTCAAAAATGTTTTGATTGTGAACTGCCTTTGTTTTATAGGTTCCCCTTTTGATGGTTAACAACTTGTTCAAGTTTGAAATGAATATCTTCAATAGTAACAGAGATATTATAAAATGTCAAATTTTTGCACCATGATGATGCAGATAACACAGAAAAAGAGGATGCGGACAATGTCGATGACACCAGGGCTACAACAATAGCTCAATTTTTTTCTTCGAAAAGGGCCAAGCTAAAAATATACAGAGCAATTTCTCTTTTTACCACAAAGAAATCTGCTGTGGGAAGCAAGTAAAATTTGACTGCAGGGCCAGAAAGGAGAACACATTTAGCGCTTTACCAAACAACAAAATTATAAACTTGTCCAAATTGAAAGCATTTCCAGATGACAATTTAAATGTGGTTCTAATGATGCAATTTGTCTTTGATAGGGTAGAAAACATCGTGGGGAAAAAGAGAAAATGCTGGTTACCAGCATTTTCTCCTTTTCCCACAATGTTTTCAAAGGCCTCTTTCTCACGGTCCTTAAAACTCAGGACTGTGTGATAAAGGATTTAGCCTGCCATAAACTTACTCAAACTTTTCCTGGACACTGGAGCAGTCTTGGGTCTAACATCACCATCTCTGACAATCTGTGATTCCAGACTCTTTAATGAATCTGGGTCCATTTTGGGCTGTTGGAGACTGAAATGGAAATAAAAGTCTTTATGATATTTTTTAAAAACAACATCAATAATTTTCTGCATTTTTTTTAAAGGGTGGGGGTGGGGGGCTGTTACACTGCCACCAACAGTATTTCAAACATACCAATAAGACAAAATTGTAACGAATTTTAGAATCTACTAAAGTGGAAGGATCTCCGCCAACAACCAATTTGAAATTGAAAAAAAAAAATGAACTGCAGTTTTCTGGCGGTGTATAAAACATTGTGAGAAAAGCAGAAAATGCTGGTTACCAGCATTTTCTCCTTTCACCACAATGCTGCTTTTAAAATCCCTGTTCATTAGGGATTATTTTGTAAAGGATTAAAAAGATCCTTTCATTCATTTGGCACCAAAAATGTTTTGACTATCAGGGGCATAGCTGGACCTTTTTTGAATTTACCCAAATGTGAAAGGGGAGTCCAGGGAGAAGGCAAAGATCTGGGGAAGAAAACAAACTTAGGCATTCTTGAACTCAAAAATACGGCTTTATGGATACACATTTTTAATCTTTTATAAAGAAAAAAAAAAGCATAATTTTTAATTTCCAATTTTTGTGTTAATGGGTTTGACATTTTGTAAATCTTAATTTTTGTTTTTCAATAAAATGCATGCAAAAGCATTACAGTGTTATGCATTTGCGTATGCCTGGCTTGTCACTAATTATATATCTGACTACTATCATATTACTATCATAGTTGAATATATAAAATGCCCTTTCAACAGCACATCTATTTATCTTCTAAATTAGCTTATTATTTATGTACACAAAAAAATATTTCAATCATTTGGCACTGTAACAACATTCAGACTATTTGAGCTATCGTTTTACTACTGAAACATACAGAACACATTTTCAACAGGATTTCTATTTACCTTCCAAATTAACTAACTATTTACAGACAATAAAAATATGATCTCTACAACATGGGGTATTTGCCCTAGCACACAAACTAATATTTGTTCTATAAATACATCTATTTGTCCGAAATAACAGATCATATGTATTTTATGTTATTTAATCTACACCAGCTACTCAAATCTAACACAGAACAAACTGGAAATTGAGTTAAAAGTTTGCATTTTGTGGAAAGCAAAGATGCTAAGCGACGACAAAACAAACCTCGCGACTAGAAGGCAAACTAATTTACATGGTTTGGCAATCCATCAACAAATGGGCCTCTTTGATTATGACAATACTATAATATTTTTCCTGACCAATTTTTCACTGAAATTATTCAGTGCATTGATTTTTCTCTGTATTGTTTGACTGATTTAACACTTTACCACACAATCCCGACTTTTAATGTCCTGGAGAAAGAAGCCTTTTGATAATATTGTGGGAAAAGAGAAAATGCTGGTAACCAGCATTTTCTCTTTTCCCACAATATATTCTACCCTTTCTAAAACAAATTTCAATTTTTCAGTCATGTTTAATTTGTCATCTGCAGTTGCTTTCAATTTCGACTGGTTGAAATTTTTGTCGTTTGGTAAAGAGACAATATTCACCTTTGGCAGCAATTTTTTTTTTTTCAAATCAAGTAAGAACAAATACACATTAAACATTCCTTATCACATCAGCTCTTCTAATACATATTACACGTACAAATAAAATAGTACAGGAAACAGAAAAATTGTCGCAAACAATATGATATAGGATCTGTTGGTATAACATTCAAAGATGCCAGAGTTATTGAACTTGCTTGGTACTTCTAGTTCTTCATCAGACAGCAACATAGAGAAATCCATACTGAAAACATTTGCTGATGAGTTGTCTGTGAAATGGAGAAAACATTGTGGGAAAAGGAGAAAATGCTAGGTACCAGCATGTTCTCCTCTTTCCACAATGTTTTAAAGAGCCCTCTGCCTCAGACTCATAAAAACATTGGAAATTCCTACTATGCAAACTTTAATCAAGAGAATATGAAGAAAACACTGAGTTAAGAATTTTTTTTTCCAGAAAATTCTCTTGCTGTCACAATATTTTGTAAAAGTTTTAATGGCATATCAAACTAGATGGTAAAGAGTCACACCATACAGTTGGGCGTGGCCTTGTAATAAAGTGTAGGACTCGTAACCTAAAGGCCTGAGTTCAAACCTGACTGAAAGCAAGGGGTTTTGTGATAATGTTCTTTGGGCATGACACTTCAGAGCCCAGTGCCAGTGAAACCTAGGACATACATGAATATGTGAGCAGTTGCCCTGATACCACTGAAATAATATTGCTACCGGCAAAGCAGTATTTAATCAATTAATAAACCAGACATCAACTAATTGTGAATTATACATGAGGTACAGTTTGCACTCTGTTAAAACTTATATTATCATGATATCTTTATCCTTTTGAGCATGAATCATGGGTCAAATTACATTTGAAGACAATATAGATGCCCCTAAAGTAAAAACAGCACATCATACATTTCACAATCCTACATAGCAAGATCCGAGACACTGTCATTTACAGCATTCTCGTTTTACGACGGTTCGGCTCATATCTGTTTATATTGCTCCAAGAAAAGCACCTACTTGAAGCCAAATTAAACCATAAGAGGCAACAAGGTCTCCCAGTATAGCCCATTCATCAGAAATATGGAGAAATTTTCTTCAGGAAAAATCTAATAAACACCAAATAGAGGTCTCAATCAGACATTGTTACCCTTGCCCAATCAGAATTTACTCATTACCAAACCACAAAATTTGGGACTTGTCGTAAATGAAATCATTTGCAGATGACAAATTAAATAAGGCCCAAAAGGTGAAAATTGTCAATGAAAGGGTAGAAGATATTGTGCGAAAAGGAGAAAATGCTTGCTGTCTGAATTTTTCCTTTTCCCACATTGTTTTCACAAGCCTTCTTTCTCAAGGTTGTTGGAACTAGTGACTGTATGGTAAAGGGTTAACTCTTACCAAAATATGGTTGCCATAAGCTTTGTGGTTAGGAACAAGAAAAGTGTAAAAGTTTTCACCACATAAGCCTGTGTAAAACTTGTGGCCAATTTTGACTCCAGGAGGGTCTGTATTCTCCAACCGTTCTTAAGAACGTTCTTAGTCTTATTCTCCAGAATTTTCTAAATGTGAATGTACCACAACTTCTGATTGGCTAAACCATTTGGTTTAGCCAATCAGAAGTTGTGGTACTTTCAAATTTAGAAAATCTTAGAGAATAAGACAAAGAATGTTTTTAAGAATGGTCGGAGAATACAGACCCAGGGCTACAGTTTGGAAAGTTTTGATAGAGGTCCACTCGATGAAGCTACATGCCCAATTTGGTAGCCAAAGGCCTTATGGTTTCCGACAAGAAGATTTTAAAAGATTTTCAATATTTTTAAAATGATAAATTCTTTGAAGGAATTCTGACGAGGTCAACGGCAGGATCATTTCTTTGAAGTATGGTCAAACCTGGAATGGTAGTTTCAGATTAGAAGATGTTTATTTCAAGAAAAGTAAAACATGCACGGATAGCCAGGAAGCATGCACAGATGCAGGACAGACACAGGGCCATGACATAAGCTTGCTGGCCTTTTGCAAGGCGAGCTAAAAAATTTAGACTCATCCAAATTTAAAGCATTTCCAGACAAAATATTCAATGTTGCTCTAATGATAGTATTAGCCTTTGAACGGATAAAAACAACATTGGAAAATGAGCAAATGCCGGTTACCACCATTTTCTTCTTTTTCCCCAAACCTTGTTCATCAGGATCAGTAAAACATGTGATTGTCTGGCAAAGGGTTAAGAAATTTTAATTATACAAATAAATTTTAAAAATTGTGGCAAGTTACAAGCACTATCTACTTTTAGCCACAATGTAGTCTACACAACAGAAACAGTTGTATGCAACTTATGTAGGAAAAGCAGCCTTGGCTTGGGGAAGTACTGTCATTTGGAAATGACTTTTACAACATATGCAGGAATGTTCATATGTCCATCCTATTGAGAACCCATAGAAGCGGTTTTAGAAACAATCTGAATAAATGCTACATTTGGAAACCTCAAAATACTTCAGTTTAGGTCATTATCTCTTGCTCTGATTCTCCGAATTGATTTAACCTTTTACCACACAATCCTGACCTTTAACCACCCTGAGAAAGAAACCTTTTGAAAACATTGTGGAAAAAGGAGAAAATGCTGGTAACCAGCATTTTCTCCTTTTCCCACAAAGTTTTCTACCCTTCCATAAACAAATTTAAAGTTTTAGCCACATTTATTTTGTCGTCTGCAAATGCTTCCTAATTGGACAAGTCTAAAGTTTTGTCGTTTGATGAAGAGTTACCTGTTTCTGTGTCTTCCATGATCTCTCAGGTTACAACGGCTACTCTTACATACAGACAGTCAATATGTCATGGTTTAGTTTTTATTCATTCCACATAACATTGGAAATTAAGCCTTCGATTAATCCTTTACTACACAATCACGACTTTTAACTATCCTGACAGAGAGGCCTTCTGAAAACATTGTGGGAAAAAGGAGAAAATGCTGGTAACCAGCATTTTCTCCTTTTTCCACAATGTTTTCTATCCTTACCAAAACAAATTTTGATTTTTCAGTTACATTTATTTTGTCGTCTGCAAGTGCTTTCAATTTGGACCAGTCTAAAATTTTGTCGTTTGGTAAAGAGTTAATACTTCACCATATGATCCCGACTCATCAAGACCCTAGGGAAAAAGGCTTCTGAAAACATTGTGGGAAAAAGATAACAACATTGTGGGAAAAGGAGAAAATGCTGGTATCCAGCATTTTCTCCTTTTCCCACAATGTTTACTACCCTTTACCACTTACAGTGCTGAATTAATATAATTAATAATTAAATTATGAAAACAATCCACAGTACCGAATTTTCATTGTTGTTATGGCCAGAATATGTAACAAAGTAGCTGCTAGTGTAGATCAAAGATCAGACTGCACATTCTGTGCTTTAATGAAAATACCATCAATTGCTCTACATTAAAAACTTTTGTTTGTAAAGTACTGGTAAAAGAAAGTCCAAGAAAGCATGGACAGGTATACTGGCCACTGCAATAAAACAGAAATGATTTTAAAAAACGCTGTTAAATGCCATACAAAAGTTATGGCAGTCTGCTGCAGATTTGTTTCAGGCTGTCATGATTGAAGTCTATGACAAACAACAACATTTGAGTTGTTCAAATAAACCATGTTTGCAGACAACAATAAGATGTGCCTGAAATGATTTTATTTGTCATTGGACGGGTATAAAACAATGTGGAAAAAGGAGGAGAAGCTGGTATACAGCATTTCCCCCATTTCCCATTATGTTTTCAAAAGCTCTCCTCATCAGGATCGTCAAAGTACAGGATAGTTTGATAAAGCATTAACTCTTTACCAAACAACAAAATGTTAGACCCATCCAATTTGAAAGCAGTTGCAGATGACAATTTCAGGCAGTATGGCTAAAATGCAATAAATTATCCTAGAAAGGGTAGAAACAATTGTGGGAAAAGGAGAAAATGCCGATTGCCAGCATTTTCTCCTTTTCCCACAATGTTTTCGAAAGACTTTCTTCCTCAGGGTTGTTAAAACTCGGGGTCATGTGGTAAAGCATTGACTCTTTACCAAACGACAATATTTTAGACTGGTCCAAATTGAAAGCATTTGCAGACATCAAATTAAATGAAGCTCAAGTAATGCACATTGTGGTTGAAAGAGTATAAAACAATTGTGGGAAAAGGAGAAAATGCCGATTGCCAGCATTTTCTCCTTTTCCCACAATGTTTTCAAAAGGCTTTCTTCTTCAGGGTCATCAAAACTCAGAATTATGTGGTAGAACATTAAACAACGGTTCTTATTATATGAAACAAGATCCTATAATTGATTTCCCTCGTTTTCAATTTCTGCTCTTCAATTGGTTTATTGTGACCAGCTTGTAATTAAAGAACAACAAATTACTTAATTTCCCGATGAAAACAAAGACCCACATCTCTGCCATCTTTCACTCGTTACCTCCTGACATGAATTCGCAGCAGACGACATTTAACTTTTTTACCAAACGACAAAATCTTAGACTTGTCCAAACTGAAAGCATTTGCAGACAACACAATGCAGACTTTTAACGACCCTGGGAAAGAAACCTTTTGAAAACATTGTGGGAAAAGGAGAAAATGCTGGTAACCAGCATTTTCTCCTTTCCCCACAATGTTTTCTACTCTATCAAAGAAAACTACACCATTTGAGCCACAATGAAATTGTTGTCTGCAAATGCTTTCAATTTGGACAAGGCTAGAATTTTGTTGTCTGGTAAAGAGTTAAGTGGTGGTTTGATAGATCAGAAAACATTGTGGGAAAAGGAGAAAATGCTGGGTAACAGCATTTCCTTCTTTTCCCACAATGTTTTCAAAAGGCTTTTCACTCATCGTTGGAACTGTTTGATAAAGGGTTAAAAGCATCACTTGGAATTAAGGAAAATCAAAAGTGAAGTATGGATTAATTTAAAAATACATTCAAAACCTTGTGGCAGTGAAGAATTTCCTTGTACCAAGCAATTTTCCTCTTTGCCACAATGTTTTCAAAAGTCGTCTGCTGCCAGATGCAAGAAGTCGTCTGCTGACTGTAATCTGTTAACATTGTTAATTCTCTGCAACTGGGAACCAATTCCGAGGGAGAAAATTCATTCAGCGATATTGAATAAACTGTTGTTTACTTATGAAAAAGACGATACCAAAACAAACAGAACATAATCAATGAACTGTCTTGTTCACTAATAAGCACATGAAACTTAACCCGATGGGAATAAATATGGAAAAATAATCAATTTTAATCACAAACGAGTTCAAACCCCCGTATACTTCTGTTTACATAGTCTGTCAGTGAAATCGCAGACCTCTGTGGTGATAAATTCATACCAAACGAATCAGGAACAAATCACTATCTCCCTCCCAACATTAGAGCGGAGACAAATTGCTTAGTCTTGGAGGATTAGAATTAATGATAATTAACTCTTTCCCAGAAATTTTGGTTTAATCCAGAATGAATGCATTTGCTGATGGCCATGAATATGTGGTTCAGTGATGGAAATTTTGTCATTGAAAAAGTAGAAAACATTATGGGAAAAGGAAAAAATGCTGGTTTTATCAGCATTTTCTCCTTTCCCCATAATGTTTTCAAAAGCCTTCTAACTTGTAAAAACACAGGATTGCTTGGTAGCTGTTTAATCATTTTTTATACAATTTTATGTAATCCCATTTTATAACACTAGAGACAGTAAAACCTCAGCTTAGTGATGGTAAAACCCAAGAAAGACATAAAACACAATTTAAATCAACAAACAAACCATGTAGAAGGATTTCAGACACACTTCTACCTAGAAGAAATAACTGTTATGTTACAATGCCTAACAATGAAAATTTCCTTGCTTGTATGGTTTGGAAAATTTTGTGAGAAAAGGACCAATTTGGCATCTTGTACTCAGCTGGCAATATGCAGGATGTATAATCAAGGGGTGGTGAGATCAAAATGGCTTCATCTGCCACACTGATTAAAAAAGTTTTAAAATGGTGGCAAGAAAGCCAGTATTCAACCCTGTTACAAGACAATCCCACTTTAATGAATTGGGTTTTTAGAAAAATTGTGGGAAAAGTAGAAAATGCTGGTAACCAGCATTTTCTCCTTTTCCCACAATGTTTTCTATCCTTTGAGAGACAAATCCCACAATATCTAATTTGTTATCTGCAAATAATTTCAATTTGGAGAAGTCGTCTTGTAAAGGTATACTTTTTGCAAGATAACAAAGTGTTAGACTTGCCGTTACTGAAAGCATTTGCAGACGAGAAGTCAAATGTGGCTAAAATACTGAGATCTGTTTTTGGAAAAATAGAAAACATTGTTAGAAAAGAAAACATGCTGAAATCCATCATTTACCCCTTTTTACAAAATGTTTTCATCAAAGGCCTTGTATGCATGGGTCATTAAAATACAGCATTTTTTGGAAACAGGATGAAATATCATGTGATAATACACCCAAACTTCTGAGTAAATCTAAAATAAAAGGATCCACAAGGAAGATGCATTAAACTGATAAGCAAATTATCTGACAGGTTTCACTCTTTACCAAGTGACAAAATTTCATAATCATCCAAATCAAAAGCCTGTGCAGACATCAACTTACACAGGATGAAATGAGATTGCCTTTGGAAGGGGAGAAAACATTGTGGGAAAAGGGGAAATGTTAATCAAAATTTTCTCCTTTTCCCATAATGTTTTCAAATACTCTCTTCTTCAGGATCATTAAATGTCCAAAGTGTGTCGTAAAGGGTTAACACATTACCAAACCTATCCCCTTCTGTTACGAGCCAAAGAAAGAAGTAATATGGGAAAAGGAGAAAATGCTAGTAACCAGACACTGCTAGGAACCAGCATTTTCTCCTTTTCCAACAATGTTTACTACTTTTTTAAATACAACTCCTATCTATTGATCCTCATTTATAGTGTCTTCTTCAAATGCTTTTGCTTGTTCGAATCCCCAGTTTGGATATTTCCTTTCTGAGGATTGATTATAGTCATTGCAACAGGATTCATTTTTCTCATTGCTGATCATTGTTTTAAAGATGGTTATATGAGAAAGCAGTCATTGGCATAAAAAGCTGGTAACAGAAACTCCAGGAAAGCATGGATAGGTGCACTGGCCACCATGATAAAACTGAAATAAGGTTGAAAATGGTGTCAAACACCATACAATTAAACAAACAAACAAAGCATATACTTTCAGTATGGATATTTCTGAAATTTTGTGGTTTTGTATAGCACAAAACATTACTACTTACAGACCATTTGTTATCTTAAAGCATACTATAACTGAAAATACTGAGAGGCAAGGAGGCCAAGGAGATATCACTCATAATGAGCACTTTTTTCTATTTGCCAAAATGTTTTTACCTATGTTCACATATGTGTATCAAACTTACACTGATACTGATTTTTCATACTTTATAAGGATGATTTCAAATTACGGCAGTTTGAGGCAAATTTTGTTTGTGGGAGTATCAGTTAATTTCCCATTCATATCATTCACCCTTTACGAGACGATAAAATTTCAGACCAGTCCAAATTCATAGGATTTACAGGCAACAAGCGAAATTTGACTCAAATCATGGAATTTGTCTTTGAAAGCTCAGAAAATACTGTGAGAAAAGAAGAAAATGCTGGTAACCAGCAGTTTCTTCTTTTTCCACAATGTTTTCAAAAGCCCTCTTCTTCAAGGCCGTTAGAATTGTTTGGTAAAGGGTTAAGCCCAAATAATGTCAGACAATAATTAGAAAAACTCTAGTAATGATCATTTAGGACAGACAATTTATCAAAATATGGAGATTTCTCCAGCCTAATGTGATCAGCAGTTTTCCTCATATACAAAATTTTCAACATGTTAAATTGCTAACACTATCAGCATTTCTCTCGAAAAAATGCTGGGTAAATTGCCTCGTTAAAAGTATATGCACTGGATATCTTTTGCATCCTCCTTGAAACATGACTGAAAATGACTGCTGAGACTATTTAGACCATTAACTCTTTACCTAATGTCGAAATTTTAGACTGGTCCAAAGATAAAGCACTTGCATATGACAAAAAAAAAAAAAAATGATACTCAAATGATGGGATTTGTATCAGAAGGGGTAGAAAACATTGTGATGGTTACCAGCATTTTCTCCTTTTCCCACAATGTCTTCAAAAGCCACCTTCTTTCAGGGTGTTCAAACTTGGGATTGTGTGGTGAAGGCTAAACCCTTTCCAAATTCAAAACATCTGCACACGACAAATCAAGATTTACCATGGTACAAGCTAACGCAAGTTCTCTAATAAGATAGAAAACATTATGGGGAAAAAAAAAGAAAATGGCGATTACATGCATTTTCTTCTTTTCCTATAATGTTTTCAAAAACTTTCTCCCACAAGTTTTTTTAATTAGGGATTATTTAGTAAAGGCTTAAAGGTTAATATTTGGTTTTATTTTCAAGAAATCAATTTCCACAACTAAAGGGAAACAATCCATACACATAAAATCTATCTATTATCAACAGTTATCTGTATCCAGGAAGCAAAGTAAATTGATTGATTGATTGATTGATTGATGCTGTGTTCAGTCTTATCACTGAGACAATTCACCTATTGGTGTGTTTCCTGGGTTTCACCAGTACAAGGCTTGGGCCTTGAAGTGTAATGCCAAAAGGCATTCACATGATAAACCTGGGCCACACACTTATAGGGCTCACTATAGATCCCAAAAACGACTATGTGATAGTGGTTGCTCAGACAGTTATAGTGTGACCAAGCCAATGTGATACTATTACTGTTTGACCAACCACTATGATGATACCATTACAGTTTAGGGTCTTATATGATTATGCATCACAAAACTATCAGATACATGGGATCTGAAATGAGTTGGCATCTGAGATAAAATTTCATTAATTGAGCCTAGAAAAATTTTACTAATTTGCCTTTGGTGAGCTTAAAAACATTTTTTTGTAGTAAAATTTCACCTCATAAGCCAATTAATGTCAAATTATTTTCACTATATAATTGTATATCAAAAATTATAGTTTATGAAGAGTTAAAGCATAGGCCTACATGTACATGTGCATTGAAATTTACAAGAAACATGTTGGCTGCTTTGACAGGTACATTACTGACCAAAAGTACAGTTCCAGAAGAAACTTAATATACATGTAGTGATTTTGTCACAATCACAAATTTTGATAGTCAATTTTACAAAGAAATCTTGGTCAGCAATGTTTTAGAAGTGAGGTGTACGATTACAGTGTTGACCAAACATGGCACTATTTGCTTATCTCAAACATGTGTAATGTATTATGGCTGTATTACACTGAAAACAGGGGTAGACCTGGCATAAAAGATTTTGATAAGTTTTTGTATTGTTTGCACACAGTGGAAAATGGATTAACTCCTCATCATGTCATACTTTAACAATGTGTTTGATAATAGATTCTACATAACAAGAGGGCCATGATGGCCCTGAAGTCGCTCACCTGAGTCTTTTGACCAAACATGACCCATTTTCAATCTCTTTTGAGATATCATAACAAACATTCTACTAAGCTTTCATAATTATTGGACTGAAAATTTGGCCTCTAGCATGAACACAAGCTTTTTCTAGAATTTCTCTCAGTGACCTACTTTTTAGCCAACCATAGCCAATTTTCCCATTGTAGAGATATTATCAAAACAAAGATCCTGACCACCTTTCATAAGTATTGGACAGAAAATGTGGTCTATAGAGCAAACACAGGGTTTTTCTAAGATTTGACCTACTGACTTAGTTTTTAACCCAACATGATCGATTTTCGAACTTGTCTGAGATGTCATCAAGACAAACAATCTGACCAAGTTTCATGAGTTTTGGACTGAAAAAGTGGCCTCTAGAGCATACACAAGGTTTTTCTAAGATTTGATCTAGTGACATAGTTTTTGACCCAACATGAATCATTTTTGAACTCTTCCGAGATATCATCAAGCCAAACATTCTGAGCAACTTTCAAGAAATTTGGACTGAAAATGTGACCTCTAGATCGTACACGAGGTTTTTCTAAGATTTGACCTAGTGACCTAGTTTTTTGTCCGACATGACCCATTTTCGAACTCGTCCGAGATAACATCAAAACAAACATTCTGACCAAATTTCAAGAGTATTGGACTGAAAATGTGGCCTCTAGAGTGTGCACAAGGTCTTTTTAAGATTTGACTAAGTGACCTAGTTTTTGGCCCAGCATGACCTATTTTCCAACTTGTCCAAGATATCATCAAAACAAACATTCTGACCAAGTTTCATGAGTATCTGACTGAAAATGTGGCCTCTAGAGCGTACAAAAGGTTTTTCTCAGATTTGACCTAGTGATCTAGTTTTTGACCCGACATGACCCATTTCGAAGTCGTCCGAGATATCATCAAGACAAACATTCTGACCAACTCTGAAGAATTTTGGACTGAAAATGTGGCCTCTAAAGCATACACAAGGTTTTTCTAAGATTTTACCTAGTGACCTAGTTTTTGACCCAACATGACCCATTTTCGAACTCATCCGAGATATTATCAAGACAAACATTCTGAGCAAGTTTCATGAGTATTGGACAGAAAATGTGGCCTCTAGATCGTACACAAGATTTTTCTAAGATTTGACCTAGTGATCTAGTTTTTGACCCGACATGACCCATTTTCGAACTTGTCTGAGATATCATCAAGACAAACATTCTGACCAACTGTCAAGAGTTTTGGACAGAAAATGTGGCCTCTAGAGCGTACACAAGGTTTTTCTAAGATTTGACCTGGTAACCTAGTTTTTGACCTGTCATGACCCATTTTCGAACTCGTCCGAGATATCATCAAGGCAAACATTCTGATTAACTTTCAGGAGTATTGGACAGAAAATGTTGCCTCTACAGCGTACACAAGGTTTTTCTAAGATATGACCTAGTGACCTAGTTTTTGACCCGGCATGACCCATTTTCGAACTCGTCCGAGATATCATCAAGGCAAACATTCTGACCAAGTTTCATGAGTATCGGACTGAAAGGTGGCCTCTAGAGCGTACAGAAGGTAAAAAGTTGACGACGGACGACGGACTGGGACACAGCACGATCACAATAGCTCACCATGAGCACTTCGTGCTCAGGTGAGCTAAAAAGCAAACTGAACTAGATATGCATTTCCAGCTTTGTTTTTGTCTTAAAAGTCTAGAAAATTGCCACCATAACAACAAAGATGCACTCAATTGGTATGTAACAAAAATACCGTCCCTTAAAAATTTCAACAGCTAACTAACTGCGCCTCTTCTTCTGTCTTGTATTTCAGCGATAAAAGAATAGAAATTTAAAGTAGGACACAATTTAGACAAAAATATATATTTTCATCCACCGAAGATAACATTTTACTTCTTTTAAACTAAAGAATCATGCCTCTATTGACTGAACGATGCATACATGTATCTGGAATACTAATCGAGTATTTCTGTAAAGAAAGTACTAGAATGAACTATGCTGCTACATGTACTTTTACTTTTTGTCCCATGTTGTTTTACTTTCTTAACAACATTATAAAAGCCATCATTTGCTCTCAAACCTACTGATTGTTCAACAAATTATCGGCAATTGTAATTGATCTTTAACATTGTAATCTATGCATTGCTTTCGAGGCATGACTATCCTGATCCATCAATTTATCAATCTGTTGTTATTTTAATCATATTCATTTTACATCGATTGAGAAACAAGTTCTCACAACTTATACTAATATCTCTCGATTTTGCTTCCTGGAAAATACACCAGTACTCGTGCCGAATGTGTGGGCCAATGAACAGTCCCAAAGTTGACATTCCCTCCTAGGTATCAAACACAGGACCTTATGGTTTATGAGGCCGACACTCTACCTCACAACCAAGGACACTACATCTGTTGTTATATCCGCATATATACTTAAAAACAAAAACAAATATTATTCAAAAGAGCTATGAGCGTCAACTAGTTTTTTCCAGAAAAAGGTCAAATCTTGGTGATTGTTGATAATGTAAGTACCAATGAAATTCAAGGTAATAATAGGAGTTCAGAGAAATTTAACCCTTTACCAAACAGTCCTGAGTTTCAAAAACCCTTAGGAAAATGGCTTTTGAAACCATTGCTGGAAAAGGTGAAATTGCCATGTTCCTTACCCTTTCAAAGCCAGATGTATGTAGTTGCATTTTATTGTATTTTGTACATATTGCCATTGATATTTGTTTATGTGTCGTCTAACTGCACCTTTAACTTAAAGTAACAATAAAGGCCAAAAGTAAACAAAGCGGGTGTTTAAATGCATTTGAATTTATATCATTCCATTTAAAAGTAGGGAAACTATTGTGAAGAAGACAATCTGTCATTGTATGGTTGGTCCCAGTGTTAGTCGCTGACAGAGAAACTAATTTCAAAACTGGGTTAAAACCTACCAGGTAGCTGTGTCTTTTGTTTACTTTTGCCTGATTTTAGAATGCCTCTTTCTGCCAGCAACTAACACATGGCCAGACCACACAATAACAGACTGTCATTGTCACAATATTTTCTATACTTTTAAATGGTATGATTGAAATTTGAATATATTATGACACCTGCTTTTATATTTTGGACTCTACTGGGCCTTTAAAGAGTTAGAATAATGGAAATAATTTTCTCCTTTTCCCACAAAGTTTTCTAAAGGCCTCTTACTCAGGGTCCTTAAAAGTCAGGACTTTTTAGCAAAAGGTTAAAATCTATCTATTCACAGTGTGAAAAAAGTTGTATTGGTATTTTTATTCACCAGCAGTTGCTTGTTACAAGCAATTGCCTCTCTCCCACAATGTTCTGCGTAGGTGCATAAAAAGTCATATTATTACAAAGTTTGACCCTTTATCACAGAATCCCTGACAGAAACAGCATTTAAAAACATTGTGGGAAAAGGAGGAAATGCTGATAATCAGCATTTTCTCCTTTTCACACACTGTTTTCTATCCATTCTGAGACAAATCCTGTTTTTTCAGCCAGTTTTCTTTTGTCGTCTGCTAATGCTTTCAATTTAGTCAAAACTAAAATCTTTGTCGTTTGGTAAAGAGTTAAACCTTTATCTTTTACCTTTGGCTTTCTTCCTCTGTCACAATGTCTTCCTCTATAGAGCTATTATCTGTCTCTGTGACTTCCTCCCTCTTAAACGGATCAGATTTGTTGGCCCGGGGTAGTCGGTCTCGGAGTTCTTGATTAACTTTGGAATTTTTGTACATGTCCTTATATAAAAGCAATTCTTCTGCCTGCTTGCGTAGTTTTCTTTCTTCTTCTACTTCTTTGGTTCTGAAATTTTATTACAGAGGTATAATTGAAAGTATTTTTTTGAGATTCAAACAGTAATATCAACTTGTACACAAATAAAACTTATGTTTTGAGTACCTATAATCAGGCGGATTTGTCTTGATAAAACAATTGAAATGAGTGCCCACAACATTAAAGAATTACTGAGGATATTTTTCAAAGTTTAATTATACATATTCTGATCTGGATGGTAGTAAATAATGAAAGTGGACAATTTCAATGAAGTTAAACAGACATGGCATGTTTATTGTAGTAAAAACGGATACTGTAGATCCAAGACTGTACTCTGTACTGAAATAAATACAGAAATTAATGATAACAAATAGGAAAAAACAGTGAGAAAGAGCAAAATTGTATCGTATATACATACAAACAAGTAGAATTGTACATCTTGACATTAGCCTAGCAAGCATATAGATGAACAGTAATCATGCTGCTATAGTTTAAAGTCTCTCATTTGTAAATTTTTTTGAGCTCCATGTATATTCATTGTAGGGTATACTTTGAGACAAAAAAACAACCCGAAGGAATTTGAATTCTTTACCAAAAAGGATATTTTGGCAGGCAGATATCTGATGAGAACAGGAGGAAGATTTTTCAAAAAAAAAAATACCCTAAAAAGGGGGCATTACAACATATTTGTTTTGCAAGTTTTTAAGAAAATCTTGGACCCTTTACCACACAATCCCGAATTTTAACGACCCTGAGAAAGAAGCCTTTTGAAAACATTGTGGGAAACGGAGAAAATGCTGGTAACCAGCATTTTCTCCTTTTCCCACAATGTTTTCTGCCCTTCCCAAAACAAATTTCAATTTATGAGTAATAGCTATTGTGTCGTCTGCAAATGATTTCAGTTTGGACTATTCTGAAATGTTGTTGTATGGTAAAGAATTAAAAAAGACTGCCAGTTTTTATATGCATGACAAGAGGGCTTTTAACCTTTTACCAAACAACAAAATTTTGCACTTGTCCCAACTGAAAGCTTTTGCAGGTGACAATTTAATTGTAGCTCAACAGGGTTTTCTGGGAAAAGGTTGAAAACATGGGAAATGGAGAAAATACTGGTTACCAGTATTTTCTGCTTTTTCCATAATGTTTTCAAAAGCCTTCTTCCTCAGGGTTGTTAAAACTCAGGATTGTGTGGTAAAGGTTCAAATCAAAACATAGAAATACACATATAAAACAAACAATTTGAATAACCCAATTTTTTGCATTTTTACTAAAGTTTCCTATTCCATAAGTAATAGTATAGCTGTTCTTGCATAACAAAGGATATAAAAATTTTAATACGGTAAAGTTACAGAAGGCCCCAAAGCTCAGTTGGTAGATATGGCTTTAACCCTTTACCATACGAGAAACATTTCGACTCGTCTAACTTAAAAGCATTTGCAGATGACAATATAAATGTGGCCTAAAATATGGAATTTGTCTGATACGATAGAAATATTATTTTCCCACAATATTTTCAAAGGCCCTCCTTCTCAGGGTCGTTAAAAGTCGGTATTATATGGAAAAGGGTTAAAGGTTATGGGTTCAAGTCACTGCAGTGGCATTTTTTCTTTTTCCACAATTTTTTTCCACTATTTTTGTTTTCAGCGTTTTTTTTCCCATCTAAGGGTAAGAATTCATGTCTATATGATATTTTCCTCACAAAATATCAACTTTCTCAACCTCAAAAATTTGGGGTCAAAATCTTTAAGGATAATCAAGACATATTAAGGTATAACACATGAATAGATGTGAAAAAAATTTTGGCACATAAGAAATTATTCTATAGAAGCAGTTTCTCCTTTTGACAACATGTTTTCAAGGTGGCAAATTACATAACAAAAAGACAGTCTGCAGAAGGAAATGTGTTAAATACAAAATATTGTCAACAAGAGGTTAAGAGATCATTTAATACATAATCCCCATTATATTTATCACTACAATATCACCTCACCTGCCTAGTAGGTATTGGATGGACCTCTCTATAAATACATTATCATGTTAAACCTTTACCAAACATTCCTAAATCTTAATTACCCCGACAAAGAAGGCTTTTGAAAACATAGTGGGAATAGGAGAAAATGTCGGTTACCAACATTTTCTTTTTTTCCCACTGTTTTCTATCCTTTTAAGACAAACCTCTTGTTTTGAGTTACATTCAATTTGTTATCTACAGATGCTTTCAATCTGGACAGGGCTAAAAAGACTAAACCCTTTACCACACAATTCCAAGTTCAATTGACCTTGAGAAAAAAAATCTTAAACAAAAAACATAGTAGGAAAAGAAAATGCTGGTCACTAGCATTTTATCCTTTTCCCACGATGTTTTCTACTCTTTCAAGAAAACATTTCTTTTCTTTTTCTTTGATCATTTTCAATTTTTCATCTGCAGTAGATTTACATTTGGACCAGTTTAGAATTTTGTTGTCTTGTAAAGGATTAAGTAGATTTAAAAGACTGACTGTATTTAATTTTTTAGTAAACATAATAAAAAGAGAGTCTATATTGAAGGCATTTGCAGAGAACATAATTATTCAGTTTGGTTCAAACCAAGGGATTTGTATCTGAAAGAGTGAAAAAACAGTGTCAAAAAAAAAAAGAAAATGCTGATTACAAGCATTTTCTTATTCTCCTATGGTGTTTTCAAAAGTTCTTTTCTTCATTAAAGCAAGAAATTGTTTGGTAAAGGGTTAAAGAACTCCACTCAGTATTGCTCAAATATATCATTTTTGTCAGACAAGCAAAGGCTCAATCGTGCAAATGTTTAAAAGGACCCATATAGTTTTTATTCTGTAAATGAAAATCTCTTGTAAAACACCGGTAAATTGCTACAGCTACCAGTATATATAATTTTCAGTAAAATCATATAAACTGTACAGTTAAATTCAGTAAAAAGGTGCTGTTTTGGGTGTTTAAATAAGGGATGGCCATTTTACGATTGGTAACTAAACTCTGTCAATCTTTATTACATCAGATAATGGTGTCACTGTCATCATGCTGATTTCGTAATTCACATATGATATTGATCATGTAACATTCCTAGAAGTTATTTACAAAACTCTGGTGCAAAATCTGGAACTGATTTAAGAGTCCACATAGCCCGTTAACCCTTTCCCACACAACAATATTTCAGTCTTATCGAAAACCAAAGCATTTGCAGACAATGAATTAAATGTGGCTCAAATCATAGGAGTTTCCTTTGATAGGAGAGAAAACATTGTGGAAAAAGGAGAAAATGCTGGCTACCAGCATTTTCTCCATTTTCTACAATGTTTTCAAAATGCCTCTTCCTCAAGGTTGTTAAAATTCTGGATTGTGTGGTAAAGGGTTAAGGAAATACATCCAAAAAATATTTTTTCTTTCTTCTATCTTTGTTCTTTACTGATGATATGCCTTACTTAAATCACTGATTAAACTTTTTTTTTTAAAATTTGGTGGGGTTATAAAAATCTGTTTAGCTCCTTTAAATATGTTTGGTATGGTAGTTTTTAACTCTTTGATAGTATACTTACTACCGGAACATCAGTTGTATGCTGACATTTGTAAACTTACCCTCTATTGCACAATCCCATGTTTTGTTGACTCTAAAGAAAGCTTTTGAAAACATTTTGGGAAAAGAAAAAATGGTTGTCACAATCTTTTTCATCTTTTTCTAAAAAATTTTCCAATCCTTTTCAAAACAAAAACATAACTTGAGTCACATTTTGTTGTCTGCAAATGCTTCCAATCTGGTAGAGTTGGCTCTTTACCAGACAACAAAATTTAAGACTTGTCCACACTGTAAGCCCTAGCAGACGATAAAATAAACCTGACTCAAATGATGAAATTTGTCGTGGAAAATTGATAAAACATTGTGGGAGGAGAAAATGCCGGTTACCATCATTTTCTCCTTTACCAACCATGTTTTGAAAGGCCTTCCTCCTATGGGGTGTAAAGCATGGGATCGTCTGGTAAGAAGGTTAACTTACAACACTGCAAGTAAGGACAAGTTTTGTTTACTCAAGGGATTTATGTTTAAAGTGAGATAACAAGTGGAAGAAGAACAGATGCAAATCAAAGATACAAAAGGTGTCACAGATGTCAATTGTTTACAAAATTTGATGGTAAATTGTGAATTTCTTTCTGGAAGACATCCTGAAAATGAGTGAGTGAAGCATGCCCCTCCGTTATTCACCTTTCGTCTACTTCATTCTCAAGCTTCGTAATCTTCTTTCTCACTTTTTCCACCAATGAGCGAGTCATGCTTGCTCTCATTTTGCTTTCGTTACTCCGCAGATGAAAATCCTTTTCTGTTGTTCTGTCAAGACGACGTACATATCTTAATGTAAGAGGAGGCGAGGGTTTCTTGTTTGAATCATCGTTTTCGTAGCCCATCGCCTCCATCTTTGGTTTCGTGTAAACAATCCGGTGTTCCGTTAGACTTATAAATCTGTGCAAATCACAACGTGGCTGCGTCATGGCAACATGTATGCAATTATGTCAAAAGTAAAGTTTCAAAGTGAAGTTCAGTTTACTGGGAATACTTGTACACCTTTTCGTGTGTGTTGTAGCATAAATGAATTAAAAATTGATTTTCTAAGAGCCACGTTTGAAATGTGTAGATGTGTAGTGGGCGCGTAATGCTGTTGCATAGGGCCTACTTTCTCAAAACTTTAAAAATAAACCCGGCTAAATTTACGCGAGTGCACTTGAATAAATTACAGTTTATGTTTAAAAGAACGTTCAACTTTTCGTCTGCAAAAGTTTTCAATGTTGTAGAGGCTAAAATTTCGTCTGATTAAAAAAAAACAGACCCTGCAGAGCGCGCGGCATGATCTTTGAACAACAGTAACGTTATTGCACTGTTTGATACTTATGAGATGTTCAGGCCAAACAGAGGCTTAAAAATGACTCTCAACACAGTTTTTAAACTATTTAAGTGCCAGATATATAAACTTTGCCTCTTTTGACAGTTGAAATCCTCTGATACCCAGAAATATTCTTAAACAGTCTTTAACAAAATTTTGGACTCAACCGAAGTGAAGGCATTTGCAAACGACAAATTAAATGTTTCTGAAAAGATGACGTCTGTCTTAAATAGGATAGAAAACATTGTAGAAAAAGAAGAAAATGCTGGTTACCAGCATTTTCTTCTTTTCCCACAATATTTTCAAAAGGTTTCCTTCTTAGGATCGTCAAAACTCGGGATTATGTGGTATTTAAAGAGTTAACTTATAGGCTTGACGAATTAAGCTGACGGTATGGATCCTAGATCAGGCTGCCACATGATATAATCTCACCAGAGGCCACGAAATAGCTTCTAGAATTACAAAATTTTCAGGGGGGGGGGGGGGGCGGGGGCGGGAGAAAAGCACACAATCCTTGGAAATGCACCTGTCCTCTCTCGGCACTTCATGCCTCGGGTAATATCTTCAGTATAACTTTTGTGTAGGCCTACACTTTATTTTGGGCTAGCTACACCCCTGCTAACCTATAATTTCAATTTTCTAAACTTAGCAGTCTAAGAGCAGATTGATTATAATGAGATCGAAGGTTTGATCCTTGACACCGGATCGGGGATCGTATATATAGAGTATTGCGATCCCGGATCGGATAGACTGACCAGTCCGAATAGTAGAGGTTAGGACTTGTAAGCTCAAGTCTTGGGCCACTTGAGGGTCTGGGTTCGAGCCCCAGGGCTGGCCATCTAATGTTACTAATAGTCTGTCGGATGAGACGTTAAACTGAGGTCCCGTGTCACGGTTCTTTACAACGAGCAACGAAACGGGCGTAAATTAGGATGGTTTCTGTCCTGTATCTTGCACTATTCCCCCGTAATATAACCAACAGACTTCACGGTAAAGGGGGGGGGCGTTGCCCATATGGGCAACCGGTGGCGACGATAGAGCATGCATATTGTATCAGTAATTCTCTGGAAATGTTCTTTTTGGTACATGACCGACAGACGGACATCTCGCCCTACAGATTAACAAACAGGTCGACATACCGAACAACTGACTGACTGACTGTCAACCAAAACACCTACCTATTAACCAATGATATTTTCACAAACCGCGTTAAAAGTTGTGTTTAACAAATGACAAATTCAAAATTAATACAAATGAGCTTAATTTCTCTGATATGATAGAAAACATTGTGGGGAAAAGGAGAAAATGCTGGTTACCAGCATTTTCTCCTTTTCCCGCAATGTTTTCAAAAAGGATTCTTTTTCAAGATCGTTAAAACAAGAGATTGTTTGGCAAAGGGTTAAAGGAAAGAACTCTTACAAAAAGAAACGTAGAAAACTCGAACATGACAAAAATCCTTAGAATAAAATGTAAAAACTAAGATTATCGAATGATCAACCTGTATTCAAGCCTTTTATCCATATCCTGATGAATAAATGAAATGGAAATTTTACGCCGATTTAAAAAAAAAATTTTTTTTTTTTGCTATTTCAAAGGTATTTTTTGAGTCGAAACATGGCCTTATCGGACAGTGTAGATCAAAGATCAGACTGCACGTTCAGTGCAGTCTGATCTTGATCTACACTGTCCGCAAAAGGAAAGTGAGTCGCGTTCAGCAGCCTAATGTTTTTACTACGATGAGAGAACGGGCTTTTGAAAATATTGTGAGAAGATTAAAAAAAATGCTGGTTACCAGTACATTCTGATAGGCAAATCTTTTCACTTGAACCACAGTTATTTTCTCTTCTCTTCACATGTATTCAGTTTAGGAAATTCTAACTGATTTGAAATGCCCAAATGTACAATAAGAATTACTGCCACATCATTTTCTTTTTTCAGGCATGTCTATCCCTTTAGCACAGAAGCCCGAGTTTTCACGATCCTCACAGAGAGGGCTTTTAAAAGCATTGTGGAAAAAGGAGAAAATGCTGGTAACCAGCATTTTCTCTTTTTGCCGCAATGTCTATTTCCCTGGCATAGACAAATCTCTTAATTCGAGCCACATTCGTCACCAGCAAGAGCTTTCAGTACTGATAAGTATTGGTGAAAGAAACTTTCGGAAAACATGAAAAGGTGTACTGGCCCCCGTCACATAACTGAAAAACGGCCTTAAACACCATACAAACAAGCAAGTTTACGGATAACTCCATAATTTCATCGTGTGGTAAAAGGCTATTCGAGGCAGCCATTACCACGAGATGACCAATATTTACAGTTTTGGTTGGCAGTGAAGCGTTATGCTTACCATATTCACAATATTATCTTCAAGAAGAACCAAACCCTTCGGGATGGAGAGAAGAAGAGGTGTGAAAAAAAAATAATAAGTGAATGCACTATCAACCTTTATCCGGCTAACTAAATTAAAGGAAACTTTCAAGCCGATAGTAAAACCACCAAAAAAGTTATTTCAAAGTTATTTTGGGGGGAAAATATCTTCTTATCGGACAGTGTAGATCCAAGATCAGACTGCA
The DNA here is from genome assembly GCA_946811185.2 of Hippopus hippopus. Lineage (NCBI taxonomy): Eukaryota > Metazoa > Mollusca > Bivalvia > Cardiida > Cardiidae > Hippopus > Hippopus hippopus. The sequence continues at coordinate 21,851,769 of OX328097.1, forward strand.
CGTTCTGTGTTCTTGATCTACACTGTCCGCAAAAGGTCTTTATGTCGCGCTTAGCAGCCTTAGGGTTAAAATAATTCCTTACCTGTATTCAGTATAAGTCTACAAGCTGTCCTATCCACGTAAAATTCACGTTTAATCGATTTTTATTTTTACAATGTTCAAAAACAGAGGTATTGTCTATTATCTTCTTCTATTTACTCACAATTAGCTTGTTTTCATGGCAGTCTTTTGTGACGTTATTTGTAAAGCCCCTCTCGAAATCGTTCTACCGTTTCAAACTTTTCATTGTTTTTATATAATACCAATTATTCCCTTTCAATTCAACAGCTATGGGCCCTCCATTAATTTCACTTTACCCTTGGATGGTAGATCAGTCGGTAACCATGGCACAGGGGTCGCGGGTTCGAGGCTCAGCTCGGTCAAGTTGAAAACTTTCCGAGGATTGATGATAGTCAGTGTGACTGGGTTTATTCTTGTTTCACCAACTAATATTGTTTCAACGATTCTTATGTGTGACAGCAGCCAGTGAAAAGATGTATGCGAAACACTGCCACAGGAAACTCCAGGAAAACATGAAAAGGCGCGGTATAATTTACAAAAAAAATGTTTCCTATTCCAACAATTCAACGGCCCTCTACCTCAAGGTCCCTGAAACTCGGGGTTATTTGGTAAAGGGTTCATGCCGACGACTGCCCTTGGTACATTTACCATTCCAGTAGTAATGCTTCAATACCTCGGTCCATATGCTATCTAGTAAGCATTCTTTGTCTCGTCCAGAATTCAGTAAGCAACGAAACTTCTTACTGTTATACTATTTAGTTTCACCAGTCTGGAATTGTTTTCAGATGTAAGTCCTGTAACTTACATCCAAGCCAGTATTCACTAACCATTCTTAAGAACATTATCAGTCTTATTCTTAAGATTTTTTTACGTGTGAAAGTAACAAAATTTCTGATTGGCTAAACCAAATGGTTTAGTCAATTAGATGCTGTTGTACTTTCTAAACCTTAAAATAGACCAAGAATTTTCTTCAGAATGGTTAATGAATACGGACGCCGAATACCAAACATTTCAAGTTGACTAATATCTAAACATGGTGTTTAATTTGATTTGTCCGGTATATTTCATAACTATTGTTTTATCATTATTTGTCCGTGAAGTGAAACTGCAATGTGTCTATCATTTTATTCGTATGTAAAAAACACAACTCAAAGTCTTGATAAAAACAGATGCATGTCTGATTCAGTAATATTTCTTTGTTCAGTAATATCATCTATTATCACAGAGTTATCGGACCTAATGAGCATCAACAATATTTTCCTTTCCTTTATACAGCCAAGCCAGGGTAACACGGCTTCGTCATACTGTGTGTAATCTACCATCCCAAACTCTGCCTCTTCCGGGTACGTCACTGTACACGTGGGTTTCTCCATGTCCTTGAAAATATTAAAATGGGCGGTGATTAGATAACTCTTTGCCAAATAACAAAATTTTAGACGTATTGAGAGAATTTGCAGACGAAAAGTAAAAGAAAGGGGATCAAATGATAGACATAAAGGAAGAAAACAGTGTGGGAAAGGGGGAAATGCTGGCTATCTGTATTTTTCCCCCCAAAATGTTCTAAAAAGACTTCCTCCTCTATGTTGTAAAATTATTGGATTATTTGGTAGCGAGTTGATCGCATCATGCTCCTTTTATATGTAGCCCAAGCCAGCGTCCAGCCGATGATAATCTTTTAATCACTCCTTTTTCCTCCCAGTCTCCTCTCACAATCTTTACAGATCAGTGGCAAAACTGTTCATCGATTCCATAATCATTACCGTCATTTTTAACAAAGTGGCATCCCAATATATAAAAGGTAAAATTGACTGGACTTGAACCCAGGCTAATGTAGCCCTGGTTGTACCGCAGACCTGCTGTGCATGATTTGCATCTCGTTGGTGCCCGTTTTACCGGTAAGACTTCTATAAAGATCTGTGGGATCTGATCATCGGTTTCGTAATTATTACCGTCATTTTTAACAAAGTAATGTCCGAATATTATAAAAGATATAATTGGTAGGACTGGAACCCAGTCTAATGCAACTACAGTTGTACCAAAGACATGCTGAGTATGATATAGATCCCGTTGGTGCTCTTCTGCAATGGACTTATACAAAAAATAAAATATAAGATAAATGTTTGCTTTCCAGGCCGTGATCAATCAATGTAGATTTCAAGCATGTTTAACCCTTTACCAGACGACAAAATTTTAGCCTTGTCCAAATTGAAAGCATTGGCAGGCGACAATTTCAATGTGGCTCAAATGGTGCATTTTTTCTTTGATAGGGTAGAAACCATTGTGAGAAAAGGAGAAAATGCTGGTTACCAGCATTTTCTCCTTTTCCCACAATGTTTTCAAATGCCTTCTTTCCCAGGGTCGTTAAAAGTCGGCATTGTACAGTAAAGGGTTAATGTATTCTATCCGCATAAAGTAAAACTTATTCACCTTTAAATTTGTTTGATGATATTTGTATAGACAGTTTGCTACAGATACTGCTGTTGACAAAACACCTCGACTGGAAAAGCGGCAGGTATCCTTAAAAGGAAACAGAATCGAAAATCTCTATTGTAAGTCATTTAGGTGAGGCCCCAACCTGCTGCTGTACACATAACAGTATTCAACCGGAAGTGAGAGTCACATTATGGTCAAAATGTACTGGCGCCATGAAAATTAAATCTCTGATGCCATTCGGGAAATTAACAACTCTTTAACCTCGCCGGTACGAATATTAATCTTTATGCCCCTACAGTCGACAGCTCTGGAATGCATAGAAGAAAAATAGGCAATCGCTTGATACAATAACTTTAAGCGACTGATTCGGTAGCCTAAATCAAATAGTTTTGTGTTTTGATTTTGTATACCCCAGAGGTGATTGTGTTGTTTATTGGTCAGCTACATTAATGCAACAGCAAATAATATATCAGCCATACTCTGTTAAAAGACGCAGTTTGCATAGGCTGACCTGGGTCGAAACTTTTAACTTAATATGGTGACTGAATTTTCTCATGTCAAAAGATCTTTCTACCTCATGATTCAGCTGTTTTCGTATACAAAACAGATCCTTGCTATGCAACAAGCTTGGTGTAGTACAATATAAAAGTACATTACAACATCCTTTTCCCAGAACGACGCTCATATAAATTGTCCTGCAACACGCGAAAAGGGGCATTCGGACATTTGCGTAAAGTGTCGTCTCGGATCAGCCTGCGCAGTCCGCACATGCTAATCCGACACGGCACTTTACGACTACATTAGATTTCGTGCTACAGTAGACTTGCGCAAAACAGAAAATTACATAAAAAACGGAAAGTGTTGTTTCGGATTAGCCTGCGCGGAATGCGCAGGCTGATCCGAGGACACTTTTCGCAAATGTCCGAATGCCCCTTTTCGCGTGTTGCAAGCCAATTATATCGTGTCAGTTCTCCTTATTCAAAAGGTCACTTCTGCAGAAGCTTAAAAAAAAAGATTTATATGATAGTGTGATTATAAACCACGTCGTCTTCCACAGAAGGTCTGAGAATGGTACATGTACATGTTGTATATGATTAACCCTTCTCCTGCTAGATAAGTAAATTGAAACTTTCAGACAGATGGTATAATTCCGAATGTTGCTGTAGCAATCTTATTTTTGGGTAAAAAAAAATCCCCCTATCGGACAGTGTAGATCCAAAATCAGACTGCACGTTCTGTGCAGTTTGATCATGATCTACACTGTCTGCAAAAGGTCAGTGAGTAGCGCTTAGCAGCCTAGAGGTTAAGCAACAGTCACACACCTGTGTCATTATACGTGCTGGATGGAACACACCATCTAAAACATGAAAATCTAGTTGTGTTAATTCAGTAAAGTCGATTTCTACATCTTTAGATATTCCTTCATCATTCAGTTTAGGCAATATTAATGCCACATCGGCTGTTTTCAATTCTTCACACAGATCACTGGATGTCTGGATATCTGCAAAAAAACTGTGTTTAGTATCTCTACAATCATGTAATGTTAACAAAAGCCAGATCTTAGACCACTAGTTAATAAATTTGACGATTTCCCTCTTTTAAATACGTGTTATAACTTCAAAGAAAATATTAGTCCGAGATAAGACAACGGGTATAGAAAAACTTATCTATATCTACACTGTCTGCAAGCCTTACGCTGTCCTACGGGTTATTGCTGGCCAAAACTTAGTCTAAACTTTTCTTCTTATTTCGTTAAACTTGAACAAAGTGAATTTCCTCACTTGACAAAGCTGGAAACACGGAATCCTGCAATTCGTACGCGACACCGGTAACAACATCTTCCTTGTCAGCATTGTCACAAAGTACAAGGTCTATTGACTGCAAGAAAAAAGAAAATTACGAAGTCTCGAGACTCGTCAAAAATATAGAATCCTTTTACTTTACAATAGAAAGAATTTCAATTATCAATTAATTTCATATAGATGTAGACCTATCACAAAGTTTCTTTGCTGGACTACACACACTACAAACACTGGCACTTGGGTAGATCTGATTATGTTAATTGATCAGCTATTGAGCTAATCATTTTTTCCAAACAGCTCTGAGTCTCTCTGTACATTATTAGTTGTACGGTCAGGTGGCAGGGGACTTGGAAACTTGTTCACGGCTGTGGTGAATCATGTCGCCCCGAGCCAAAGGTGGCGACATGATTCACCACAGCCGTGAACAAGTTTCAAAGTCCCCTACCACCTGACCGTACAACGAATTTATCATACTGCAAAGTTTTACCATTCCAACGTGTGTTAAGCGAAATTTACCTGTTTTTTGGTTTCAAAAATTGAGCACGCTGACGAAGTAGAATTTCCCTCCTGAGTGCCCCAATTCAATGAAAACTGACGTCACTGAAATCTTGGTAAAACGTGCAGCTTGGTGCATAATCTTGATGTTAATCTTGATCGACGCCGGCATTTTGGATGTTGTGTTGAAAGTGTAATCATGTATACGGGGCTCCCTAAAGGGAAACTGCTTTTACATGGGTTTTGCCAGTGTACATGATATATATGTTTGGGGCATATTATCCAATCAGATCACGAGAAATTTCTTTGCAGTATAATAAAAAGAACTAAAAACTTATCCTATCATTATTACAATTTAGAACAAGGTACAGAACCAAAACTAAACCGCATCCCTTTAACCCTTATCCTGCTATATAACTTTAAATGAAACTTTCAAGCCGATAGTAAACAGCCAAGTTTGTTATTCCAAAGGTATTTTGGGGGAAAGATATCTCCTTATCGGACAGTGTAGATCCAAGATCAGACTGCACGTTCTGTGCAGTCTGATCTTGGATCTACACTGTCCGCAAAAGGTCATTGAGTCTCGCTTAGCAGCCTATGGGTTAAAATCCACATTTCCAACTAAATGGTGGCAGATTTAACAAATTTTTTTTTTTTTTGCAATAGATCTATACCAATCTCCGATTTTGAACCAAGAGGGGCGGAGAGATAGAGAATAGATGGTTGGTGTCTTGGATGGGTTTAGTTTATCGGGCAAGGCGGAGGAATTTATCTGGTGAGCCGAAGGCGAACCGGATAAATTTCAGAGCCGAGCCCGATAAACTTAACCCATCCAAGACATCAACCATCTATTCTATTTGTCCTGTCACTCACTGTAACGGAACAAAACAAAACAAACAAACGGAAAAAAAAACATTGATAAAGACTGTACCTTTAATAAATTTCCGGAGCCGAGCCTGATCAACTTCCCCCATCCAAGACACCAACCGTCTATTTTATTTATCCTTTTTCTCAATTATAATCCAAAATCCGACTAAATTGCACATTTCGCTCGAAATAAGGCACATACTGACATCTTTCTCACTAGATCTTTGAGAAACTTTAAAAAATGAAGAATCCTGTTTACAAAACCCTCTGGATATGCAGCTACAATATTGACGTCATGAATGATATTGGCTACGTCATAATTATTAAACGTGACGTATATCCGCAGAAAAATATTGTGGCGAAGAAGACAATGTGTTTTAACATAACAGACTATTAATTAAACGAGCAAAAGTATTTGCTAGCGATTGATTCATTCATTGCGGCAGTAAGACGCTTGATTGAAAATAGTCCCAGTTAGCAGGTGCGCACCTAGCGGTCACGTGACCAACTGACGGATAACAAAAAAAATATACGGTACCCTGTTATCGGGTCGAAATTGTAGAAGGTGACAGGATAATCTATGCATTTACCCAGAAAACGACGTAATTTTTACTTTCTCGCCCATTCTTGTGCACCTCGGCGTTTTCTCATTATCATTATATCCACTTCCGGTCAAGTATAATTTGATTGGCTGGTTTAGCTAACGAATTAAAAGTAAGCAGATCTTAAATCGACTTTTGAGCACTTATTAATAATGTCCATCCACCCATCATACGTTATAAAATTGTTCATACAATCTCTGATTAGACCTTGGGCCTATGGATCCCTAACTAATTATCAACATGTACATCTCCTATTTGGCAAAGTTGCATATAGAGACCAGTGCTGAAAATTATTGCCAGATATATGACTAAACTATGAAAAGGTTTAATAACCGTTTTACCGAATTATCTCGAGTTTTTGACCATCAGTAAAGAAGGCTTTTGAAAAGAATGTCGGAAAAGGAGAAAATGCTGCTCCTTTTTCTCGCAATGCTTTCTGCCCGTTCACAGACATTATTATACTGCAAAGGAATTTCTCGTGATCTGATTGGATAATCTGCCCCGAACATATATATCATGTACACTGGCAAAACCAACGTAAAAGCAGTTTCTCTTTCGGGAGCCCGGTATAGATCTACATGACTACACTTTCAACACAACATCCAAAATGCCGGCGTCGATCAAGACTAACATCAAGATTATGCACCAAACTGCGCGTTTTACCAAGGTTTCAGTGACGTAAAATCCCAGTGACGTCAGTTTTCATTGAATTGGGGCACTCAGAAGGGAAATTTTACTTCGTCAGTACTCAATTTTTGAAACCAAAAAACAGGTAAATTTCGCTTCATACACGTTGGAATGGCAAAACTTTGCAGTATAATAAGTTCGTTGTACGGTCAGATGGCAGGGGACTTGGAAACTTGTTCACGGCTGTGGTGAATCATGTCGCCACCTCGCCTTCGGCTCGAGACGACATGATTCACCACAGCCGTGAACAAGTTTCCAAGTCCCCTGCCACCTGACCGTACAACTAATAATATCCACTAGATCTATATGAGCCACATTTAATTTGTCGTCCGAAAATGCTTTGGAATAAGACAATTTCCACGTTTTCTTGTCTGGTTAAGACTTAGTAAAAAGTCAATGTTTTCAGAGCTCAGAGCCAGCGTACCAATTTTCTATGGATATGGACATAGATCTACCTGATTTTGAAGTATGTCACCAGACGCTAGAATCTGTACCAAGTGATAGGCAAGGGTAGAGGCGGCTTCTGTTACAACGACCTTCATGTTCGATATCTTTCACCTTCAGGTTGTGCTAAAAATTAAACATGGATTTACATTAACATTTACAATTATTAACAGGCTGCTACGCGCGACTCGGGGCACTTTTGCGGGCAGTGTAGATCAAGATCAGATTGCACAAAACGTGCAGTCTGATCTTAGATCTACACCGTCCGATACGGTATTTTCTTTCCGGTGAAATCAATCTTGAAATCGCAATTTTTGGATTTTTAGTATTGAATGGAAATTTTCGTTTCATTTATTTAGCAGTTAAAGGGTTGATATTGTATATGCAACAATTATGAATGAATAAGAGGTGTTGTAGGTTGAAATAAAAAGTAGAACCAGAGATCTCGATCAAACTCTTACATTAGTCGACTTTCCCACTTCCCGAATCAAGTTTTATACATGTTTGTGTAGTACATACAGATAAAGTTCTGTCCCCGAATGCGATATTAGGTTTTGATGGGTCGCCTTCAGTGCGGTGTATAGTAAATGTCTAAATTTGAAAAGAAGCACCGTAAACTTATTATTCGGGAGATTATGTTGGTGTAGACCTATGTTTCTAGACCTTATTCAAAGGTTGTATGTGCAAATGATGTGGTAGAAGCAGCAAACTAGAAAATCTAGCAGAGTACCTTTTACAAACTGATAGGCCTATGCTATAGAAATAACTACCACACTGTAGCTAGGCCTATATAGGGTATCATGCACACATACATGTATATAAAGTCTTCCTGAAATAGCCTAAAGTTCCCAGATTCGTACTGATCAGCGCCTGCTCTGTTCGCACGATTGCAATATTTACAGATCACGTACACGGTTTATACAGTGTGTAACATGGGTCAACCAAAATTCAAGTTCAAACTTAATAAAAAATGAGTTTATTTCACTTACCTCACTCTAGGTATCTCATACCGAACCAAATCATAACAAACCAAGGGTCATAATGTAGACTGAGTGAACATTGTCCATGTCGAAATTGCCCATGTTACTAAATATAGATTTTTCCCATTCGTCAAAGTTACTTCCCTTCTATTATTGTTTATTCATTAAATTGAATTTAATTTAGACCTGGACACTTTAATTTAAAGCCCGCTTCACAATCTTTAACGCTTAAAAAGTAGCAGCCAATGCAGATAAGAATCAGACTGCATAAAACGTGCAGTCTGACCTCTGATCTACACTGTCCATTCTCCAATAATAATTAGATCTTATTTGTCGCCTGCAATTATTTGCAGTGCAGAACGTGCAGTCTGATCTTAGATCTATACCGTCCGTTTGATTGGTCAAGCCTTTGACATAAAAATCCTCTTGGATTTCAGTGTATTGTATTCTCACCAATCGAAGGAGGTAGAGCTAACAATATGAGCTATGGCCAGAAAAAGGGGCTCAAAGCATCTCCGTGATGCATGAAACCAAGCAAGTCATCACATGGCTCGCAACACGCGAAAAGGGACATTCGGACATTTGCGTAAAGTGTCGTCACGGATCAGCCTGCGCAGTCCGCGCAGTCTGATCCGAGACGGCACTTTCCGATCGTGTGTGATTTTCAGTTTCACGCAAGTCTAATGTAGGATAAAATCTAATGTTGACGTAAAGTGCCATCTCGGATTAGCCTGCGCGGACTGCGCAGGCTGATCCGAGACGACACTTACGCAAATGTCCAAATGTCCCTTTTCGCGTGTTGCAAGCCGGTCATGATAATGGATCCATGAAATCCAGTTTGTCTAGCAACCGAATGAATCATAGCATAAACTGGTTCTTTAAGCAGCAGGAAATTGACCAACAGCAAAAGTTTCTGCCCAGTCAGCCTGCGCGGACTGCACAGGCTGACCTGGGTCGATACTTTTTGCAGATGCATTAAGCCCCTGTTCACAGAGCATGGACCATGCATTTGGCACTCAGAGTTAATACTCCTACCTTGTAATACTGTTAGATGCTTCCTTAGCTTTATGCAACAACACCTTTAGCTTAGGTTGGATATTTCTTTTACTATCAAAATTTTGGTCTTCTCCTTCCTTGCCATTTTTAAGACATACGTATGATTGCTGTATAAGGGACGGGTTTGGAATTGCTTTCTTAAAAAAAAAAATTTTTTTTTTTTTTTCAAGCGCTAAAACACGAAATTTTAGAGCAAAAACAAAAAATGTAGTTCGAATATGTGGGAGGAAAGGGAGGGGGAGAGAGAGAGGAGTCGGGAGAGGAGAAATTGTCTATGGCCCCCTCCATGAGTATTGCCGGGGAGCCCCGGCCCTAACTGCCCCTTCCCCGCTCCTACTTTTTGCTTTGGCATTGAAAAAAAAAAATGTTGAAAATGACATTAAACACAAACAAAACCTGCACCACTGTGACAAGTATGAACGGATAAAGAAAACGAAGGACTCAGCTAGGCCAATATGGAACTGTTATGTACAAGTATGCTCGTTATCAAAACTTTCTGACGATTTTTGACAGCCAGTGTATAGAAAATTAATACGAGGTGCACTCGGTGAAAAAGGGGCTTAATGCATTTGCAAAAGCAATCGATCCATGTCAACCTGCGCAATATGGATCGAAACTTTTTGCTCTTTGTAAATTTCATGCATGTCCAAGAACCAGTCTACTTCAAAATTCGGTGGCAGTCCGCGCCGGCTGATCTAGCAGATATTTTTTGCTATTGGTCAATTTTCTGCATGTCAAAGGACCAGTGTACCTCATGATCCAGTTGTTGGTTGGAAAATGGATTTTATCAATCCATATATTGTATTCTAACATGACATGTGAATTCGGCTCTATAGACACAGTGCAAGAAAGCGTGGTAAAATCTACGTTATACTATATGGAGTGACGTCATTTTATATAAAGTGACGTCATTCTGTAAAAAGTAAGTTATTCAATGGAATATAATCTGCATCCGCGTTTTTACTCGAAGTATGAACTTGTTTTCCTTTCATTAAGAGTTGGCCATGTTAAAATCGAAATAATCTTCTTTCTATCGTGATTTATCGTTCAATAAACCACGTTGTGAGTTATGAGGCGCAATGAATAAACCACTCGGGCTATCGCCCTCGTGGATTATTTATTGTGCCTCATAACTCACAGCTGTGGTTTATTGAACGATAAACCACGATAGAAAGAAGATTATTTGTTAAATGACTTGCTGGGTATAATGTATTATAGTGATACATTAAACCCCCTTTCACCAGAGCATGGCTCGTAATATTTTTGTTAACGGTTACTACTCTTTGCTATCTCATACAGTATATAGAAGTGACCACTGGTTTCCAATCAGATAGTAAACTGAAGAGATTTGTTTGATAATAAAGACACTTAAATATAGATAACGGATGGTCAACAGCACATACTTGTCTCTACAATGAACTTTTCGCCGCAGACAAGTTAATTCGTCACTTTTTTTTTAGGTTTCAAAACCAGTTACATACACTGGAAAAAAGAGAGATTTTTCTATCAAAGTCTCGAATACAACAGCGGATGGTGTAGATCCAAGATCAGACTGCACGTTCTGTGCAGTCTGATCTTGATCTACACCGTTCGCAGAGGCTCTTGATGTCGTCAACCGTAGCCGTAAGAGGGTATGAGCAATACTCGTATTTCTCTATTCTAACTCTTTACCAAACGACAAAGTTTTGTACTCGACCAATTTGAAAGCATTTGCAGACGACAGCTTTAAAGTAGCTCAAATGATGATCTCTTCTTTGATAAGGTATAAAACATCAGGAGAAAAGGAGAAAATACTGGTTACCAATATTTTCTCCGTTCCTCACAATGTTTTCAAAAGCCGTGTTCTTCAGGTTCGCTAAAACATGGGAATGAGTAGTAAAGCGCAAATGACTATTCGTCCCGTAGATTAACGCTTTTTAAAACAATGTGACAAAGGATAAAAGCTCGTATAAGAGCATTTTATTTGTTTGCCACATTGTTTTTACACATTTTCACGCATTCTACAATAATTCATGGTTGTTAAGCCATATTGTACAATGATGCTATCCACATCGTTTGCTACAAATTTATTTCAGGAGGCTAAGATTTATAATAATGAGGTTATGAGTTAATCCCACAGGCACTCGTTTTCGTGAAAAACTTCGTCATCCATCTGAGCCTTCCCGTGTGACAAGGGGGCTTAATGCATCTGCGAAAAGTATCGACCCATGTAAGCCTGTGCAGTCTGCGCAGGTTGACCTGGGCTGAAACTTTTCGCTATTGGTCAATTTCCTGTATGTCCAAGGACCAGTCTACCTCATGATTAAGTCGTTTTGTTACAAATAAGTGTATGTTATGGATCCATAAGTATGTGATGGCTTGCTTTGTACCATGGATCACGGAGATGTATTAAGCTCCCTTTTGCCGGAGCACGGCTCATATTTATGTACGGTGTTTGTCACAAAAGAGAATGACATACTTGGTATAATGTATCATGGACACGCATTAAATCCTCTTTTGCCAGAGAGCCACTCATATAATTATGGCCTGCAACACGCGAATAGGGGCATTCAGACATTTGCGTAAAGTGTCGTCTCGGATCAGCCTGCGCAGTCCGCGCAGGCTAATCCGAGAAGGCACTTTACGACTACATAAGATTTAGTCCTTCCTTAGACTTGCGCAATACAGAAAATTATATACGAACGGAAAGTGTCGTCTTGGATTAGTATGCGCGGACTGCGCAGACTGATCCGAAACGACACTTTACGCAAATGCCAGAATGCCCCTTTACGCGTGTTGCAGGCCAAAATTATAATCGTATAGAGATGGATGGCCACAAAACGAGCGCCCGTGGTTAATCGCCATCTATCGCGAAGGTCCAGTTCAATGAAAATGTCGAGACTCAAACGGCAGTCACACAGTTTTGCAACTTGTGTGATAACATTCCATGTTATCATCATTTCAGTGATAGAAAATAGAGATTGATAATGATAACTGTGATAATGCTTCGATTATTCTTATTCGGACTTTTAACATTTTATAATGGCTGTTTCTGTAAATTTTATGGTGGGACTATGTCGTGGAAGCAGGAGGACAATAGCACCAAGGCAAGTACAGACGGGACATGCCGTTCATGCGGGTGAACCATACAGCCTAACTGTTATTTATTTAAATATTATTTATTTATTTATTTATTTATTTATTTATTTATTTATTCATTCATTTATTGATTTATCTGTTCATTAATCATTTATTTATTTAAAAACCCAATATTTCTTGCAGAGAAGGAGCTAATGCTCGGCCGTGCAACAAAGGCACTCGCTTTTTGACAACCGTTTGTCAAATCATGAGGTATTCTGGTCCCTGGACATGCAGAAAATTTAGAAACTGCAAAGACTTTTGACCCGTGTCAGCCTGCGCAGAATGCTTAACACCAATTTGCAGTAACGTTAGATATGGAGAACTCCTTTGAACAAATTTGAAAAACCGTCAAAACTGTTATCTTCACAGTCATGTTTTGAATAAACGTATATTGTAATTTGAAGTTTGCTGCATCGATTTTGACAATCTCAAAAAGTAGTTCTGTGCTGTACCTATGATATCGAAATTCGAAAGGTCAACATTTGAAAAAGAAAAAAATGCCACCTATCGGAAGATAAATGATCCGTAAACTGCCTGATAAATTGAATGAAAAATTCCAGCAGTTGTAAAAACTCAAAAAGACTCTGTAATTATAATGATTTCAACTTCATCTAGATCTAGATCTAGTAAAATAATCTCCACACATCGGACAGTGTACAGTTAAGATCAGATTGTATCTTCTGTGCAGTCTGGTGTTGATAAATTGTCCCAAAAAGCGCCTATCCGGTTTGCATTTCATTTCTTCAATAGGTGCGAGTAGTTTACCGCATGGCATGGGAAAAGGGCACCGGCCCATGTGGACCGGGTTGTTCATCACGAGATGTCGGAAAAAACTCAACGATACCGGGCACGTTGCCTTTCAATGTTTCCGTCATCAACTCGTTTCTAGGCGGTATACATTACGTCATAACAGATGTCAGTACTACAAACATATCCGGCTGGGAACAGGGAGAGGGCACTTACGTATTCAGTCCTTCCAGTAAGAGAAGTGTCGTGAAGTGAGTAAAAAGACAAGTTTACGCTTCTATTGTGTTATTGTAGAAATCCCCTCCCTACAAAAGACTTTAAGCATTTAGATTTTTAGAACTGTTTCAGTGGTTGGCAAACTAAGCTTTATCACGAAATTCTTGATATAATATCTAGATCTAATTAGATCAAGTAGAAATCATTGTTCTAATAATAAGTAGAAAAATGGTTAATTATTCAACATCATCACTTCAAAGGTAACATATAACAAAGCAAGAACTGGCCATAGAATGTAGTGGGTTTATTTGGTACCAAAAACATTATTTAGATCTACATGTATTCGAAATGTAACTATCATTTCCACATAAAGGAGACGTCGTTTTAAGCAAATCTATGTACTGGTAGATTCTATTGTCACATATTTTGGCAAAAATATCAGTTAAAATCTGTAGGTTTGTTTTATTCCTGAACTAGTCTACAAAGGGTGACCTTCGAAGTACATGGAAGATGTTTAACGTCCTTTAAATGTGCTTTTCAAAATTGTTTTTAAATGCATCTCCATGATGCATTATAGCCTACCATCAAGTCGTCAAATAATCATGGATTCATAAAATCTTTTTTGTCCAACAACCAGTTGAACCCTGAGGTAGAATGGATGGTCCTTGGACATGCAAAATAAGGCAAAAGGTTTTGACCTACGGCAGCCTGCGAGGACTGCCCAGGCTGACCTGGGTTGATACTTTGCAGGTGCATTAAACTCCTTTTTCGCACAGCATGGTTTAGGTAAATAACATTTATTGGCGCAAACCTTATGACGCTAGTACAATGTAAAAATCATTACGTTCACAGCGTTACAAATCTCCCCTGGATAGCTTCAGGAAACGGTAACAGCAAGGACCTGGGTTACCTTCAAACAGTGATTGATACGCGGATCAGAAATGACACCAACAGATCTAACATCAGTCCTATTGCTTCCATTCTACCTTACACCGGGTAAGTTATCGGCACTACTTGTCAGTTCATGAAGGCCTCATTGATAGAACCCAGGCTGTAATCCAGGATTTGACCAAATCATTTCCGAGGACTGATAAAAGTCATACTCGCAGGATATTGGTTCTTCTGTCCCCATTAAACATTGTTTCTGCGCTGTTTACGTCGGAAAACAACCCGTTTCTGAAAAGGGTGTCGTAGGCTTGCCGTGGGTAAGGAATATGTATAGGAATGCATTGATAGGTGTACTAGCGACCGTAACATTAAACACCAAACGGGCAAAGAAAACAATAGCAGCCATAGCAAAGACTATAAAAGGACATTATACATATTTCAAGCAGCTACCTCTTTCCGTCTTACAGCTGATGTTTTCTATTATTACAAAGACCAATCTGAGCAACATTAAATCTACGGTCTGAAATACACTGAGTTGTTTGATACAAATCCAAAATAAGATTGAATTCAAAATTACGCTTGCTCTATCTATGTATATCTAAAGGGTACCATACGGCTGCAGTAAAACAGTAAAACTTCCTACAGATGACCCAGATGGGGACAGGATAATGTGTCGGTGGGCCCGGCCTTCAGAGTGCCGTGGAGGTTGTACAAATGTTCCCATAGGATCAGTGTCTTTAAATGGGGTAAATGAAACCATCTAATAATTCTAATATTCGTCGTCGTATACAAAGCATGGACTCTAGAACAAAGAAGATGCAATCCTAATAAAGAAATACCGGTATATTATTAGTTGTACGGTCAGGTGGCCGGGGACTTCGAAACTTGTTCACGGCTGTGGCAAATCATGTCGCCCCGAGCCGAAGGCGAGGTGGCGACATGATTCGCCACAGCCGTGAACAAGTTTCCGAGTCCCAGGCCACCTGACCGTACAACGAATTTATTATACTGCAAAGTTTTACCATTCCAATGTGTATTCAACGAAATTTCCCCGTTTATGTACTCACGAATTGAGTACGCTAACGACATAGAATTTCCCCACGGTGTGCCCCAATTCAATGGAAACTGACGTCACTGAGAAATGTCGTCACTAAAATCTTGGTAAAACGTGCATTCATTTATTTTCAAAAATGGTCCATTCCTTCCGCTGTAATGAAAACCATCAAGGGAAACTAGAAATAATACGGTGCAGGGTACTCATTATGTTTGTCTTGTGGGCGGCTCGTATCGCTCGACGCCGCCATTTTGGCTGTTGTGTTGAAAGTGTAGTCATGTTTACGGGGCCATCAAAAGGAAACTACTATTACGTGGATTTTCCAGTGTCCGTGACTTGTATGTACGGGGCATATTATCCAATCAGATCGCGAGAAATTTCTTTGCAGTATAATAATGCATTTAGTCAACGAATCAAGGTTACTTCTGAATGTGGTTTTGCATTTCCTTTGTTTAGTAGTATGAAATAAGGCTTCCCATCTTTTACTACTTTTGAAAGGAAAAGATCAGACCAGTCATTGACAAGGCTATAAGGATACTCCGCAAATTGAAGGACTATTAAACTGCAGTATTCTCCATAAACACGGGAAAAACTCGATATGACGTTTTTAAAGCTTTGGATAATCTTAGTCAAGTCCAGTTGAATGATAAGCAGTGGGCAGAAATACGGACATTTTTTTTGAAATCTCAAGCTAAGCTGAGTTGAGTACAAACACGTTTTTATTAGCACTTGCTCGGCAGTTTTGAACATATAATTTATCTTCATATAATATCCTAATTGGAGAGGTCATCAGACCTCTCCAACAGTGGTGAGTTTAAAAGGCAGACTGGCACAGAATTTGCTGTCTAAATCCATTTTTCTTGCGAAATTGTACTGATACACAGTCTGTTTCGTCATGGTTTTGTAAATAAAGCGAAATCAAAAAACCGAAACAGGAAATAGACGTGGTTTATTTTTATGTGACGAATTTCAGAAAAATATTTGTTATATTAATTTTTCATGGCTGCAAATGACCTCTCAAATAATTGTAATTTTTCATTAAGCAAATAAATCTAAGCAGAAGAAAAAATAAGAAGAATTTCGTTAAAAAAAAGAGAAAGAGGACCGCTGGACAAGATCATGCGACTTGAAAACGCGACAAGAAGGTCAAATGAGCTTCATGTAAAGCATATGAGGTTTCTACGCGACGACTTTTTTACTTGTTTGTTTACATGTACCAAAATATATTGAAATTAAAAGCCAATAAACTATTGGAAAACAATGATGCTGACCTGTCCTGGCTTCTTTTGTAAAGAAGCCAGCTTGTAATCTACTAGTATTCGTTTACAGTTCGGCTGCAGTATTACAATCGAGGCTACTTCCGGTGGTCAACTGCAGGCAGAAAAGCTGTACCGAATGGCGATAGTTATTGAAGATTTTCCAGATTACCCTGTAATTGTTGGCACAGAACTTTATACAGAAAAGCAAAGGTTTTCTCAAATACCCTATCAGGTTAGTTTCTTTTCAGAACTTCGTGTGTGTGTGTGTGTGTGTGTGTGTGTGTGTGTGTGTGTGTGTGTGTGTGTGTGTGTGTGTGTGTGTGTGTGTGTGTGTGTGTGTGTGTCCACAAAGATCGTAAAACAATATTACTTGAATGCTTGTTTTTCGAAACTCTACCAGAACCCAAGATGTGTTATAGGTTGTTCTAAAGGCTGACTCCGCTCCGGAAATCGAACCGGCTTATTTTGTCATGAAGGGTTCAGAGGGACATTATGCTTTCTTCAACTCATTACTCGCTCAGGCATATTGAAATAAAAATAGGTACATACGAACAAGCGTTATCTTCTTAACACAGTATTACCTGCAAAGGATGTTTTACAATTGTAATTAAATTGATAGATTCAGAATGAACTTGACTCGGCATTGACAAAGTATGCGTTACTTTGGAATTCAACTAGATCTATAACCGGGAGAAACTATATAATAACGATAGTGACGATTTAGGTAGATAGACAGATATTTTATTCCGACACATACATGTACGTAGTCATAGCACATACATAAACATTGTAATGGAAATAAATTAAGAATCTACCCAGGAGAAGAGAATGGCGATCACGCCGTTTAGATATATTACTATGATAATGTTAATCATGATGGAGCTTCTGCTGATGGCATCGATGATGACGACGACGAATGATGATGATGATGACAACAGTGATGACAGTAAATATGCTGCCGATAATGATTTGTCACTTTATTTATAAAATCTGCACCAAGGCTTTTATTTGAACCTGCAGGTTTCGTTATGGATATCCAATAAAACTATCCAGTGTGATCAACAAAACATGACCTTTGTAATGGCGACCCCGAGGAACTTCGTGAGTTTGTTCCTGACCGAGGACGATATCAAAATAAAACACAAATGGGTGAATACGTCATTCTACCTTCGGACAGACAGTCAAAAGTAAGCTGGTTACAGCCTATAATTATTTCTTTGGTGTGGACAGAATGCAAATAATTGTAATTTTTTTTTAACGTTTTCTGAACATCGAACACAGCGGTAAACTCTGCTTAGGTTTGACTTTGAGCTACCCAAACGACCCATCTAAGAAAATCCGTTTTTCTAGCACTACTGCAATGATATTCTGTGTAGTAGGCAAGCGATATCCAGCCTGATCATTCTTAAACATACATCAATACTCGGTTTTTTTTAGGCAGTTTTCAGCCAGATTTTAACCCATTTCATCCTTATATTATGGAACTACAATCATTCTTGTATCTTTAAGCCAAATGTTGCCCCTAATGGCTGCAAGATTGCACAGATTATGACGGATAGAAAAATGCATTTCATGTTTTGGAGGCCTTTCAAGCTATCGCTGTTATCGTTTCTGGTTTTAAATGAGGACAATCTCTTGTGTTTTTCTATCCCTTACACCATATATATTGGTTATTCATCTATGTTTACACAGATGAGCTATTCTACACACTTTCAAGTTTTAACAGCGTTTTATCTCTCTAGCTGAAAGGATGTATCTTTCACATAAAATCTAAGTCATTCTCTGTGAAATGGGGTTTTGATGCATATGCAAAAAGTATCGGCCCATATCAGCCTGCGCAGTCCGCGCAGGCTGCTATAGGTCGAAACTTTTTGATATTGGTAAATTTTCTGCATCTTCAATGACCATTATACCTAATGATTCAGTCGGCTGTTAGACGCAATGGATTTGATGGATCCATAATCATATGATAACTTACTTGGTATTATGAATCCCGGAGATGCATTAAACTCCGTTTTGCCAGACCACTGCTCGTCATTATGTATTCATCCATTGATTAAGCTCCAACTTTTCGACTGCTTATCAGAATTGTTGCATCGATACATTGTGTGCCTCTCCACTCACTGTGATTACGCTTCAAGCTGAACTAGATTGACGATCGCCAGTGGGCGTCAAACTTAGTGACTAATAAATGAATGAATGTTGTTTTATAGCGCATCGATAGTAACTTACCAATCAGTTTATATTGGACTATTTCTTTGCAGACCTCTGACCTTCTAGGACAGATTAATTTCAGTAGGCTCTATTGTCCTAACACTTTACCAAACGATAGAATTTTAGACTTGTACAAACTGAAAGCGTTTGCAGATGACAAATGAAACGTGGTTCAAATGATGGAATTTGTCTTTGAAATGGGACAAAGTATTTTGGGCAAAAGAGATTATAGGCCTACTGGTTACCAACATTTTTACCTCTTTCCACAACGTTTAGAAAAGCCCCTTTCCTCAGGGTCGGTAAGAATTGTTTGATGACCATAATAGTAATAATAAGGATAATGATAATAATAATATTTTTATTTTACGAAGGTAGCTTATTAAGATATCATCACACATAATAACAGCATACTGAATTATTTATATACAACAAGGCCTTCGGGTAAAAAAAAAACACACACACATACTCAACATTCTTGCCTACAAACATGCACGTACACACAGGTGCACACACTCAAACATGTACTTTGACATACACATTGTTTACGAACTTAGAAAAATGATATGATATATATAATACATACCATTCCTATTGTTCATGTACATCAAATACGTACTTATCATTTAAGCAAATATGACATTTTACTGCTTATTTTCTTTCCTTCATTTTACAGTTCACTTAACTTTATCGTAAGTGGACCACGTGGTATACGCAGCAGGATTCTGGCCGACGATTTGAGCAGATATCTACACAGAACAAACGTCGTAAAACTCAACCTTGTATGGAGACCCGATTATAAAACTCAAACAGGAACCTCTCAAATATGTGTTTGGGGCATCGATATTTTTACGAGGTACATATTTTCTAAAACTTGTTATACTTTCCACACTATTTTGATAATTGGCTTGCAACACGCGAAAAGGGGCATTCGGACATTTGCGTAAATTGTCGTCTCGGATCAGCCTGCGCAGTCCGCGCAGGCTAATCCGAGACGGCACTTTACGACTACATTAGATTTTGTGCTAGAGTAGACTTGTGCAAAACAGAAAATTACATAAAAACAGAAAGTGTCGTTTTGGATTAGCCTGCGCGAATTGCGCAGGCTGATCCGAGACGACACTTTACGCAAATGTCCGAATGCCCCTTTTCGCGTGTTGCAAGTCAATTATAAGAAAAGTTTAATCATTCTCTTGCAAAAGAGGGTTTAATGCATCTCCATGATGCAATTTACCAAGCAGGCCATCACATGATTATGGATCTATTTTGTATAACAACCGGCTGAATCCTAAGGTAGAATGCTCCTTGGACATGCAGAAAATTGACCAGTAGCAAAAAGTTGTAACCTGGGTCAGATTGAGCAGATGCATCAAAGCTCTTTTAGCAGAGCATGGCTCACGAAAAAAAAAAAATGGTTTTGTTGAGATATAGATTAATCTTACGACTCCAAAGACGTCCTACAGTGCCTGTTTCAGAACAAGTAGAAATCTTCAGTACAGCAATCAGAAGAAGAGTATGTATTTACAGTAACACTTTACAAATGGCAAGAAATCATCACGCAATCTCTGCATTGTTTTCCAAGTAAAAAATGTATACCCGCTAAATACCTAGTATTTGTATGTGTTTACCCCTTTAGCTTTTGAATACTCTACTGATGGCTTAACCCCTATCCTGCTAAATAACTAAATAAAATTTTCAGTTCGATCGTAAAAACCCTAATATTTCTATTACAAAAATATGTTTTTGGGAATAATAGAATAATATCTCCTTCTCGGACAGTGTAGATCCAAGATCAGACTGAACGTTCAGTGCAGTCTGATCTTGATCGATACTCTCCGCAAAAGGTCAGTAAGTCGTGCTTAGCAGCTTTTATAGGCTTTACAGAGTTAATGGCCGGCATACACCGATATTTCGAAGTAACTTCTAGTCCTATTCGTTTTCAAATTTTCAAGATATTGCTGTATATTTTTGTCCACAGACTGACGACTGAAGCGCGATGTTTTACGGTGTTCTCGGGTGGTAAGTATACAGTTTCATGCAGCTTCCGTTTTTAAAGTTTTTTGAAATATGGCACCTGAACGAGAGCTGGGTATATAGTTTCCGCACTTATTTCATGGCCTCGGTCACGGAATTCGTAAGATGTCTTAATGTGCTGTAATTATTTCTTCAGAACATGTGAGCCCTGCTCTGTGAAAAGGCGGTTTAATACATCTGCATAAAGTATCGACCCACGTCAGCCCTCGCAGTCTGCGCAGGCTGACCTGAATCGAAACTTTTTGCTATTCGCCTACACGAAGATGCATTAAACCCCCTTTTGCCAGAGCATAGCTCAAATGCTGTCACTCTTTTATTTTTAAACCAGACGTCACCGACGGGAGAGAGATATTAGATCAAATATCGTTTCAGAAACATTGTTATTCTCCTAAACTCGGAATCTCATGAAACAAAGTTACAGGAGGCAGTGTTCAAATCCCCCCCCCCCCCCAAAAAAAAAAAGAAATCGACAAACAGCATGATTTCGGGTCTAAGTTAATACATGAATAGATGCTAAACCAACAAGGAAAATTGAAAAAAAAACTACGCTATACTAAATTTTACGCCCACTGTTTTCTCTAGATCATGACTTTGAATGACATTAAACATACTCTTTTTCTGGTAAGACATTGCCAACTAAAAACACTTTTGGTAAACAGGGATAAACGATGCGAAATTTGGTTTCATACATAAATATATGAATATACTCGTATGTAAGGATGTTGTGTGATGTGTCGAAAGGAGAAATTGTTCATCTTTTCATCACAACAGCGGAAAGGCATGTCAAGTTCATTAGTTTCAATGTTGAATGTCAAGTCTTTTGTTTGTTCAAGGTGTATTTATCATGTAGACTTTCACCCCCTCCCCCTCCCCCCCCCCCCCTCTCTCTCTAAATCGATGTATAAAGATAACAGAATATAATTTTATGGCCCACAAAATGCTTGCAATAATGGCGATACTGTCTTTTTTGCAAAAAAACTTGAAACTTTGACCGAGAACTTATTCACCAACCAACTATCTTCAAAGATAGACCATCCGATTGGATTATAGAGAGTGTTGCAGCCTATTACATGGCTGGAATTTAAGAAATACTCTGTAAAAAGGGGATTTAAAATTCTTGATAAGCACCAATCGGTTCTCTTTTTTCTCCCTTCTGTAGACTGCTTTTGAAAACACTGACGAAACAGAAGCAATAGTTTGCAACAAACCGTTGCTTTTTCCTCTTAAATATGTTCCATGTGTACAACTCAACAATTTTACTTGAGGTTCCTTTAGAATATTTTTCCTCGTATAGTATGTACTTTTTTTTTCCATATAAAACTAAATTGCGATTTGATCTGTTAACTCACATCATTCACGTTTATTTCAGATTACGATATGTGTCGTTCAACAACTTGTCAAAATAATGGAACCTGTAAGAATGTTTACGGATCGACCGAAAAATGTCACTGTAAAACAGGGTTCAAAGGTCAATATTGTTCAATGAGTAAGTACAGATATTAACTAGATCTCCAGTCCCCAGATTTCCATTTCTGCTTTTAAAATCAGGATGTTTATGGTTAGCTGTAATAAAATTCGAATCCATTTAGGCGGCCGAACTTGAAAATAATTAAATGAGGGTAGTAATTTAACCCTTGACCATACATGCACGAGTTTTAACGACCCAGAGAAAAACCCGTTTTGAAACATTGTAGGTAAAGGAGAAAATGCTGGTTACCAGCATTTTCTCCTTTACCCACAATGTTTTCTGGCCATTCGATTACAAGATACTATATATGATGTATATTTAATGTCATGTTCGCAAATACTTTCAGGTTTGGACAAGCCTAAAATTTTGTCGTATTGTAAAGAGATAAATGATCTTTGAGTACGGACCTATTGTTCGGGAGCTCTGGCTCCGTGTTCACCAACCATTCTAAAAAAGATTCTTAGTCTTATTCTCAATAATTTTCGACTTACCATCATTAGTTTTCTTACTTTATACATTATAATTAACCATAAACTGTGTACCTGGAATTTGGAGGACAATATAAGCTTTGCTTTCATTCTTATCCATTTCGTTAGTTAATTTTGTTATTCTATTATCTTTAAATACTTGTAATTAATTGATGAATAAAACATGTTTAAACTAAGAATTTTCTCAATTTGAATGTAACAGAACTTCTGATTGGCTAAACCAAATGATTTAGCCAATCAGAAATTGTGTTACCTTTTAAATCCAGAATTAGACTAAGAATCAAAATAAGAATGGTTGGTCAAAACGGACCCTGAACTTGCTAAAGCTTACTGAACTGACCATATATAGCCATGTTCCAGATGGTGATACAAGAATCATCCTGAGACCTGGATGAGTTGTAGTTGACCTCATAAACCATTGCAAAACAATACAGTAATTGTTCTTTTGAGACCATCAGTCATCGGTCACTGTTTATCTCTGGATATCTGGAGCCGTACTCACCAACAGTTCCGAATGATATTTTTAGTCCTAATTTTAGATTTAAAAAGTAACACAATTTCTTATTGGCTCAGACGTTGTGTGAATAACGTATATTTCAGAGACACTTTTGCCATACCAATTCTTGTCTTTTGTATTCAGACGTCGTTTGAATAATTATTTATGTTTGTTTCAGAAACGCCTTGTCATATCAATACTTGTCGAAACAACGGTACATGCCACGATGACTTTATACGGGGATATCGATGTACCTGTACTTCAGGTTTCTATTCATTTCTTATGAAATATATATCGTCATTATCATTGTATATATAGACCATGCTCTGTGAAAAGGGGGTTTAATGCATCTGTAAAAAGTTTAGACCCATGCCAGCCTGTGCAGTCAGCGCAGGCTGACCCGAGTCAAAACTTTTTGCTCGTGGTTAATTTTCTGCATCCTTAAGAACCATTCTACCTCATGATTCAGTTGGTTGTTAGACAGAATGGATTCTTTTTTATCTATAATTACGTGATGACTTGCTGGGTTTAAAGCACCACGGAGATGCATTAAACCCCATTTTGCCAGAGCATGACTTGTATTTTCAATATTTACAATCGTGTGTTGCTGCTTGATTGATTTATTGAATGGTATTTTACGCCGCTTTCAACGTTATTTCACTTATATCACGGCGACAGCTTATGTATTCATGTATTTCCTTGGTATCACCAGTACCAGGCTAGGGCTCTGAAGTGTCTAGTCTAAGGAGTGAGTTGCTGCACAATTAAAATTTAGAAAGCCCCGGTAGCTCACTGGCTTGGCTGGTATTCATGAAGTTGCGAGTTTGACTTTCGGCTCGGTCAAAACTCTTTCCGCCAGTTAGAGTGGGAAAGCAGCCAGTTGCAGTGGCTTAGGAAGGCTGTGGTACATCATGCTGGCGAATTAACTCCAGGACAGTATGGACAGATGCAGTGACCGCCGTGACACTACTGAAATAAGATTGAAAATGGTGCTGAACTCAAAATAATCAAGTTAAATCTGGTCATGATTTTCTCACACACATTTGTGGCCCAACTATATTTGTTCTGTCATTTCCAGATTTATTAACCATTCGGCTGCTAAGATCAACACACTGACCTTTTTGCGGACAGTGTAGATCAAGATCAGACTGCACAGAACGTGCAATCTGATCTTTGATTTACACTGTCCGATAAGGAGATATAATTTCTCAAACAAAACGTTTGAAATAGCATTGTTCGGAATGTTACTATCGGCTTGAAAATTTTATGTAACTTATTTAGCAGTTTAACCCTTTACCACGCAATTCCGAGTTTTAACGACCCTAAAGGAGATGACTTTTGAAAACATTGTGAGAATAGAAGAAAATGCTGGTAATCAGCATTTTCTTCTCTTCCCACAATGTTTTCTGCCCTATCAAAGACAGAAAACATCATTTGAGCAACATTTAATTCGTCGCCTGCAAATGCTTCCAAGTTGCTCAGGTCCCAATTTTTTTTCGTAAATGTTAAAGAGTTAAGGATTAAAATAACTTCACAGGTTTCACAGGGGTGAGCTGCGATATCAACACCACAGTGACTATCGGCCAGGCGTCAGACCTCCAAAACAAGGGCAAGGGAGATAACGTTGTACAATGGGCTGTAATAGGCGGTGTTCTGGGATTGTTCTTCCTCCTGCTGGCTGTGATGATATTGTACAGAGTGATGAAAAGGGCAAAGGAGTCGAAGATAAACACCCATAGGATCAAAGTTAGCCCACTACCTGCCCCTACCGATTGACATTCATCGTGTACACCGTCATACAGTGAAATCGTTCTTTTTCGGCGTAGCTGACTGTGCTGGCTTTTGACCTATTTTTAGGTACTGATAAAAATGAATAAATAGAAATTTGTGATTGGTTTAAAAATGTAGACATGTTTATTTTAAGGGGTCCTGCCTTTTTGCGGGTAAGTTGACGCCGTCTATCGTTTTTTAAAGATATTTCTTGTTCGACATGCAATAAGTCGGGTGTCAGTGCCAGTATTTAACCCTTTGCCAAAGTTAGCCCACTACCTGCCCCTACCGATTGACATTCATCGTGTACACCGTCATACAGTGAAATCGTTCTTTTTCGGCGTAGCTGAATGTGCTGGCTTTTGACCTATTTTTAGGTACTGATAAAAATGAATAAATAGAAATTTGTGATTGGTTTAAAAATGTAGACATGTTTATTTTAAGGGCTCCTGCCTGTTTGCGGGCAAGTTGACGCCGTCTATCGTTTTTTAAAGATATTTCTTGTTCGACATGCAATAAGTCGGGTGTCAGTGCCAGTATTTAACCCTTTGCCACACAATCCCGAAAGCTTTTAAAAACAACTTGGGAAAAGGAATAAATGCTGGCAACCAGCATTTTCTCCTTTTCCCACTATGTTTTCTACTCTTCCCGAATCAGATTTTTATTTTTGGGCTCATATTTGTTTTGTCGTCTGTAAATGCTTTCAGTTTAAAAATGTCTAAATTTTTTGTCGTTTGGTTAATAGTTAAACGACACATTGTGACGTTACTGTAGTTATGAGTTTTGTCGTTTAATAACAAGTTAATTAAGAAAGGTGTCCAAACTTCATTTTTTCATTCATAACGAATTTTCCAAGAGAAAATGGGGTTTTTTACATACATTTTATCGCGCAATCATCGTATAATGTTGTTCTATTATGTCTGATAACCGACTGAATGATAGATAGAATGGTCATGCAGAAATTTTTACTTGTAACAAAAAGTTTTGACTGAAGTTGGCCTGTGCAGGCGATATGGGTCGATACTTTTAAATGTTGCCACCTTTTCACAGAGCATGACTAAAATATATTGCATGGCTGAATTTGGCCATAAAGTATCCAAAACACAGTTTTGTATTCAATAAAAAATTAGGGTCTAAAAAGGGGGAAAAACGCAAAAAACACTTGATGTATATATGCTATGTTTATTCCGTTGAAATGACAAGAACATTACGTTACTACAACCAGACATTTCGTTTCAAAAAAATATCGACTCTGACGATCCACGTGATTAATAATGAAGTAAGACTAACTACGATGATGTAGGAATACACTACCATGATTGAATTGACTCGTTACATCCTTCATGTTTTGCGCTGTCAACAACATAGTTCCACGTTAGATATCTAAAAACAGATTTTCACTGTTTAGCTTCAAGTAGCAGACAGCGTAGATTCAAAATCAGACTGCACGTTCTGTGCAGTCTGATCTTGATCTACACTGTCTGCTACTAACCATTTTAATCTTCATTCGCATTAAATGAGATAACTGAAATATTTGTGTAAAATATGATTAATCAACATAAAGTGAAAGCATTGCTAAAAAGGGAGAAATGGCTAGTTACAAGCAATACAGCTGACAAAAACTGTCCGCTACCAGATGCAAAGTCATCTGTAGGAAGTACTGAGTCAACACAGGGTGAAATCGTGCCAATCCGAAATACTCTTAATTGCAATCAAGAGTTGTTGTTCTTGTAAATTATCTCCCTTTATAAAACCAAGAACTTTTACCTCTGTAACACATAAAGGGTTTCGGACTGTGCATAATGTTTTTTTTTCTTTTTACAAAATGCATGTCTGATACAAAATACACAAATGATAATCATTTTTCAGTTCTAAAGGTCCTGACATAAGCTTTACTTGCCTTGAGAGCGTTTTTCAAACATACAATATCCAACTAGTGATATCATTTGTCCTAGAAAAGCTTGCTGCAATATGTAACGTGATCAGCTAAACTTTTAACCCTGACCAAGCTATCCCGTGTTTTAACAACTATGATGAAAAAGGCTTTAGAAAACATTGTGGGCAAAGGAGAAAATACTGGTAACCAGCATATTCTCCTCTTCCTTCAACATTTTCTACCTTTCTAAATCCAGATTTCAATTGTTTAGTCATATTCATTTTCTTGTCTGCAGAGGTTTTCAATTTAGACATGTCTAAAGTTTTATCATTTAGTAACCTAACAACAGTCTCATACATACATGTTCACGTTGAAAGCACTTACCAACGAAAAAAGATGTAGCTAAAATGGTGTGATTTGTTTTCTCCTTGCCCTACATTGTTTCCAATTGCCGATTTCTTTAGATAAAAACATGTGATTGTTGGGCAAAGGGTTAAATAAGCATTTAGATAATCTTGCGGTATTTCATTATGATTGCTTCAACCCTCAAGAATACCCTACAAAACAAAACTGAAATATTCAATCTAGAGTAAGGGAAAAAAAATCAAGAATTAATACTTGTGAGAATGTCTCAGCATAGCAGATAGTGCAGATCCATGATCAGACTACATACTTTGTGCAGTCTGATCTTCATCTACATTTACAACAACAGTGAATTAAGTTCTGGTAGGCTGAGGATTACATTCTAGACACCAATATAACCCAAATGATAATTCAAACCTGTTGGCAAATACACGAAGCCGGGTTTATTGTGTATAAACAAACTAAACCCAAAGTCACTGTGGGTTTTTTGGTTTAGTCTATATCTGGTCCATAATCTATGTATTAAAGTAGGCTCCTAGGGTGGGGCCACTAGGGGTGATCCCCTGGGACATAATATGAACACATTGGTAAAAGACCACTTAGTAATGCAAGATACACAAGTAGAACACTCTAGGACTTCTTGTTTCAGTCAAGAACGTTCATGAAATTTTTCCCATATATCTTACAAAGATCTGGCCCCTCAAATGTTCAAAATATTTGTTTGTAAAGCATATAACACACAAGACAGGGACATCTTTGATTAAAGATCATGTACATCATAATATTCACAAATATCAAGGCTCTATGCATTTGCAGAAGACAAATCAAATGTAGCTAAAATGGTAATTTCCATCTTTGAAATGGTAGAAAGCATTATAGGAAAGTAGGAAAATGCTGGTTACTGGCATTTTCTCTTTTTACCTCAATGTTTTCAAAAGCCTTCTCTTCCAGGTCGTGAAAACTCAGGATTATGTGGTAAAGGATTCAAGCTTTCCTAAACACTGCAAGTCAAATGTCGGACGTCGAAAAGTGGTACAGCCATTGAACGCCTATGGGGAATTTTGAATTTAAGATTTTCTAGAAACAACTCTAATGCACTTTGAGACCATTTTAGCAAGTGGTCCAGTAAGTACCATTTTTGGCCAAAAAAACATTGTCTGGCAATGGCCACACCAGCTGACCTGCCGATGGCTCCTTGCACAGAAGCCTGATATTTTAACTTATCCAAGTTATAGTCGAACTATGGTTATCATGTTAACATTCATTGTATTACCCCTGCTAATGATGACATATGCATCTGCCTTCCAGTTCTCAAAGAGAAGATTGTTGAGGCATTTGCTACATAGTGACAAAGGCCATCTTAGTCCCATGACCTTGACCTTTTCATAATATTTCTGTCTCCAATTCTATGGAGTCTAAACATAAAATTTGACTTGATTTTCTTTAGTTAGTACTGGGGTGAATTTTTGATATAACAATGTTGAAGGACAGACAGACAGACAGACAGACAGACAGACAACAAGCAATCATACTAGCTCACTTAGTGCTCAAATAAGCAAGAAAGTCAAAACGAAGCCAATAAAATCTAATATGAATACACAATACATTTTTCCTACAATACCTACAAAGCACTTACCATGCAATGCACAAAACTAAAACAAAAGCAACAACATATAATCATCTGGGAGGCAACTGTTTTCAACTGTAACTGGTATAAATTGCTTTTAACCCAATTAAAATGCAGTTTGCCATTTCATGATTTGATTCAAAATCTTCTCATCCATTATGGCCAATGCCAAATAAGACCACCCTATGTGGGTGTTAAAATTGCTTTTAACCCCATTAAAATGCATTTTGCCATTTTCACATGTTCTAATTCATTATGGTAAATACCAAATAAGAACACCCCCATGCGGGTGCCATCGCTCGTCTGCATGAGGCTCTTTCCTTAACAACTCCAAGTCAAACAAGGGACATTTCTCTGTCACAAGGGTGTTGAGTTACCTACTCTTCTGACAGGAGTTCCCTTCTTGTCAGTAAAGGACAAGCCAAAGGTTGAAGTAAATATCTTTAGTAGTAACAGAGGTATCAGAAAAATGTCTAAGTTTTTACACAACCACGACTTGGTTATGATAATACCTCAACATTTTCTTCGAAAACAGCTGAGCTAAACGTACTAAACAATGTAAACTGATGAAAAACAAGCACCAACTTTCAGTCTTAAATGTCCTCCCTATGTTTTTATATATTTACAGGACTTATTTTAGACTGCCCATAAACCAAACAGTTACTTTCAATCTAGTAGTATGATCCAAATAATTGGAGTTTCAATGTTGCTTTTGTCTAGAATGTATAAGCACAGCAGACAGTGTAGATCAAAGATCAGACTGCCTGTTTTGTGCAGTCTGATCTTGATCTACACTGGCCGCAAAAGCAACTATAGTTGTGAAAGGCCCTTTCAGGGTTAATGCAATACTTTGGATTTATCTAATTCTCTACCAGATGTCAAAATTTTAAGCTAATTCATATTACAAGCATTGCCAGACAACAAACTAAACGTGGCTCAAGTAATGGGATTTTTCTGCGAAAGGTTAGAAAACATCGTGGGAAAAGTTGATAATGATATATACCAGCATTTTCTCCTTTTCCCACAATGTTTTCCAAATCTGTATTTCCTAAGGGTTATTGAAACAAATGACTGCTTTGTACAGCATTAAAAAACAATCACAAGTTTTTATGTATCTATCGAGCCTTTTGAAAACATAGATTGAAACTAGGCAAATGCTTGTACCATGCTTCCTCTCTCTGTCTCCAGCTCGTTTGTGCCCAAATCAAATTTTAAAGAGTCAAAAATTAGTTGTTTGGAAAAGGCTTAACTATAAGTAAAAGAGGAAATTACAACATAGTAGTCTCACTGAAATTCATTATGTCCATCTTGCAAACAGATACCTAATGTAGAAGTATCTTATTACAAAAATTTCATATCCATTTGTTCCTTAGACAAAACATTAGCTGAACCAACAACATTAGAGAATGCTTTACGAGTATATATTAATCTACAAAACAATAAATGCAAGACAGACAACAATAACACATTTATCATCTTGTATCTAACTTTTTTGACAGGTGAGAAAATTTTAGATTTGCCCTCATTTAACCCTAAACCTGCTCAATAGATGAAATGAAACTTTCCATTCAAAGTTAGTCCCAATTAATTTTTTTAGTACCATTTGTGTAAACTCAGCAAAGTTAAGAAAACTTCAAGCGGACAAATGAGAAGCTGTCAAACTAACAACCTCTAAAAAGAGGCCAACACTCTTACTCATCAATCTATGCGTCCCCAACATTCATGCTATATAAAGATGATTTGATCGTGCAGAAAATTTAAACGTTTGCTCAAGTCAAAGTTGATTAATTGTATGGTGTTTTATGCCGCTCTCAACATTATTTCAGTCATATCACGGCGACAGTTTATATATTTATGTATTCAAGTCTAAGACTCGGCTAATGAACCATCTCTTGCATTAACAAAAATACATCAGAAAGCTCTACAAAGTAAATCAAAAGCTCACTTAAACAGGAAATCAAAACAAATTAAGACTTAACATAGGTTTAAACAAACAAAAGAACAGAAAAGATGTTATTTACAAGGTAATATGAATCACTAATCATTATATGCATAAATGCAAGGAAATCTATATACAACATACAAGGAAAATCTGTATTAGAACTTCTCAAAAGGTTTGACTTTCAGAATAAGCAATCAATTGTGAAACAAACCCTGCACTAACGATTCCTGAATGCAACTGTAAATGATCTTAGATCAAGACAGAGTTTCATAATTTAAGTAAATCACTTAACAACATCTCTCAGAGATAAATGTCAAAATTGTATACTGAATATAAAAATGGCTTTAAAAAAGTGGCAATAATTTGTAAGAGTACTATCAGACTACACGTCAACCGAGAGGAAACAAGAGCACTGCAAACCACAGTACAATTCCTTTTGAGGTGATCGTACACTTTAATAAACCCCAGGATCAAAGCTTTCAAAAAGTGTATAGTAAAAAAGAAAAAAAATGCCTTAAAGAAACAATAAAGGCCAAATGTAAACAATGCAGGTGTTTAAATGCATTTGAATTTGTATCATACCATTCAAAAGTATGGAAATTATTGTGAAGATGACAATCTGTCATTGTACGGTCGGTCCAAGTGTTAGTCGCTGACAGAGAAATTAATTTCAAAACTAGGTTAAAACCTGCCAGGTAGCTGTGTCTTTTTACTTTTTGCCTGATTTTAAAATTCTTTTTTCTGTCAGCGACTAACATATGGCCCGACCACACAATAACAGGCTGTCATCTCCACAATATTTTCCATGCTTTTAAATGGTATGATTTAAATTTAAATGTATTATGACTCCTGCTTTGATATTTTGGCCTTTACTGGGCCTTTAACTAACATTCTCTCCTTTTCCCACAAAGTTTTGAACTATCTCAAAGAAAAATCCCATAAGTCAAGCCATATTTAATTTGTACTTCTTGATATGCTCTTTATATAGATGTATTTAATTTTTTTTCCCCCTGGTCTAATAACTCTTTACCAGATGAAAAAATTTTAGACACATCCATATTCAAAGCATTTGCAGAGGACAAAATAGATATGGATCAAATAACAGGATTTATCTTGGAAAGGGTAGAAAACATTGTGGGAAATGGAGAAAATGCTGGTTACCAGCATTTTCTGCATTTCCAACAATGTTTTCAAAAGCCTCCTTCCCCAGTTGTTGAAATTCGGGACTGCTTGGCAAAGGATTAATGAGATACATGTAATACTCCCAAATAGGAAAAAAATAATTTTGATGTTGTTTCACAGCTGAAAATGCCATACCACAGAACACTCTATCTAATATTCTGTGAGAAATATGCACACCCTTGTAATGTATTGATATTACAAATTGAAAATGTCAATATCATATAGTAGGCAATCTGTGTCATTTATGAAATGATTGACTGATTTAAACATCCCACTTTCAACATTATTTCAGTTATAAAACAGCAAAGGTTTACTTGTTCATATGTTTCCTGGGTTTTATCACTGTCTATTGGTAGGCTGGGACTCCGAAGTGCCATGCTCAAGGGCACTCCAATGATAATCCAAGAGCCCTAAGTGAGGATCGGACTGAAGTCTTCTGGATTCCCAATCCAGAACTGGGGCTCTGAAGTGCCATGCCTAAGGACACTCCAACTACTACCAAAGAACCCTTAGTTAGGATTAAACCCAAGACCTCTGTATTCTTCATCCAACACTATAACCTGGTAAACACATTAAACCCTTCAGTTATCGAACAAGGTAGGATCTTACCCTCATGTACATACAATACAGTATGTTATGATTTAGCACATATATATACAAAGTCTATGGAAAATATGAAAAACTGACATGCTTGTATATACATACATGAGACAATAATTTCTAATAATAACATATCATTCTATGATCTACACTGTTATAATCATAATCAAAGTTGTACACAAAAGAAGTCAGTGTCTGCTCTAACAGTCGATCCTGTCACAGAATTAATACAATTGTCTGTAAAAATACATTTTATAAACCCCCTAATACAACCAAATTAATTCAGATCAAGTCTTTACTCAATTTAGAACCTCCTTCAGATGACTTTTTTCATCCTGAAGAAAACCACTTCTTAAAATATTGTGGCAAAAGGACAAATTGCTTTGAAATCGCTTTTAAGCAATTTCTCCTTGAACCACAATTTTTCACACATTTTCAAGTACATTTTTTTCCCCCACACAGTTTCATGTACAATTCATAACTGAAGCCAATTTCCTTAATTTTTTTACAGATATTTCCATTGTAATCTGCTGAGAAATTGTAAAAGGAGGTGATGTGTTTATATTTATGTGTGCTTTTCATCCGTTCACACAAACTGGACCAGATATCGAAGACAGATCTGGTTTGAGTCCTGCACAATGTATTCACTGTAGTCCAACCATGGCCCAAATCCCTCAGGAGACCTCCATGTGCTTTCCTGAACATTACCGACAGGTATTTTTGGCCCTGAAAAGACAGATTATCTATGTTTGTTTTGGACTTTAAAGCCATTTTAACAGCTTAGGTCATACCATGGCAGCCAGTGAACCTACACATGTTTCCTGGTTCTCTCACACCAGTACTGACACAACTTTCTTTCTAAGCTACTGACTGTTTTTCTCACATGCATCAGAGGCAGGAGGTGAAAAATGTCCAGAAGAAAGTTGGCCTTGACCGAGTATTGAATCTGAAACCACAAAGTCATAAGTCAGATATGCCTACCCAGCCGGGCAAATACAGATTCTCATCAAGCTTTAACCAATCAATACTGGTACTGACAACTTTGAGGAAAAAGAAAAAATAATAATAATAATTATGGAATGGAAAAAAAAAATTTGAGGTAAAAGGCCATGAAAACATTGTGGGAAAAGGAAAAAATGTTGGTAACCAGCATTTTCACCTTTTCCCATAATGTTTCTATCTTATTAAAGACAAATCCTCTCATTTTGTTAACTGCAATTTGGACAAGTCCAAAATTTTGTTGACTGTAACAGGGTAAAGAGCTTATGCTATACACCTTTCAGTACTTGTGAGAGACAGTAGTGTTGGGGCAGACCACCAGCCCCTTACATCCAAGGTTCATAGTTCAAATCCACTGATGAGCACGGTGAACAATTTCAAGGTGTACTACTTGTACTAAAATCCATGTAAAGTGAATACATTTAACCCTTTATGACACAATCCCAAGCTTTTAAAATTTCTGAGAAAAAAGCTCTTGAAAACATTGTATGAAAAAGAGAAAAAATGCCGATTCTCTTTTTTCCAAGAACTTTTTTTTTACAGCCAATTCTCATAATTCCAGCCGCATTTAAGCTGCCAGGTTCATATGCTCTCAATTTGGATGCCTCAAAATTTTTGCCTTTCGGTCAAGAGTTAAACTAAACTATACCTTACAGAGCACACTTGATAATTTAAACATGCAACACTTCATGGATATATCTCATAATTCAAATAGTTTGCCACACCACCCTTAATTTTAACAACCCTCATGGTTGATTGATTGAATGGCGATTTATGCTGCTTTCAGCATTTTTTCAGTCATATCATGGCGGCAGCTCACATATCCATGTTTTTTTCTGGGTTTCACCAGTACTAAGCTAGGGTTCTGAAGTGTCTTGACCACGGAAACTCCCACGAAAAGCCCAGTGGATCTAGTGAGGCTCAAACCCAGGGCCTCAAGGTCATGAGTCCTACACTTTACCACTGAGCCATGAAGGACCATGACAAACCTCTCAATATGAGCCTCAATTGAAATGTAGTCTGCAAATGTTTTCAATTTGGACCAGTTGAAAATTTTGTCGTTTGGTAAAGAATTAAACTGGTATGATTTTGGAAAACAAGAGGGCCATGATGGCCCTGTATCGCTCCACTGGCTATTAAGTAAAATTCTGACCAGTTGTTTCAGAGAAGAAGAATTTTTAAGAATTTCTAAATTTCCATATAGTGCAAGTAGCCCCCATTCACCAGAGCCACATTTTTTGACGGATCAAAATTTTACGAACAATTTTTGAAAAAGGTCACCCAAGCAACAATCCTGTGAAATTATTTCAAAATCTGACCTGCTGTTTCAGAGGAGAAGATTTTTAAAGAATTCCTTCATTTCTGCATAGTGCAAGAAGCCCCCATTCACCAGAGCCACGTTTTTTGACGGATCAAAATTTTACGAACAGTTTTTGAAAAGGGTCACCCAAGGAACAATCCTGTGAAATTATTTCGAAATCTGACCAGCGGTTTCAGAGAAGAAGAATTTTGAAGAATTCCTTCATTTCTATATGGTGCAAGAAGCCCCCATTCACCAGAGCCACATTTTTTGACGGATCAAAATTTTACGAACAATTTTTAAAAAGGGTCACCCAAGGAGCATATCTGTGAAATTATTTCAAAATCTGACCCGTGGTTTCAGAGGAGAAGATTTTTAAAGAATTCCCTAAAAAATTCCATCTGGTTGCAATGGCAACCAGAGTTTTTGATGGAATCAAATTCTGTGAACAGTTTTTAAAGAGGACCTTCCAAGGAACATTCCAGCCAAGTTTGGTCCAAATCCGCCAAGTGGTTTAGGAGGAGTTGATGTTTAAAGAATTGTTGACGACACACGACGCACGACGGACACCAGGTGATCCTAAAAGCTCCCCTTGAGCACGTTGTGCTCAAGTAAGCTAAAAAGTTAACATACGGATGGACGCACAACGGACAACGGGCCATAACATAAGCCTGCTGGCCTTCGGCCAGTGGAGCTAAAAAACTTGTCTAGCACCAATCATGTATCACTGCAGCTTGATAATCAAGGGAGGTAAATAGTAACGAACTTTATCTTTCATAAAAAGAGTTATTTCCCTTGATTAATGTTTAAATTGAAGTGACAATATTTTGAAGCCCATGTTAAACTTGCGATCCCTGGAATGAAGGCAATTTTGACCCCAGACCTACAATATGAAACTAGAATGTGTGGTTATAAACAAAAAGATTTTTAAATCTTGCCCAATAAAAAGTCATGTAAAACAAGTTTGCTGAATAAAAGGCCCTGTAAAATATGTGATCCATGACACAGGTTTATCAAGTTTTCACTATAAAAGCCAATGTAAAACTTGTGACCCCTGGTGTGGAGTCAAACTTGACCCCCAAAGTTAAAATTTGGGCCCTCTTGGTAGAGGCCCATTATATAAAGTTACATGCAAAATTTGGTAGCCCTAGGCCTAAATATGGCTATGTACAAGTAGATTATTAAAGTTTCCTTATATAAGACCATGTAGAACTTGTGACCCCCTGGGGTGGGGCTACATTTGACCCCCTGGGCTATAATTTGGGCACCCTTGATAGAGACCCCCTAGATAAAGCTAAATGCAAAATTTGATAGCCCTAGCCCTTATAGCTAGATGCGAAAGATTTTCCTATATAAGCCCGCCCATGTAAAACATGTTACCCCCCCGGAGCGAAGTCAAATTTGACCCTCGGCTATAATTTGGACACCCTTGGTACAGGTCCACTAGATAAAGCTACATGCCAAATTTGGTCGCCCTAGGCCCCATGGCTAGGTCAAAGAAGAATTTTAAAGTTCTCCCTATATAAGCCCATGTAAAACTTGTTATATAAGCCCATGTAAAACTTGTTACCCCCGGGCAGGGCCTAATTTGACCCCAGAGCTATAATTTGAACAATCTTGGCAGAGGTCTACTAGATAAAGCTACATGCCAAATTTGGTAGCTCTAGGCCCTATGGCTAGGTAGAAGAGGAATTTTAAAGTTCTCCCTAAATAAGCCCATGTATAACTTGTAACCCCCGGGGCGGGGCCAATTTTGACCCCAGGGCTATAAATTGAAGAAACTTGGTAGAGGTCCACTAGATAAAGCTACATGCCAAATTTGGTAGCCCTTGGCCTTACGGTTTCAGACAAGAAGATTTTCAAAGATTTTCAAAATTTTTCAGTTTTGTTGCCATGGCAACCAGAGTTTTTGAAGGAATTAAATTCTTTCAAGAAATTCTGAAGAGGACCATGGCAGGATCATTTCTGTGAAGTTTCATCAAAATTGGATGGGTAGTTTCAGAGAAGAAGACGTTTTAAAAAAAAGTTAACGCACGGACGGACGGACGGACGCACGGACGAACGGACGGACGCACGACGGACAACAGGCCATGACATAAGCCCACTGGCCTTCGGCCAGTGGAGCTAAAAATGATTGATTGATTGTATGGTGATAAACATCACTTTCAGCATTATTTCAGTTATATTGCGGCCACCAGTGCACCTATCCATGCTTTTCTGGAGTTTCTTTTACAAGTACTATGCACAATATTCTTTCCAAGCCACTAGCTGCTTTCCCACATAACCATCATCCAAACAATGGTCAGCGGTTGTAGAGGAGTGAATCCCGTCATAATGACTATTATTAATCTCTGGAAAGAAATTGGCCCAGCTGGGGATCGAACCAGCGACCCCCTGTTCTTAATTCCTGTACGCTACCAATTGAGCTAACAGGGGCTCGGCTAATTTTTTTTTTTTGAAAAAAGTGTTACATCAGTATCAGTTGCTTATGTTCTCTGCAGATTGATCTTGGATCTTCATTCTACGAGTTACAATAATAAACCTCTGCATAGCTAGCAACTCTAAGCTGTGGAAAGTAAAACAAAGCCTTACCAAAGGGTAATGTAAGATCCCAGTCTGCCAAAGGAGCTCTGCGACCTTGTATGACCAGACTGTTATACTCTGAATTAACTAGATCTACCTCTGTGGTGTTGTCTCTGGACACTTTACTGTTACCAAGAGCTACCTGTATATTTCATATAAAAGGATATTGACATTTAAATGGCCATTCAATTCTCTACCATACAATCTTATCTTTACGATCCCGAGGAAAAAGGCATTTGAAAACATTGCAGGAAATAGAGAAAATGCTGCTAACCAGCCTGTTTTCTCCTTTCTTTGTATTGTTTTCTACCACCTGAAAGATAAATCTCATTATTAAGCCACATCTAATTTGTGGTCTATACATGACTTGAAAATTGACAATTCTAAAATTTTGTCATCTAGTATAGAGTTGAAGATGCAAATATTGCTATAATGCTAAATGGTATAACTAACAATTGAAAAATAAATGCAACTGGAGTGCTGTGCTCATTGTCACAACTTTTTAAACTTTGGTTTTCAAATCAAGCTGAATAACTGGCCTTTTATTGTAAAAGGCGACTTTTTTATTTGGCTATGCTGGAAATATCTTGTCAAAAGGTTAATAATGCGACATATTTGACCCTGTATTTTTATATCAAGTCATTCTTTTGCAACCAAAACATATGAACCATGCTCTGCCAAAAAGGGGGCTAAATGCATCTCCGCGATGCATGTTACCAAGCAAGTCATCACATGATCATGGATCCATTATGTCCATTCTGTCTATTAATCGACTGCATTATGAGGTAAAGTGGTCCTTGCATATACAATATATTGATGGATAGCGAAAAGTTTCGGCACAGGTCAGCCTGCGCGGACTGCGCAGGCTGACCTGGGTCGATACTTTTCGCAGATGCATTAAGCCCCCTTTTCACAGAGCATGGCTCATATAATGTGGTTACTCAAAAGAATGATCTGGGACAGATCCACCACACCATTCCATGTTTTAACAATCTTAATCCACCACACCATAATCCACCACACCATTCCATGTTTTAACAATCTTAATCCACCACACCATAATCCACCACACCATTCCATGTTTTAACAATCTTAATCTTTATCCTGTTGAACAAGTTAAATGACACCTTTGAGCCAAAAGTTAAAACCCGGCTGGGTAGCTCAGTGGTTAGCGTATCTGACTTGTGACCTTGAGGTTGTGGGTTCCATACCTGGTTGCGGCAAACTTTCTTTCAGGCAATTTTTCGCCTCTCACTTCTGATGCATGTGAGAAAAGTAGTCAGTAGCTTTGGAAAGAAAAGTTGTGTCAGTACTGGTGTGATACAGACAGGAAATACGTGGGTGCGTCACTGACCACCATGATATGACCTGAGCTGTTAAAATGGCGTTAAACTCCAATACAAGCAAAGTAAAAACCCAAATGTTCCCATTTCAAAGCTATATTTGGGGAGAGAAACATTTCCTAATCGGACAGTGTAGATTCAAGATCAGACTGCATGTTCTGTGCAGTCTGATCTTGACCTATACAGTCTGCAAAAGGTCCTTGAGTTGCGCTCAGGATCACCAGAGAACATTTTTGAAAACATGGAAAAAAGAGACATGCATTCTCTCCTATTCCCACGATGTTCTATCGTTTCAAAGAAAAATACCAATCATTAAGCCACATTATATTTGTTGTCTGCAAAATTAATGCTTCCAAATTTTGTGGTCTCGTAAGAGTTAACTACAGAAGATCTGCATCTCAACTGTATGACAGTAACATATTAAAATCAAAACAGATCCTTACCTCACACAGGAAAGCCATCTTGACCTTTGACTTTGGGTTCTGATTACAACAATACTGCAAACTTTTAGCAAATGTATCTGCTGAATAAACACCCTGAAAAAACAACAAAACAAGGGGGCTAAAATTGAAGTACAAGCCTTTCCTTCAAACAATTGAAAAATAAGGAAGCAATCATAATTATACAGCTAGCTCCTTTAACCCTTTACTGGATGACAAAATTATTCGCCTTGTCCAAATTGAAAGTATTTGCACACGACAATTTCAATGTGGCTCAAATAGTGCTATCTTCCTTTGACAGGGTTGGAAACTTTATGGGAAAAGGAGAAAATGCTGGTTACCAGCATTTTCTCCTTTTCCCACAATGTTTTCAAAGGGCTTCTTCCCCAGGGTCGTTAAAAGTCGGCATTGTGCAGTAAAGGGTTAATAACAAATGCAAAATTCATACACTGAACATGATAAAACAATTTAGGTCAACTCCTTACCAAAGGACAAAAATATAGACATCCAAATTGAAAGTGTATGCAGAGGATGATTTCAATCCTTCCATTAGTCTTACACACTGTCTTCAACGGTACTTTAGTTACTGTTGCCAGTGCAACTATTCATGCACAAAAAAAGTTGAAACACTTTTGGCTAACTCTGCACAACAGCATTAAGGGAGAAATAAATCAGCACTGGGCAAGAAGTAAATCCTGCGCCCACCATTTTCATCAATCCTCCGAAACTGTTTAAGCTCAGAGAGGTTCAAACTCACAGGCCCTTCCTCATTAGCAGATTTCCTCATTAGCTACTTGAGCCAGGCATCATCCTTACATACATTTAATGAAAAGTAACCATACAAAAAAAAAAAAAAAAAACAATATTATTTCACAGCTACATTACTTAACAACCAATAAAATCACTTTAGTACTACCATTCAAGTACAAAATATCTTCATCAATATTCAACTCTGTAAAGTCCCCAGTATAAAGAGGCTAGACTTTAAATACTGATATTTGTATAGAAAAGTAGACTCCCTTGTAAGCCAGCTACTGTCTGTTGCCAAGTTCTCACTACAGACTAGTTTTGCAGTGTGCTTATCCAGTAGAATTCAGTATTGCATATTTATGCATGATAACTGATATCATTATTGCACATGAACATATTGACCAAGAACAGCAAAAACATTACCTATTTATATTAAATAAACATTTGGTTCTGCAGTGTGCTCGTTCAATAGAATTCAGTATTGTACCTCAACATGTTAACGCCTTACCATACAAGCCCGACTTTCAATGACCCTGAGGAAAAATCTTTTATCCTTATCCTGTTGAAAATCCTTAATCCTTATCCTGGTAATAAGTTAAATAACATTTTCAAGCTGATAGTATAAACCCAAATAATGTCATTTCAAACTTCTCTGATGGGAAAAAATATTCGGACAGTGTAGATCCAAGATCAGACTGCACATTCTGTGCAGTCTGATCTTGATCTATACTGTCTGCAAGAGGTCAGCGAGTCAGTTCAGCAGCTTAACAGTTTATGGACAAAGAGAAAATGCTGGCAACCAGCATTTTCTCCTGTTCACACAAGGTTTTCTACTCTTGCATAATGATCTCCACAATTTCAACGACACTAAATTTGTACATCAGAAAATGTTTTCAATTTGGACAAGTCTAAAATTTCATCGTTTGGTAAAGATTTAAATATAATACCTCTCCGAAAGCACTTCCAGTGATAGGGGCTTCAGGTGGGGCTACCAGAAGCCCTTTACTAAGGATGCCAATCACATTGGAGACATCTGTTCCATGCCAGAGTAATTTGTGATTGTCCAGAGATTTAAACTTTTCTCCTTCCTCTTCCCCTTTTCGTGACAATTTATAGATCCCCAGCACCTTCGGTTGATGGCTATCTGTGGAAGCTATAAAGAGAATTTGACTGGCATTGAACTACCTTTTTTCTGTCGGTATTTATACATGAGCCATGCTCTGTGAAATGGGGGTTTAATGCATCTGCAGAAAGAATGAATCCAGGTCAGCCTGTGCAGATGTGGGTTGAAACTTTTTGCTACTGATCAATTTTCAACATGTCCAAGGAGGACCAGTCTTCCACATGATTAGGCCAATTTTATGACAAAATGGATTTTATGGATCCAGTTATTTGAAGAATTGCTCACTCAGTATGATGTATCACAGATATGCATTAAACCCCCTTTTGCCAGAGCATGGCTCAATTGTTTCCTGAATTTCTACATGGACAATTTTTTCTAAAACAATGGCTCGATCAATGCAACCTTAAGAACCTTTTTTGCCTGTATGTACCGATCAAACAAATACTAGTACTGGACAATATAAATCAAAGATAGGCCAGAAAATTCTATGCAGTCTGATCTTGATTTATTATGTCTGCACCCTTCACCATCATCCTTTCACTAACAATCTTGTGTTGTAATATTCCTAAGAAAGCAGACCTTTGAAAACAATGTGGGAATTGCAAAAATGCTTGTAACGAGCATTTTCTCCTTTTCCACAATGTTATCTACA
The DNA here is from genome assembly GCA_946811185.2 of Hippopus hippopus. Taxonomy (NCBI): domain Eukaryota; kingdom Metazoa; phylum Mollusca; class Bivalvia; order Cardiida; family Cardiidae; genus Hippopus; species Hippopus hippopus. The sequence goes on from OX328097.1 coordinate 21,893,726, forward strand.
TGTTCATAGATAAATCTAATCATTTAACCCTTTACTACACGACCAATTTCAGATCTGTCTGAATTGAAAGCATTTGCAGAGGACAGTTTCAATGTGGATCATATGAAATGATTTTTCTTTGATAGGGTAGAAAACATTGTGGGAAAAGGAGAAAATGCTGGTTACCAGCATTTTCTCCTTTTCCCACAGTGTTTTCAAAGGCCTTCTCTATCAGGGGTGTCAAAAGTCGTCATTGTGTGGTAAAGGGTTAAGCCATTATGGATTTGCCATCTGCAAACACATTCAAAATAGGTCTAAAATTTGTTGACAGGCTTGGGTTTATATGCTACACCAGAAGCTAACCCGACAAATCGTTTAGCCCAATGTCTGAAACCTCCACTCTGCATGTTTTCTCATCTAAGTGCACATGTGTGGAATATTTTCAAAATCAGATAAGAGTTTCAAGAGATACAGAGCTTCCACAAAATTGCAAACCAAATGGGATGAATGGAGAAGGGGGCCCATCATAAAGCTTCCCCAATGGCATTTAAACAAGAAACTTCATTCAACTCACTTGAGCTTCTGATATACTTCAGGATGTATTGTGATTCTGTGTCGTCTTCCCTGAGAGGTTGAATTGAACACCCAATAGACTGGTAGATGTAATCCAATGGATTACTTTCTGTAAAAGACAAGAAGAAAAAAAATTCATTTAATTCCATGCTTTTCGGTAATTTATGGTGAAATAATGGTGGATTATAAGGTTTGATAATTAATGGTTACCACTGGTGAAATTTACCGTAAATATTAATATAATTAATATAACATAAACATCACTACAAATAAAATATCCATTTCACTCACCTCTGAGTTTGGACTGTGCCCCAAGTAGCACTTTACTGGCTATTTCGAGATCATACAAGTGAGAGATAAGTCTGAGTTCTGTTTTGATATTACACAGGCTGTCGAGTGGGTGGAGTCTGTCAAAGGCATAGCCCTCCTGTGGAATTAAACTGTAGTACTCTGTTGATAACTTGGCAATCTGAAATAAAATTAAAAGTGAAAATTCTAGTCAGAAAAGGGGCACAACTGTGTCAAAAAATATTTTGATGGTTACCTGCCCTGATTGTATGGGTTCCATTTTTCATAGTTAACAACTAGTCAGAGTATGAAGTAAATATCTTCAGTAATGACAGAGATATTATAAAAAGTCAAAGTGTTTGCATGATGCCATGTTACCTACCCTGGTTGTATGGGTTCCCCTTTTCATAGTTAACAACTAGTCAAGAGTTTGAAGTAAATATCTTAAGTAATGACAGAAATATTATACAATGTCAGAGTTTTTGAATGACACCACAGACGACGACTGGGCTATGAGATTACCTCGACACTTTCTTTGAAAACAGCTGAAATTATAACTTGTATATCACTAGATCAAGAAAAAGAAATTTAGACCTTAACCCTTTACCACACAGTCCTGATTTTTTAACGACCCTGAGAAAGAAAGCCTTCAAAAACATTGTGGGAAAAGGAGAAAATGCTGGTAACCAGCATTTTCTCCTTTCCTGACAACGGCTTCTACCCTTCCCAAAACAAATTTCAATTCTTAGGTCACATTTTGTTGTCTGCAAAATGCCTTAAATTTGGACTGGTCTGAAACTGTTGTTAAGTAAACAGTTAATAACTCCTCTAATAGTCATCCAATCATAATGAAAACTGCAGATGCATAATTTACCATAGTAAGAATGTTTCCACTAAAATTACAGCTTTATTGTTTGGAAACTGTGGGAGAAGAAAGAGAACAAAAAATTGCATCTATGTTTGAACAGACAATCTGTTCCAGAATGGAACTCTCCATTCCCCAAATGCTGTTGTGGGTGTATAAATGAAGACAAATGACATACCTTCTCACAATTAGTATAGTGTTCTTCAGAGTCATATGTGAATTCCCTTTTTTTCTTCTCAATATCCAGAACAATTTCTCTGTCAATGAATAAAAAAGACAATACAACAGCTTCAGGAGATATTTCGATGCCACTAACTTATAATTAAGAGTTTACTACAGAATAGTAATCCTTTTCCCAACAGCCCTGTGGTGCCTAAAATTAGCTTACAGCACAGGATACTTAAGAGTACTCTAACTCTATCACAGAATTCCACAGGTTATCTTCAACAGAACTTTATATAATATCTGAACTTCTTGACTATTTATCTGACAAAAAAAACCCAACCTTTTTATTTCATGCTTTCCGGTACGTTATCGAGAAATATCAGTGAAATATTTTTCAATATTTCATGGTTAAAACTAGTGAAAATAACAATATTTATATTCTAACTCTACAACTGAAGGCGGAAACAGTTGTTCCCGCACACTAGTTGTGTAGGTAAAATGTGCGTGCCTCACAACCAAATGGAAATATGGCGTAATTAACCTTACATTTCTGGGGCTTGACATAATATTGTAATGCGCTGCTATGCGGAGGGGGTACGCCATGGGGAATAACCAAAAAGAACTGTACTGGATTTTGATTAAGTTCTCCCAAGAAAGGGTTAAAAGCATGAAATAAATAGAATATTTGTTTTTTTTTCGGTGAAAGATCGATCTTTCACCGTAAAAAACAAATATCCTGTATATACTCATCCATAATTTATTAAAAGCTAGTGCAGATGACAAATGAGGCTCAGTTGATGGGATTTCTTCTATCATAAAAGGTAAAAAATTTTTGGAAAAAGATAGATAATGCTATTTACATGTTTTTCTGAAAACATTTTTGAATACGGAGAAAAAATTGTAACAAGAGGGCCATGATGGCCCTGTATCTCTCAACTGGCTAACAGGTACAACCACACATACCAAATATTACAATTCAAGGCCAAATGGTTTTGAAAAAGAAGACTTTATAAACTCTTCTCTATTAAAACCCATGTGAAAGTTGTTACCCCAGGGCAAGGCCATTTTTGACCAGAGCTGTAATTACTTGAATCCTGATAGAGGTCCACAAGATAAAGCCCAACACCAAATAAAAAGGGTCTAGATCAGCTGTATGGTTATTAACAAGAAGGTTTTCAAAGTTTCTTCAATCTAAAGCCCCTCTGAAACATGAGACCCCTGATGCTAGGCTAATCTCAATCTCAGGGCTAAATTTGAACAAATTCACAAGTGATCTACAAGATGAAGCTATGTGCCAAATTTGGTAGCCCTAGGATTTGTGGTTAGGAGCAAGAAAATTTTTAGAATTTTTCGAAGATATTCTGAGATAAATATCAATGAAACTAAACAGTATTATTACACACCCTATCTGCTGCAGTTTTTTCCTTGCCTCTATCAAGGCAGATCTTTTAATCCTTCCAAATGGCATGTACTCCTCAGCCATTTTGGCATCTTTCATGGCAGACTGCATCATTCCAACATCGGCCTGAAAGTAATGTTAACATATGAAAAATTTAATGGCATGACCTTAAATAAACGATGAACTCATTTTTGTTCATTTAGCAAGGTTGCCTATGTAATTTTTACTGGGCACAGTTACTCCTTTTTGCATTGTCCTAAATTTCTCTTTCAAAAAAATGAACAAACATAATTATACAGAAGTATCATTCTTGAGCCAAAAGCAATCTTGTACATGATGAGGGTGGTTCTCACAGAATGATGAATTTCGATGATTTTATCATATCTAAGTGATGGAAAAAGGGACCATACAACACATTTTGATGTTTCATCTTTTCCCCTTTTTGAACAAGATCCCCATAACAGACAATTTCAACACTGCTTTCATAAATAGGGTGAAAAATTAATATAGCAAGTAGATGTTTGCTTTCTGCAAAAACAGATGTGTATCCACCCTACATGATAATTGACCTTGACTTGAACCTTGGCATGTGAAACTTCTACATATTGTCTTATCCAATATATGAACAGGTGTGTCAAGTAAGAATTTCTAAAATCTAACAAGGGGTTCAGGTTATAATGGAGCAAACAAAAAACTGTAACAGACAATCTACAGAAAACAGTGTGTCTCCCCAAAATCAATGCCCCCCCTTTTTTTGGGGGGGTAATTACAGTAAATGAGACATGCCCCCCTTTGTAAGTGACATGTCAATTACTTTTGTGACATAAATGAAGTTGATACAAATACTTACAGCAACAGAATATTGACTCGAAAATCATCTAAGGTATATGCATTCCCGGTTTTGTTATTGTCTGGACAAGGTTTGATATACTTACAGACCATCAGAAAGACTTTTTGACCAACTTAATGTGTGAAACAATATAAAAGCAATAATATTCTTCAAATGAGACACTACAGACAGTTAGGATGTACAACAACACCAGTTTCAGCTGTTAAGACAGTAAAATACAATATATATGTTACCTACCACTTCAGTGATTAAATCTTGAACCTGTTCTGGAAGTTTTGATGGAATGCTGGATTGAAGACTGAAGTCTATTTTCACCACAGGTTTTGGCATGTTGTCAAGCTCCACCAATCTGTACTTTCTGGGCATGTTCTGGAAACTGAAAAGTAAAAAATTATACCTACAAGAGTTTGTGGCTAAGATTTCGCAGACATTTCCTTAATATAGTAACTTCAGAAGAGGACATCTTTTTATCTTGCAGCAGCTTACAAAACATTGTGACAAAAGGGAGAAATTGCTCAAAACAAGCCATTTCTCCTTTAACATTACTTTGTGCATTAAACATTGATTCATGTCCATCCTAAGCCTTTACCACACAATCCTGAGCTTTAACGACACTGGAAAAGCCATTAGAAAACATTTTGGGAAAAGGAGAAAATGCTGCTAACAGCATTTACTCCCATTCCCACAAGGTTTTCTAACCTTCAGAAATCAAATTTCAATTTTTGGATAACATTTATATTGTGTACTTTTTTGCAGCTTGCTCAGAGCTCCAGATAAGAGGGAGTGATGGTATTCTAAATCCATTATTTCTCTTTCAAACCATATGTTGTGGGTACTTATTAGAATCATCTCGATGAGATGATTCTAATGAGTACCCATAACATAGGGTTTAGAGGAGAATAATTAATATTTTTAATTTTGGAATCAAAATCACTCCCTCTATCTGGAGCTCTGTTGCTAAAGTGTAAAGCTACTAAACATGACTCATTGCACTTTTGTGGACAGAGCAGATCAAGATCAGACTTTAGAGAACATGAAGTCTGCTCTTGAATCATCACTGTCCCCTTGTTTAGTCAAGCCTATGAGATAAAAATATTTATGAGTTTCAATGGATTGTATTTTCAGCCATTGAGAAAAGTCCATTATTTGGTGCCATAAGAGTAAGGGGTTAATTATCCTTATTTTACAACATGTTTAAGACTTGTTTGATAAAATTCTATCTCAAATGCCAACTTTACTAAAGTCAGATTCTATATATCTAAACATTACCACTGCCACTTACTTGTTTATATTGGCCCAGTTGTTGCCCGACTTTGACCTGAAAATTCTATGGAATTCTTTCACAGCCTCCGGTAGGGTCTGAAACGGGGTTTGTTGGAACATGCCTACATCTCCTATCCGACCCCACTTTGTGAACAGAATGTAAATGTCTTTGGGTTTGTGCCATATTATCTACAAAAATGAATAACAGTATTTTAAACTTGAGCAAAAGGATGGAAATTGATTCACAAACAAACTAAACAGAGAAAAACTTCATGCTCAAGAGGATTATTTACAGACTGACAAATGTGTTTGGTGTTTGATATCAATTCAATAAATATTCAATTATCTTCAGTTGCTGAAGTATCTTTTACACAACATTCTTTCAAGAAACCCTTTGCTTTCATAAACAAACAAAATTGAAGCAATGTTCAGCGGTGAGAAAGGGCTGAAAACCACCATAATCAATCCAGAAAAAAAAAAAGGTTTTTTGCTGGCCCTACCAGAGATTTGAACTTTTGACCCACTAGCCCTGTGTATTACCACTAAGCTACCAGGATCAGAGCAGACAGCTGAGAATATGAACAAATGAACAAATAAATGACAGCATACTATCATTTTAACATATTGACAAACTATGATCTCCTTTGTTACAAAGTCAGATTGAGATCATGCAAGAGCAAGCTACTATTTTTACTCACTTGCTCTTGAATAAGCTCAATCTGCTTTTTTCCCAAACAATCCTGTTTTAATGAGGCTTTTGAAAACAGAAATCATCTGTTGTCTGCAAATGCTTTCACTTTGCTTAAATCCAAATTTTTGTCATCTGTTAAAGAGCTAAAAGGACAAAAATAACAAAGTGTTCTTCACTGCAATCTTAATCCTTAAGCCATACTGACTTACCCTATTTTTCATGACATTTTTAAAGCTGTCTGCTGCAATGTGTTTCAAGAGTTAATGACCGACAGAGTAAAATGCAAGAAAAGCAAAATCATAAGCTATGTGAGAATCTTAGATGAAACCAATACAGGTTTGAGAAAGTCTCCGAAAATTTTCTGACTGTTCTATAATTACACTATGATTCTACAGCCCCTCTCCCCTTTCCACATGCATAAGACGCTTAATAGCCCATTACCTGCATTTTATAGAAGTTGTACATGTCGTTCAGATGATTACGGACTTCGATCTTCAACAATATTACATCATACGGCATTTTGTTTGAATGATCAAATATCACCTCTCTGTAAATAAAAAAAGTTAAGATAGGGACGTTAAATATGTACAAAGGACAAAAACTTCACAACATAGGTCTATTAACACACAAAATCTGGCAATCACATTTCTAAATTAGTGCATCTAAATGCCCAAATTTTCTGAAAGCTAAGGACGGTTTTAAAATTAAAGATGACAATTCAGGTTTTTATGATCTCACAAAGCTTGAAGAAAGATTCATAACTGAGGTGGGGGATGCAATATCAGGCAAACCACCAAAAAGAAAGAAGAAAAGAAAGACAAATATACAGGAAAAAAAATTTCAAGTGTATTTCCTTAACTCTTTACCCAACAACAAAATTTGAGACCAGTCCAAATTCAAAGCAGTTGCAGACGACAAAATTAATGTGTCTGAAAAATTTAACTTTGTTTTTGGATGGGTAGAAAACATTGTGGGAAAAGGAGAAAATGCTGGTAACCAGCATTTTCTCCTTTTCCCATAATGTTTTCAAAAGGCCTCTTTCTCAGGGTCGTTAAAAGTCGGGATCGTGTGGTAAAGAGTTAATAGGCTATGTAGGCTTTAAGGGTATTTTCATATTTCGCCACAGAATTTCACAAAGGTTAGTGGAAATGTCACATTATCATTAACACATCTTGACTATGTGGGATAGTATTCAAATAAGCAGGATGATGCTTTATCTGGTCTCATAAAAACAGATAGTGTTACCGAATGCAAAGCATAAATCCCGTCTCCAAAACGCCCGAAATTACCCCCTCTTTTTGTGGTAACCATACAGATCTTTGATGCTTGCAGAGAAAATTTATCTAGATGTATTTAGCAGTGTTTTACAAGAACTTTTGAATTGCAACAAAAAAATTCCTAAACAGGCTCTTCAATATTTTTATCAAGCTTACAGTTTATTTCAGTCATAATGAGCAACTTCAACAATGAGAGTTCATTATAGTTCAATTTCTTTGAAGCCTAGAGGAAGATGGCTTTTGAAGTCATTGTGGTCAAAAGAAGAAAATGACAGTAAACAGCATTTTCTCCTTTTCCCACAATGTTTTCTATTCTTTCATAGTCAAGTTCTTTCATTTAAGCCACTTTTAAAAAAAAAAATGTGAGTATTTTTACCATGAACAAGTTTGAAATTTGTTATGTGGTAAAGAAATAAAGATAAACCTACCCAACACCAGCTGCTATACACTGCTTGTCCACTTTAGGTTTCAGTGCAGCCTGATCTGGCTTTGGTTCATTCAGTTTTTCCAGAACTGTCTCTGCATCAGCTTCAAAGTTTGTTTTGGTTTCTAAAACAGTTTTATCTGCCTCGGATATGGATACAAATGGTAAAACAGATACTGTTTCCTGTAAATAGACAGAAATGTATTTAGCATGTCACGGGTTTTCAGTTCCCATGGTATGTTGTATAACTCATTTAACCCTTTCCCAAACAAGTTCTAACGAAACAGATGAAAATAGTCTTTGAAAACATTCAGCGAACAGGTAGAAACATTGATAACCAGTATTTTCTCCTTTTCCCACAACCTTTTCTGTTCAAAGACAAATTCAATCATTTGTGTAGTTTACAGAATTCTGATATATAACCTCCCAGGGTGGGGATAGAACCCTAGACCTCTAGGTCAAAAGGCGAACATTCTACCATATTGTATCAAAAGCTAGCTCTGTGGTATGGCAGTATAATTTTCACCTTATAAAACCACATGCTACACATTTATATTTATCTGTGGGATAGACCAGAATACTACATTTGTCACATTTGTCATCTGTAAAACCTTTCAAACTGGGCACGTCTAAGATACTGTCATCTGGTAAATAGTTAAGATAGCAGCCACTTCATTTAAATAACAATAGATAAATCTGAAGAGAGTTTACTGGATTTGAATAAATACGGAATATTATGTTGTAGTAACTTTCCTGGAGCTTGAATTCACTTCGAGCAGCCTGAGAAAATTTGGTACTGTGGATTCCGCTTATTCGCAAATCGTATTTGTCAGAGAAAATATTGCAATAAAGCCGTCGGCCTGATAAACCAATGCCTTTTATCAGACCAGAAGTCCGACCAGAGATGCAGACAATTGTTTCGTTCTGATGACAGACGTTCAACACTAGCATTCCGATCATTAAATTAATTCAGATTTTTTTTTTTAAATATTTGTATTTCAAAATCAATCAGTTTTAAAAAATCATTTCTTTAATCCTTATTTACCTATTCAGTGCACAATCCTCGCTGTTGGCGATGTTTATGCTTTGTTTGACATGAAATCCAAAACAAACTCAATGAAAACACAAGTTTCGACGCATATCTCCAGTTTCCAGTTGTCTAACAATCGCAACATGTGTACATGTATATTCTTAACACAACACGATCATGTGTAGCTCACCTGTATAACCCCAACTTGCCACCTGTTCAGTTGAATGGGTGGGTAAATTCTGCGTGACGTCAGCCTGACTGCCGTACAGACGATTCCATTTTAGCGTATCAATTCAGGCCATACTATTCAAAGCAGACCTACATACGAAACCATTTTCTGTGTTTTTCACACATAAACTTACATAAACAATGCTCTCAAACAGCCGCTGATTAAATAATGTCGTGTTCCAAAATGTCCGCAAATTGGAGATGTTAGGTAACCGTCATTACACGTTATAAAAAGAAAAGGATAACATAAAAACGAGGCAAGAATTTGTATCTTTAATGATTCCATTCTCTTTACGCTTTGAAATTTGACTTTTATCTACAAATGAAAATTATTTTTTTGCAAACAGATTGCAATTTTTCTTTGTCCTACACCACAGAATTGCTGATAAACACTAGAATTTCAGATCTTTTGCCAATTTTTCGTTGCAAAAAACCAAATTTTTCCATTTACGTGATCCTGATTAAGCGCTCAAATTTATGTTGTCTAAATAGAAAAAGGATTGGTGCTGGACCAATTGTTGCTAATAGCCGAAAATCCTGATAAACAGGGTTGCGATAAAGTGGAATCCACTGTATCGCCCGAGACCGAAACGCCCTTTTCAGTTATATCACAGCAACTAGTCCACCTATCCATTCTTTTCCTGAAAGTTTCTCTTTACCATTACTCCACACAAAATTCTTTCCAAGCTTTCCCATATAACCATCATCAAAACCATGGTCAACGGTGAGAGAGGAATGAATCCTGTCACAATGACCATGATCAATCCTCCGAAAGAAATTTGCAGAGCCTGGGATCGAACAAGCGACCCCCTGTTCACCAGTCCCATACACTACCGACTCAGCTACCTGGGCTCGGCCCAACCACTTTGAGCGCATTTGTAGATGACAAATTAAGTGTGGCCTAAAAAATTGGATTTGCAGTAGAATGGGTAGAAAACATTGTGGGAAAAGGAGAAAATGCTGGTTAACAGCATTTCCTCTTTTTCCCACAATGTTTTCATAAATCTTCTTTCTCAGGGTCATTAAAATTCATCATTATGTGGTAAAAGGTTAAAGTGTACTCACCTCATCTACTTCAGAGTCGGCAGGAGTCAGACTCTGCAACCGCTTTGCCAGCAATGATATCCCATTTTTGAGAGCCATTTGTAGTGGGGTTTCACCGTCATCATTCTCTACCGTGACTTTAACCCCTGCCTTGGACAGTACATAGAGCATTTCCTCATTCTCATAGGAACCAAATTCCAGAGGTCTCACAAGATGATGTATTACTGTCCATCCCTTTTTATCCTTGGCATTAAGGTCTGTGTCACTTGTTTTCTCAATGGTAGGGAACTCTTCTGTGAAACAGATGTAGCAGTAACAATTAGTCATCAAAATAGACTCAACCCTTTAACCAACAACAAAACTTATGTCTTATACCTATTGGAAGCAATTGCGAATTACAAGGGAAATGTGGTCTAGATGATGGAATTTGTCTTTGAAAGGGCAGAAAAACAATGTGGGAAAAGAAGAAAAAGCTGGTAACCAACATTTTTTTTTTCTTCTTTTCCTACAGTGATTTCAAAAGCCATCCTTCGAATGGGTTATTAAAACTCGGGACTGTGTGGAAAAGGGTTAACATCTCTGCCAAGTGGATGATAGAAAAGGCAGTTGTTCGACCCTCACATACATTATGTACTAGTATATTAACTCTTTACCAACAATCCATACTTTTAACGACCCTTCCGAAAATGGCTTTTGAAATCATATGAAAAGGAGAAAATGCTGGTAACTAGCATTTTCTCTCTTTCCCACAATGTTTTCGACCCTTCCAAAGGCAAATTTACAATTTTCAGTAACATTTAATTTTTTGCCTGCAAAGGCTTTCAAGTTGGACCAGTCTAAAAATTTGCAGGCCATAAATTAACTATTGTTCTAATGATGAAAGTTGTTTCTGAAAGGGTAAAAACAATTGTGGGAAAAGGAAAAAAATGTCATTTACCAGCACTTTCTCCTTTTCCCATCAATGTTTTTTCAAGAGGCCTCTTTCTCAGGGTCTTACTCTAGAATGAAAATGTCCCACGTGTTAACTTGGCACTTTAAGGGTTATTATTACCTTTTGAACTGAGGGATGATTGTAGTTTCTTCATGGATGGCTGTTTAGTTCCGAGACGTGGTATGGGTAAATGTTGAGCTTCAGCCACTGGCTCCTCTTCCTCATCGTCAACAACATCTGTGTCATGATCTGAATCTTCTTCCTCCTCCATGTCTGCTGAACCTACATGATATGTACATAAATTCTACTATAACAAGCAATTTCATTGAAATGATATGCCCCACCGAAAAAGACCTTCTCAAAAATTTACACGACCGCGTAACTCAAAATCGCTCCCAGTCGGCCATTTTGCATCGAATCAAAAACAGAAAAAAGAATATCGGCGGAATAGGTTATTGTAAACATGTATAAAGTTTCACAAAATTCCGTCCAACGGTATTGGAGATATTGTCCCGGATGGACACACGGACGAATGGAAGGACGGACAACGCTAAAACTATATCCCTCCACTTTCGGCGGGGGATAATAAATTGATTCACCCTTTACAGAATGATCCTACCTTATAATCACACTGACAGAGAAGGCTTCAACTCTTTACCACACAATCCCAACTTTTAACGACCCTGAGAAAGAAGCCTATAGAAAACATCGTGGGAAAAGGAGAAAATGCTGGTAACCAGCATTTTCTCCTTTTCCCACAATATTTTCTACCCTATCAAAGTCAGAAATCATCATATTACCAAGATTTAATTTGTTGTCTGCAGATGTTCTGAATTTGGTCCAGTCCAAAAATTTGTCATTTGGTAAAGAGAAGGGTTGCATCTAGAAATTTTCAAATGGGGGGCTGGCCCCCATCATCTTCAGAAAAAGGGGGGCACGTCCCCCTTTCAAGTGTACAGGGGAAAGGGGGGGGGGGGGCGCAAATTTCATGGCGGTTCCCATAATGTGGTAAAGGGTTAATGTATTATTTGTTTTTGTCTTTGGAAAAATAAAAATGATTATATCCATTAAAGGGTTATTATATTCTAGTCTTCTTTGTTAAGATGAATGTCTTATAACTTCTTCTTTAACACTTGTTACAGTACTAGAGGCGCTTGAGCGCCTGTATCGCTCCACAGGCCTGATATTTCTATAATGACGAAAGGAAGTTTTTAACAATTATCATTCAATCCTGCATTTTAGCTCACTGAAGAAACAATTTGGTAGACAACCACCATAGGAACTTACCTGCAAAACAACAATGAAATCCAATGAATAGTTTTAGAGAAGAAATTTTTCAAAGATTTTACTTTATACCATAAAAGGAAAATGAGTCTCCCATAAAAGCCATGTTTTTTGACAGATCATTTTTTTTTTTTAAGGAATTCTGTAAACCTGTATCTAAGGAACATTCCTGCAAAATAATAATGCTATCCAAATAGCGGTTTGGGAGGAGAAGATTTTTAAAGGTTTTTTACTTTGGTTGCCATGGCAACCAGAATTCTTCATGGAACACAATTATTTGAAGGAATTTGAAAGAGGACCACCAAAGGAACATTCCTGTGAAATTTGGTAAAAATCCAGTCAATAGTTTCTGAGGAGAAGTTTTTTAAAGAAAAAGTTTACGGACGGACGCACGGACGAACGGACGAATGAACGGACTGACGGACGGACGCACGACGGACACAACGCCATGACAATAGCTCGCTGGCCTTCGGCCAGTGGAGCTAATAATTACTGTAAGACAAATAGACTTATCCCCATCCTACCCTTTCTATCCTACATTGTTCAACATTTTCATTTCATAAATTCAACGAAATTTTTACCGCAGTGTTAGGTTGAGATTTTAGCTTCCATCTATTGTTTCATACATACGAGGATTGTTCGATGTGTAATGTGTATTGTACGATATCTCAAAAGCATTCGACTCAAATAGTGAAATGAACATTACATCCCTTCAAAATATTCTCCGCGGTTTAAAATACATAATTTCAATCTCTGAATCCATTTCTGAAATGCATCACGGTAGGCTGATTTAGGTAGACCTCTGAGGCACTGACTGATGGCTGAGCCAAGGTCTTGTCGGGACTTGTAACGACGACCAGATAAGAACTTTTTAAGTTTTGGAAAAAGGAAAAAGTCGTATGGGGCTAGATCTGGAGAGTATGGTGGGTGTGGCAAGACAGTAACCTTCTACAACTTCAAAAATTGCTTCACAAGCTCAGATGTATGTGATGGAGCATTATCATGAAGTAGACGAACATGCCTAAATCCTGACACAGGGCGTCGTTTAAGATAATATTTCTTGACCTTTTTTTAGTATAACATCTCGGTAATACCGACCTGTAACAATTTTGCCCTTCGGCACCGGAATTTGTACGGCTATACCATCACATGAGAAGAATATGCAATAAAGAATCTTCTTTGTGCTTATGCTTCTTTTGGCAAATACAGGCCTTCTACCATGTTTAGTTAGCCATATTTTGTTTCCAATTTTTCTTACGGGTTCGAAATAGTGAACCCATGTTTCAACACCAGTAACAATGTTTGCAAACTGTCTTTGATTGAATTTGGGAAACACTTTGAGCAATTGCTTAGCGGTTTGTACTCGTACCCGTTTTTGGTCATCTGTCAATATATGTGGTATCCATCTGGCAGAAATCTTTCGTACTTTCAAAATATGCTTCAAAATGAAATGCACCCGCGATACCGATATGCCAACAGCGTTAGCAATATCACGAATCGTGTATCTGCCATCACTTTCAATTATTTCCCTGACTTTTGAGACATCTGCCTTGCCTGTTACAGTGACAGGTCGGCCAGATTTTGCTGCATCTTTGACGGACTCTGTGCCAGTCAGAAATTTCTTTCTCCACCTATGAACTGTCTCATAAGATACCTTATCAGACCCATAAACTTCCCACAATTCAGTAAAAATCTGCATTACCGAATGACCGAGTTTTGTGCGAACTTTTATATAAGCTCTAATTTCTTCAATATTCTTAATCCGTTTCCCAACCATTTTTACAACAGTGGTCAACGACTAGCTCTTATGAAATGACTATAAGTTTAAAACTATGTGGAGCTTAAGGCTCGTGTTTATACCTTTGGAAAGGTATTGAATAGAGCTATTCAAGCGTATCATCATCCACGAAATTGTTGAAAGCGTTAACACGCTGTGGTACAATACACATTACATATCGAACAGCCCTCATATATTTATGTAAATTTACTGCTTAAATTCACTACCAAAGCTGAAAAGACAGTCTGAAGTGCCTCTAATCAGACGATGTCAAATAGACATTTTGTTGTGTCATGGGTTTTCACGTTTTTTTGCATTGATCTTTTTTCATGTCAATTTTTTTTTTTTTTTAAGTATTTCCACATGATATTGCAAGAATTTGTCAATAAGGGTTGTAGGTCACTCCAAAACATGTCATTTTACCCAAGATCAGTGGACTGACATCATCATCTCGCTTTTCATTACACGCCAGCTTGTTAGGTTGTGATAAACGGTGACGTATGGTCAGTCATATTTAATACTCACTATTTATAACAGAGTTATTTTCTTTCAAGAATTTTGTAGCCTTAAGACATCACTTGTTGCCAGCAGATTCGCCAGTGCGTCATTTTTGGACACATTTTTCCTAAATTGTCGCATTCAGTGATCGACAGCGTGGGCCGTGTAGTGAGGCTTTTCGTCTGCATAACACAGATGGCAAGCGTCTATTGATATGATCAAAATAACCCAACAGTCTACAATTTAAGTTTACGGTTTTAAGTGTCGAATGATTATTTGGGGGACCATGCCATACATTTTATTACCCCCAAGTCGTTTTTTCTCTCTTTTTCCCCGATTATGGTGCACACAATCATGCAATTTTTGCGGGCTAGTTCGTTTTAGTGCAGGATTTGGCGTGCAAACAAATTTCGTTTTCGCAGGATTTTTTATTTTGATACGGGATTTTGGCAATCCCGCACTCTAGATGTAACCCTGAAAGAGTTAAAGTATAGTAGGAAATAGAACAAAATTTTGGTAACCAGCATTTTCTCTTTTTCACATATTGTACTATTTAATCTGTCAAAGATAAATTCCATCATTTGAGCAACAACTGATTAGTAGTCTGCATCTGACATTTGGTAGAGTTAAGGCTTTGTATTTATGTTTAACCTACAGTTAAGACTGTAAAAAAAGGAATGATTTCATCCTTTTATCACAGAAAGCTTGAAAAGTTTTTAACATAATGTTTACTTATAATCATTAAGCCTTTACCAAACAATCCTGGTTTTAATGACCCCAAGGAAGACCCCTTCTGAAAACACTGTGGGAAAAGGAGAAAATGCTGATAACCAGCATTTTCTCCTTTCCCCACAATGTTTTCTACTCTTCAAAAGTCAAGTTTCAATTTTTGAGTCACGTTTATTTTGTAGTCTGCAAATGCTTTCAATTTGAACAAGTCTAAAATCTTGTCCTTTGGTAAAGAGTTAAATATCAATTTTACCTTTCCTAAATGACATATTCTAGACTCTTCCAATTTCAAAACATATGCAGGTGATAAAATCAAAATTTGTACAAGTAAGCTTAAGTTTTATGATAAAGCAGAAATCATGGGAAAGGGAGTAAATGTTGGTTACCAGCATTTTCTCCTTTTCCTACAATGTTTCAAAAGCTTTCTCTCTAAGATTAAACTTTGGTCTGTTCAGTCCCTCTTGATTAAAAATTCCATGCCGAAAATCTCTGGGACTTTGCAATTACACTGATTTATCCCATATTAATTCGTAACGCTGCATATACTTTCAAGGCAACATAAAAAGCTAAAAAAAAAAAATGTGACATGCTCTGTGAAACGGGGCTTAATGCATCTCCAAAAAGTATCGCCCCAGGCGCAGTCCGCGCAGGCTGACCTGGGCCGAAACTTTTCGTTATTGGTCAACTTTCTGTTTGACAAAGGATCAGTCTACCTCATGATTAAGTTTTTTGTTACAAAAAAGTGGATATCATGGATCCATTAGTAAGCAGTGGCTTGCTTGGTACCATGGATCACTGAGATGCATTAAGCCCCCTTTTGCCAGAGCATGGCTCAAATTTAATGTAAAGCTGCTTTGCTGACATTTCATAAACTTTTAAACACTGTATTTTCTTAGCAGTCTGATTTGAATCTACAGTCTTTAACTACATTTGAAAGGATTGATTGAAAACCTCACCTTCACCTTCATCACCCACAACATCATCTTCCACATCATCGTCTCCTCCATAGTCGTCAGTATCACCAGCATTTCCTGCCTCCTCGTCATTGGCTTCCAAACTGTCAGCTGCCATGGGCATTATAGCAAACACTTGTCGGGATAACTGTTTCCTCAGCCCTAGAAATCCTGGTACCCCTTTGGCACCCAAGTTTGTGACTGAGACTTCAAAGTCAAAGTCTAAGAGTAATTTCACTAAGCTTAGATCATTCTGAAACACAAAAAGTACCTACAGTAAAATCTCCATATATACATGAGCCATGCTCTGGCAAAAGGGGGCTTAATGCATCTCTGTGATTCATGATACCAAGCAAGTCATTACATAATTATGGATCCATAAAATCCATTTTTTTCAAACAACAGACTGAATCATGAGGTAGAATGATCCTTTGACATGCAGAAAATTTAAAAATTGCGAAAAGTTTCAGTCCATGTCAGCCTGCGCGTACTGCACAGGCTGACATGGGTTCATACTTTTCGCAAATGCATTAAGCTCCCTTTTCACAGAGCAGGGCTCATATACATGAGCCATACTCTGGCAAAAGGGGTTTAATGCATCTCCATGATGCAAGCAAGTTATCACATAACTGTGGATCCATAAAGTAAATTTTATCTGACAACCGACTGAATCATGAGATAGACTGGTCCTTTGACATGCAAAATATTTAACAGTAACAAAAAGTTTTGACCCAAATCTGCGTGAACTGCTCAGGCTGACCTGGGTTGCTACATTTTGCAGACACATTAAACCCTCTTTTCACAGAGCATGACTTGCATGTTTATAAATTACTGTCAAGTTACTGCTTATACTTAAAGTGACAATAAAGCCCAAAAGTAAACAAAGCGGGTGTTTAAATGCATTTGAATTTATATCATACCATTTAAAAGTAAGGAAATTATTGTGAAGATGACAATCTGTCATTGTATGGTCGGTCCAAATGTTAGTTGCTGACAGAGAAATTAATTTCAAAACTAGGTTAAAACTTGCCAGGTAGCTGTGTCTTTTGTTTACGTTTTGCATGATTTTAAAATTCTTTTTTCTGCCAGCATCTAACATAATGGCCCAACCACAGGATAACAGACTGTCATCTCCACAGTACTTTTCATACTTTTAAATGGTATGATTTAAATTTAAATGTATTATGACACCTGCTTTGATATTTTGGCCTTTACTGGGCCTTTAATTGTTAGTATTAGAATTTATATTTCTATAAATAGTATTTCAACCACATGTCAGAAACACCTCGGCTGGAGCTCTGCTCTGTCTTTCCAAAGGGTACTTCAACGAGACCATCACCACTAACAGCAAAGTTGTAACTGCAGACATACCTTTGAAAATGGTTGAACAGCAGTTCCAATAGCTAAAATGAGCAAATCAAAACTGCTGTAAGACAGGGACATTTAGCATCTGCATTCTTTTATGCCCCAATGTTGACACCATTAGAAACCACTGTAGGAAAAGGATCTATTGTTTGTAACATCTAATTGCCACACTTTCAGGGATGTTTTCTATACTATTTTCCTTAACTTGAGTTTCCTTTGAGTAATTTTACAACAGTTCAAGGGAGATACTGCAATTGGTTCAACCATAAAAAATCTATGAATGGAAAAATCCAATGTTTAAGACAGCATAAAACACTAAAGAAAGAACCAATAATTAAAAATACAGGGTGTCCGGAAAGTAAGGTAACACTTTCGTACATTTATATTTTGGCTTAAAATATAAGATAAAGAGGTAAGAAGATATATACATGTAAATAAAATGTGTAAGTTTTTTGTGTGATAATTTAATTCAGTTTTCATTATATTTTGCGCTTTTATAAAGACTTCAATTCAAAAGTGCTTTTTTGTCATTGGCGTCATTTCAATAATTAATGACATTTTCAATGCGACGGCCGATTTTGGTCTTTCCTTGCCGAGCACACACAATGAAATTGTCAACCATTTTAGCGCACATTCCGTTATCAATCTTCTTGATTTCACTTTCAGTGTTCTTTAACATGTCTTTGCTGTCTGGGTTGGGGTTGTAGACCTTTGACTTCACGTAACCCCACAGAAAGAAGTCTCACGGGTTGAAGTCAAGATAAAGTCACCCACATTGCAAAACACTTGTTTAATACAGGATAGTGTTACGGCGCACACATCTAAATCTGTGACAGACTTTTTATACGATACATTCGGTGATAAGATAATATCAAAACGATATCCGGAGATAAAAGATTGCTGAATATCGTGGCTTGCACACAAACCTAACTTCAATCTGCGCGACTTCTTCCTTTGCAGTATTTTGAAGTCAAGGGTCTACGATCCCAACCCAGACAGCACAGAAATGTTGTTAAAGAACATTATAAGTAAAATAAAAAAGATTGATATTGGAATGTGTCCTAAAGTGATTGACAATTTCATCGTGCGTATCCGGAAAAGAAAGAGAATAAAAGGCCGTCAGATTGATAACGTCATTAATTACTAAAATGACACCAATGACAAAAAAAGGTACATCTGATTTGAAATCTGTATAAAAGTGTGTAATGTTATGAAAATTAAATGAAATTACCACACAAAAAACTTGCATATTTTATTTACATATATGTTTATTTCTATCTCTTAATTTGATTTTTAAAGCCATGTTATAAATGAACTAGAGGCGCTTGAGCGCCTGTATCGCTCCACAGGCCCGATATTTCTATAATGGCGAAAGGAAGTTTTTAACAATTATCATTCAATCCTGCATTTTAGCTCACTGAAGAAACAATTTGGTAGACAACCACCATAGGAACTTACCTGCAAAACAACAATGAAATCCAATGAATAGTTTTAGAGAAGAAATTTTTCAAAGATTTTACTTTATACCATAAAAGGAAAATGAGTCTCCCATAAAAGCCATGTTTTTTGACAGATCATTTTTTTTTTTTTTAAGGAATTCTGTAAACCTGTATCTAAGGAACATTCCTGCAAAATAATAATGCTATCCAAATAGCGGTTTGGGAGGAGAAGATTTTTAAAGGTTTTTTACTTTGGTTGCCATGGCAACCAGAATTCTTCATGGAACACAATTATTTGAAGGAATTTGAAAGAGGACCACCAAAGGAACATTCCTGTGAAATTTGGTAAAAATCCAGTCAATAGTTTCTGAGGAGAAGTTTTTTAAAGAAAAAGTTTACGGACGCACACACGGACGAACGAACGGACGGACGGACGGACGCACGACGGACACAACGCCATGACAATAGCTCTCTGGCCTTTGGCCAGTGGAGCTAATAAAACTGTTACCTTACTTTCAGGACACCCTGTACTTACCAGTTTAGCTGCATACATAAGTGGTGTAACACCATCTCTATCAGGCATGTTAGGGGAAGCTCCTGTCTTCAACAAAAACTTAGTGAGGCCAAAGTCACTGTTAGATATAGCTGATATAAGAGGTGTAGTGGTACTGCTGTTGTCCAACGCGACAAAGAAGTCGAGTGGATGGTCGGCAATACTGATGTCAAAAAGGGGAGTTTCAGGTCGGCTCACGCTGTACACAACATCCAGTGTTGCTCCTCCTTTAACCATCATACTTATCCACTCACTGAAAGATATCATTGGAATGACAAGACTCAGTTATCAATGACAAACTACAAAAGACATATTCAGATCTAAATGAGCAATGCTCTGGCAAAAGGGGGTTTAATGCATTTCCATATGCTATACCAAGCAAGTCATCATAATTATCAATCCATAAATCCGTTTTGTTTAACAACCCGATATATCCCAGGGTAGAATGATCATTGCACATGCAGAAAATTTACCAAAAGCAAAAAGTTTTGACTCCGGTCAGCCTGCGCGGACTGCACAAGCTGACATGCGTCAATACTTTCTGCAGATGCACTAAACCCCGTTTTCACATAATATGGCTCAAATCTAAATTCCAACGCTAACCACCTGACCTTCTCTCTTTCACATGCTGATACTAGAAGCCGTGCATGCAATCTTAACTTGGATGTATACTGATTAATATCTAGGAAATATTCCATTTCAGCCAAAACAGCCATAAAATCGCCACAAGTAAGGTCTTTGTTTACTACCCATCACTGAGTCAGCAGTACAAGTATAAGCCTATTACTAAACATACTATGATCAAATACAATTGGCACATACAAACAACTGCAGGAAGGAAAAATTCTCTATGGAGTATAAAAAATACTATTAGAAGGGGGCAATTACTTAAGTAGTGGCAACTTTTCCCATGTATTTCCAGAAGCTGTGTTGGCATAAACAGCATATTTGTATGGTAATGACTCAATTTCTACATTTAAAACTAAAAGTGTCAAGGCGGATGAATACCCCGACCTGTTGCCTTGTCGAGACATTGGGTAACAAGTTGAAAGGGTAATAACTACCTCAATATCCTACCAATCAGACTGAAACTTTTGCAGGTGCACAAATTTCCCAAATAAAAATAGTTTTCATTTCAGTCTCAGCAAAACTAGAAGGAGAAAAGGGAAAAAAATGCATTTATGGGGAAACAAGTGGACAGAAGGATGGATGAACAGCCCAATTTCAGCCTGTGTGTTTTTTTTTTTTTCCCTGGGGGGGGGGGGTTACAAAAACACACAACAGAAAAGTAACTAAGCCACTTTATTTCATGCTTTCCGGTAGGATATCGAGAAATAGCGGTGAAAATATTTTTCGATATTCCACGGGTACGACCAGTGAAAATACCGATTTTTATATTCTAGTTACCTAGGTAAAATGCGAGTGACTCACAACCAGATGGAAATATGATGTCATTTACCTTACATTTCTCGCGCTTGACGTAATATTGTAATGCACTGCTATGAGAAGGGGGTACACCACGGGGAATAACTGAAAAGACTGTACAAGTGGACAGAAGGATGGATGAACAGCCCAATTTCAGCCTGTGTGTTTTTTGTTTTTTTTCCCTGGGGGGGGGGGGTACAAAAACACACAACAGAAAAGTAACTAAGCCACTTTATTTCATGCTTTCCAGTAGGATATCGAGAAATAGCGGTGAAAATATTTTTCGATATTCCACGGGTACGACCAGTGAAAAGACCGATTTTTATATTCTAGTTACCTAGGTAAAATGCGAGTGACTCACAACCAGATGGAAATATGACGTCATTTACCTTACATTTCTCGCGCTTGACGTAATATTGTAATGCACTGCTATGAGAAGGGGGTACACCACGGGGAATAACTGAAAAGACTGTACAAGTGGACAGAAGGATGGATGAACAGCCCAATTTCAGCCTGTGTGTTTTTTGTTTTTTTTTCCCTGGGGGGGGGGGGTACAAAAACACACAACAGAAAAGTAACTAAGCCACTTTATTTCATGCTTTCCAGTAGGATATCGAGAAATAGCGGTGAAAATATTTTTCGATATTCCACGGGTACGACCAGTGAAAATACCGATTTTTATATTCTAGTTACCTAGGTAAAATGCGAGTGACTCACAACCAGATGGAAATATGACGTCATTTACCTTACATTTCTCACGCTTGACGTAATATTGTAATGCACTGCTATGAGAAGGGGGTACACCACGGGGAATAACTGAAAAGACTGTACTGGATTTTGATAAAGTTCCTCCCAGAAAGGGTTAAAAGCATGAAATAAATAAAATATTTGTTTTTTTCGGTGAAAGATCGAAATTTATTTCATCTTGTGAACACCATCGGTAATATTTTCACTCGTGGCTGCCACAAGTGAAAATATTACCGATGGTGTTCACGAGATGAAATAAATTTTGATATTTCACCGAAAAAAAAATAAAAAAATATCCTCTATCTCTGGCAATAGGGGGCTTAATGCATCTCTCAGATGCATTATACCAAGCAAGCCATCACACAGTTATGGATCCATAAAATCCATTTTATCTAACAACAGACTGAATCATGAGGTAGACTGGTCTTCACATGCAAAAAATTTACAAATAGCAAAAGATTTCAGCACAGGTCAGCCTGCACCAACTGTGCAGGCTGAACTGGGTCGATACTTTTTGCAGTTGCATTAAACCCCCTTTTCACAGAGCATGGCTCAAATGTAGCAGAGCAACAAAGTACATCATCACTGTCGGTACTTACTTATTTTCCGCTGGATGTTTGTAGATCCTTTCCTGATCCCAGAAATAAGCTACCATCGTTGATCTACCATAAATATCTGAGCTATTGAGATCCAAACCTGGACACTTCTCTGTGATGATGGAAAAAAGAAAATTTAGTATAGACAAAATAATACAGTCTGTATTCTTCATTAACTTTTTACCACACAATTTTTTTTTTTGAGACTTGTCCAAATTGACAGTAGTTGCAGATAATAAATTGAATTTTGGTGATGTTATTGTAACTTTTTTTCAAAGGAGTAGAAAACATGGTGGGAAAAGGAGAAAATGCTGGTTACCATGTTTTCAGAGAGCTCCTTCCTCATGACCGTTAATACTTGGAATTATGTGGTAAAGGTTAAAAACATGAACTTCTAGTCTTTACTATTTGTATTCTGATTTTAATTTCTTTCCATAGCTATCAAACTACTGTTAACCTAGGTTTATCTATGCGTAGAAGACATCACTAGTTTCAGTTGATAATTATTGTCAAGAACTTGTCAAGAAACTTACATTTTACTAATCAAAAGCAGTATTAGCAAGAGATGAATTTAATCTTTTACAAGACAATAAGATTTTAGACTTGACAAAATTGAAAATATTTGCAGACAGTTAATTAAACACAAATAAAATGAGGAAAATTTGGCTTTAGAAAGCAGAAAACACAGTGGGGGAAAAAGGAGAAAATGCTGGGTACCTGCATTTTCTCCTTTTTCTATATTGCATGCAAAAGCCTTCTTCGTCCAGCTGGTAAAAACTCCACATTATTTGGTAAAGGTTTAAGTAAGAGCACCAATGATTGATCAAAGTTTGAAAACCATGCCAGTAAAAAATTTCCAACATTCAGTTATGCTATTTGACTTTCTCTACACTTGAAACAAGACCTCTTAAATTAGAGTTAGGAAGTCCCTTAAACCACTGCCACACAATCCCAAGTTTTCATAACCCTACACTGGAAGGCTTTTGAAAACATTGTGCGAAAAGAAGAAAATGCTGGGAACCAGCATCTTCTCCTTTTCTCACAATGTTTGCTATACTGCTAACAAAAGAAAAATTTCAGTTTTTGAGTCATATTTTATTTGTTGTCTACAAACGCTTTCAATTCAACAAAATATTGTTGTTTTGTAAAGAGCTAAATTATCCACAAGAAACTGAAAGTAGGATTAGTCACATAGTAATTATGCAAGACACTTTACCCAGTAAAAACTTGGCAAGCCCAACAGACTGATGTTTCAACGCTGCATACACAATTGGATATCTTTTATATTTGTCCTGATGTTTCAAAGAAACTCCCTTCTCTACTAGAGCTTTAGCAACCTGCAAAAAAGAAATATGCTATATAATGCCTAACATACTTATTGCAGTTTTCTGTACAAAAATCAAAATTCTATCATATAACAAAACCAGTACATTTAAAATCATAAAAATGGAACACAAAGTATTAACACATTCCCCCTAGTTTATGTGTTCTGACGTAATTGCTTCAAACAGGTCTTAAACCAACTGTGGCAAAAACATTTTTCCATATACATAAATGTTTTCATGGCAAACATAACCAAATCTCAGATTAAAATTGTAATTTTGTACCTTTATCCATTTGAAATGTTGGGCCTTTTTCTTAATTCTTTACTAGATAACATAAGTTTGGATGTGTCCAATTCGGAAGTATTTGCAGACAACAGATTAAATGTGCATCAAATAACGTTGTTGTTTTTTCTATTACAGGATATGACACATGGGTGGAAAAAGAGAAAATACTGGTTACCAGCCTGTTTTCCTTTTCCCACTGTTTTCAAAACCTTTTTTCTTATATGATTAAAGCTTGGGGTTGTGTGGTAAACGGTTATTTCGACATACACAACACAAGCAAATAGTTTTGACCTAAAGACATGTTTTTTAACTTTCAAAAGATTAATTTAAAGCGTGGAGTCATGTTTCTTTTGTCATCAGCAATGATGCTATAAATTTGGATAAGTCTAAAATTTGTTTCTTTCCTTCCAAGAATCTGCACAGAAGGTAAGGACAAATATGGTTCTTTATAACTGACTGGAGGACATTTGATAATACTCTTGATTAAGAGACAGGTCTGGAGAGTTTGACACACATTCTATCCAACCAATCCAACTTACCTTTAGCTGGAGCTGCTTTTCCCTGCCAGGATCTGTATGCAAGGCAAGAACATGGAGGAGATTCTGTCCATCTGTATTTACATAATCTTTGACAATGGCTGCACTTTTTACACGATGCAAGTGACGCAGAGCAATGTGGTACTTGTTTGTCTTCAGTGCTGCCTGTTCATATAAACAAAAGTATCGATTATTCAAACTTGGATACATAATTTGAATTTATTTCATGACTTTCGGTAATTTACCGGGAAACAAAGATGGATTATAAGGTTTGGTAATTCATGGTTACAACCAGTGAAATTAACTGTAAATATTTCCGTAACCATTCAACTGAAGGCAGAAACAGTTTCTGTGCACTAGTTTCCTAGGTCAACAGTGTAGGCCATTCAACCAGACGGAAATATGATGTAATTAACACACATTTACCCTACATTTCTCGCGCATTGCATAATACTGTAATGCGTTCATATGTGGGGGGGGGGGAGGTATGCCACGGGGAATTACCGAAAACAACTGTAGATGATTTTCATGAAAGTCCGAACAAAAAAGGGGTTAGAAGCATAAAATATATAGAATATTTGTGTGTGGGTATTTTTTTTCCCAGTGAAAGATCCAAATTTCTTTCATCTCGTGAACATCATCTGTAATATTTTCACTTGTGGCTGCACTACTTGTGAAAATAGTTCTGATGACGTTCACTTGATGAAATAAATTTCAATCTTTCCCCAGAAAAAAAAAAAAAACTATATCCTCTATATAATGCTAAGATGTTTTCAAAGTCATCTACTTCATATTTCTTCCAGACTTTTGTCTGAAAAGATATGTCTTACCTTGATTTGCTATCTTTTTATATTGATACTCAGGCCCTCTACCCTATACAAAAAAGAACACACACTTTTTTTCTGCTGGCCAAAATCACATTATATACTGGAATGAGTATGATACATATTACTGATAATCTATAGGAGGAAATAGGTTGACATTTCAACACTAGTCATTGGACCTTGAATTATCTTTCAAATACAGACATACCTCAATAGCTTTCCCAGTCACACCAGTTGCATCTAAAACCATATGTGCTACACCTTGAAGTTCACCTGATATGGCCATCTATAAGTACAAGTGATAAATATGACAGATACCATGATAATACGACAGATACCATGATAATAGTCCATCTACAATCTTTATTACAGATATCAATATATTTGAAAAGTTTGCTGTGTTCTGAATGGAACAACCATCACTGACTTCTATAGACAAGTGGCTGTTTAACACCTTCACTTCTACACTTAAAATCCAGATATAAGAACTTATGGCATTAACTGCTTAACAGAGGTTTCTGCTTAATGCAGGCATTAGCAGATTTGACAATTAGCACAGGTTTTTACTGTATAATGCAGTATCGGTGTTTTCTCTGTCTTACAAAGTAGGCATTTTCCTAACCTTCAAACATTTAACTTTTAACCCCTCAACACACTATCCTGAGTGTGAAAGAAGGCTTTAGAAAACTCTGTTGGAAAAATAAGAAAATGCAGGTAACCAGCATTTTCTCCTTTATCAATAATGTTTTCTACTCTGTCAATGACAAATTCCACAATTTGAATCACATTTATGCTTTGAATTTGGACAATTCTTAAACTTTGTTATTTGGTACAGAGTTGAGTCAATTGCAATTGTTGTAAGTAGTATTTCTGAAAGCAGCCAGTAGAGTATAGCATTGAGTTCATCCATAGCCCCATATTTGGTTTTCTGACAAACATAAGTTCAAGGCTGGAGAAATAAGGATAAAACATTTTCATTAAAATTTGATAATAAGACAGCTGAAAAAACAAGAACTGTAACAAGTGGAGAAATTGCTCATTAGTGGTCATTTTTACACATGTCAAAATGTTTTTAAGAGCCTAAAATTTCAATCGTAAAAAAGGTGCTTGTATGGGGTGAATGAGTGGAACAGGCATGTTTACTTTTCAACAGATTGCTACTTACACTGTATGTGTAAAATAAATTGAGAAATTGCTCATTATTGGTCATTTTTACACCCGTCAAAATGTTGTTTAGAGCCTAAAACTTCAATCGTCAATGAGGTGCTTGTATGGGATGAAAAAGTGAAAAAGGTATGTTTATTTGTCAACAGATTGCTACTTACACTGTATATGTCAAAATCTTCAGGCTTTTTTACAGGCTGGGTGAACCTAAATGGAGCCCATCTCCACACAGGCAGTTTCTTCTTGTTAACTAGAACATGATATTCCCTGTCATCCACTTTTAATCCTTCTTTCAACTTTATATCATTCTCTACATCGGCCCCTTTTTGAAGCAAGGTTATTGCACAACTGTGAACAGAAAGAAAAAACAATGATCAATAAAAAGGAGCCATACTCTGTGAAAAGGGGGCTTAATGCATCTGCAAAAAGTATCAACCCATGTCAGCCTGCGCAATCCGCGCAGGCTGACATGGGTCAAAACTTTTTGATTTTTGATATTGGTCAATTTTCTGCATATTCAAGGACCATTCCACCCTGGGATTCAGCCTGTTTTTAGACAAAATGGATTTTACGGATCCCTAATTATGTGATGATTTGCATAGTATAATGCTACTCAGAGATGCAATTAAGCCCTCTTTTGCCAGAGCATGGCTCGTTAACAAAGTAAAACAACACACAATTCAAAAGTTTGATTCTTGTATAAAGTCATTCAACTTTTGGAACACAAAATAAGCGATATGTATTTATTCTGTTCACTCTGTGAATAGCGATTTATATTGTTTTCAACAGTGTTTCCAGTAACACTGAGTAATTTAATGCCAAAAGCATGTCAATTCATGTCTTTCAAAAATTTTACCAGTGCTTGGCTGGGGCTCCATAATACCAAGCCAAAGGAGACCCCCGAAAGTCCAGCAGATATATATATTCACCACCTATAAATCCAATCGTATAATACAGGGTCATATAAACTTAGTGATATACAGTCACTTAACCATGTGACTAGGTTTATTATGTCAGTTGTCACATGATTAAGGTTTATTAGGCTAGTTGGTCATGTGACCAGCCAGAGCTATTTTTTTGAGTAATGAAAAAAATATCATTTAAAAAGGGTGAACATACAAACACACTGTTTTCTTTATGTCTTTTATGTTGAAAACGTTAACACAGAAATTCAAATATCAATTGCCTTCTTCACCACAACATTTTTCTGTGGATATACATCACGTTCATGACATAGCCAATATCATTTATGACATCACTATTGCAGCTGCATATATCCAGAGGGCTTTACACAGTTCTTCATTTTTCAATTTTCTATTTTTTTTAGTGAGAAAGATGTCAATATGTGCCTTATTTCAAGAGGAATATTTAGTTTTGTCGGATTTTGGATTATAAATGAGACACAGGATAAATAAAATGGATGGTTGTTGTCTTGGACTGGGGAAGTCTATTGGGCTTGGCTCCAGAAATTTATCGAAGGTACAGTCTTTATATGAATGTTTCTGTTTTTCTGCTTGTTAGTTTTGTTTTGTTCCTTTACAGTGAGTGACAGGATAAATAGAATGGATGGTTGGTGTCTTTGATTGGTTAAGTTCATTGGGCTTGGCTCCAAAATTTATCAAATGTTCAAATTCAATTAGATATTCTTACGAACAAAGTCTGTAACAATGAAACAAATGAAGGAATGCATGGCTGAAACACAAAGCGCATCTGGCGGGATTCGAACCCACAGCGGACAAGATCCTCGTTTTTCGAGGTTTAAAAGACCAATACCTTAACCACTGAGCTAAAGAGATATCTCCCTAATGCAGTTGTTAGGTATTGTATTTAAATCGGGATGAAGCCATGCATGAAGGAGTGGTCTCCCGTAACAATATCTTTGACTCTTTTATCAAAGGTTTAATGACCTTGACCAAGTTTAAATGACTGTGGTGGAGTAAGCCTTTGAACATATGAGAAAAGATAACCAGCATTATCTCCTATTTTCCCACAATGTTTTCTACTCTATAAAGGACTGAAATCATCCTTTTAGCCACATTTGATTTGTCATTGGACAAATGCTTTCAATTTGATCCGGTCCAAAATTTTTTCATTTGGTTCAGAGTTAAGTAAGTAATTTCAGTTAGATTACATACGGCACACTTTTCCATAAATCAAAATGAAGCTTACCTGTCATGTTTGTATTTGACAGCCAAGGATATTGCTGTGAAACCTTCATCATCTTTTCCATTGATTGCCACATTTCTCTGTAAAAAGAGCAATAAATATCTTATTCAGAAACAGAACTAAATGTTTGAAACAGTAAACAAAAGACTCCAAAACATGAGCATAAATCAGTTTTGGCACTGGTATTTGTACAAAATGGTCCTGTTGCTTAGTTATCACAGAAAATTTTAAAAGGGAAATGTATTTTTTCCTGAAAATACGTGGAAAAAGTTCAATAATTAATTGATTGTAAGGTGTTTGCCATTTTCAACATTATTTCAGTTATGTACATGGATATATACGAGTGTCGAAAAAATTACGAATTAACGATTATGGGCATTTTGCATATGGAAATGTTTGCGAATTTAAAACACTCGTTATATGTTGGTAAATATGCAAACAGAAAAGTCTGTGAATTTTTCAAATTTGCAAAATTGCAAAAATTTCCACGTCGCAAAATCCACTTATACAGCAGTCTGCCTCAGAATAGCAAATCTCTGCATGGGGTGAGGAATAAAACAAGAGGGCCATGATGGCCCTGTATCGCTCCACTGGCTTTTTAACCCTTTACTACACAAATCAAAGTGTTAATGACCCTGAAAGAGAAGGCTTTCAAAAACATCGTAAGAATAGGACATGTTGTCATCCAGTATTTACTCCTTTTCCCACAACGTTTCCTAACTATCAAGGACAGAAATAGTCATTTAAGCTACATTCAATTTGTCTTTTTGCAATGGCTTTAAACTTGGTACAGTAAAAAAAAATACAGTTAAAAAAAACTCTCTCTTAAAACAGAACATTTCCTCTCCAAAAAACTTGAATACCAAACTCCAATAACGTATAACTGCAGTTTGATAATCAAGGGAGGTAAATAGTAACAAACTTTATCTTGTATAACAGGAGTTATTTCCCTTGATTACTATTCTAAATTACAGTAACCCTATAAGCCTATGTTAAACTTGTGATCTCCAAGGCAGAGCCAATTTTGACCCCAGGGCTATAATATGAAGGAATTTGATAGAGGACCATTAGATAAAGCTACATGCCAAATTTGGTAGCCCTGGGCCTTATGGTTTCAGACAAGAAGATTTTAAAATTCTCCACCATACTTTGAAGCAAGGAAAAAAGATGTAGTCTATAAATTATAATGTACTGGAACAGCAATGTTTTGAGTGCATTTATATTTGCATGGACAGAACAAGAGTTATTTCCTTTTATCAGTATGTAAACTTAAATCATATAACCAGTTATAATCTTTAATAAAGCCAAGCCCACAGCAGCCACGTCCATTGCCAGATCAAATTTTTAGCAAAGAATCTGAAATATGTAACCCACAACATAGGGTTTGAACGAGAAATAATGGATTTAGAATATGATCACTCTCTCTTATCTGGAGCTGTGCTTTCATTTTGAATTTCTTTTTGTGACTGAGCATATCATTGTATTTTTAAGGGCAGTATCTTTGTTTGTTATGTAGCAGACCTCTGAATCCTTATTCTGCTAAATAAATTAAATGAAACTTTCATGTAAATAATAAAAACCTAAATATTGCCATTTCATAAAGCTACATGCCAAATTTGGTCGCCCTAGGCCCCATGGCTAGGTCAAAGAAGAATTTTAAAGTTCTCCCTATATAAGCCCATGTAAAACTTGTTATATAAGCCCATGTAAAACTTGTTACCCCCGGGCAGGGCCTAATTTGACCCCAGGGCTATAATTTGAACAATCTTGGCAAAGGTCCACTAGATAAAGCTACATGCCAAATTTGGTAGCTCTAGGCCCTATGGCTAGGTAGAAGAGGAATTTTAAAGTTCTCCCTAAATAAGCCCATGTATAACTTGTAACCCCCGGGGCGGGGCCAATTTTGACCCCAGGGCTATAAATTGAAGAAATTTGGTAGAGGTCCACTAGATAAAGCTACATGCCAAATTTGGTAGCCCTTGGCCTTACGGTTTCAGACAAGAAGATTTTCAAAGATTTTCAAAATTTTTCAGTTTTGTTGCCATGGCAACCAGAGTTTTTGAAGGAATTAAATTCTTTCAAGAAATTCTGAAGAGGACCATGGCAGGATCATTTCTGTGAAGTTTCATCAAAATTGGATGGGTAGTTTCAGAGAAGAAGACGTTTTAAAAAAAAGTTAACGCACGGACGGACGCACGGACGGACGGACGGACGGACGCACAACAGGCCATGACATAAGCCCGCTGGCCTTCGGCCAGTGGAGCTAAAAACAAGCAGTCACAAAACATATGACCCATGCTCTGTGAAAAAGGACAAGCGGTTGTTTGGCTTTTTTCTTGTTTGGCGTTTAATGCTATTTTAAAAGAAGTATTTCATAAAAGACATGATGACCAGTGCACCCGCCTCTGTATTCCTTGATTCCTAAACAGGGTTTTCCCTAAACCCCAATTTCTTTGAATTTAGTCACCCAAATTTTGTAAATGTCCCCAAAATTTTAAATGTTTGAATATATCGTTAAAAGATTAGCAAACATCGTGGGAAAAGGAGTGGTTACCTGATCCTACGATGTTTTCAATAGGTTTCTCAGGTTCCTATAATCCTTTGCCAAACAATCCTGTGTTTTCATGAAAGAGGCTTTTTGAAAACATTGTGAGAAAAGGAGAAAATGCTGGTAACCAGCATTTTCTCCATTTCCCACAATGTTTTCTACCCTGTCAAAACACTTAAGTTCATCTGCACCTCTTTCAAATTTTTTGTCTGCAGGTGCTTTCAATTTCGAAGGGTCTAAATTTTTTCGTTTGAGAAACGGTTAAACCTTAGATTGTGTGGAAATGGGTTAAATGTTACTGACCTGCATCAGATGAATACATGAGATTGTTGCCCCTCTAATTGCAGCTAGGTGTAACGGTGATCTCCCATTCTCGTCTCTTGTGTCTAGCTCTTTGTTCTGCATGGCTTCAGTTAGAACACTGACTAGCTCTATAGGATCAACAGTGGATACGGAATTCGGCCTGAAGATACACACTGAGTAATTATCTCATAAAGCAGAAAATACAAACTGCTCATTTACTTTCCACTAAAAACTATCCAAGCTATTTGAACTTTGCTACTTCTTTTTTCTTCAACCAAAATATCTCAACATTACAGACAGTGTTAAGCAATGATCAGACTGCATGTTTTGTATCATCAGATCTTGACCTACGCTGGTAGGGTAGGAAACTAAAGTTGTTATAGGCACTTTCACGGTTAGCCCATCACAGCGCACATGATTTTTTTTATGATGTTAAATGCCTACAGCTATAGAAAACACTAGGGAAAAGGACCAATTGCTTGTAACAAATAAGTTTCAATGTACAGATGGTATCTCTGTGATGGTAAATGGCATGACTGTAAGACTAAAGACAAAATCCTTTCTTCATAGATAATAGAAACAAAGTTATACCAACTTCTTTTAAAGAAAACCAAAGAACACATTTTCAAATGAGTCATGCTCTGGCAAAAGGGAGCTTAATGCATCTCTGTGATCCATAGTACCATGCAAGCCATCAAACACTTTTGGATCCATAATAGCCACTTCTTTTAACAACCAACTAAATCATGAGGTAGACTGGTCCTTGCATATACAAAAAATTGACCAACAGCGAAGTTTCGGCCCAGGTCAGCCTGCGCAGAATGTGCAGGCTGACCTAGGTCGATACTTTTCGCAGATGCATTAAGTACCCGTTTCACAGAGCAAGGCTCAAATATTTTAGAATATTTGTGTTTTATGCACTGTTGAGTGGCAACCCCTACTAAGTTTTCATGTTTGTTCAATTTTCAAACCATTGTGACATCTTAAGAATTTTGTCATCCCCTGTAGATTTAGGATTATCATGATTTTACCATTATTTATCCTGACTTTACAGCTTGAGAAAAACGCAAGAGACATTTTGTCAATTAAAAATAAAAATAATGAAATAATAATAATAATAATGAAATATCTTAAAAAAAGGGAAAACAATGTAGTTCAAAGATCAGACAATATCTCTGATCTTGATCTACTCTGTCTGCAAAACCAATTGAAGAGGTAACTGGCACTTTAAAGGTGAAACTACTTTCAATCAACCATTACCTTCCTTGGCTGATGAATGCATAATGTAAAGGAATCTTCTTTTTGTCATCCTTTGAAAACACATTGGCTCCTCTTTGAATCAGAAATTCCTCCAACTCGGTACTTGCATTAGTGGTTCCAGTGTTTGCTCGTACGGCGTAGTGTAAGGGTGTACAAGGTCCAATGTTTATGTCCGCACCCCCATCAAGGAGTATCTTCGCTACCTCAACTCCATTAGCTTCATCATCTGTAAAAAGTAAAATCATAGATTAGGTCTTGAAATAGCTTGTGAAGTGCAAAATCAAAATTAGAGTCTAACAATACTTCAAAAAATAATACAGTATGACATGACTTTTAAATTCCTGCAGTAAACTTTCTGTGGAAACATAGATGAAAAAGGTATGAAGGGCTGCACATTTCTCATGTATTCCTTCTACTTGATTAACTTGAATTTTGCTGCTGTTGCTGTTTACTAAGTACAAAACCATCTACTCAGAAATCCTAGTAAATGAAATGAACAACCACCTTCTGCAAGCATCATAAAAAGAACAAGAGTGCCGTCGTCACAATATATGCCACCACATGGCTGCTATTTCAAGCAGCTAGTTATAGAGACTAAAGTGTTGGAATTTCTAGCACCTGCCTGGGTAGCTCAATGGATATATTGTGTTACTTGTGATCTAAAAGGTTTACGCACGGACTGATGGATGGACAGACGGACGCACGACGGACTCATTGGTCTTTTGCTTTGATTAACCAATAAAAATATGAAGTTTCATGAAATTATGTCCATTAGTTGGAGATACATCGATGAAAAATTAAGTTTGACACAAAGCCCCCCTTTTTCCATGACACAGCAATATGCACTAGGTCATATGACCTGCGAAAATCTCATCCAAATCCCTTGAGATATGTCTAGTAATTAAAGAGATATTGGTGAAAAATGAAATATAACATGAAGCCCCCTTTTTCCATGACGCAGCTATGAATCACAAAACCATGACAATCATGCGCTAGGTTGCATGATGAGAAACATTCTGTGAAAATTTTATCCAAATCCGTCAAGAAATGTGCAAGGAGTTGCGTTCACAAGAAATGGAATGAAATATAACATGAAGCCTCCTTTTTCCATGATACAGCTACAAAGCGCAAAACCTTGACAATATGCAATAGGTCACATGATGAGAAACATTCTGTGAAAATTTTTTCCAAATCTGTCAAGAAATGTGGGAAGAGTTGCGTTCATAAGAAATGGAATGAAATATAACATGAAGCCCCCTTTTTCCATGACACAGCTACAAATCGCAAAACCTTGACAATATGCGATAGGTCACATGATAAGAAACATTCTGTGAAAATTTTTTCCAAATCCGTCAAGAAATGTGGGAGGAGTTGCGTTCACAAGAAATGGACGTACGTAGGACGGACGAAGGGACAGACGGATGTACGTATGGAGAAGATGACGCCAATATACGTCGCCTCTGGCGGCGTATAAAAATTGCTAAAAGCGAGCAATATCTGCTTTAGTTTCTATCTTAACACGAACATATTTAAATTAACCGTTTACCAGGCAATTCCATGTTTTAACAACCCTGGGGAAAAAAGCTTTCGAGACATTGTTAATAGAAGGAGAAACTGCTGGTAACCTTTTCCAATAATATTTTCTGCCCTTTTAACTACAACTCCCATAATTTGAGTCACATGGGTTTGTTGATTGACTGATTGTATAGTGTTTAATGCCGTTTTCAGTTATATCGCTGCGGCAAGTGCACCTATCCATGCTTTACTGGAGTTTCTGTTACCAGTACTCTGCACAATATTCTTTCCAAGGCACTGGCTGCCCTCCCACATACCCATCATCGAAACAATGATCAGAGGTGACAGAGGAATGAATCCTGTCGTAATGACTATCATCAATCCTTGGAAAGAAATTGTCGGAGCAGGGGATCGAACCAGCAACCTCCTGTTCTCAAGTCCTGTATGCTACCGAATGAGCTAAAGGGGCTCGGCTCACATGGGTTTGTCAATTTGGACAAGCCTGAAAGTTTGTGTATGGTAAAGAGATAAAAGTTCATCCCGATTATCCATTTTTTACCAAGACATTTTCAAAATTGTTGCCTTAAAACTTGTTTTAGGAGAAAATTGAGTATGAAGTAACGAGGTGAAAGTTAATATAGAATTAGTGACAATGGATCCTCACCTCTGTTCTGAACAGCAAGATGTAATGGTGTTTCCTTTGTTTTCTCATTGACTGCATTTATTTTAGCTTTGGCATCTACTAACATCTTAACAATGGCTGCTTTACCATCTCTGTTGGGAGAAATTTAATGAGAAATGCCACAAAAAAGTGACTTAAACCTTTATCAAATGATCCTAAGTTTTAGCTACCCTGGGAACATAGGATTTTGAAAACATTGTGGAAAAGGAGAAAATGCTGATATCCAGCATTTTCTCCTTTTTCCGCAACATTTTCAGCCCTTTAAAAGGCAAAATTTCAACATTTAAGCTAGGTTCAATTTGCCATCTGCAAGAGCTTTTAATATGGAAAGATCTACAAAACATTTGTTGGATGAAAAGGAAATATAAATAGTGGGAAAGTGGGAAAAGAAGCTGCTTCTGTTCTTTGACATGACCTATACAGAAATCAACAACCTATTGTTAGAGGGGAATCAGTCCTTCCTTACTGCATAGCTTCTTCCCGTATAAAATCAGTAACTAGCAACTATATTTGGGAAGGTTCTCTTTAGCTCATGGGATAGTGTATTGGTCTTTTGTGCCTTGATAAAGGAGGATCTTTACCGCACAGGTTCAAGTGCCAGCTGGGGCGGTTTGTAAATAGATGAAACAGGTCTTTGTCAAATTACCTATGCATAAATAGAACAAATTTTCATAAATTCGAATGTTTCAGTGAGTCATTCTGGCTAACTGAGTGTCTGAGACTACACAGTTCTCTTGTTCCTTAGAATAACAAAAGCACTTAATGCGGGTACTAACTCTCAGCTGCAAGTGCTTGATTTTTTGTGATAATCCTAAGTCCAAAAAGGGGCATAACTTTGTCAAAAATGTTTTGATGGATGCCTATGTTGTACAAGATCCCCTTTTCATAGTTAACAACTTGTCTGAATTTTAAGTAAATATCTTCATGTATTACAACGACATTACAAAATGTCAAAATTTTGCACCACAACGTCGCTACAGACGCCGGCCTAAACCAGACAAGCTAAATATCTAGAATTTTGTAACCTGTCATATGAAACACACTCCTTCACTGTGGACAAGTCAATTGTTCAAAGCACTTTCATGTCTTAGTATTTGTAGTGCAGCTTTAATTCTGAGTCTAAAACTATATACCTGGCCGCCAAGTGCAGAGGAGTGACGTTTCCTATTGCTTCATCTCCGTAACTACAATTAACATCAGCTCCTGCCTTGATCTAGAAAAAAAATACCCAGGATGATTCTTTCAGTAAATTTAACAAACACGGAAAACAGCTTCAAATGCATAGATAAACACAGTCAAATGAATTCAAACATCACTGTAATAAGTATAATCACATATTACAAGACCATGAAGCTTATCATGTCTGTCACTTATCTTGTCAATACCAAGTATAACAGCCAAAAAATCAATTTAGGTATACCTTTGATCAATTGCCTTTAAAATCAAGAGTGATCATCTAAGCTTGTTGAGATATCTGCAATAAGTTTAAAGACCCTAGACAGCACCAGTGTCTTCTAACTGTCCAGGGAAGGTTGTCATTTATTGACCTCAATAAAGAGAAAAGTAAGTAGTGTTTATTTAAACATAAAAAAAAAACCATGAAAAACAATTACTCT
Organism: Hippopus hippopus; assembly: GCA_946811185.2. NCBI lineage: Eukaryota > Metazoa > Mollusca > Bivalvia > Cardiida > Cardiidae > Hippopus > Hippopus hippopus. The sequence goes on from OX328097.1 coordinate 21,930,323, forward strand.
TAGAGCACTGAATTAACCCCGCAGGCATTTTCAATCTAGAAATAAGACCCATATATCTACAATTTTAAAGTCAATCTTGTCCAGAATGTCTCAGTAGACAGTGTAGATCAAAGGTAGGACTGCAATTTTGTGAGGTCAGATCTTGATCTACATTTGAGGCAAAGGCACCTATAGTTATGAAAGGTGCTTTAAGGGTTGAATATTGAAGGCAATTATGTCTTTAACACTAGAAGAGGGGTGTAAAAAAGATATATTTGAATTACACTATACTACATGAAACTTACTAGTTTTTCCACTGCTTTCTCTGAATGTGACTCAACAGCTATGACCAATGCAGTTTTGTTTTCCATGTTTCTGTGTTCAAGGTTTGGTTTATAGTTTAGAACCAGCTCCAGAGCTATGCCATTCAAATCCTCCAGATACTCATGACCCACATATAGGAGTAGATGAAGTACTGAACATTTACCTGCAATGCCAGATATTTACAGCAAATAAATAACAGCCTTAATGTGGTAATTTACATGTTTACGAGACAACAAAATTTTAACCTTGTTCAACTGGAGAGCATTTGCAAAGGCAGAGATCACAGAATATAACACAATACTGTGGAAAATGGAGAAAATGCTGGTTACCAGCATTTTCTCCACTTCCCAATGTTTTCAAAAGCATTCTTTAGGGTCATTAAACCAAAGGATTGTTTGATAAAGGGTTTAAGGCTATATAGGCCAAACAATCTCTTGAAATACTGGAAAAAGTAGGAGCAGATCCACATTTAGATATAACAAACAAGTAATGTAAAATCTAACCTTGACCTACACAGTCTGCAAAAGTACCTAATGTTTTGCTTAGTCCCACAAGGGAGATAAATTATTCCTATCTTCTCTTTGTTACACTAGTACTGGGCTGGACTCTGAATTGTCTTGCCAAAGAACACTCACCAAAATAGATTGTACCATACTTTCCTGTTTATAGAAATAGCTCCATTAAACTGGATCCCTATACAAAATTATAAATATTAGGAGGTTATTTAACATGCTTGGATACAATACTGAATTCTATTGGATGAGTACAATGCAGAACCAGTCTATATTTTGGACGAGGCGACAGCCGAGTCCAAAATATAGACTGGTTCTGCAGTCTTCGAATCCAATTGAATTCAGTATTGTACCCAAGCATGTTAAATGACCTCCTTATTTCACACTTCCATATTGACTTTAAAGTAAAGGACAAGTATTGGACCATTTCAATTTAAAGTAGACTAACCTTTCACAGCGATTTTATTTGGAGTTAGATTGTAGATGTGAGCCATTTCTTTCAAATACCTATTTCTGGTTATATAGGTATTATCTCCTAAAACTACAATTAAGACCACATAGTGCTAACATATTAAACAAATTTAACTATTTATAACTAATTCAAGACCGCTTATTTCTAGGTTCCCTAGATTTCCTTACTTATGATTCTTTCTTCTTTAACCCTTTACCACTCAATCTCGAGTTTTATTGACATTGAACAAAAAGCCTTTTGAAAGCATTGTGGGGGAAAAAGGAGAAAATGCTGGTTTTCCCACAATCTTTTCAACCTATTCAAGGACAAATATTATCACTTGAAAAATATTAGAATTGCCATCAGTTAATTCCTTCAATATGGAACGAGTCTAAAAATTTTGCTGTGTGGTAAAGGGTTAAGCATGGCATATAAAAAAGGTCCTCACCATCCTTAGTATATCTGTCTTTCTCTTCTGTTGGAATATCATCGGGGAAAAATTTCTCCCCAACGACGGCAGAAATATCCGACTCTGTAAGCTCTATAACAGCTTTGATAAAATTTCTACCATTCTCTGAAGCTTGTCTTATCAGTTCATCTGACATGCCCGGCTTTGCCTGGGAGAAAAAATTAGAGTACATAATGCAAAGAGATTAATGAGACTGATACTTATTAAAATGCTTGTTCTCATAATTGGTAGAAATTATTTGCTGTAGCACTTTACCTCCAGCAAAATTTGTCTTACGAGGAAAGGGATGCACCCTTTCCAAAACAACAAATCTTAGATTCTTTCATATTGAGCGCATCTGCAGGAAACAAACCTGAAAGTGATACAAATGAATTGAAGTTCTTTGACAGGGTAGAAAACATTGTGGAAAAAGGAGAAAATGCTGTTTACAAGCATTTTCTCCTTTTCCAACAATGTTTTCAAAGGGCCTCTTCCTCAGTGTCATTAAAACAAGGGATTGTTTGGTAAAGGTATATCACCTTTGAAAAACGTGGGCATTGTCAAAGTCCAAAACCCAGGAACACTCGATTTGAACTTGGAACCTTTGGCATGACAAGAAGGCTTCCTGCCATGCCCAAGGTTCCAGGATGAGGAAGGTAATCTGTCCCTGCACCAGTCTTTCCTAGAAGCTTATCTCCTTATAAACATACAGTCCTATACATAACCTTTGAAATCTTTGTAGTCTATAGTAATAGTCTTTAAAATCGTAGTCTAGAGAAATACCAACAGAAGTTCCTTAATTTTCCACAATGTCGCGGTTTTGCAAACAACATCAGGGTTAATCATGAAATTTGCTGACCACTAATACAAGGTGGCTGAAATGATGGAATTTGTCTTTGTGATGGTGGAAAACATTGTGGAAAAAGTAGAATCAGCTACACTTCATCCTCATGTTAGTAAAACATGGTTTCAATTGCTAAAGGGTTCATTTTGCTAAATGAATACATACATGATAATCTCTATATTGTTTGCAGGCCCACAATAGTGGAGTGTAACCCTGCAAGTCTGTTTCAGCTGCCATGACAGACCAGATCTTCTCTTGTGACTCTGACGTGGTGTTTTGTCTTTTCAATTCTGGCACCACTTCAGCCTCATCAACTTCCATTCCATTTACATCACCGTCTATAAAGTTAAACAACAAAGTTCAGCAACACAAAAACATTTTATCTTCTGAGACATGAGCCATGCCTTGTGAAAAGAGGGTATAATACATCTGGAGATAGTATCAACTCAGGTCAGCCTGCCCATTACCCCTCTCCAGACTGACCTTGGTCAAAACTTTTTGCCTTTGGTAAATTTTCTGCATGTCAAAGAACCATTCTACCTCATGATTCTGTGGCTTGATAGACAAAAATTGATTTTATGAATCCATGATAATGTGATTACCTGCTTGTTATAATGGATTATGGAGATGCATTAAACTCCCTTTTGCTAGAGCATGGCTCACATGCATTAAATTGCTTTGTTTGAAATTAAGTGCCATTTTCACGTATCATAGCAGCCAGGGCACCTATCCATGTGTTCCTGGAGTCTCTTGTGCCAGTAGTTCACATAACATTCTTTACAAGCAACTGGCTGTTTTCAAGGAAAATGACCATCAAAACCATATTCAAAAGTGTCTCAAACTCGATGAATCTTTGGTAACACCATTTCTTAACTCTTTACCAAATTTACAAAATTTTGGACTCCTTGAAATTGAAAGCTTTTGCAGACAACAAATTATATGTGGTCCAAAATTTGGAATTTGTCTCTGACAGGGTAGAAAACATTGTGAGAAAAGGAGAAAATGCTGGTTACCAGCATTTTCTCCTTTTCCCACAATGTTTTCAAAAGACTTCTTCTTTAGGGTCGTTAAAACGCGGGATTGTGTGGTAAATGATTTAATTCACTCTTTGTAGCATGTTTCCTCTCTTTTCAAGAAAAAAGACCTCTACAATTTCAAAGCAGTCTCAGAGGGCACATTAAATGTAGCTGGGATAATGGTTTTTGTCACTAAAAGGGTAGAGCACATTGTGGGAATGGGAGGAAATGCTGGTTATCAGCTTTTCTTCTGTTCCCACACTGTTTCCAAAAGCACTTTTTTAGGGTTGTTAAAACAGAGGATTTTGTAGTAAAGAATAAAACTTTTTCATCAGTCATAACAGCCCGATACATTTAAAATGCTACTGCCACATTCATGAAATTCCAACAACAAAGCTTTTTCTATTATTGTAGAGTTAACAGATAATTGGTATGTTCTGGTTTTCAAAAAGATTTTGCCAAAACTGTGTAGGACATCTGTATTTGAATGAGACAAATTACTTACAAAATATTTGTTTTATTTAATGGTATGGTGTTTAACAGTGTTTTCAACATTATTTCATTGATATCACCGTTGTCCCTGCAAGTAATCATGCTTTCCTCGAGTTTATTTTACCAGTACTTTGCACAATATTTTACCAAAGCCACTGGCTGCTGTCTTGTCACAATGACTATCATCATTCCTTGGGAAGAAATTAGCTTAGCTTAGATTCAAAACAACAACTCTACTGTTTCAGGGCTTGTATGTTACAAACTAAACTATCAGGCTCACCCATGTATTTAGCCTTTCTACAAGACAACTGAAGCATACACCCAATAATTTCATGAAACTTTCAAATGTCAGAGTACCCACATAAGTTTCTATTATACTTCACAAATATCATGCTTAAAGTCATTAAATGCCCCCCCCCCCATCCTAGAGCTTAGTATCACATATTATTTCATGCTTTCCGGTAGATTATCGAGAAATATCGGTGAAATATTTTTCAATATTTCATGGTTACGACCAGTGAAAATACCGATTTTTATATTCTAACTCTTCAATTGAAGGCGGCAACGGTTGTTCCCGCGCACTAGTTACCTAGGTAAAATGCGCGTGCCTCACAACCAGATGGAAATATGATGTAATTTACCTTATATTTCTCGCGCTTGACGTAATATTGTAATGCGTTGCTATGCGGAGGGGGTACGCCATGGGGAATAACCGAAAAGAACTGTGCTGGATTTTGATTAAGTTCCCTCCACAAAGGGTTAAAAGCATGAAATAAATAGAATATTTGTTTTTTTTCGGTGAAAGATCAAAATTTATTTCATCTCGTGAACATCATCGGTAATATTTTCACTCGTGGCTGCGATGATGTTCACTCAATGAAATAAATTTCGATCCTTCACCGTAAAATACAAATATCCTCTATGTGTATACCTCCATTTTCTTTTGGCTTTTTATCATCAACTGCTTTGTCAGGGGTTTTGTCTTTAGATTTACTTGACTGTTTGTCATCTTTCTCTCCTTCTCCGTCCACTTGCATGGCTTCTTCGTTGTCTTTTTTATCCCCGTCACCATTACTTTCTCCGTTTTCAACAGCTGTGATTGCTGCCTTTGTTTTCTCTGCTTTCACAGGCTCTTCACTTTTTGCTGGTGCCTTTGCTTTCTGTTGTTCAAGTGAAATTTAAGGTAGACATTTCAACCCTTTACTATACAATCCCTATTTTTTTACGACCCTAAAGAAGAAGACTTAAAAAACATTGTGGGAAAAGGAGAAAATGCTGGTAACCAGCATTTTCTCCTTTTCCCACAAAGTTTTCTACCCTTTCAAAAACAAATTTCAATTTTGAAGTTACATTTATTTTGTCATCTGCAAATGCTTTCAATCTGGAAAAGTCTAAATTTTGTCATTTGGTAAAGAGTTAAAGAATTCAATGAGCTTACTTCAATAAACTGACTAAGCACACCCAGTGCCTCTTATTCATTCCTTAAATGTAGAAATATGACATTTTTTGCTCTTGCATGTGATAACTTTTGAAAAGATTATTGGAAAAGAGAAAATTGCTTGTTATAAGCAATTGCTCCTTTTCTCATTATGTTTTCCATTTTCCTGAAAATGAATACTTCCCTTTCTTTCAAATCATTGTCATATAATTATGTAATTTCTGTAATTGTTTTTGGCAGGTTTAAAATTGACCTGATATCATTAAGACCTATACCTATCCAACCTGCTCTACAACAACCTTTGAGGTTGAGCTCAGGGCCCAGTTTCATGTAACAACTTAGTCTCTTTATTTAATGTTTCTTTTTTTTTTTTCAAATCCACTGACTGACTCATTTTCCAACTAAGGTTGAGTTTGTTATTTGAGACGCATTTCACTAACATTAACACACATAAGAAACATTCTCAAATCCTGAGCTGACAAAATCTTTTAGACTCAACAAAAAAATGGACTTGAGTCTGTTAATTGAATTATGTTGGTATTTTGTGCAGAGTTAAGTCTAAAATGTTGTGTCAACTCAGGATTTGAGAACAATATTTAAGTTTGTTAATGTTAGTGAAATTCATCTTAAATAATGCACCCAATGAGTCTATTAGAAGAATTGAGCAAAATAAGAGACATAATTTTATCGTGAAACTGGGCCCAGGTCTGATGCCATACAAAGATCTACCATCTTGTGAGGCAAGCAATTTCTATGTTTGCTATAACAGCTTCAAAATTGGTCAATTACAAGACAATAATTTTATTTGCAGGAGTAAACCTAACTGGGAATAAAATACACACAAAGACCACCTGAGCCATACCTGTTCTACCAGAACTTTTAAAATGGAGCTGAGATCTGAAGTCATACACTGATCAGCCATCATGTGTAACATGGTCCTACCACTCTCTGTCTTGTTGGACGTCACACTGCCCCCTCTCTCTACCAACAGCGTCACAAGTTTCAAATTTAACTACAGAGAAAAAAAAACGATGATTGTGAAAGCTAACAAATCATTATCACATGTAACTGTTCATCAATGAATTCATTTATTAGTTTGTTTGAACAGGCTTTGCACTGCTTTCAACAATATTTCAGAAACATCAATATGAAGGCATATTTAAACTATTATAACTCATCCTATCTTTTAACGACCCTGAGGAACAAAGCCCAGGAAACTTTGTGGGAAAAGGAGAAAATGCTGGTAACCAGCATTTTCTCCTTTTCCCACAAAGTTTTCTACCCAGCATTTTCACCATTTCCAACAAAGTTTTCTATCCCTTCAAGGACACATCCCATCTTTTCAGCAACATTTAAACTATTGTCTGCATGTGCTTTCAATTTGGGCAAATGTACAAGTATAATTTTGTCATCTGGTAAAGAGTTAAAATGTCTTTCCTGGGTTTCATCAGTACTAGGATGGGGCTTTACTGTGCCTTGCCTAGGCACACTTCTAAATGAGCAGCACTTCCAGAGGAAATCGAACCCATATTTTAGTGTTTTATTTTTCCTTTCCACTAGCACAGACCTTCAACCCTGTTTTCAAAACAATGTCAGTGGGTTGTTCCAGTTCTGTACAAAAAGTCCTCTTTTTACATCTCTAACCGTTGGTAAATTGAAGAGTGTTTTACATTGCTTTTGCCATTATTTTTGTCATATCACAGCAACAGCTAACTTATTATTGTGTTTCCTGGATTTCTGTCATATCACAGCAACAGCTCATTTATTAATGTATTTTCTGGATTTCATCAGTACTGGGCGGGAGTATTAAAGCGCCTTTCTCAAGGACACTCCAACAAAAGACCAAGCCTAACAGGTGAGGATCAAAGTCAGAATGCCTAAGTTGCTAATCCCACTCAGTAACCCAAATCCACATAAGATCACTTATCCTTGTTACCAAAAAACTTCAGAAAACATCGTGAATCAGGAGCAACTGGTAATGACCCACATAGCAGACAGATGCCAATACAGGCAAACCACTCTTGCAGTCAACAGTAAAAGCTAGAAGATGAATTCTTACATTTTCAATAGCATACATGAGTGCAGTTCTCCCATCATCTGTCACACAAGTAGGGTCACACCCCGCATCCAGTAGAATCTCGGCTATCTTCACAGTCAAGTCCATCTTCCTGTTTTCCTCATCCTGATCAAAGAAACAAACCTTTTTACCCTCTATAAAACATATTCCATGTGTAAACAGCTCTGAGTAAGATGGCTTTTGAAAACAATGTGGGAAAAGGAGAAAATGCTGATAACCAGCATTTTCTCCTTTTCCCATATAGTTTTCTACCCTTTCAAAGACTACTGATCGTTTGTTCCATAATTTGAGACACACTAAATTGGTTGTCTGTAAATGCTTTCAATCTGGAAAAGTTTTATATTTTGTGGTTTTGTAAAGCAATATTTAACAAATACAACCTTTACACCCCTGCATTTGAAGGCTCTGGTCTACATAGGACAGGGACAAAAAACGGGAGGAGAAAATGCTCATAACAAAACAATTGCTCCTTTTCCCACAAACTTTTCCACACTTTACAATAATATTTCCTTTCCTTCAACTCTTTGTCTTCAGAAAAATTTGTTGCAGAATTTTATACATCTAAAAAGAAGCCTGTGATAAAAATTATTTTAAACTCATTACCTCCTTACACAAATTTGAAGCAGAACAGCTTTGGAAACATTCTTGTATAACTCTTTAACCCTTTACCGCACAATGCCGACTTTTACTGACCCTAAGAAAGAAGCCTTTTGAAAACATTGCGGGAAAAGGAGAAAATGCTGGTAACCAGCATTTTCTCCTTTTCCCACAATGTTTTCTACCCTATCAAAGAAAATTTGCACCATTTGAGCCATATTGAAATTGTCGTCTGCAAATGCTCTCAATTTGGACAAGGCTAAAATTTTGTCGTCTGGTAAAGGGTTAATAAACAACAAAATATTAGGCAGACGACAAATTCAAATGTGGCTCAAATGATGGTGCTTGTCTTTGAAAGGGTTGAAAACATTGTGGGAAAAGGAGAAAATGCTGGTTACCAGCATTTTCTCCTTTTCACACAATATTTTCAAAATCCTTCTTCCTCAGGGTCGGTTAAGCATGGGGTTGTGTGTAAGGGGGATGATATGGATGATCAAAGTTATTTAAGATTCGCCACTTGAATACATAGGAAAAGAAAGAAGAAAAAAGGAGAATCACTCAAGACAAGCACATTCTTTGTTTGCCACAATGTTTTCAAAAGAGGTCTCCCGTGAGACAAGAAAATGTCTTCTTAATTACAAAAGGTATTGACTCAAGAGGGGTGCACTTCATAGATCAGCAAATAAGCAGTAGTTTGCCGAGTCTAACTTTCCATGTTGACTTCATGCTCAATTTCTTTATTTCTTATAAGTTGAATAGATTCTTTCAATCATCTTCTATACTACTTAAAGGAGTCGTGCTCTGTGAAAAGGGGGCTTAATTCATTTGCAAAAAGTATCAACCCAGGTCAGCCTGCGCCGACTGGCTGAAACTTTTTGCTTTTAGTAAATTTTCTGCATGTCAAAGGACCAGTGTATCTCATGATTCAATAGGTTGTTATACAAAACAGATTTTATTGATCTATAATGCTGTGATGACTTGCTTGGTATCATGCACCATGGAGATACACTAAGCCTCTCTTTCACAGAGTATTGCTCAAATACAATTAGTTTCATTTGTAAAGATTGATATTATTAAGTCAAAAACCCAAGCACTGTAATCAAAACAAAAAACAAAACTATCAAATACTGAATATGATTACCCCTGGTCTGCCCTGCAGTGCCTTGCCCTAGGACACCTCAACAAAAAAACCAGCTCCATGGGTGAGGATCAAATCAAGGACCTCTGAATTACAAATCCAACAACCTATATCACTGTGCATTGCAGGGCCCCTGGCATACACAGAAAATTTACTATTTCAAACAGTTTTTACGAAAGACTTATCGTTCGACTTCCCTCATTTTCCATTCTGTTCAAATCATTTCCTGGTGGTACAAAACACTTTGTTTGAGTTACAAAAAGAATTAGGTGAAAAATAATTACTTTAACCCTTTACCAAATAATCCTGAGTTAATGACCCTTGCAAAGAAGGTTTTTGAAAACATTGTGGGGAAAAAGGAGAAAATACTGGTCATCTGCAGATGCTTTAGATCTGAATCAGACTAAAATTTTGTTGTTTGGCAAAGGGTTATTGTACAAAAAGAAATTGTAGACAGGTCGATACAATAACATATTTAACTAATTCAGTTAAGTCAATTGCACTCCATGCCTGAGATCATCCTTTCTGAGATAAAGCAAAGAGCACAAAGTATACATGCAATACACTAAAGATGAGAAAAACTAAAATACAAAAACCTTACATACCTTATCAAGTCTCCAAGAATCTGTTACTTTACTGTTGGCAATATGATGCAGCTGAAACATATCAGAACAACTCAAGTAAGAAGCAATGTGTTTATAACATCTTTTGGTGAAAGTTTTACAGGTGGAAGTCTGAAGCTCAAATTCACAGTTGTATTGGAATCTCTACTTTGATCACGTTTATTAATTCTTAAAACAACACAAAAACATAGACTTGTCTTAAACAATTTAAATGCTGCTCATGATAGAGTTTGTTCTCTGGAAAACGTTATGGTAAAAGAAACAAGAGGGCCATGATGGCCCTGTATCGCTCCACTGGCTTTTTAACCCTTTACTACACAAATCAAAGTGTTAATGACCCTGAAAGAGAAGGCTTTCAAAAACATCGTAAGAATAGGACATGTTGTCATCCAGTATTTACTCCTTTTCCCACAACGTTTCCTAACTATCAAGGACAGAAATAGTCATTTAAGCTACATTCAATTTGTCTTTTTGCAATGGCTTTAAACTTGGTACAGTAAAAAAAAATACAGTTAAAAAAAACTCTCTCTTAAAACAGAACATTTCCTCTCCAAAAAACTTGAATACCAAACTCCAATAACGTATAACTGCAGTTTGATAATCAAGGGAGGTAAATAGTAACAAACTTTATCTTGTATAACAGGAGTTATTTCCCTTGATTACTATTCTAAATTACAGTCACCCTATAAGCCCATGTTAAACTTGTGATCTCCAAGGCAGAGCCAATTTTGACCCCAGGGCTATAATATGAAGGAATTTGATAGAGGACCATTAGATAAAGCTACATGCCAAATTTGGTAGCCCTGGGCCTTATGGTTTCAGACAAGAAGATTTTAAAATTCTCCACCATACTTTGCAGCAAGGAAAAAAGATGTAGACTATAAATTATAATGTACTGGAACAGCAATGTTTTGAGTGCATTTATATTTGCATGGACAGAACAAGAGTTATTTCCTTTTATCAGTATGTAAACTTAAATCATATAACCAGTTATAATCTTTAATAAAGCCAAGCCCACAGCAGCCACGTCCATTGCCAAATCAAATTTTTAGCAAAGAATCTGAAATATGTAACCCACAACATAGGGTTTGAACGAGAAATAATGGATTTAGAATATGATCACTCTCTCTTATCTGGAGCTGTGCTTTCATTTTGAATTTCTTTTTGTGACTGAGCATATCATTGTATTTTTAAGGGCAGTATCTTTGTTTGTTATGTAGCAGACCTCTGAATCCTTATTCTGCTAAATAAATTAAATGAAACTTTCATGTAAATAATAAAAACCTAAATATTGCCATTTCATAAAGCTACATGCCAAATTTGGTCGCCCTAGGCCCCATGGCTAGGTCAAAGAAGAATTTTAAAGTTCTCCCTATATAAGCCCATGTAAAACTTGTTATATAAGCCCATGTAAAACTTGTTACCCCCGGGCAGGGCCTAATTTGACCCCAGGGCTATAATTTGAACAATCTTGGCAAAGGTCCACTAGATAAAGCTACATGCCAAATTTGGTAGCTCTAGGCCCTATGGCTAGGTAGAAGAGGAATTTTAAAGTTCTCCCTAAATAAGCCCATGTATAACTTGTAACCCCCGGGGCGGGGCCAATTTTGACCCCAGGGCTATAAATTGAAGAAACTTGGTAGAGGTCCACTAGATAAAGCTACATGCCAAATTTGGTAGCCCTTGGCCTTACGGTTTCAGACAAGAAGATTTTCAAAGATTTTCAAAATTTTTCAGTTTTGTTGCCATGGCAACCAGAGTTTTTGAAGGAATTAAATTCTTTCAAGAAATTCTGAAGAGGACCATGGCAGGATCATTTCTGTGAAGTTTCATCAAAATTGGATGGGTAGTTTCAGAGAAGAAGACATTTTAAAAAAAAGTTAACGCACGGACGGACGGACGGACGCACGGATGGACGGACGGACTGACGGACGGATGGACGGACGGACGCACGACGGACAACAGGCCATGACATAAGCCCGCTGGCCTTCGGCCAGTGGAGCTAAAAATGCTGGTCACCAGCATTTTCTCCTTTTCTGAAATGCTTGTTACCAGCATTTTCTTTTTTTCCGACAATGTTTCCAAAGGACTTCTTTCTCAAAGTCATTAAAACTCAGGATTGTGTGGTAAAGGGTTAATTAAACATCTCCCTCTGAGAATTGTTTTCTTCCTGCAGCAGACTGCTTTAAAAAACATTGTGACAAATGCAGAAATTCCTCTGAACAAGCAGATTTTACTAATATGTCTTCACATTTAATGATTAATGTACTATGCCTTAACATTTATACATGTATTAATCCTTGATTCAACTGAATTATTCATGGTTTTCATAAATCAGAGCTCCAGATAAGAGGGAGTGATGGTATTCTAAAGTCATTATTTCTCTTCAAAACCCTATGTTGTGGGTACTCATTAGAATCGTCTCGATGAGACGATTCTAATGAGTACCCACAACATATGGTTTAGTGATGAATAATTAATATTTTCAATTTTGAAATCAAAATCACTCCCTCTATCTGGAGCTCTGATAGATGTTTTCAGAATTTATTTCAGGGTGAAATATACTGTTTTTTTTTTTTTTTTTTTGGGGGGGGGGGGGGGGTTTAATGAGGTAAACGTTTTTGTCATATATCTATAAGTAAGACATAAAAATTGAACTTGGACGAAATTTCATTTCTCCCGTCTGTCTGTTAGTTTATGAACCTCAAATATAATTCACCCACTATGGTATTCAACCTCAAAGCCTCTTAGGGATTGAAGTATCATACATGGGCAACATTCCTTACTCTACTGATGTTTTCTGTGTTATTCATGTCCAAAATGCATTTCTCAATTCTTAGGTCATAACGGCTACCCCAAACTAAAAGGTAAAGTTTTAAAAAAATTGAAAAAAAGAGGAACATCCAAAACGTTTTTTACATGTGTCTCAGTTTAACAAAAAATCTTTTCCCACATAGATGTTCACTTTTTATCGAATCTTTAGTAAAAATTTGTCAATACAAAATTTAGTTGCAAGTTGCTTGAAATTTTCAAAAAATATACTAACTAACATTGCATTAAAATATCTTGTTGGAACTACTCCTCCCAGTTAAAGCAACAGGCCAGTTAACTTACCGTGTCAAGCCCTCTACCATCTGTAATGGTAGGATCTGCTTTCTTTCCCTTTATAAGATACTTCATCTGTTCATATAGACCAGGAACCAGAGCACTGCTTGCTGCTAGACTACACAATGTCATACCTACAACATGGTTGTAAAACATGTTAGTGCTCAAATCAGTCATGTTTATTCATAGATGTACCTTGTATATCCCCTTACCACACAATTCAATTTTTACCAACCCTGAGGTAGAGGGATTTTGAAAAAATTGTGGGAAAAGGAGAAAATGCTGGTATACAGCATTTTCTCCTTCTTTCCATCATGTTTTCTACCAATTCTATGATAAGTTTCATCATATGAGCCACATTCGTCAGTTGCAAATGGTTTGAATATGGAACGGTCTAAAATTTCGTTTTCTGGTAATTAATAAAATCAACATCTCACTTGTATAACATCCTGACTTCTAACTGCTCTTTCAAACGAAAGACTTTAGCCATACCGTGGCAAATTTCTATTATTGTGTGTCACAGAAATAAGCTTTTGCTAAGTGTATCCATATTTGATTGTTAGGCTACCGCTGAAATCATTATGCTTTTCAGCAAGAGGGGCAAATAACAACAGACATCAAGAGAAAACTGCACATAATTATATTTGATCTTTACCCTCCACTTGTCTAGTCAGTAAAGCCTAAAAGTTAACAATCTTTGAGCTTCAGTGGATTGCATTTACAGATGTACAAAGAGGTCCAGCTTATGTATTTTGTGCTGAAAGAGCTGAAAGAGAAGTGGAAAGCATAGACCAAAATAAGACTCCATCCAAGTATCTCCAAAAACTCAGGCTGGTAAAATATCTCATAAACTTTTCATTTGTAAAGTTCACCATTTTAACATCATAAGCCCTGCAATAAGAAGCTAAAAATGAAATGGATATGTTCAATGAATATCAAATAACTCTTTTTAGCTACAAAACATTCAGCATACATCAAGATCAGAGTTCACATTCTTTGAAGTCTGACTTTGATTTACACTACCCAATAGGGAAATAAAATGTGTATGGTCAAAGGGTTAATCAATCACTACATACTGTCTCCAACATGTACAATAATAGTTTTTCATTTAAGTCCTACTTCAACACACATTTTTGAAATCAATGTCCAGCTGAAATTACTAATACAACTCAAGTTACCTTCATCATTTTTAAAGTTGATATCAACCCCTGGTAAACTGAGTAACTTGTCTACAATGCCAATGTGACCTTTTAAAAACCCGATTCCTACAGGAGTTGTCTGGAAAAAAATGACAAAACAGAAAACATACCAATTATATTTTACAAATGAGGCATGCTCCTTGAAAAGGGGGCTTAATGCATCTGCAAAAAGTATCGACCCAGGTCTCATCACATACGCACCTCTTTACACACGCAACTCAACATGATCCGACCAAACTCAGACTGTTGTAATATTCCATATTTATAAGGATAATTTCGAAGTCAAATTTCTTTCATGATGTGATGAATTAAATCGGAAAGAGTTTTGAAGGGCTAGAGCATTGGCCACTCATTACGCAAGATCCTGGGTTCAAATCCAAAGATAGGCAGGGCTCTTCTTTTGGAACTACCCACCTCATGATGTGAGTACTACACCTGTAGTCACCAACCATTCTTAACCCTAAACCAAACCACAAAATTTTTGACTTTGTCCAAATCACAAACATTTGCAAACCACAAACTGAGTGTGGCTAAAATAGTGGGATTTGTCTTTGACAGAGTAGAAAACATTGTGGGAAATGGAGAAAATGCTGGTTACCAGCATTTTCTTCATTTACCACAATGTTTTCAAGAGTATTTTGTGTTCAAAGTCATGAAAACTAAGGATCATGTGGTAAAGTTTAAATGACAATCTTCGTCTAATTGTTTAGAATTTACTAAATTTTAAAGTTACATGATTTATTATTGGCTAAACCACAGAGTTAAGCCAATCAAAACTTGTTTTACTCTCTGAATCTAGAATAAGACAAAGAATGCAAGAAAGAAATGTTGGCAAATTTAGACCCCCATTTGGGTTTACAGAAAGCAATCATCAAGCTTGAGGGAAAAAAAAAAAAAAAAAATGAAGGAACTTGTTTCATAATAAATGTAAAACAAAGAAAGCTTTCATCTTTT
Source organism: Hippopus hippopus (assembly GCA_946811185.2). Classification (NCBI taxonomy): domain Eukaryota; kingdom Metazoa; phylum Mollusca; class Bivalvia; order Cardiida; family Cardiidae; genus Hippopus; species Hippopus hippopus. The sequence continues at coordinate 21,945,520 of OX328097.1, forward strand.
ACCACACATCAAAACTTTTATTAGACACATCCAAATTGCCAGAATTTACAGCTGACAATGGAAAAGATATTCAAATGAAATTATCTGTCCTTGAATAGGTAGAAAACATTGTGGAAAAAGGAGAAATGCTGGTTACCAGCATTTTCTCCTTTTTCCCACAATGTTTCCAAAAGTCTTCTTTCATCAAGGTCATTAAAAGTCGGAATCATTTGGCAATGGATTAACTGAAGATTTAGATTTATAAACAAACCTTCCAAAAGTTCACGACTCCTGGCTCTCCCCCAGCATCCAGTAATAATTTCAAACAGAACTGCCATCCATAAGCTGCTGCATAATGTACGAGGGAATTTCCTGAGGAGTCACATCTGTTTGGGTCCGCGCCCAGATATAACAGGTAGGAAGCAACATGGGTATTACCATTCATAATGGCATGGGTTAATGCTGATCGTTTTAATTTATCTGAAATGAAAAACAAATAATTATCATATACCACACTCCTAACTCTGGTACAAGGAGTGTTCAAATATGAATGCATCTAAGCACCTAAAATTTGATTCTTCACAGGTTTCACTGAAATTTTTTTGTTCCCTCAAAGTATTCACCTCCAAAAGATACAGTAAAACCTGTCCTCAAGACCACCCCGACAATACAAGCAACCAGCTATTACGAATGCTTTTTGTCAGAACAGAATTTTTCCTTCTTAAAGATCAATGATCAAGAACCCGGAAATACGAGCACCCTGCTATTCCGAAATTACGACCACCATTTTCAGTACCAATATGACTTTACCTACGGACTTTAACCCCGTGAAACGACCGCTCAATTCCCATAACTTCTTTACGAACAGCTTATCGAGTGATCGAGATGGGATCATCATTTTGTTTTTGACACTTTACATACTGTAATTATACCGTGACGAATATGCGATTGCAAACAAATGACCACGATGACCGTGAGATCGACGATTAGCAGGATTGTTCGAATAATCAACTCCGATAAAAATGAAAAACAAGAGGGCCAAGATGGCCCTGGATCGCTCACCTGAATTTTTGAGAGGACCATAGCCAATTTTTTTAAAATATTGAAATTTTGGAAACAAAATCATTATTTTGACATGCAATTTTGAAAAGGTCACCTGAAAAAATCATTTCAAAATCTGTCAGCACCCCTACATTCATCACCACGGCCATGTTTTTGACGAATCAGAATTCAGCATATAAAGTTTGTATAGAATTCAGAAAACAATCTATCATAAAGTACAGAAATGGTGAACAACAAGGCGGTTAACACCCAGATAGAGGCAATACAAACATATGTATTCTTGGATGCACAAATTTAATGAATTGACTTGCTTGTACTGTTTAGTATTTTCTCCATTTCCAATAATGTTTTCAAAAGCATTTTTCCTCAAGGATGTTAAAGATTGTGATAGCTTGGTAAGGGCTTAAATGTCAGTGACTTTTGAAAGTCTGAATGAGTGGAGAAATAGTTTGATAACTATATAGTTGGTACCCTTCTTTCTTATGTTTTCTTTGTTTTTGTTAAATTTGATTCCGTCTGACAGATTTCTTTTCGGTCTGACAGATTTTCAGGCCCTGTCAGACCGAATGTCTGACACTTTTTGTGAACTTTCGGGAAGTCTGAGTTTGGTTCTAATTGGCCCGGCGGTTTAGGAGGAGAAGTTGTTTAAAGAATTGTTGACACCGCACGACGCAAAGCGCCCACCCCACCACCACCACCACCACCACGGCCATGTTTTTCAATGGATCGAAATTTCACGAAAAATTTTTGATAAGGGTCACCCAAGGAACATTACTGTGAAATTATTTCTAAATCTGACCAACAATTTCATCAGAGAAGATTTTTAAGAATACGAAGAGCCGCCCCCCCAATGTTTTTTACAACGGATCAAAATTTCACGAACAACTTTTGAAAAGGGTCACCCAAGCAAAATTTCATGTACAACTTTTGAAAAGGGTCACCCAAGGAACATTTCTGTGAAATTATTTCAAAATCTGACCAGCGGTTTCAGAGGAGAAGATTTTTAAAGAATTTCTTAGAAAATTTCACTTGGTTGCCATGGCAACAAGTAGAAAATTTCATTTGGTTGCCATGGCAACCAGAGTTTTTGATGGAATCAAATTCTGTGAACAAATTTTGAAGCGGACCTCCCAAGGAACATTCCAGCCAAGTTTGGTTCTAACTGGCCCAGCAGTTTAGGAGGAGAAGTTGTTTAACTCTTTATCACACAATCCCGAGTTTTAATGACCCTGAAAGAGAAGGCTTTAGAAAACAATGTGGGAAAAGGAGAAAATGCTGGTAACCAGCATTTTCTCCTTTTCCCACATTGTTTTCTACCCTATCAAAGAGAGCAGTCACCTTTTGATCTACTATAATTTTGTCATCTGCAAATGTTTTCAATTTGGTTGAGTCCAAAATTTTTTCGTTTGGTAAAGTGTTAAAGAATTGTTGACACCACTTGACGCAAAGCGCCCCCCCACCATGGCCATGTTTTTCGACGGATCAAAATTTCACGAACAATTTTTGAAAAGGGTCACCCAAGGAACATTTCTGAGAAATTATTTTAAAATCTGACCAGCTGTTTCAGAGAAGAAGATTTTTAAAGAATTTCTTAAAAAATTCCATTTGGTTGCCATGGCAACCAGAGTTTTTGATGGAATCAAATTCTGTGAACACATTTTAAAGAGGACCTCCCAAGGAACATTCCAGCCAAGTTTGGTTCAAATCGGCCGAGCAGTTTAGGAGGAGAAGATGTTTCAAGAATTGTTGACACTGCACGACGGATTCCGCACGACGGACACAGCGTGATCCTAAAAGCTCCCCTTGAGCACATTGTGCTCAGGTGAGATAAAAAGGGAGGGGTGAGATTTTCCGTAGACGTCAAACGTTCAGAGATCAGCACGTATTCAAAAATCTTTTGTTTTAAAATGAAAATTGGCACTTGGAATATGAGTTCTTGAAACTACAAGAAATAAAAAAAGCAGACCAAAAATGAGAGTATGAAAAGTTCTATCAGTTACATTAGATTCTTTAGTCTTCAGATTCATTTAGTTAATTTATCTACATGCCTGGTAATGACTGTTTTAAATAGGCAATTATGAATTGGCATGCTTTTACAGGTGGATTTATTTAATAAAATTCAAGAAACGTTTAACTTTTCAATGAACATGAAAATGTTCTTGTCATTTTCATTCGTGTACTTAGGCTTCCCTAAATGAAACGCGTGGTCTTAATAGAGGAGTTTTACTGTACACAAAGTTTCAGTCTCCGGATCCAATCTTTGAAGGCATTTTCATAGTCTTTTTTAGGTATACTATGAAGACACTGGAATATTGCAGAACCGAGGTGTTTATGCTAAATAAATTTTCGACCTTTGCAAAAAGGACCATCAGTATATAGAAGGTAATGTATGCTATTTTCTTTACAACTCCGGGTCCTGCCATTCAGGTTGCTGTGCCTAAAAGTAAATCTGTTAATGTGAAATTTTACTAGACGAAAGTTCTTTGAAAACTGAAGGAATACTTTCAAATCAAAGACGCACAACAGATTTGGCCAATGTCAGATTGCGGCATGACAACACATCATCGCACAAGGCATCTATAGTGCAAGACTTTCTGAAGCTGGAAAAGTCGTTGTGCTCCCCCAACCTCTGTATTCACTTGACCTTGCCCCTTGTGACTGCTTTGTGTTTCCAAAGCTAAAAAATACCTTCCAGGTCGAAAATTTATTTTTTCAGAGCCATTTCACAAACTGGGCCATAAATAATATCTCTTCTGCAATAGCTTTGAATTTGGAGTACAGAGCTCCGGATAAGAAGGAGTGATGGTATTCTAAATCCATTATTTCTCTTTGAAACCCTATGTTGTGGGTGCTCATTAGAATCGTCTCGATGAGAAGATTCTAATGAGTACCCACAACATAGGGTTTAGTGGAGAATAATAAATATTTTCAATTTTGAAATCAAAATCACTCCTTCTATCTGGAGCTCTGGACTAGTCTAATATTTTGTCACTTGGTAAAGAGTCAAAGACAATGCTTTCAGTATGGTCAAGTCTAAAATGTTGTCTGGTAAAGAGCCCGGCCGGGTAGCTCAATGGTTGACGACCAGCCCGCATAGCTCAGTTGGTAGAACGTAAGACTCATGATCATGAGGGTGTGGGTTCGATCCCCACAGCTGGCCATCTAAAATTACTAACGGTCTTTCGGATGAGACGTTAAACCGAGGTCCCGTGTGACGGTGCTATACACCGAGCACGTTAAAGAACCAGGCGTAACTTAGGATGGGTTTCGTCCTGTATCTACACTATCCCCCGTAACAATACTAACAGCCTTCAGGGGGCGTCGCCCATATGGGCAACCGGTGGCGACAATAAATAAACGCAAATTCAATCAATCAGCTCAGTGGTTAGCGCATCTGACTCTTGACCTGGAGGTTGCTGGTTCTATATCCGGTTGCGGCAAACTTTCTTTCCAGCTATTTTTCGCCTCTCACCTCTGATGGATGTGAAAAAAGTATTCAGTGACTTTGGAAAGAAAGTTGTGTCAGTACTGGTGTGAAAAAGCCAGGAAACACGTGGGTGCGTCACTGACCGCAATGATATGACCCAAGCTGTTAAAATGGCATTAAACTCCAATACAATCAATCAATCTGGTAAAGAGTTAAACATATCACCAACAGATTTTTCAAAGTTTCTTGAACTCCTGCTAAAAAAAAAGTTAACACTAGCTATGAACTAAAGCAAACTTTATGCAACCTGTGACAGTCCATCATTGAAGGTGTTTGGAAATGTTTCTCAAAACTGCAAAAAGTGTTGACCCAAAATTTTGCTTGTCCAAGGACCATTCTACCTCAGGACTCAATGAGTTGTTCAACAAAATGGATTATGTGGATTAAAAACTATGTGATAACTTGCTTTGTACACTGCACCACAGAGATGCATTAAACCCTCTTTTTCCCAGAGTGCTAGTCATCATTTGAGCCACATCTTTATATTAGTCTGTGGATGCTTCTAATTTTGACAGATCTTAAATTTCACTATCTGTCAAAAAGTTATACTCACCAAGTATTTCAATACTAGCTCCATTCTGCACAAGAATCCTGGCTATGTCAAGGTAACCGTGACTAGAGGCAATCATTAAAGGGGTCATCTTGTTCTTCCCAGCTGACAAACTCTTGTTAATATTCACCTGATGTTTGATCAATATCTTCAATACATGCTGAAAATTATACAAATAATTTGTTTGACTATCATATTTGGAAATAACTTATACTAGTTTATGATTATTCTGAAAATGATTTAGTGACTTGTTTGGCTTTTTTTGACTTCTTTATCACATATCTTCATAAATTAACCCTTTCCCAAACGGCAAATTTTGGACCTGACCAAACTGAAAGCATTTTGCAGATGACAAATTAACAGTTGCTAAAAAGATGATTTTTCTATATGATAGGGTAGAAAACATTGTGGGAAAAGGAGAAAATGCTGGTTACCAGCATTTTCTCCTTTTCCCATAATGTTTTCAAAAGGCTTCTATTCCTGACCCGTAAAAACCAGGGATTGTTTGGGAAAGGGTTAAAAGAGGAGGGTAAAGAAGATTGAAAATAAAGCCACAGGAAAGGTTACCAGCATTTTCTCCTTTTCTCGCAATGTTTTCAAAAGTGTGATTCCCCAGAGTCAATTAACTCAGATTTAAAAGACCTCAAGACCTTTGAAAACATTATGAGAAAGGAGAAAATGCTGGTAACTAGCATTTTCTCCTTATCCCTCACTGTTTTCTACCATTTCAACAATAAATTCCATAATTTGTGCTACCTTTTATTTTTTTTCGTCTGTAAATGCTTTTAATTTTGACCAGTCTAAATTTTTGTAATCCGGTAAAGACTTGTGTTAAGAGGTCATGATTCAAGTGAAAGGCTGAGATTGTGTTGTACAAGATTAAAACATGGAAAAAATGTTTGTAAGAATGTCATTACTGTATACTCACAGCATGTCCAAAACTGACTGCCACGTGAACTGGGCAATAAGAGGATCTGTTAGGTTTGTCAACACCCCCTGGGCCCCATTTACTCATGAACACATCTCCATGTTTCTCGGACACTGAAAAGTAACATTCCATATATTAGCAAACAAGATGGGACTAAAAGTGTTTCTTATTTAAGTAGATCAGCACTAAGTATGAAGAAACCCATATTTCTCAACTTGAAGCATCAAAAAAAATCATCAGTCATCTTTGTCCAGAAATTTATCAATAGCAATTTCAAGGTTGCTCCTGACAGATTGTGTCGGCAAAGGGTGTATTAAAGATCAGACTACGTTTCCTGCAATCTGATCTTGATCTACACTGACCACAAAAGCATCTCAAGTTGTGAAAAGCACTTTAGGGGTCAAATTAAACACTACTACTAATGTAAGATATCAGGAAACATGTAAGATATATAGAAAATTTATTGATTGATATATTGATTGACCAACCATCCAAATAAAGGATCTGTTATGCCAATATTCCACTAGCTTGAAGGGCACATATTACAGAAAATGAAAGAGATTTTTCAATCTAGAGGTATTACCTTCTTTGGCTTTTTTGAGCAGAATATCAACGTTTCTTGGCCGACCAGCTGAACAGGCATAATGTAAAGGAGTTTGTCCCTGATTGTCACATTCTAATGGATTAGCACCCCTGTAAGATTTTAAAACAAAAATTACTTAACTCTTTACCACACAAACACAATTCTTCACAGTAGCAGATTTTTTTAAAATACAGTAAAACCTCGATAATTCGAAGTCCCAAGGGGACACGCAAAATATTCGAATTATCGCGATAATTCGAATATTTTGCTTGTCCCCTTGGGACTTCGAATTATCGAGGTTTTACTGTACGGTGGAAAAAGCTTGTTATAAGTAATTGCTCCTTTTCCAATAATATTTTCCATTCACTCCTTTCATCCTTTACCATACAATTCGGAGTTTTAACGACCCAGTATAACAATGCTTTTGAAGACACTGTGGAAAAAGAAGTAAATGCTAGTAACCAGTATTTTCTCCTTTTTCTACAGTTTTCTATCCTTCAAGTACATATCCCATCGTTTGAGTGACATTTGTCGTCTACAAGTGCTCTAAATTTGGTTAAGTCTAACATTTTGTTGCTTTGTATCCCTCCTTTTACAGATTTCTCCTTTTTTTATACTAGTGTATGATTAATCTACAATTAGCCTGTACAGTGATGGTTTACAACAGTTGGCCAAAATCTCTTGCTAGAAAATATAGCTTTACTTATATGACTAATTCTACGTAACTTCCAACAAACAACCTGTTTGGAGCACACCACTTTTGAAACAATATGGCTTGTAATGAGTTTTTGCAATACAATTTTACATGTATGAAATCCTTAATTGACCTTGATAATCCACAGATTCCCCTTGCGGTACTTTCACAGTTGTCTACTACAAATTTGTTTAAAGACTTAAAACCTTAAAACAAATGGGGAAATTGCATGTAAGCAACAACTTTCTATCTTTTTGCCACTACCTTTTTATCTGTAATCATGAATTGGTTCTTGAATATCAATATTTCAAAATCTATTTTCAAAATAATCTACAGCCCAGGGTCCAAAAATTTCCAGAAAAGGCACTTGTCCTGTAGGACAAGTGAGTTCAAAAAAACACTTGCCTTGCTTTGATCTTCTCTTGACCGATGAGAAAACCCTTCTCTTATTGGACCCTAGCATATTTTCTTTTTTTTTTTCAGAAGAAATGGAAACATTAGTTATATTGTCTCCTGTAGCACTAACCTTAAATACCAGGTTTCAATAACCGGTACCATTTATCCGGTCAAGTTACAGAATTTAATAAAGCCAAAACTAAAAAATTTTATTGAACTGGTTTCGGGGAAAGTATTTGTGTTAATATCGCCCATTTTAATCATTAGCAAAGTTACTCATATTTAATTAGATCTACCTGAAGCATATCAAAACATTTTTGTTTGCAATGAAAAGTCCCAGGTTATATCATTAGGCCGACTTGAAACCTGTCTATATTTGGAGCGGGGACCAGCAAGCTTTATGCCCTGTTTCAATATTTGATTTCCTGAATACCCTTAATTCGCTTATTTGATAATGGAATGGCTGTTTTGTTTTCATCTGAAAAACTTATTTGTTTACTATCTCCTATTCACCACTCTTCCTGCCAGACGACCTTAACTGATATTTCACTCGTCCTCATCCATTTCTTACTCATAAATACGAGTGGACATGGGGATTCTCTGGACCCTGCAGCCTCTTCTGTCAGAACTCAGGTGGTCATGATTTCAATGAAAGCTGGAGACTGCACCATACCCTATATTATCAACTTAAGGTTGACATGTTACTTTGCAGACTTGAACACTCACCTTTAGGGCCGAAGTGCCAATGCCATCATTTAGCAAATTTCAGAACACCTTATACTACAAAATAAGAAATCTGTGAGTTCTTTTTAAAATTTATGTATCCTCAGGACCATAGGACAATGTTAATGTCAAACCCTGATTTATTCTTCCATTTTTTCTTTCCTTTAAGCCATGCATTTTCCTATCAGTTCTTTCGCAATTCTCTCATTCATTCATCAACAGACCTCTGCAATAAAAACTCCAATGGTGCCACACCCTCACACACTGCAGCAAAATGTATTGGCCTTCTATGATCTCTATCTTCAATGTTCATATCTGGTTCTACCGCTAACAATCTTTGTAGGTATGCTGCATTAGGATTGATTGCTGCGCAATGTAATGGTGTAATCTGAAATATCATAAACAGGGTAAGACATACATTCAGACCAGTTTTCTCACCTTGAAGCTGAACAGTTTTGAAAAATTAGCATCAGAGCTACGTGCTGCTCCCTAGCCAAAAACATATGACTTAAATTATTGAGGATATTGAAAAAAAAAAAGAAAAAAAAAATTGGGGAAAAAAATTATTTTCCAAAAAGCGAGGTCGAAATTTTATGCTCATAGTATACATAGATGCAAAAACTGTCTGAGCCACAGATATGGCTAGTCTTGGCATTTACAATTAGAATGATATTAAGCATAGAGCATGTTCATTATTAAAAGTATATCCTTATAGCTTGAGAGAGCTGAAATAGAAAACCCTGTTAAAACTTGAAAATGTGTAGAATTGCTCAGCTGTGTGAACACTGATAAATTACCAATATCCTTGAGTAAGGGATAGAAAAACATAAGGGATTTGTCAACATTTAAAACTGGAAACAACAAAAGCGATTTCACTGAAGGCCTCCAAAACATGAAACATTTTTTCTATCAGTCATAATCTGTGCAATCTTGCAGCCATCAGGGGCAACATGTGGCATTAAGATACAAAAATAATTGTAGTTTCATACGTTAAGGATGAAAGGGGTTAATAACTGCCTAAAAATTGCTTGAAAACAAGAATAGATCTATCTATAAGGTCCAAGAGCACGTTTTTAGGCAAATAATGATATATGTCATACTTTTGCAAGTCTCTAAAGGAATAGTGCTGTCAACCAACATTAAAATACAAACACATACTTTTACACTGCTTGGTAGACATTTCCGAGGTTCTTGCTTCTATTGTGGAAGATCTGTGAGCAAGAAATCTTGCTTTGATCTCAGCAGAAAGCTTCAAAACAAGAGGGAGTTGCATGGGGCAAGACCTTAAATAGCCTCTGGTGTAGCGCTTGCAAAAACCAAGGAAAGACTTGTACAAGTAAACTGTCATGGTGATATGAGTGAAACAATTTTGAAAGCAGTGTAAACCCAATTCAAAGAATACTTACTGATTTATTATCCCATGGTTTCTTTCTGACTGATGCTGCCAAAATATTAGACTTCAGATCTTCCTTGTCAAACAAGAGTACCTGACAGTATGTAATAAGTGGAAAAATGTTAGGTTTAATTGTAAGTAAAAATAATGGAAAAACAGACCTGCTACAAAAGATTTATATCCCCCAAAAAATCATTAAGTGTAAAGTTGTCTGACAGGCAGTGTTTCCGTTTGAATAAAATTTTACTGAGTCCCTGGGACCCAGTGCCACTGAAAAAGTTGAGTCCCATTGAGTTTCTTCTGAGTCCCATTTTTTCTTCCGTAAATCATCTTTTTAATGAAGACCACTTTGGTTGGGGGATAGAATGAAGATGGGAAAAAACCTTGCTCTTCACAAGATTTTTTCCTCCCTTTCCACATAGTCATTTTCAGAGGACAGCAGTTTTGAAATACTACCCTGAGTGTCTCTCTAATGGAATGTAACCCTTTACCAGTCCACAATATAACCGTGAGTAAGAAAGCCTTTGAAAATAGTGTGGGAAAAGGAGAAAATACTTGTAACAAGCATTTTCTCCTTGTCCTACAATGTTTTCTACCCTTCTTTAAACAAATTTCAGTGTAAGAGTCACTTTTTTTTTGTCGTCTTCAAATGCTTTCAGTTTGGACAAGTCTGAAATTTTACTGTTTCGTAAAGAGTTAAATGGATTGGCTTGTTAACCTTATAAAAAGGAAGATCAGATCACAAAAGAGAACTAAACTTGGATACTAAGTAAGCCTTGTAATATAAATGACTAGTTTAACCTGACTAGAAATTAAAAATTCTTTATGGATCCTTTCGCAGACTTAATTTGCTGAGCAAGTCGGTGGCCGTCGCTCGAAATGTATGTCATACGATTGAACTTCTCTGAAAGTCCGTACAACCTGTTGTGAAAATATTTTTCTACTTGGTTTCACTGCAAATTAAACACTTCATGCAAATGCAAGAATCTGAATCATCAGTGTCTTTCACTAACCAAATTTTAAAGGCAGGATCTTTCAGCCATTGGTCTTGGAAAGATCGAGAATGTTTTTTCTTTTCTGCCGGGGAAGCGATCTTCTGTTTCAGTATACAAGTGCTAAGCAACAGCTGTTGTCCCGCTCAGTTCGCCGGGAAAGACAGTATAGATGTAACGCGGGTAACCAGTCTTAGGAAAGAGATTGGTAAGAGTTTACATGTTGGCGAACCAAGTTCTATTTATAGACATTTTGGAATTCCGATGGTCAGTTTGTACAGGCAGAGTTGAAATCTTCATATTTCGAATGGTTTTCGGTGTTGATGTAGTCTAATTAAATTATCGTTTGGACTCAATTTTGACTGCGTCCCAGGGACGCGATCAGCTTATTTATTTTGCGTCCGAGCTGATTTTCATGCGTATATAGATACTTTTACGTCGTAAACGGAAACTCTGGACAGGTAACTGACAAAGTAATAAGAGCAAATAATTCTAGAACTTATCGTTGACCAGCAGATCAATTTTCTGCCTTGTGGCAGACCTATTTTGAAACTTTTAATGCAGAAAGAAAAAATTCTACTTGATATCAATAACAATGTTTAACAAAAGCAAGAAGTAAATGATTTAACTATCTATCTGGACAAAAGGACTTGTTTTCTCATGAAGCAAGTTCAGCAGCATTTATGATTTCTAAAACCAATCATCAGAACTGTGACTACACTAATTTTTTAGTATTTTGTTCCAATCATTATTGCAATTTCCACACTTGTTGCAACTATTCCATATTTCACTGTACTTACATCTTTGTGAAGATAACCAAATCCAGATCCACCTGGTTGCTTCATAACTTCATCAATCAGCTGTCCAGCCAACTTTCTGTTACCACTCAGGACGGCCAGATAGATGTTTTGTACTGCACTGTAAATCTGTGAAAATATTTAAGTGCTGGAGCAAGAATCTTTCTTTGAAAAAAAAAAAAAAAAAAAAATTTAACTCTCTACCAAATGACGAAGTTATAGACTTTGTCCATTTGAAAGGATTCACAGACGACAAACTAAAGGTGGCTCAAAAGATGGCAGTCGTCTTTGATAGGGTAGAAAATATTGTGGAAATGGGAAAAAATGCTGGTCACTAGTATTTTCTTGTTCCATAATGTTTTCGAAAGCTTTCCTACTCAGGGTCATTAAAACCCCGAATAGTATTGTAAAGGGATAACATGGTAAGTAGGATCCGGCATGAGTTGGTATTTCAGATAAAACTCAATTATATCAGTCTAAAAATTGTTATTATGAGAGCCTTTGTCCAGATTAATAACTTTTTTACAAGACAATTTTGATAACTTTTTCCCAATAGCAAACACACATCAGTTACTTATTTTTCATCACACAACTATCTTAAAACTAGAGGCGCTTGAGCGCCTGTATCGCTCCACAGGCCTGATATTTCTATAATGGCGAAAGGAAGTTTTTAACAATTATCATTCAATCCTGCATTTTAGCTCACTGAAGAAACAATTTGGTAGACAACCACCATAGGAACTTACCTGCAAAACAACAATGAAATCCAATGAATAGTTTTAGAGAAGAAATTTTTCAAAGATTTTACTTTATACCATAAAAGGAAAATGAGTCTCCCATAAAAGCCATGTTTTTTGACGATCATTTTTTTTTTTAAGGAATTCTGTAAACCTGTATCTAAGGAACATTCCTGCAAAATAATAATGCTATCCAAATAGCGGTTTGGGAGGAGAAGATTTTTAAAGGTTTTTTACTTTGGTTGCCATGGCAACCAGAATTCTTCATGGAACACAATTATTTGAAGGAATTTGAAAGAGGACCACCAAAGGAACATTCCTGTGAAATTTGGTAAAAATCCAGTCAATAGTTTCTGAGGAGAAGTTTTTTAAAGAAAAAGTTTACGGACGCACGCACGGACGAACGAACGGACAGACGGACGAAGGACACAACGCCATGACAATAGCTCGCTGGCCTTTGGCCAGTGGAGCTAATTACCAGTCTGAAGATTCACCTACATGTTCATAAATGAGACCCCTTCGAAATCTAAGCACTTCATATATGGTCTGCAACAGGGGCATTCAGACATCTGCCTAAAGTGTCGTCTCCTATCAGCCTGCACAGTCCATGCAGGCTAATCCAAGACAGCACTTTACGTCTACATTAGATTTTGTTCTTCAATAGACTTGCACAAAACAGAAAATTACATAAAAGTTAGATTTTGTTCTTCAATAGATTTGCACAAAACAGAAAATTACATAAAACCGGAAAGTGTTGTTTCAGATTAGTCTGCACGGACTGCGCAGGCTGATCCGAGACGACGCTTTCAGCAAATGTCCAAATGCCCCTTTTTGCATGATGCAAGTCATGTCTGTACCTCTCCGATAATATGTATGTAAACTCACCAAGTCTTCTCTGTTATAGTCTGTACTTGCTGTTAACAGACAATCTAGTGTCTCTGTTGAACAGCCCACTTTTATTGCCTCCACAATATAGTCTTCGTAACATAATTCATCATCTGTCAAGTCCTGCAAATACAGTAAAAGCTGCCTGAGACCACCTATTTCAGACAAATAACCTAAATCAAACAGGCTTATGTAAGTCTAAGAGTAGGCAAACATGTACCTGTCTTGAGCAGAACAATCCTATGTTTTAACAACACTTACGAAGGCTTTTAAAAATATTGTGATAATAGGACATTTTTTTTTCCCTTTCTCTAAGACTGTTTCTAAAAATGTTTTCTGCCCTATCAAAGGCAAATACAAAAACCATTTAAGCCACGACTGTAACTTGCAAATGTTTCCAAGATGGAACAGCCAGAATTTCTTGCCTCGTAAAGAGTTAACTCTTTAACAGATGAGGTAATTTTGGTCTGCTGAAATTGAAAGAATTTGCAGATGACAAATTTACAGTGGCTAAAACGATGGTATTTTTATCTGTAAGGGAAGAAAACACTCTGGAAAAAGGAGAAAATGCTCATTACAAGCATTTTCTCCTTTTTCCAAAGTGTTTTCAAACTCCTTCAACCTCCGAGCTGTAAAAACCAGGGCTTATCTGGGAAAAGGTTAAACAAGTACAATTCATGTACCCCTAAGTGCTTACCTAGAGGGCCTACCAGTGGCCAAAACTAAACAATCCAGGGGTCAAATTGCAGGCATCGCAGGCAAATTTAAATCATACCGTTTAAAAGTATAGATATTATTATCAGTCTGACAGTGTCACAGTTCAGTCTATCAAAATTCCATTCGCTGGCAGAAAAATCTATCTTGAAACTAGAAATAAAATTGGCAACTTTAATTTTAGGTTTGATATTAATTTTTCTGCTGGCAACTAAAGGAGACCCTATGGTAAAAATAGCCAGGGTATCAAAACTTGTGACCCTCTGGTTTCAAGCCCTACATGTCACCAACTGAGCTCCACAAAAAATTCTCATGAGCAGGTTACATCTTTACCCTCCATCAAAATTTTTGACTGGTCCAGATTAAACGCATATGCAGATGACCAATTAAATATTAGTCAAATAAAAGTTTTGTTTGCAAAAGGGAAGAAAAAATTGTGGAACAAGAGCGGCAAATTGTCGCAAGATACGCCCGTCCCACCGCAAGTTGTCGAGGGGGGATAATAATCGTAAAGGGCAGGTAGAGGAAAATAGTAGTGCAGCAGAAATCATGCAAGTGATTGAAATAGGCATGAATGTCTCCTCTAATGTTAAGGAAACATGCATATAAAGTTTCATGTCATTCCAACATGAAAAGACAAAGTTATATTGTAGAGAAGCATGAAAAGCTGTAAAAAAAAAATAAGGAATAGGGAATAATTCCAAAAGGGCATTAGGTAAGGTTACGGCTCCAGTGCATTGCACTTTTTGTAACTGCAACAAACATGTTTACCAAGTCTCAAGTCAATTTGACTTGAGGTGACAAACTTCCATTCCGAACAAGCAAGAAATACTGTAAAAATGAAGATCAAAGTGGAATTACTCAAAATCCGCGATAGGTAGAGTTATTGTTCTTACGCACTGTACTCCGTAATATTGCAACAAACATGCATACCAAGTTTGAAGTCGTTCTGACTTGAGATGACAAAGTTATATTCTGGACAAGCACTAAATGCTGTAAATATGAGATCAAAGGGAAATAACTCAAAGACAGCATGAGGTAGAGTTACAAATCTTGCGCATTGCACTTCCAAATATTGCAACAAATAAGCATACCATATTTCAAGTCATTCCTACTTAAGACGACAAAGTTATGCTCCAGACAAGCAAGAAATGCTATAAAAATGAAGATCTAAGGGGGAATAACTCAAAATTCGTGCTAGGAAGAGTTATGGTTCTTGTGCACGGCACCCCGTAATTTTTCAACAATCATGCATACTAAAATTGAAGATGTTCAGACTAAAAATGACAAAGTTGTATTCCTGACAAGCAGAAAATGCTGTAAAAATGACGATCAAAGGAAATAACTCAAAGACAGCACAAGGTAGAGTTATGGTTCTTTCGCACTGCACTCCGTATTATTGCAACAAACACAAATGCCAAGTTTCAAGTCAATCAGACTGGAGATGACAAAGTTAAGCTCTGGACGAAGAACTGGACTGTAAAAATGAAGATCAAAGTGGATTTACTCAAAATCCGCACTAGGTAGAGTTATTGTTCTTACGCATTGTACTCCGTAATATTGCAACAAACATGCATACCAAGTTTGAAGTCGTTCTGACTTGAGATGACAAAGTTATATTCTGGACAAGCACTAAATGCTGTAAAAACGACAAAGGAAAATAACTCAAAGACAGCATGAGGTAGAGTTACAAATCTTGCGCACTGCACTTCCAAATATTGCATCAAATAAGCATACCATATTTCAAGTCATTCCTACTTAAGATGACAAACTTATGCTCTGGAGAAGCAAGAAATACTATAAAAATGAAGATCTAAAGGGGAATAACTCAAAATTCATGTTAGGAAGAGTTATGGTTCTTGTGCACTGCATTCCATAATTTTTCAACGATCATGCATACCAAATTTGAAGATGTTCAGACTAGAGACGACAAAGTTATATTCCGGACAAGCAGAAAATGCTGTAAAAATGACAATCAAAGGGAAATAACTCAAAGACAGCACAAGGTAGAGATATGGTTCTTTCCCACTGCACTCCGTATTATTGCAACAAACACAAATGCCAAGTTTCAAGTCAATTGGACTGGAGATGACAAAGTTAAGCTCCGGACAAGCAGAAAATGCTATAAAAATGACAATCAAAGGGAAATAACTCAAAGACAGCACAAGGTAGAGTTATGGTTCTTTCGCACTGCACTCCGTATTATTGCAACAAACACAAATGCCAAGTTTCAAGTCAATAGGACTGGAGATGACAAAGTTATGCACCTGACAAAGAACTGGACGCCGCCTGGACGTCCACCCGCCGTACGCCATGGGTGATCCCATAATACGTCCGGTTTTCGACAGTTGTATAAAAAGGTGAAAATCCTGGTTACCAACATTTTCTCCTTTTCCCACAATGTTTTCAAAAGCCCACCTGCATCAGGGTCGTTAAAAAGGATAGTGTGGTAAAAAGTAAAAGCTTTGGATTGACCCACATCACAGCCTGTGTAGTGGTGAAAGTTTCAAGGAACCAATAAATCATTGAGTGATAAAAACTAGTTGTAGATCTTGTTTTACAACCAGTTCACCATAAAATGATTGCACAAAAATTATGCAAGTCACTTGAAACTTAAATTAGAACTGCTGTCAACCTCAAGTCCATAACTACGTCTTTTCCTGCCCAAACTTTTAATTTTACTGGTTCATCTCCATTATCATGTAATGATCTTTCTCAAGACTGTACAAGAGAAATATCATCTAATGCAATCTACGAGGGAATCCAATTTTTTCTTTCACTCTTTACCAAACAAAAAATTTACATGTCCTATTTGAATTCATTTGCAAATGACAAATTGAAGGTGGCTGAAATGATGGCACTTGTCTTTCATAAAATAGAAAACATGGTGGGGGAAAAACGAAAATGCTGGTAACCAGCATTTTCTTCTTATCTCAAAATGTTTTCAAAAGCCTGTTTGGTCAGGGTTATTAAAACTAGGGATTTGTGTGGTGAAGGGTTAAGAGACCTTGTGCAGGGTTGCGGAAATCCTACATCCGACTCATCCAACTCGGGAAAATTTGGCATCAGACAAGTGACTTTTTTCAATTTAGTTGTCTGCAGACAAATAGAAAATAGGGAAAATTTTGGGACAACTGTCTGTTGTAAACATTAAGCAGTGAAATACAAATGTTCACCCTTTGCACAAAATGACAATTCAAATGATAAAAAGCAGTTTGAGATGATCCCTGAATTCTGGAAACCCATAATACACATTTGGTGTACCTCCACATTCACCCCATAAGATAGGGTCAGTATAATATGCGGCTTTTTTTGCACATCGACTTTTTCATTTTGGAAAATGTCTTAATACTTTCAAGATTACCATTGTGGATTGAAATATTTGATTTTTATCATTTTAGCACAAATTCAAAGATCTTTTATGACAGTGTGTCGCACATGTAAATATTTCATCCTTTAATCTGATGGTACAACTTCGGTGCGAATGGGCCGTGGTTCAGGCATTATCTCCTCTACTGGAAACGGTCTCAAACCAAAACAATTTGCGATTCAGAGATTAAATGATGCGTAAAATCGGAGGAAATGGATCATTCTTTCATCATTAAATCTTCGAAGCAAACAGAATGTGAGAAGTCTTAGACCTCGTAAGCATCCTGCAGCTCCAAACATAACTAGAGCTGTCACTGAATGTGACTTAATACCCCCGCCAGTGCTTTTACAGAAACAGGCAATTTAACAAAAAATTTTCTAAGTTCAAGGGGAGATTACTCTGGAATCATTGGGAGTAGATGATTGAAAACTGCGTCTTGCACAACTTCAGTATACGATCAATGTATCAACAAACTTTCAATACAATAGCAGCAAAACTGTAGGAGTTCGCGGCACAAAATTACTAGTATTTTGTACACAGACGGACACATGGATGGACGGATGGACAGGCTGATTCCAGTATACCCCAGAAAACGTTCATTTTGCGGGGGTATAAATATAAAACATACCGCAACATGGAATTAACTAACAAGACAGTGTCTTTTTAACGGGGCGTGGTTGAACGCAATTTAAAAACGGTTTTGTTTTAGACAAGTAAGCCGCACTGGCGGACAAGTGGACTATTTTTAATTTACTTGTACGTGGACAAGTAGAAATTTCTTAGATTTCCACACCCCTGCCTTGTGCTTTCAAACAACATAATCTATCATACCTTCACAAAAGCATCATTCCCTTCTTTACTTCCTCTTGACATTGCAATGGGTCTGACAGCACTTATACCTAAGGACAGGCGATTATATCTGTAAAGAATAATGACAAGTCAGACACACACACAGTAATCAAAGTAAGTGGTTGTGTTTAATGTCTAAAATCTTTATTTCCCTCCTAAAACCCATCTTGTTGGTAATCCCAAGACAAGACAGCTCCAATGAGAACTCATAATCTAGGTCTTAGTCAAAGACTTATAAAAGGCTACCTTGTAATTCTTAAACACCTTTTCTGTGTTGTTGTATATTAATATTGTAGTGGAAAGAAAACCAACATCATTATAATGAATCCTTTTTATTTTGTTTCACAGGGTTTACTGAGATACTCCTATTTTCAAACAATCCTTCAACCCATAATAATATAAAGATGACTTTTTACACATTTCACTTGTTTGAATTAAAACATGTTAGCAGATGACTCATTAAATAATGGTTGTGATGATGTACACACATGAGTGTTGTGGTGACCTACTTTTTGACCGGATGTGACCTAATAATTTAGAACTTGTCCCAGACATCATCAAGACACACAATCTGACCAAGTTTCATGAGTATCGGACTGAAAATGTGGCCTCTTGAGTGCAAGCAAGGTTTTTCTAAGACCTGCCCCAGTGACCTACTTTTTGACCCAACATGACCCAATTTCGAGCTTGTCCAAGATATTATCAAGACAAACATTTTGACTTAGTTTCATGAGTATCGGAAAGAAAATGTGGCATCTAGAGTGTACACAAGGTCAATTGTTGACACCTTGACAACACATGATGGACACAGCACAATCACATAAGCTCACCTTGAGCACCTTGCGCTCAGGTGAGCTAAAAAGAGAAAGTAACCATCAGTTTTTTTTCCCCCCACCATCTTTACTACTCTTTCATATATAAATCTCAGACTTTAAGCCACATTTAATTAGTTGTCAAGTCTAAAATTTTAGTATTTTGTGAAGTGTTAAATGACTTACCGTCCTCTATCACTCTGAGATATAAGCACAGACTGTGGAACTCCTTTTTCCCTTCTCTCATTCTTCATGAAGTAATCTTTGACCAGTAACTTCACAGCCTCATGGTTGTTGGTTTCCAAAGCATAATGGAGAGCATCTTTCCTCACGTCAACAGATCGGAATATGTTCAACTGTGTATCAAGATAAAAATAAATCAGTTTTGTGTTCTCCTTGTTCCGTAACACTTTACCACAGGACACTATTCCGACTTTTCCAAGTTGAAGGCATTTGCAAAGAACAAATAACATAAAACTCAAATGATAAGTTTGTCTTTGAAAGAGCAGAAAACATTGTGGGAAAAAGAGAAAATGCTTGTAAAAAGCATTTTCTCCTTTTCCCACAATGTTTTCAAAAGCATTCTTTCTCAGGGTCAATAAAACTCAGGATTATTCAGAAATGGGTTCACTCTTTACCAAACAACAAAAAGGAGGGTAAATTTTTCTCCCTTTTCTCTCCTTTTCGTTAGTTCTAAATACAATTACACCATTTTAAGCCACATTTAATTTTCTGTCTGCAAATACTTTCAATATTAACAAGTCTAAAATTTTGACACCTAGCACAGAGGTAAGTTTAGCACCCTGCCATGCTATAGCATTGTTACTGTTACAACAATGAGAGACCGAACATGAAATACTTTTTTTTTTTACTTTTTTATTTGAAATTCCCATACAACTAGAACTTCTTTACCAAACTGCACTATGTTCATATAAATACCTAACCCCATGTTTAATGTTATAACATTACAGGGTGAATAAAGATTACATTATTAGTTGTACGGTCAGGTGGCAGGGGACTTTGAAACTTGTTCACGGCTGTGGTGAATCATGTCACCCCGAGCCGAGGTGGCGACATGATTCACCACAGCCGTGAACAAGTTTCCAAGTCCCCTGCCACCTGACCGTACAACAAATTTATTATACTGCAAAGTTTTACCATTCCAACGTTTGTTAAGCGAATTTTACCTGTTTTTTGGTTTAAAAAATTGAGTACGCTGACTAAGTAGAATTTCCCTTCTGAGTGCCCCAATTCAATGAAAACTGACGTCACTGGGAACTGACGTCACTGAAACCTTGGTAATACGTGCTAAAACGTGCAGCTTGGCGCATAATCTTGATGTTAATCTTGATCGACGCCGCCATTTTGGATGTTGTGTTGATAGTGTAGTCATGTATACAGGGCTCCCGAAAGGGAAACTGCTTTTACGTTGGTTTTGCCAGTGTACATGATATATATGTTCAGGGCATATTATCCAATCAGATCACGAGAAATTTCTTTGCAGTATAATAATATGTTTATGTTACGTTCATTAATTTGACATATGATTAAAGGAGTATATTAAAAAGAAAGGCAAATGTCTTTGTGATATATATAGAAATTATTGTGGTAAAAGGGGAAAATGTTTGTACTAAGCAACTGCTCCCTTTCACCATAATTATGTTTCAAAAGCTGTCGATTGCAAGGGTTCAAAAAGAGGTATTTGTAGGTTAGGTAACAGTTACCTGTTGCAATGAATACCATGTGTACATACCCTATGAATTTGTTCGTTGTTTTCCATCAAGGACTTAAGCATATCCATATCCTTCAACTGTACCGCTCTAATGGCAAGTTTTCCGTGTGCATTTTTTGAAATAAATTCCACTTTGTCTCTGTAAAGAAAGACACAGTAGTTCTCTGAATAACCTATGTCAGTTTGTCTGTCAGTTAGACATATCAATGTTCCTCTACTTAGTTGATGAAGTTATTTTTTGATGTAAGGACTATACTTTAGGGATACAGATTAGATGCAGGGTTTGTATTCACCAACCATTCTTAAGGACATTCTTAGTCTTATTCTCAAGAATTTTCTAATTCTGAAAGTAACACAACTTCTGATTGGCTAAACCATTTTGGTTTAGCCAGAAGTAGTGTTACTTTCTAAATACAGAATTAGACAATGGATATTCCTGAGAATGGTTGGTAAACATGAACACTAGATCTCTGAAGCTAAATCAAGAGTGATTCAAATACATGTACTTTGCTTCCTTCTCTGACGTGATTTTTGGCTCATCAACTTTCTATAAATGTTTCAATTTCAACTCTGCAAATCTTGGAGCTTTAAGATAAACTTTGAAAATGCATAATTCAAAAACACTCCAAGCTGTCCATTCTCTTACAGCCAGAATTTTCTATAATGACTGAATTAATTCATTTAAATTTTTCTGTTGGGGTTTACATGATTGAAATGAAGTATCAAAATATTAACATAGAAGCATACCCATATTTTCAAACTGTATTCCAACTCTGACCCATTCCTTTCATCCAACCCTACAAACTCAAGGATTGATGATGGTTCTCAAAAACAAAAAAGTTCTTAAGAAGTATCATATTTGTAGAATCATCATTAGCACCTTGCCAAGCTACAAATATTTCAGACATGATCAAACTGACAGCATTAGCTGATGACAAATTGAATGCGACTCGAACAAAGAGATTTGTCCTCAAAAGGATAGAAAACACTGTGGAAAAAGGAGGAAAAGCTGCCGACTCCTTGTCCCAAAATGTTTTCTAAGCCTTTATTTTCATGATTGTTTGGTAATAGATTAACACACATATTTTCATTTTTCCCACAAAGAATTCTGAATGTATGAGTACAGTACATTTTTTGAACACTTCACAGTTTACCTTGTCTCAAAAAATGGCTCCTTTTCCAGCACTTTAATTTTGGGATTTGGCTGAAGGTTTCTGTCTGGTCCTTTCTTCTTTTCTTCTTTTTTGACCTTTTTCTCCTTTTTGTCTGCTTTTTTATCTAAAAATACAAAATAAATATAAATAACCCATCGAATTACCTTTCAGATAGCATTTTTATGTATCATCTTTCTCAATTCTGAAGAGAACCAAGTACTGACATCCCCCATTTAGAGCCATACTTTTGCCATTTTGCAGAAAATTCGATTTCCTGTTCAAAAAGATTTTGTTGAAAAAGAAGAAATTGCTCAAGACAAGCTATTTCTTTATTTGCAACAATATTCTCATTTGTATTTATGTATCAAACTATAATCTAAGTTCATTACCCATGAAATATACAAAAGATGTTTTAAAAGTTTCTGCTGCAAATTTGTTTAATCTCCAGTCTTAACTGCATTCCTCAGCTTGTAATGAACCCTTCAGAATTTATTTCGTTCCAACACTGCGACAATGAAATCATCATCCAGAAACTATTGTACTATAAATAGTTGTCAACCCTTACAGGGCTGAAACTGAGTTCAGTTGCTTTCATGGACAGTACAGATAAGACTGCAGGGTTTTTCCCTGAACTTTCTCATGGGGGGGGGGGGGGTTGTATGATCCCCCTTTAAATGAATAAAAGCAGGCAAATATCTAAATATCTATAATATAATTCTAAATACCTATCAGAATTCATTGCCTTTTAACACTGTGACACTCAAGATGTCCATAGCACTCTACCATACAACCCTAATGTCCCTGAGGAAAATGGGCTTTTGAAAACACTGTGGCAAGTGGTTAATGTTGGTAACCACAATGTTTTCTAGTTTGGTTTGTATTGGAGTTTAACGCCATTTTAACAGCTTAGGTCATATCATGGCGGTCAGTGACGTACCCACGTGTTTCCAGGCTTTCTCACACCAGTACTAACACAACTTTCTTTCCAAAGCCACAGACTACTTTTCTCACATGCATCACGTTTTCTAGAAAACTTAAAAGCACAGACAAGAAAAAAACAGTATAACAAATTGAAAGACTGCTTATTGTGAGTATTCCTTCCATTTTTTCCAACAATTTTCACCAACTTTTCACTGTAGAAGCACCATAAAGGCAACAGCAAGGTATGATGAAATTAACCAAATGATACTTAATAGCATCCAAAAGTGCTGGATAAATAGCAACAAAAAAGCTTACAAAAGCTAATTTAATTTTTAAAAATTATAATACCTTTACCAGATTTTCCAGACTTGGACTTTGAACTTTTGCCTGTCAAAGAAAAATATTTGTATATCTCATTATGTGTCAAAGGAGACTTCATATACATAACAGATTATGATTATGTACATAATACTCAAGATCAAATGAGCTGTGCCCTGTGAAAAGGGGGCTTAACGCATCTGCAAAAAGTATCGACCCAGGTCAGCTTGCGCAGTCCGCGCAAGCTGACCTGGGTTGAAACTTTTTGCTAATAGTCAATTTCCTGATGGTCAAAGGACCAGTGCCTCTCATGATTCTGTTCATTGTTATACAAAATGGATTTTATGAATCCATGATTATGTGATAACTTGCTTGGTAAATGTAACATGCATCACGCATCACAGAGATGCAATAAACCCCTTATCCCAGATCATAGCTCAAATATATGTGAAAGCTTTCTTGGGCAAGTAGCAGAAACGTTGAATCAGTTTATTTCAGTTGAGCCCCGTAAGGGGCTGTGAGTTGAAAACCTGGCCTGACCAAAACTCTCTACAAAGATAGATGAAACTTCTCTCAAAACTGAGTTTTCAACTTCATGTGGGAAAGCAGCCTGTGGCTTGACAAGTGTTACCCATAAAACTAATAAGAGAGAGTAAAGGAAGGCATGAATAAATGTATTTGCCAGTTTGAAGGGGCTGAATAAATTTTTAAAGTAGAGTTAACCATTAATCAAACTGCTAGCCAAATCATTGATTTATTGACTGGTTGTAAGGTGTTAAATGCCATTTTCAATATCATTCCACTTAAATTGCAGCAGCCAGTGCACCTATCCATGCTTTCTGGAGTTTCTTTTACCAGAACTTCTCACAATATTCTTCCAAAGCCAAAGGCTGCTTTCCCATATAACCATTGTCGATACAATGATAAGCAGTGAGAGAAGAATGAATCCTGTCACATTGACTATCATCAATCATTCCTCTGACAGAAATTGGTCTACCTTGGGATTCGAACCAGTAACCCCCTGCTCTCAGGTCCTGGGACTGTATTCACCAACAATTCTTAATATTTTTCCTCAATAGTCTAACTCTCAAGAATCTCTCAATTTAAAAGTAATTTCTTATTTGCTAATACTATTTTGTTCAGCAACCATGTTACTTTCTTAATCTAGAATAAAACTAAGAATTATGTCATTCAGAACTGTTGGTGAATACAGATCCTGTAGGCCACTAACTGCACCACAGGGGCTTGGCACTAGCAAGATCAGCCCATTAGCTGACAATAACAGGGTTTGATCTGTTGAAATAATGACCTGTATTAACTCTTTACCACAAAACAAAATTTTAGAGTAAGACTATTCCAAATTGAAAGCATTTGCAGAAAACAAATTATATAAGCCCCAAATGATTGGGTTTGTTCTTGAAGGTTAGAAAACATTGTGGGATAAGGAGAAAATGCTGGTTACCAGCATTTTCTCCTTTTCCCACAATGTTTTCTTAAGTCTTATTTCCCAGGGTCATTAAAACTCTAGATTGTGTGGTAAAGGGTTAAAAAAGTCCAGAGCATGAAACTTGCCTGTATTCTGTTCCAAGACCCACATTTAACTAAGGACACAGTCTGAATACCACTTATAATTCTAACCTTAGAGTGCTATTAAAACCTATAGTTAATTTACTCACAATAAGCACTCTGAACTGGATACTACCTTATCCATTATTCTGTGAGATATTCTAAGACAGCACTGAAATTAAACATCTAAACTGTTTTAACCTTTTACCAAACAATCCCGTGTTTTTACAACCCTGTGGGTGAAGGCTTTTGAGGACAATGTGGAAAAAGGAAAAAATGGTGGTAACCAGCATTTTCTCCTTTTCCAACAATGTTTTCTTACTGTTCAAAAATGCATCACATCGTTTAAGCCACATCTAATAGGTTTTTTGTAGACACATTCAATCTGGACCAGTCTTCTTGTCAAAAGTTAACGCTGAAAAAGTCTGTCCCACAGACACTGAAAGTCTTAAGAGTGAGTTTACTGTTTACCTAAAAATGTGGACAGTGTACATAAGGTTTTTCACAGACTTAACCTAGTGACCTAGTTTTTGACCCAACATGACCCATTTTCTAACTTTTCTGAGCTATCTCAAGACATGCAATTTCAAAAACTTTCAAAAGTACTGGACAGAAAATGTGACCTCTCAAGTGTACACAAGGTTTCTCAAAGGTATGACCTGGTGACCTAGTTTTTGACACAGTATAACCCATTTTCAAACTTTCCATATATTATCAAGATAAACATTCTGACCAAGATTCACAAGAATTAAAATGAAAATGTAGTCTCTAGAGTATACAAAGGGTAAAAGTTGACGATGGATGATGCTAACTGGATGCTGGACACAGCATGATCACAAATGCTCAACTTGAATACTTTGTGCTCAGATCAGCTAAAAATGAGTATCAATAGTGTTTTACCTTTCATTGAGACAGTTAAGGCCTTTTTTGATTTTGGCTCTGACTTTGGCTTTTTCGGGGTAGGCTCTTCCTCCTCCTCCAATTCTGGAAGAGAGAAATAAAACAGGGATATAAAAACTGCAATAAAAACAAAATTTAAATATATGACAATTGTTTTCTGTATTAATCTCCTTACTGTTTAACCTACACAGAAATTTTACACTAGTCCAAATTAAAAGCATATGCAGATGACATATCAAATGTAGCTAAAATTATTTTTTTATTTTTCACAGAAAACATTGAGGAAAAGGTGAAAGTACTGTAAATCCTTTGCAGATAAACTCGTTGATTTGTGCCACAATAGTCACTTTGTCTGCAAAACCTTTTAATATGGAAGTCTAAAAAATTTCATTCAGTACCGTAGACAGTTGGTAGAAGGTAAGAAAATGTCTCATTTTTTTATTTGGAACACATAATGGGGAAAATGACCAATGGCCAGTAACAATCAGTGAGAATTTGGTTGATCACATACCTTCATCCTCATCATCTTGTAAAACATCATCAATGGGCTCTCCCCGTTCTTTCTTTAGTGCTTTGTTTAGTATTTCTTCCACTCTCTTTTGTTCATCTTTTGGCAATCTGTCGTTACACAAAATGTTTGATTGAAAATAGAAACAACATACCCTTTACTAAAACAAGAGGACCATGATGGTCCTAAATCGCTCACCTGAAACCAAACTCAGCTGTCATTGTTATGGCCACTTGCCTCTTTGCTGGAATGTTTTAGTTTTGAAAATGATTCATCCATATGACAATAACAACAATCAGAGCAGGTAAGAAAATGATAGAGCCGAAATTATAGGCCCTAGAGTGTAAACAATGGAATTGTCATCAAGATCCCTATTTTGATGCTTTTAGCTTCTCCCCATTTTGATCAGATTTGTCCTTAGGTCATTATCAACATCCAGGGAAATTTTGAGTATGACTGAGCCAGAATTGTGGTTGCTGAGTGTGTTCATGTTCAAAACCTTACAAACATTCTGGGCGATGGATCAAGATCATGCTGGAATTCCGATTGCTATATAATAAACAGTGGAATTTTGGCAACGCACATTCAAGGATACATAAAAGCTAACCATGAGTATGTTATGCTCAGGTGAGCTGATAATGGGTTTTCAGACAGAATCACATGCAAAATGTATGTTGTGGGCCATACAATATGGAACAGGAGGATTCCAAGAATACACTCTTTATATATTTGATCCCACATTTTGACTACAAAGGAATTTTTGTGATTCCAAGGAAGAAATTTGGTAAATGCTATTAGCAAACAAGAGCCGTCAAGTGGTTGTTGAGATTTCGCTTCGGACGGACAGACAGACAGACGAAGTGGCGACTATATGCTCGCCCTTACGGGAGCATAACTATCCACCAGTCCATGCTGAATATGAAAGCTCTAGGGTTAATGTTTGGATGAAAGAAGATTTTAAAAGATCTTTTATTTGAATGTGGAAACTGGAATCCAACAACAAAGCACTTATTTTTTTTTCCTAAGGTCACAATTCGATGTACTTTGGTAGAGTGCTACTGTTGCCAATTAAGTTGTAGGCTTTGTGTTTGGGTTGATTTTTTTTTTTTCAGCAGTTGACATGGAAACCAGAGTTGTTCATGAATTCCAATTTGTCAAAGGGCAATACAGTTGATCTTGCTTAGCTAAGCGACTACGTTTATTAAGCCAACACTTTTATTAAGCGATAGGAATTCTAATGTCTCTGTTGAAATATATAAGACTAGCTGGAATTGAATGCCCCATGGATTAAAGCCTTCACGCTGAGCTAAATCCTATGTTGTTAGTACTTATTACAATCGTCTTGTGAAATCCGAGAATCCACAACATAGGGCCATTTTCAACATTAGGGCCATAATTTGAAGTATTTTGGTAAAGGGCCACTAGATGATGCTACATGCCAAATATGAAAGCTCTAGCCCTTACGGTTTGGGACAAGAAGATTTTTAAAGATTTCCTTCTTTATCTCTATGTGAAATCCGAGACCCCACAACATAGGGCCAATTTTTAACATCAGGGCCATAATTTGAAGTATTTTGGTAGAGGGTCACTAGATGATGCTACATGCCATATATGAAAGCTCTAGCCTTTACAGTTTGGGACAAGAAGATTTTTAAAGATTTCCTTCTTTATCTCTATGTGAAATCCGAGAACCCACAACATAGGGCCAATTTCCACACTAGGGCCATAATTTGAAGTATTTTGGTAGAGGGCCACTAGATGATGCTACATGCCATACATGAAAGCTCTAGCCCTTACAGTTTGGGACAAGAAGATTTTTAAAGTTTTTTCTTTCGGTTGCCATAGCAACAAGAGTTCTTCATGGAATTCAAATCTTTGAAGTATTCTGAAAGTGCATCACCTAAGGATCATTTCTGTGAAGTTTCATTGAAATCTGATTGGCGGTTTCAGAGAAGATTTTTTAGTAATTGTTTACAGACGGACAGACAGACGGACAGACAGACGACGGACATTGACCGATCACAATAGCTCACCCTGAGCACTATGTGCTCAGGTGAGCTAAAAACATTGAAATCTGATTGGCGGTTTCAGAGGAGAAGATTTTTTAGTAATTGTTTACGGACGGACAGACAGACGGACAGACGGACGATGGACATTGACCGATCACAATAGCTCACCCTGAGCACTATGTGCTCAGGTGAGCTAAAAACATGTGTTTCAAGGTCCATATTCTTATTTCCGAAGATTTTCTGCATTTGAAGGTAACACTACTTCTGATTGGCTAAACCATTTGGTTTAGCCAATCAGAAGTTGTGTTACTTTCAAATATGGAAAATTTTGGAGAAAAAGACTTAAGAATGTTCTTAAGAATGGTTGGTGAATATGGGCCCTGCTGCACCCTGGAAAAAAAAAGACTTTTGAAAACACTGTGGGAAAATGAGAAAATGGTGGTAAACAACATTTTTTTAAGATTATGAAAAGCAATATTTATGTATTTTCAAGAACCATTTTATGCAGTCCAATCTTGGACTGCAAAGTTCACCCTTAACTTCCCAAGAGTTAGACCTTGAGTGACAATACACCTTGTCACTTACCTATAGGTATCTTTAATGACTTTCTCCATTTTCACGTTTGTTAGAATACAGTCAGCATCCGTTGAATCCAGGAAGTCAATTTTGTAAATATCAGGGGGCTGACCCAAATCCAACCACTGAATCTTGAACTTTCGAGTATGAGTAAACACATTCTGTGCTGTCTTACATAGGTAAAAAATACCTGAAACATAACAAATTGATGATGTTCCAACTCACTAGGATTCCCCAATTGTAGAGAGTCTTTTGTTTCCATTTGATATGATATCTATTATCTACCATTTCCACTTCTCAAGTGCCCATTAAGTGTGACTTATTGCATGGTTGTAAGCTAGTTTACAACATACAAAGATAGAAAAGTCCTTAGACATGATTCTCCTCATAATATACATGTAAATCAACCAACCTCTGTGAAAAGAAAACAACAATACATGCTGCAAAAGGTATAATTTTTTTTCTTTTTCCAACAATGTTTTCAAAAGCCATGTCATTCAGATAAGCGCAAAACATAGGATTGTTTGGTAAAGGGTTAACACTCTCAGTGATTTAACCCTTTACCAAACAATCCCATGTTTTAACAAACCTAGGAAAAAAAGCTTTTGAAAAAAAAAAATGTTGTTGGAAAAGGAGAAAATGCTGGTATCTTTTTTTATTACGAAATTCCATCATTTCAGCCACACTGTATTTGTTGTCTGAAAATGCCTTTAAACTGGAGAAGTCTCAAATTTGGTCGATCGGTAAAGGTAGAGGTCCACATAAGGGAAATGTGATGGTATTCTAAATCCATTATTTCTCTTTCAAAACCTATGTTGTGGGTACTCATTAGAATCGTCTCGTTGAGATGATTCTAATGAGTACCCATAACATAGGGTTTGGTGCATAATAATTAATATTTCTAATTTTAAAATCGAAATTACTCCCTCTATCTGGAGCTCTGTAAAGGTATTAAGAACTTGACACCACCCACCATTTTCAAATGCCTTCCTTACCTCCATCACCTCTGACAGCCAAAAAGCAACCTCTCTTGTGGAGTAATTCATGCTGTTCTTTCTGTTTTGATGTGGACGGGATCGGAATAATTTCCTCTCCAGCTGGAGACTGAAATTTCTGGACAGGAACCCTCTGTCTTTTCAGAGGTGTCCTTGGCTCAACATCACTTTTTCTCTTCCTCTGAAAAATACAGAAAGAAGGAAAGGGTTAACACTAGCATTACTTCACATGGACTTACAATAACTCCCCTAAAATCAGGACAAAGAAATGTGAATCATAAGTACACTCAGATTACATAAAATTACAAGAGACTTCAAGATAGTGGTAACAGTAAATACATGTATAATACTCTGTTGTAATTGTACTACAATAATGTCATTACATGAACAATACAATAATGTCATTACACGAACAATTTGTTTCCACAGAAAACTGTACAGCAGCAGAGACTATTGCTTGGTGTTTTCAAAAGACATTATCGTTCATGTCAAAAGACAAATGCTTTGAGTCAACCAATAATGATTCATATTGTATAATGGTACAATAATAGTGATCAATAACCCTTTATCACACAATCTGGAGTTTTAACGACCCCAAAAAAGAAGGCTTTTAAAAACATTGAGGGAAAACTGTGTCCACTGTGTTTTCAAAAGGCTTCTTGACCAGAGTCATTAAAATTTCAATGTTTAACAAAGACCTAAATGGGTAGAAAACATTGCAACTAGCATTTTCTCCATTTCCCACAGTGTTTTCAAAGGCTTCTGTAACTTAGTTTTGTTCAAACATGAGACTGTGTGGTATAGTGGTAAGAGAATTTTTGAAGGGCCTTGTCTTAAATTGTGTTTCAGTTCTGTTCAAATATATTTTTCAGTAGAGTCTTTAAAACATTTCATATCAGTACTTACAACATGGTTTTAAGTGAAGAACTTGGTTTTGGATGAAGAACTTGCAAGTTTGAATAAGTTAACTCTCCACCAAATGACAAAAGTTTAAACCAGTCCAAATTGAAGGCATCTGCAGACGACAAAATAAATATGACCTAAGAATTGAAATTTGATTTGGAAAAAGTACAAAACATTGTGGGGAAAGGAGAAAATGCTGGTTACCAGCATTTTCTCCTTTTCCCACAATGTTTTCAAAAGCTTTCTTTGTCGCGGTCGTTAAAAGTCGGGATTGTGCCGTATAGGGTTACCCACCAGCAAACTCATCCTTACTCCTCAGGAAACGGGTTTTGTTTTTCAATTACTTATGTTCACTATGTAGATGTTTACCTACCTTTGAGGCTGATCCATCCTCTGTTTTCTCATTCTTTTCAGCTTGTTTTCTTCCTTTATTCTCATCCATATCTCTCTGAAATTTATTGGGAATAAAAGTTAACTTTACTTCCTTGTCAGTTAAATCTTAGGCCTATGTAAAAATTTTAGACAAATCCACATTGCAATCATTTACAAACAACAACTTACATGTGGCTTGGAAGATGATTTCTTTTTTCCTAAAGGGTTACACAATAAAGTGGGGAAAAGCGAAATTGTGATTCATGCTCTCTTGTCCATGAGAGGGTTCGAAGACTTTTCAGCTGAAAACAAATTCAGTCCATTTTCATATCTACACATGTGATACACAAGGCTGTTTGAAGGTGATCTTAAGATGAATTTTTGCATTTGCATTTCTTACTCATTGATAATTTGAAAAAGTATGCACTGTATTTCCTCTGTCCAGTTCCATATTTTTGAAGCTTGTTAATATAATCATAAATCAACTCCTTACATTTAAGACTTACATGTAAATCATCTTTTCCAACACTGCCCCCTTCCCCAAAATTTTTCTTAAAAAACATATGAGGCATGCCCAGTGAAGAATGCGTCTTTGTAAACTATTGGCTCATGTCAACCTACACAATTCTCACAAGTCAAAACTTTTGGCTATTGGTAAATTTTCTGCCTGTCAAAGGACCATTCTGCCAGGTACTACAATATGATTTCTGGGATGTTTACCTCTTTACCAAACGACAGAATTTAGACAGGTCCAAATTGAAAGCACTTGCAGACAACAAAATAAAGGTAACTCAAAAATTTCCAGCAGGGTAGAAAACGTGGGAAAAGGAGAAAATGCTGATAAGAGCATTTTCTCCTTTTTCCACGTTTTCAAAAGGCTTCTATCTCAGGGTCGTAAAAACCAGGGATTTTTTGGTAAAGGGTTAAGAAAAATGAGTTTATCTTATGCGACAATACAATACTTTTTATTGTAAATGTAGGCCACCAGCCCAAAATACATTACCGAAAATATGCATATAACACGTTATACGTCCCCTTACATATGACAACTTGCTAGGAATAATTATTTATATTTAACTTATTTTTCCAGAGATAGGCTCTTATTTTTCTACTTCTAAATCATTCTTTTGATCACGATAAAAATGATCAAATATCTCTCTGGAAGTGTAATTTTTACCATTTACAAACAGCCAAATTTTGTTTCCAGCCAACCTTCACCCCCCATGCAAAGGGGTGCTCTAGTCTCAATAATGAGACATTTACGGCGCTTCATTTCATATTTGGACATTTATTGTGAACATTACTGTCTCAAGTCCATTGTGAATTTTTTAGTAGCAAAGCTACAGCGCTGTACTGACTTCCTATTTTGTCGGTTTAATCTGTATTGCAGTGAAATACATTTAATTCTTAGTGACACACATGACCAAGGACAGATTATTAAACTTTTAACTCTTTATCACAGAATACCGAGTTTTAATGACCTTAAAGGAAAAAGCTTGAAAACATTTTGGAAAAAGAGAAAGTACAGGGAACTAGCATATTTTCCATTTCCCATAATTTTTTCTACCAAATGAAAGACAAGTTTCATGTTTTGAGTATTATGTCAATTGTTGTCTGCAAATGTTTTCAATATGGACCAGTCTAACATTTTGTCGCAAGCAAATTCAAGTTTGTTTCATGTCAGTTTGAGAGTTCAAATGTGGGTAAGAAATCTGTGCAGAGATTTGAACCATTTTCTTTGCGACTGATCTCACAATAAATCAAAAACTAATACTGCATACAGGGACAGTTGTACTAAGGTGGCAGAATTGATTTACCTCCCTTTCTGCTGTGGGAAACTAATGCAGCCTCTATACATGGTATATGGATATGTCTAGATCAGACTACACATATCATGCAGTCTGACTGTGGATCTACAACATCCATGACTTTGTAATGCGTTATAACAAGAATCTCTTTTTTAACAGTTCACATTCAAAAGTTCGTATTTCACAGAATCCAATGATCTATTTTGCAATGTATCATACAAATTCATTGGTCATAAAACGAGTCAGCCATAAACATATATTGGCCTTGTGTAATTATTTGACTAAGACAACAACTATAAGATGCACAGTTAGCTTTATTTATGAGGCTCAATCAAAAATATTGCCAAAGATCGTTTACGGGTATACATAATACAGCATGCACAGTTACAAGTGGGTGGGGTAACAATAACAATCATGTTTTTCAGCACATTGTAGCTCAACTTTTGGTTCTAGGCCATATACCACAAGTCCTTTAGGCGAGTAGCGTTATACTTACAACCAGAATTAACCAAGTAAGTTCAGCTTGTAATGATTTATCGCTAGACTTCGCATGCAACGTCAGGAAATGTTTAAAATTAATGATAATTTGCCGGTTTAGCGAATTGTCGCCATATTTAATCCGGCTATTCCATTAATCAACTTCCTCCCTTGATTAACATAATCACTACCCATACTAATTAATGTACAAACTATTGTTTTCCCAGTCAAGAAAGGCAAAAGGCGACATTACCAATAATTTGCGAGTAGAACGTATGAAAATTTTCGAGCTTTAATTATTAAACTTGACGTGGATTACTACGGAATAGCATTTATAAAGTGCGATTGACCTAAATATAAGTTGGTTTCCCGCACAGGTCTGTTTTCCGTCAAGAAAAGGCGCGCTTGAAAGCCCCAGCAGTTTTCTTTCACTAACAATGTTAGAATCAAGTAAAATTAGACGGTTGGCGAATGTTTACATTGCCTTAAATCTTTTAAAGAATTTTACAGTGAGTGTAGATCTAGTTCGAAAATTGGCAGGTATGCATGTCACATTTGCACAAACTGCTTTAGATGTAGTCTATATAGATCTAGATCTAGTTGGTCTGCAGACGACTTTTTTTCTTGGGGGGGGGGGGGGACTTACGCAACGATAAAATTTTAAAACCATTTCACAAGTATCCGCAGAGAACTCATCCAGATCTATCGAGCAGTGGCAGTGTTAAACCTCGCACAATGTAGATTCATATATGGCCTGCAATACGCGAAAGCGGACATTCGGACATTTGCGTAAAATGTCGTCCAGGATCAGCCTGCGCAGTCCGCGCAGACTAATCCGAAACGACACTCTCCATTCTTATGTAATTTTCTGTTTTGCCAGGGATCTTATATATGTGTATATACGATCCCTGGTTTTGCGCAAGTCTACTGTAGGACAAAATCGACTGTAGTCGTAAGGTGCCGTCTTGGATCAGCCTGCGCGGACTTCGCAGGCTTATCCGAGTGGCACTTTACGCAAATTTATGTCCGAAAGCCCCTTTTCGTGTGTTGCGGGCCAATTATAGTCTAGGTCTAAAGATCTATTAAAGGCCCAGTATTTAAACATTTTAACCATTTAGCACTTGCTCACGAATAATCAGAGTAATCTGGTAGCCAGATTTTTCTCCTTTTCCCATAATGTTTTCTACACCTCAACTAGCAACTACAACAATTTGAGCCACATTTAATTTGCTATATGCAAAGTCCAAGAACTTGTCGTTTAGTAGCCTACAGAGTTAAAAGTACGAACATTATTGCAAGTGACGTTGACAATCAGTGATTGTACGGTCAAAGTCTTAGTCACTGGGAGAAAAAAGAATTTAAAAACCAGGTAAAAAGTAAATAAAAGAGCGATTTGGCCATCTTTAAATCATACCATTTAAAAGCATGGAAATTATAGTGCAGATGACAATCTATTACTGTAGGCCTACTAACGCTCCAAGAGTTAGTCGCTGGCAGAAAAAATGAATTTTCAAATCATATAAAAAGTAAACAAAAGACAGGGCAACCTGACAGCTTTTAACCTAGTTTTAGAGTAGGCCCTACATATTCTAATGTAGGTCGGCCTAGTTCGGGGTAGGCGACTGCGATGTTTTTGGCCATACCTTTTTGGTATTAACATTCCCGAACTAATATGTAGTCGTTTGCGATTGGTAAAAAATTGTGGAAATGTACGTTTATTCGGCGGAGCCCTGCTGGCTTATTTGCGGACACATTTATAACACCAATATACACGCGTGGCTACAGGTAATCGATAGCCATGGGCGTTCATTCCGCTCACAATATAGCAAATGAATATCAAAGGGGATTATCGTTGTCTTGTACTAATAGCCCACATTGCTCAGGAGGTAGAGCGTAGGACTTGTAAACATCAAGTCTTGGGTCACTTGAGATGTGGATTCGAGCCCCACGGCTGGCTATCTAAAATTACTAATCGTCTTTCAAATGAGACATTAAACCGAGGTCCCGTGTGACGGTGCTATACACCGAGCACGTTATAAAAGCGGGCGTAACTTGGGTTTCGTACTGTATCTTGCACCATAGGGGTCTGAAACTCCATTGGTCTAACAAGGGATAACGAAATTTTCATTATAGGGCACCTCTACTGTAAATAGCACATTGGCGATTCCCTCTTTACCGTATACAGTAAGAGCTTCAAAGGCCTGTGCTCGCACTATCCCCCGTAACCCAAGACTAACAGTCTTCAGGAGGAGTCGCATATATAGGCCCATAACGGGCAACGATAAATAATCGCCAGTTCGATCAATCTTGTACTTACTGATAATCTAGTATTTTTAAGTGTTACTCTTTCATCCATTTTTCTGTATGTGTACATGTGTTCACGAAGAGTGGCGTTATAAATGCAAATGTGCCATGCTCTGTAGAAAGGGTCTTAACTCTTTACCAGACGTCAAAATTTCAGACTCGTCCAAATTGAAAGGACTTGCAGACGACAAAATAAATGTGACTGAAAAATTGAAATTTGTTTTGGGAAGGGTAGAAAACATTGTGGGAAAAGGAGAAAATTCTGGTTACCAGCATTTTCTCCTTTTCCTACAATGTTTTCAAAAGGCTTCTTTCTCAGGGTCGTTAAAACTCGGGCTTGTGTGGTAAAGGGAACTTAACGCCATCTCCGTGATGCATGATTTCAAAAAAAGTCATCACATAGTTATGGATTCACAAAAACCGTTTTGTCTAACAGCCCACTGAATCATGAGGTAGAGCCGTCCTTTGACAAGTAGAAAATTGACCAATAGCAAAAAGTTTCGACACATGTCAGCCTGCGCGGAGTGCGCAGGCTGACCTGTGATGATACTTTTTGCAGATGCATTAAATCCCCTTTTCTCAGAGCAAGGCTCGAATATAAGTGTTGTAGAGCCAGCTAAATTACATAGCGATACGGTTAGATACATGTTCCTCCGTTGTAGCAAATCAACATGCGGTATGGTGATTACTTGGATGGATGGATGGGTGGATGGATTGATTGATTGCTTGGAGTTTATCGCCCTTTTTTTTAACAGCTTATGTCATATCACAGCGGCCAGTGTGCCTACGAATGTCTTTCCTTGCTTTCTCACACCGGTACTGACACAACTTTCTTTCCAAGTCACTGACTCATGTTCTCGTGAACACGCATCAGAGGCGAGAGGCGAAAAAACGCCGGAAAGAAAGTTTGCCTCAACCGGGTATCGAGCTCGTAACCACCAAACCACGAGTCAGATATGCTAACAACTGAGCTCCCGGCCAAGCTACTAGGATGGATGACCAAGCCGTTGCACATTAGTTGCCGTCTTATCATGGGAGCTCATCTCTGAACATTTTAATGCCCCTACGCCATCAAAGTATTAAGCTTTACCGTACCTTCAGTCTGAAGGGTTGCTCCGGTGTTATTTTTGTCCCAATCACAAAAATAACATCGGAGCAACCCATTCAGACTGAAGGTAGTGTTACCCCTGTCCGTGTGTTTGTGCGTGTTCGGTGAACAGAGATGTTCTTGTCCGGCCAGTAACTTCCAGGTGCATGGTTCTATTCTAAAATGATTTGTCACATCTGATCACCATGGATTGACGTTTCAATTGCAGCAACCGTGTCGCAAGTTCAAAGGTCAAGGTCCCAGTGCTTGGTTGAACTTCGTAAATATTTGCCACAATTAAAGTGATGACAATGTTGCGGGGGCATCCCTGTCGGTGACACATTTCTAGTCCCTTAATATCTTAGTGTGGATAGATTGAGCAGTTTGATCTTGGATCTACTCTGTCCGTTTCCATTGTTGTTGTTTTAATTTTCAGGCCAACAAAACTTTGGAATTAAAATGGGTTGGCCTTTTTTGATTGGTTGAGACAGCCTGGTAGCGTTTAAACCCTGTACCACACAACCACGAGTTTTAATGATCCTAGAAAGGAAGGAAGGCCTTTGGGAACATCGTGGGATGTTTTCAATGTTCCATTGTTTTCAAATATTTCATAGACAAAAATAATCAATTTAACCAAAACTTGACATTTCGTTTGTAAATCCTTTCATTTTTTGACAAGTTTTTTTTTTTTCCTTGTTCGGTAAAGAGTTAAAAGGATAACGCACGTTACACTGGGACAGTCGTCGTCGGCTTCTGTACAGTACTGCAAAACCACGGAACATCGGAGGCGTCCCCCGCCGAGTGCCTAGTGAGACCTGCAGAGGGCAAGAGATACAGTCTGCCTTCTTCGGTTTTTCGAGGTACCCTTAAAATTCAAAAACGCTTCTGGACATGAAATCTACAGTTTGGGGAATTTCGGAATGACCAATTGACGACCAAGAGCGTGATACATATCACTTATTGTGAAATGGATATGTATACATGTATTAGAGCGTCTTGAAATGTGCCCTGTTGGCGCGTTGTGTGGCTGGTAGAATCCGGTCCACCGGATTATTTACCGATCTCATTCCGATCTGTAAAAAGAAATAATAAACCGCGGGGGGAGAGAGAGAGAGAGAGAGAGAGAGAGAGAGAGAGAGAGAGAGAATAGTTTTTCATGCGAGATCGGATTAGTGCTGGCCGGGTATTTTGATTTATTTTTGCAGTTGAAACTTTCCTTTTGATGCATTATTTGCCCCAATCCGTAGGATACTTTCAGTAATGTTCAATTAAATTCATTATAAGTGTCAGCCAGCAACCGCGCCACCGACCGACCGAGCGAGCAAGTGAACGAACGAACGAACTAGGCTACATCGCCGACCATAATCGTCTAGCCCGATTTTAAGAATGATTGAATTTGCGTTTATTTATCGTCACCACCGGTTGCCAATATAGGAGACCCCCCCCCCCCCCCGCCCCCCCCCCCCCAGGCTGTTAGTATTGTTACGGGGATAGTGCAAGATACAGGACAAAACCCATCCTATGTTATGCCTGGTTCCTCCTTATGCTCGGTGTATATTACTGTCATACAAGACCTCTGTTTAATGTCTCATCCGAAAGACTATTAGTAGTTTTAGATGGTCAGCCATGGGGCTCGAACCAACACCTTAAGTGACCCAACACTTGATGTTTACAAGTCCTACGCTCTACCACCTGAGCTATGCGGGCTGGTCTCGCGAATTTAAGATAGTGTCCAGAGCATAATGAATCAAACAGTGTAAGTGCTATGGTAAGGAAAATGAATACCTATATAAAGCACTAGCAAAAACTCTCGTTCAGTCATCTTTTTTTTTTTTTAGAAAATAAAGGAAAAGGAATAAAGATAAGAATAAAGAAAAATTAAAAACGATTATAGCATAACACTTTTTAGTTTTTGAGCAACCGTTAACTAAGGTTATATTAATTTTGTATACACGGAATACAATATGTGATTGGTATAATCAGTGGTCTATGGTCTGATTTTGCATATTAAGTAATCAACTAATTAATGCAAGTTATTCGATCTGTTTCTTTGATCTCATTATAGTTGTGTACACTGTCAGGGCTTGCATTTAAACATTGTTTGTATCCAACTATACTTCAGAATTGCGACAGAAGGTAGAAATTATTTGAGCCATGCTCTGTAAAAAAGGGGCTTAATGCATCTGCGAAAAGTATCGACCCAGGTCAGCCTGCGCAGTCCGCGCAGGCAGACCTTGGCCGAAACTTTTCGCTTTTGGTCAATTTTCCGTATGTCTAAGGACCAGTCTACCTTATGATTAAATCGGTTGTTTAAAAAAAAAGTGACTATTATGGATCCTTAATTATCTGATGGCTTGCATGGTGTAATGCATCACGGAGATGCAATAAGCCCCCTTTTAGCAGAGCATGACTCATTTAACTCTTTACTACACCGTAATATTTAGACTTTTCAATATTTAAAGCATACTACAATTTAAATGTAGCCAAAGTGGTGGGAGAGTTGTCTTTGGAGGGGTAGAAGACACTGAGGGAAATGGAGAAAATGGTGGCTACCTGCGGTTTAGAACATCTTTTCCACTGATGTTTTCAAGCCTTCTTGCTCAAGTTCGTAACTGTTAAGGGTTTCTTTAGGTGGAAATGTTTCCCGAAAATCCCGGACTCTATCCGCTCATCCAGAAGACGGTCGTGTTGGAAGTTTCCGGGTGCAAAGCGTTTCTCCCTAGCTTTTAGAGATTAAATGTCCCGTGAAGTATCATAGTGATATGACTGAATTACTGTCGAAAGAGGACATTTAACTCTTCACCACACAATCCCGACTTTCAACGACCCTGAGGGAGGAGCCTTTTGAAAACGCTGTGGTAACCAGCATTTTCTCCTTTTCCCACAACGTTTTCTACCCTCCTGTAAACGATTTTCAATGTTTGAGTCAGGTTTACTTTGTCATCTGCAAATGCCTTGAATTTGGACCAGTCTAAAATTTTGTCGTCTTGTGAAGACTTAATGAGTCAACTATGCTCATGGTATCAACCCATACAGCAGCTTTCATAACTTCAGTTGCCTCTGCAGACAGTCAATATCAATGTTCAGATTTGTGCAGTCTAGTCTTCGATCTTTCCTATCCCCTTTGTTGAGAGGTTCTGAATCATATAAGAACACTGAGTATTTTTGTTACATTGAAAAACTTGTGCGTTTAATCATTCGGCGATAAAGAACGAGGGTTAACCCCTAGGCTGCTAAGCTACTAAGCACGACTCACTGGCCCCTTGCGGGCACTGCAGATCAAGATCAGACTGCACAAAACGTGCAGTCTGATCCTTAATCTACACTGTCTGATATGGACACATTCTCCCCCCCCCCCAAAAAAAAAAGTCTTTGAAACAGCAAAAGTTTTGCTGTTTCATTTCATTTATTTAGCAGTCCTGATAAAGGTTAATATCTCTTGCAAATTCCATTAGCACGAGCCTTACATTCAATGTTGATAGTTTCCGCTTAACTCTTTACCAAATGACAAAATTCTAGACCCGTTCAAAAGTTCAAAGCATTTGCAGACGAAAAAAACAAAAGTGTGGTTCAAATTATAGGATATGTCTCTGAAAGGGTAGAAGACGTGGTAGGAAATGGAGAATATAGCCTACTGATAACCGACTGATATTCTCTTTTACTGATTTTCTCATTTTCCCACTAGATCTATGTTTTAAGAAGATTTCTTTCTCAGTTTCATTGAAACATGGGCTTGTTGGATAAGGGGATAACAGAATAAACCCATTCACACTTTTTATTACCCGCTCAGCACTACTCCGGTTGGGACTGCAGGAAGTGGATCAGGATCAGACGACACAGAACGTGAAATATGACTTGAAGGTTTCACTGTCACATATATTGTGAGATTTCCCTGAGATGTCCCTGAGTGAATCCGTCCATTGATTTATCTTAAAATGCACACCTTTCTGCGTAGAAGGCTTAACTGGGCAATGGTCTTGAATGGCGCTCAGTGAACTATTTACTGCTCTTGACGCAATAAAAATTAAAACGCGATCATATTTTACTGATAGACAAATTGACGAACTACATCTAATTCTCTACATAAGAATTGCTACCTCCCTAATATTATATTGTGGCGTATAGGTCTAGTATCAATCTAATTCGTCATTTGAATCGACATGGGTCAAAGTCCACAAATGCGGTCTTTCCCGAAATCTTGGGACTCCGGAAGTATAGAGCACGTGACGCCACGTTGTGTATGACGTCATTCTAAAATTAACATAGCCACCTAGCGGAAATAGAGTTAATCGGAAGAAGGAAGCCATCTTTTCTGGGTACAGGGCAGACACTTGCTGTTTAGTATCTGTTTCGACTTGCACATTGAGACTTACTCCTACACAAGTTACGTTTCTGTGGACATATACAATACACAAACGATAGTAGAATGAATCCAGAATAGTGAGTATCGTAACTGAATATGCAACAGGAAAAATTGTTTTGTTGACAACGTCATCACGACTGTGGACTGAGTCGCAAAAGCACATCCGTGTCAAATGGACCTCAGCTGATAAACGCCCTATTTTTACTCAATCGTTTTTAAGATAATTGACCCTCAGTCAAATTGTATTTTACATCTATATGTACAGAACACTATTTAATGATTAGAACTGTAGAATAAATTGGTAACAAAACGGTTAGAACTAGCACACAACTCGGAATTCTTGATAGGCAAATATCAACCCACAGAGCAGGATGGAAAGTTTCATACATAAGAACACAACGATGTTTTATTCAATATACTAATGCATTCATAATCATATGTATTTAAAAAAGCTATATAAATAAAACAAGTCAAAATAGCTCTAAGAAAAACAGACCATTCCGGTCATTACCTGTCTTGGGTATCCTTTTGGAATCTCTGACAACCAAACAAACATTGCATAACACAACCACTTTGCAGTTTGATACTTTGTGATGTGAGCATTAAATTGTAACACAGAAAATTGACTGAGATCATGTTGTTCTGATGTTGGTTGTCAATTCAAAAGTGACTAGCATACCTGAAATGTATATCCCTTGCCGTCATGGCGAGACCAGTGTGTGTACAACCATTGAGCCGCAAGGATTTCTTGACATGGCTACCATGATTCTTTTAAGCTTGAGAAAAGCTGTCAAGCAGGAAGGATTCTTTGATGGACAAGTTTTGATAGCTTAAGTAGGTATGACAGAAGGTAAGCTATTTGGTTGATGAAGGTTATGAAGACCAGTAGTAGAGGTTTCAAAAATCAAAATGGGCGGGTATTAATCAAAAAATGGGATGGGGGGGTAAAATATGGGTACCAAGCACAATCATTATGCATTCAAAACTTATTCGTATTTTAGCAAGTTTCAGGTTATAATATGTTAACGTCCATGAAATATTGATTTTTTAACCATTTTCATTTTATTTTTCAGCGATTATTTATTCAAACTCTTACTTATTGGTGATTCAGGTGTGGGAAAATCATGTTTACTACTACGGTTTGCAGTAAGTATGTTGTAATAAGTATTAAATGAATCTTGTTAGATTAAACCCTTTTACACTACAGGCCTTTTTAAAACATACCAAAGGCTGATACAAGAGACACACAGAAAAAAAAATTCAAGAAAAATGTAATTAAAGTTTCACAACAACTGTATGCAAAACATTGTAGATAAAGGAACAGTTTATTGTTTTGAGCAATTGCTCAGTTTCCAACAAAATTTTCAAAAGTCCCCTCAGAGGTTAACACCAGTAATGTCCTGTGATCGCAAGGACACCAAACTGTTTCTAACAGACACACAAGTTAACCCTTTACCATGTGATTCAGAATTTTAACGACTTTTAATGAGGAGGTTTTTGAAAACATTGTGGAAAAAAGGAGAAAATACTGGTAACCAGCATTTTCTCTTTCCCACATTTCCTTCCTATCAAAGACAGAAAACATTTTATAGCAGTATTTAATTATGCAAATTCTTTGAATTTGGTCAAGTAGATTGTTGTGTCGTTTAGTGAAGGGTTAAGCATTTCACAGAATGAGGTATCCAGAACTTCGGTAATTAATGACTTCAGAAACCTGTCCTAAAAATAAATGAGGAACCCCTTCTTTCTTATGGGTTGTAAAGCCCCCAGATCCATTAGTAAAGTTTTAAACAGAAGATCTGTTTGTGGTTACCCTGTGTGATCTGATGGCTATAGTATTACCCCTTAAAACACCAAATAAAGTGAACAAACATTAACAGTCTAGTAACATTATTCAAAAAGTTGCAGTTTCATCGTTTCTTTGGTCTGTATTGCTGCTGCAAACTGGAAAGTGTAGATCAGAGATGAGACTGCACGTTTTATGCAGATCTACACTGGCCGCAAAGCCATGTATAGTTTTGAAAGGCCCTTCAAGGTTTAAGAATTGTAATTCTAGTGTAGTCATGGACAGCTGAAGTTACTTTTGTCATGGCTTTTGTTTTGTAGCTTTTGTACTGTAAGGTCAACAAACATATTTCTGGAAATCATATTGTTTCGAGAGACCACTCCTTCATGCATGGCTTCGTCCCAATTTAAATACTATACCTGACAGCTGCATTAGGGAGATATCTCTTTAGCTCAGTGGTTATGGTAATGGTCTTTTAAACCTCGAAAAACGAGGATCTTGTCCGCCGTGGGTTCGAATCCCGCCAGATGCGGTTTGTATTTCAGCTATGCATTTGTTCATTTTGTTTCTTTGTTACAGACTTTGTTCGTAAGAATATGGAACCCTTTAAAACCTCTATAGAGTATCAAATGCAACTAAAATCCAGTTGTCAAGACAGTGTGGGAGACAGTACTAGTGCGAGAATGGAGCACTGTCCTCTCATACTGAAGGTTTGAGGTTTGAATCCAGTTATGAG
This sequence comes from Hippopus hippopus, assembly GCA_946811185.2. Classification (NCBI taxonomy): domain Eukaryota; kingdom Metazoa; phylum Mollusca; class Bivalvia; order Cardiida; family Cardiidae; genus Hippopus; species Hippopus hippopus. Next base: position 21,988,986 of record OX328097.1, read on the forward strand.
CAGAGTCTGCCTTTTGAACTACCCACATCTTGGTGCTGCTACTAGTTAAGTTTTTCAGGATGCAGTCATCAAGAGTGATTAATATAAGTTGTATTAGAGTGATTACTATGAAGTGTATTTCCATTTCATTTATGGTTTAGGGTCCTCTGTGCTTAGGTAGTTAAAGCATGATTGGGCAATCTGATCCTGTTCCCCATTAGCAAAACAGGTCATATGTGATTTTCTTGGACAAGCCTTGGCACTGCAAAACCCAGCCTAGCAGCAGTGAAACTCAGGGTCTATATTCACCAGTCATTCTGAATTAAATTCTTATTCTAATTCGTAATTAAGAATGTAGCATAAGTTTTTATTTGCTAAACCATTTTCTTTCAGAAATTGTGTTACTTGGAAATTTAGAAAATTCTTGAGAATTTGACGAAGAATGTTATAGCTACTGATGGTGAACTAGTGAAAATGGTGAATACAGGCTCTGGGTTTCTTGACAACATTTTTAGTTCAAATGTTACAAAAGTATAGACTAGATCTACAAGATAGGTTTTGGAATATCATTAATATTCTGTCTGTTTTCATTTTCCAGGATGACACATACACAGAAAGCTACATCAGCACTATAGGTGTTGATTTCGTAAGTATCTCCCAATTGATTAATACGTCCTGAACCCTTTACCACACAATCACAAGTTTTAATGACCCTAAGGAACCTTTTGAAAACATTGTGGGAAAAGGAGAAAATGCCGTTATCCAGCATTTTCTCATATCCCATTTTTCCCTTTGCCCTATTAAGTCTTTACCACACAACAAAATTTTAGACAGCTCCAAATTCGAAGCATTACCAAAGGACATAGTAAATGTGGCACAAGTAATGGGATTTGTCTGTAAAAGATAACAAAACGTTTTGGGAAAAGAAGAAAATGCTGGGTACCAGCATTTTCTTCTTTTCCCACAATGTTTTCAAAAGCTTTCTTACTCAGGGTCGTTAAAACTAGGGATTGTGTGGTAAAGGGTTAAAGACAAGTTCCATTATTTGAGTCACATACTAAATGTCCTCTGTAAATACTTTCAGGTTTGACAAGTCTACATTTCTGTTAGGCAGTAAAGAGTTAACTCTTAACCTAATGACAAAACTTAAGACTGTAGCAAATTGTAAGCAATTGCAGACGATAAATTTAATGTGAATCAAAAAGTGAACTTTGCCTTTGTAGGGTAGAAAACTTTGTAGGTAAAGGAGAAAGTACTGTTTCCCATCATTTTCTTTTTGCTCCGCATTGTTTTCAAAAACCTTGCTCAAGGTTGATAAAACTTAAAATAGTATGGCAAAGGATGAAACAAACTTGCAGCATATGATAATGAAAACATCCTAGGAATTAAGTTTTAACTAATGAAAACTACAACTACAACTAATGAATGGGTTCAAAATATGGAAAGACAAAGAAGAAACTGCACATAGCAAAATGTTATGTTCTGTGTCATGAGAGAACCAACCCATTAACTCTTTACCACACAATCCGGTGGTGTAACTTCCTCGAGGAAAATGACTTCTGAAAACAGTTTGGAAAAGGAGAAATTGCTGATAACCAGCATTTTCTTCTTTGTTTTTTTAAGGGCGAATTTGGCCATTTTATCCACATTCAGTTTGTTGTCTTCTAATGCTTTGGATTTGGACAAAGTCTAAAACTTCGTCATGTGGCAAAGGATTAAGCTTTGAAATCATGGTATTCACTTTCTGCCATTTTACATATTTTGTAGTCTAGTAGGGTTCACTGTTGACTGAGTTTGGCAAAATAAGCTGTCAGAGGACAATTTGACAGCGAAATAAAAGACTATATCAATTTCTGAATAAAAAAGGAAGCAGTTGGCCTCTTTTGTTTCCTGTTGTTAGATTTCTGTGGTTTATACCATTCATAACTTTTTTTTGTCAAAGGTATATGTTTCATTTGTAGACACTCATCATTCACGTTTCTTTTTCAGAAAATAAGAACAATAGAACTAGATGGAAAAACTATAAAATTACAAATAGTAAGTCTACTTTTTTTTTTACATGTATATGAACTTTGTGCAGAAATCTTCTCAACGTTTTGCCAAACAATCCTGAATTGAATGACTGAGGAACAGAATACTTTTGAAATCATTGGGGGGGAAAATGAGAAAATGCTGGTAACCAGCATTTTCTCAATTTTTTCCACAATGCACAATGTTTTCTTTCCTTCCAAAGACAAATATGATAAACAATATGGTCGAGTTAATTTTAAATTGTTGTCTGCAATTGCTTTGAATTTAGACAGATCTAGAATTTCGTCGTTTGGTCAAGAGTTGAATGGATTAAAGGAACTGAAAGGTGGTTAATTCTTTCGTAAAAAAATAGTTTCAATCCGTCATATAGTTATGTGACACTGTCGGGTGCCTAGATGAGTTTGTTTTTGCTTTAACGGTGAGGCCTATATAGATGGTCATCCTTATCTCAGATTGATTGATTGAATGGTGTTTTATGTCACTTTCAATATTATTTTAACCATATCACAGAGACAGCTCACATAGTCATGTATTTCCTGGGTTTCACCAGTACTGGGCTAGGGTTCTGAAGAGTCTTGCCCACAAGGTTGGGCTGTCGAAACCAGGGGCAGTTTTGACCGGCGGTTTTAAACGGTTAAAACTGCCCTGGTCAATACTCCAGAAGTGGTCAATACTGGTCAATAGAGGTCGATTGAATATTTGTAGTGGTCATTTGGAAATTTTGATGGTCAGATGAGTTTTAAGAGGACAGTTATGCTATTTAGTGGATAATTTAATGTGGGGATTTTTTTTGGTTCTCAATTTGGTTGAATTCATCAATATGTAAGTGTTGACTTGAGTGAAAAAAAAAACTGTTTTATCCCTGCCAAGGGTACTCATCAGCTGGCTTGTGCCAGTTTTCCATAACTCTGTAGAAGTTCCAAATAAGCTCTTTGGGTTTCATTTTTGACACCTTAAGTAATTGCTTGATGATAAGATATTATCTTGATTGCATATAAGTCAATATTTCACAGTTCACACTTGTATGTCACATGTTTGCTTATGGGTGACACTTTTTTCAGCAATTTTACATGAAAACTATATATTAGCTGCTTTTTGATGTTACCTTTGAACCTTTATGATTAAAGACATATGTTAAATAATATGTTTTTTTTTTTACCCTAAGTGTGTCTGTGGGAGAGAAAGAGAGACGTGTAGAACTGTAAACAATTATCTTAACCTATAAGGAATGATGATAGACAAAAATTGTTAAGTTGAAAAGAACCCACCTGTATGTAAATTCAAATAGGAAAGTCAGCCCAGTCAACCTCTTCTGTTGACCAGCAATAATGTCTTTTAAATTATGATGAAATAAAAAAGGATCTTACTGATAAAAACTATGATACTGATGATAATCTTTAATGTACCTTCATGTACATGGTGTAGGAGGAGAACTTTTATGACTAATTTAGAAACAGGATGGGTATGTAAGCCAGTGATTTAATCGACCCAATCAGCCACTTCAATCGACCACTTTTGACCAGTATTGACCGGTTAAAACCATCGCCTGGTCAATACTCATATTGACTGGCTTTTTGCCAACCTTGCTTGCCCAAAGACACTCCCAGGAAAAACCTGGTGGATCAAGTGAGGGTTAAAGCCAGGGGCCGGGGCCTCCTCATCTCAAGTCCTACACTTTACCACTGAGCCAAGCATGACCCCAAGATGAGTTGGATGGGATGAAAGAACACTTTATGACCAAAGAAATAGTTTAAAAATTACTATGAGAAACAAATTTAAGTGAGCATTTTCAGTTAGTTTAAAAAAAGAAAAGAAAAAAAAAACGTGATACTGTTTTTGTGGTATTTGTCGAAGACAATACCACTGTGAGTTCAATATTGAATTTTGAAGACCATGTTTCGTATTTTGTACAAAGCCGAAGGAAATAAACCCAACTATACTCAATTTTTCTCAGGCAAATGAGTTTTTCGGTAGCACTCAGATATGTAATTGGAAATGGCATGTTAAAATACAATGGGTGAGGCCATCGATCATGGAAATACTTATTTTCGATTGAAAATAGCTTCACTCGCTCATAGCCTTCTATTGGCACAATAATACATAATTTGTCTACCAATCGCTTGGTTCAGAGCTTTTTCGTTCCAAAACCAGTTCGTCCCATGGCTTGTTCATCCCATGAATGCATGCTACTCCATTTGATTGGGCATGAATATTTATAGATCGAAATAATTGATTGTAATGTTTGGAATTAAATGTTAACGGCCAGAGATATTTCAAAATTATAATTTTCAGGTACAAACTTAATTTTATTCGATATATTCACATGGTTTCTCTTTCTATCCATCATACATCCTACTGTCAAGGGACGTTAGTCCTGACTCCTCCTAATGATCAAAGGAGGACCACCAATGCACAAATAATCCTAACTTTGTCATGAGGACTCTCCCTTCAACCAAAATTAAAAGGTATTCATTTGCTTCTTAGGTTGACTTTCAAACAAATATTTGAATACTATTTCTCTTTTTCTTTGAAATTATTAATTCCACACAATGGTTTCCTTGACAAATACCACTTCAGCGTTCTCAACGCTTTGATTATAACTAGGATATTACACAAAATACTAGACAATGTAGGTCCAAGATCAGTCTTGTTCATTGCAGTCTGATCTTGACCAGCACTTTTCTCTAAAGCTTGGAGAAATTGCTTTTCGAAGTTGGAATTAGAATTCTAAATTTAGGCTGCTTAGTTGCAATAAAAATAATGTAAGTCCTCCCAATACTGACACAGTTAAACAACCATGGCTTTCCAACATGTAATTTCCTTAATTAACCTTGCAGCATAACCTATAATTTCTTTTCCAATTGGTATTTTCATGCAAATGACATAAGTAAAAGTAAACAGCCTTTTCTATGTCTTGTCATTTTCAAACATTGTGTTCTGATAAAACTGTGCTGAAGCTCAAATGATTTGTATATGAAAGGGTGGGAAATCTCAATACATCATTTCACAAGGTTTTCAAATGTGATTTGCTATGAGATGGACAAAGTTATGTATACGAGAGAACGAGTTTATCCATTCTCGAATTGACCATCATTTTACCATGCAAAAAACAATGCTGTTGCAAAATTACAGTCAAATGCCCATTGCTCGTACATCTATTCCTCCAAGTTCTCCATATGTTGAAGAAAATTTAAAGTCCAGATGGAACTGCCCTATTTTCCATTATAAAGCACTATCCGCACGTCGAAATACACTACTCAAAGTTTCTCTATACTACAAACCTATTTTCAGGTCTGAATTTTATTGGTCCCATTAAATTATCACATTTTACTTCAAACAGAGTATAAATTATTCTTATATTCCTATCATTGACTTTAATTGTAAACTTGTGTGTTATACATAGTAAAAATGCTGGATACATTGGCGTTGCTTTTTGCACATTTTCGTCACTGACTATCGTCAACCTGGGTGGTAAGATGCCTCTAAACTTCAGTTGCAGACAATTTTTGATACATAATTTTTAGTTTGTTTTATTGGCAATGTCTGCACTGGGATTTGTGTTCCATACACTGAGTGATTTTGGCTGTGGCAATAAATAGGCTGGGCATTTGGTAGTCGGCCATAATAATTGACTATGACTACCGAAAATACAAGTACTGCTACCAAGCACTTGTTTGTTGAAGGACCCGGTAAGCAATCAAGGTATCGATATTTGACTGTAATTGGAAAAGCCGAAAACCCTGGTAATCTTAATTGTTTACTTTTCTTCAAAAGTTTTTAGCCTTTCCAAGACAAAACCAATCATATCGAGCCATGTTTGATTTGTCAGCTGAAAATACTTTAACTCTTTACCAAAATTTTTGACCTAATCAAGTTCAATGTATTTGCAGAGGATAAATTAACTGTAGTTCAAATGGCGATTTCTGTTTTTCATAAGGTATAAACATTGTGGAAAAAAAGGAGAAAATGCTGGTTACCAGCATTTTCTCCTTTTCCCACAATGTTTTCAAAAGCCTTCAGGTTTGTTAAAACCCAGGATTGTGTGGTAAAAGAGTTAAATATGATCAAGTCTGAAACCTTGTTGTCTAGTAAAGAGTTATATAAGATTAAAAACATTACTTTTCAGTGGGACACGGCTGGACAAGAAAGATTCAGAACAATCACATCCAGTTATTATCGGGGTGCTCATGGTATTATTGTTGTGTATGACGTCACAGATCAGGTAAATGACACTTATAACCTACTCATCAGGCAAAGGTAGAAAATATCTCTCAAATGCAATAGAAAAAAATTCTCGTAAGGAAATTAACTATGCAGGAAATCCCCCATTATACAGATACAAGTGTGAGGAAGGAAAAAAAAAAGTCCTTTTATCAATATGTTATTGATACCCAAAGTCCCATGGAATTAAAAGAATAAATACTTACTTACAAACTTTGTAAATTGTTGTTGAAATAAACTAATCCCCCAAAACATGGGTTAACCTACCCCTTCAAGAAAATCTACAAATGTGTGTTGATCATACATTGTAGCTGATGGACATGTGCGGTTTCACAATATATTAGCTTTTTTCATACATGTATGGTTTTACAATATATTGGATATTAGTTATAGACCGAATCGCATGTAATGTAGCATCAGGTCCATTGGGACATATGAGAAATCAGACCTGCTGCTAGGCTAATTTGTAAAGCAACTTCTATAATTTAGTGAAATTCTTAACTGTCATGAGTTAGTACATATGAACCATTAGCAAAGAATAGTTCCATTTGTTTTGCAAAATGAAAGCAAATATTTTGTTGTACCGTATAAGTTTCCACATTGGAATCAGCAAATTGGACTTGTAAATTGATTGAAGTTTTAACTCTTTCACTACTAAATAAATAAGTCACACTTTTTCAAAGGCTGCTAATACACCTTCGTTGCAAGATGGAGAACCACTTTGTTCACAACTGAGGTAGTGGACATGTTCTGTGCAGTCTGATCTTAATCTACACAGTCCAGAAAAACTTTTTGTGTTATCTACAGTAAGGAAAGAGTTAAAAGAGATGACATTTCATCCTGATCACTTATCATTTAAGGACAGGGTTGGATTATTGCTTGTTTGAATAGTCATGAATTCAGTTTATCTCTTCACGTATCACCACTGTTACCCTGTACTAGACTTCAGACATGTAAAAATCTTCCTAGCATCATTCTTGAACATTTTCATATTAAAAATGACCCGAGCGTCAAAGAGATCACTATTCATTGTCTATATGTAAGGAAAATCAAATCCTAGCCAGGATAGTCAAACCATCTGTACTTTTGGACATAAGTGTTATTCTAGTGACTGGTAGACTTTCTGTGAATGAAAAAGACTTATCTTGGAATTTCATGGCTGTTCTTATTAAATACCTCTCAAAACATGGGATAGTGTAAGTGAAGCTCATTTAAGGTTTGCTAGATGCTTTGAAGTTAGGTAGATGCTTCAGTTTTACAAACTCTGAAATTTGATCAGAAATCCCGAGCCATCATTGCCTTCTTGCCATTTTGCATCATGGCAATGTTTTGAAAGTAGCAAGTTCTATTTATATCTGTACTTGAAATTTTTCTGAATGGTATTTATACAATATTGTTTTACCTTCAACTCAGAAGAGGCAGGACTTTGCTTATCTATAAATGAGATTAATCAGAAAAATTAATTGTAGTTTATTGTGTTTCTTATAGGAGTCATTTAACAATGTGAAACAATGGTTACAAGAGATAGACAGATATGCCAGTGAAAATGTGAACAGATTATTAGTGGGTAATAAATGTGATTTGACGACAAAGAAAGTTGTTGATTATACCACAGCCAAGGTATGTGTAGTTTTGCATGGTTTATTTCCATTTTTAGCCCTCCAAAGCATGCAATGATCAAGTTGACCTGTTGTGATTGCTTCTCATCAGTTGTCTGCCCTTCAACAATTTAAAAACTATTCATGTCAGAAACTATTTTAGCCATGCTCTGGTAAAAGGGGTTTTTAATGCATCTCCATGATGCATTTTGCCATATAAGTGTGCGGACTGTGCAGGCTGACATTGGTCAATACTTTTTGCAGATGCATTATGCGCTCTTTTCACCTGGCATGGCTCATTTGCATGTTTTAAGGTTTGATGAATCTTGTAAGCTCTCACATTAAACGCCCTGTGTGTGCCAAGAAATGGATATCCTTCAAAAAAAAAAACATGCTAGATGTGGTAGATTACAGGTAGGCAACTGGCTGTTCATCCAAGGCTTGTGAGTTTAAGACTTAGCACTAAAAAGCTTATCTGTGATGACTGATGATTATCATTGTGACATGATAAATTGCTTTTTCACTACCAAGTATTTATGTGGGAAAGCACCCAGTGGCTTTTAAACAGTGTTGTTCAGAATAACGGTAAATGAAGTTTCAGGGTTGCATGGGTAAGTGCACTGGTCCCTCTAATATGGCTTAATCAGTTGCGCCAAAAATTCTGACATTAAGAATTAGGAACAAAGCTGTTGAAGATTTTTTAAAGCTTATTTTGTTTTTCCCTGGTTCATTTATTTGTAACTGTTTCATGTTTACTACTTCATTTACTTTGGACTGTTTTGAATGTTCAGGTTTGGAAGGTTCTTCAGAATGAGTGTATGTGGCTGAGGGGATGAAAGATCTGGGAACTGATTCATCATTTTAACCATTTTAAATGCTATTCTAGCCTTACATTCCAAGAACAGCATCCTGTTGGCTGAGTCAGAGTATCAAAACCAATCAGACAGCAGCTGCTAGTCTGAAAACTTAGTGCAATATATATAATGGGAAAAAAAAAGAGACAATGCTATACAGTCTGTTATCACCAACCCTTCTATTTAACATCCATAGTCTTAACTCTTTTAAGAATTTTCAAAATCATGAATTGATGCAATTTCTGATCAGGAAAATGAAATGGTTTAGCCATCTGGTCTAGCCATTCAGAAATTGTGTCACTTCCTAAAATCTGATTAAGAATGTAGTTAAAGATGGCCCAGGTTAGACATTAGATTATTTTACATCAAATGACACAACATATCCTAACAGTATGAAGCTAGTAATTCTTTGACAATTTTTTGCCTAGATTTATTCCATTTTTCTTACTTGATCTTTCAGGAGTATGCAGATCAGCTGGGATTCCCGTTCTTAGAAACAAGTGCAAAGAACGCAACCAATGTCGAGCAGGCTTTTATGACTATGGCTGCAGAAATCAAGAATAGAATGGGACCAGTAACACAAGCATCGGATAACAAACCAAATGTTAAAATAAACGCTAGCACACCAGTGAAACAGAGTAGTTCAGGATGTTGTTAAAACTTGTGCAGCATAGATGATGTTGCCATTATCTTTTTAAATATTTTTTTTTTCTGATTTTGTAAAGTGTACAGCACTCATTTTATATATCTTGAGTGGGTTGTACAGTACATACAGACATAGACAGACCCTTTTATTTGTGACAGTTTGACGGAAGTCATCATACCGAGGTGTGAGAAAGTCTGAACTGTGTTCCAAGGTAACTCATCAGGGGGCTGGATTCACCAACCATTCCAAATTGCATGACTAGCTTTTTGATCAGTAAAAACATCAGATAACTGGCTTGAAATGGAAATAAGAAAAATGGTTTGGAAAGGTGGTAAATACTGCCCCAGCTTGCACTATATTAAATCTTTACTACACAATTAAGAGTTTAAACGACCTTGTCAAAGTCGGCTTTTTGAAAACACTGTGGAAAAGAAGAAAATGCTGGTCACCAGCATTTTCTCCATTTCCCACGATTTTTTCTATTCTTTATAGACAACTTCATCAGTTAAGTTGTTTTTTGCAATCGCTTTAAATATGGATGAGTCTAAAATTTTTTGGTCTGGTAAAGAGTTTATTAATCGTCACTTGAGTTATGCGCCTTACTCTTCAATATAAATAGTTTTGCTTTAAGTATATAAAGGTAGTGTGAAACAAGGTACAAGTAATTTTTTTTTTTCACATACACATTCTAGGTAAAATTGCAATTGATGACTTTATTATGGAGAAATTCTGAATAATCAAAGAATAGGGAACCAGAGGGAAATCTTATGCTATATGAGTAAACTAATCACTTTAAAAAAATCCTCTTATTTAGAAAGACAGTCCTTGTAATCAGTACTTTTGATGAGGCTAGTCTTTGGCTTACAAAAAAAAAATATTGCATAATTTTTCTTTGGCAAACATACAGACATAAATTATTTCTAATTCAATCCTTGTGGCATCCACATATCGTAAAACTTAAGAGAAAAATCCAAAGCTCTTACTCGAAACAGTTTGGTGAGTCTAAATGTTTAAAGCAGGATGAATGAAAAAAGGTGTATTTGTCTTAACTTGCTTCAGTAATAAGATTTCACCAGATACATTTATCAGGATTGTCACATACTTGAGAATTTATGAAGGTACGATAAGATTTTGACTGAAATGTGTGGAAGGTAAATATTGGCCTTTTCCTGTATCAAAGTGAAACTTTTGTGTTGACATTTTCCAGTGAAAACTTGATGAAAATTAATAAACTTATAATTATGTTTGAATTAGATAGCTTTTATGTGTCAAACATGTCAAGTTTCTGTCCATCAGAATTCTAACAATAAATTTTTGTCTTAATATGTGAGATGTATGTGATCTTACTCATTCAAATATGGTAATTTATCATGTGATATTGTATGATAACTGAGCTACATATTTTTTTTTTCTGTGTGTTGGAATGATTGGGAATAAATGTGAAGTGAAACAATCGTTTTGGTACTTCTGTGTGTTTGTTTCCTTTGATATTTTGTTCTGTGGAAAGAGATGATCTCTGTTAGACAAAAATCATTGTAATAGTATGGAAAGGTAACTTGGAGTTATCCTGGACTGTATTGGAAAGCTATCTGACTTAGTGATTCATGATTGGAGAAATCAGGAATGCAACCCATATCGGAGCATTAGTAACCTGATATAACTTGTTACTTTTGTGTCAAGCTGAGCCTTTTTTGTAACTCGTTACCATATGATGGAGTTTTGGACAGGTCCAAATGGAAAGCATTTGCGACAACAAATTACACGTCTCAAATGTTGTAGTTGTGTTTCGAAGTGGAGAAAAAATAGTGGGAAAAGGAGAAAATGATAGTTAACAGCATTTTCTTCTTTTCCAACCATGTTTTGAATTTAGAAGCCCTGTGCCTCAGGATTGTTCAAAACGGGGTTTATGATATGTCATGAACAGAAAAAAATTGCAGATGTTTGAAGGGATGTGGATCTGGATCCGTAACAACCACGCTGAAAATCGTTCTTAGTCTTATCTTGAAGAATGTTCAAAATTTGAAAGTAACACAATTTCTGATGGCTAAACCAAATGGTTTAGAGAATCAAAAGTTGCGATACTTAAGTCTAGAAAATAGACTTACATGAAATTTAGAAGTATCCTCCACCAACTAAATATCTGCACACAAGAGTACTGATTTTAGACAGTAAGTGCCCTATATTCACTATATAGTGTAAACTCAATTCAGTTTTTAACTCCAAGAGTAACCAGTTGACTGGATAAGACAATATTTCTCAGATGGCTTTTCTTGGAGTTATAGTAAGTAAAGTATTCGGTATACAAATGTTTGATAGTATTTTGACAATCAGTCTAGAAGAGAAAGGGATTCTTTAAATTATTAATGCACAAAATGATGTGCTTCATATGACAAGTTTAACCCTTTACCAGACGACAAAATTTCAGCCATGTTCAGATTGAAAGCATTTGCAGACAACAGATTCATTGTGGCTCAAAAATGGTGCAATTTTTCTTTGATAGGGTAGAAAACATTGTGGGTAAAGGAGAAAATACTTGTTACCAGCATTTTCTCCTTTTCCCACAATGTTTTCCAAAGGCTTCTTTCTCAGTGTCCTTAAAGGTTAAAGCTTATCTTTGATTGGAAACATTGGTTTAAATTGTCATCTTGTCTTTAATAAACTTATAGTATACCAAGTTGAGTTGCAAGTAAATATTTTCTTTATATGACTTAGTTGACAGATTTTATTGTTAAGGAGGTTAGGTAGCACTACCAATAACGTAGGTCAGGGTGGACGGTAGAGTGTATATGTTCAGGTGAGTATGCATAATGCTGCATGTTTACTTCTATAAGCCATTTAGAAAGGAATGAATGTCATTTTAAATGTGAGGAGGTACCTAATTTTTTTTTTATTATTACAAAATTGGTTTATATATTAATGTATTCTGTATGTACTGGATTCAGCCCATTACCATTTACTCAGTTTATAGATTGCAAAATGAAATGAAGAATTTAAGAGTGCTTTTGGATTATCTTTTCAAGCACAATACTTTGAAAGATGTGGCTTTTGCCTTCTATGTCAAATAATTTCCTCTTTTAACATGATTTTCTCTAGGATTTGTCATATCTGATGGTAGTGGGTTCTCATTTAACCCTTTTCCAAACTGTTTTTGTGACCTGAATCACTTTACAGTGTGACAGAATTTTAGACTTGTCCAAATTGAAAGCATTGCATAAGACAATATAAATGTGAGTCAAAAACTGAAAAATCTCTTGGACGTATAGAAAACATTGTGGGAAAAGGAGAAAATGTTGGTTACAAGCATTTTCCCCTCTTCCCACAATGTGTTCAAAGTTCTTCTTCATTAGGGTCATTAAAAGTCAGGATTGTTTGGTAAAGTTTTAAGAAAAAGCTACTAAAGAAACCATTATGGAAAAAAGAAGAAAGTGAGCTTTTGCCATGGTATAACTGGCAAATGTTAAAAATTGTGGAAGAGGGGAAAAGTGAGCTATTGCCATGGTTTTAACTGAAATCTGTTTAAAGTGTTGACTTTTAACACCAGTTATTGAGGCATTGATGCTGGTGACTAGCATTTTCTATTTTCCCACAATGTTTTCTACTCGGTCAAAGACAAACCTTATCATTTGAGGCACATTTCCTTGTCTGAAATATAATATATGAGCTATGCTATGGCAAAAGGGGGCTTAATGCATCTCTGTCATGCATTATATCAAGCAAGCCATTACATAGTTATGGACATCTTAAAATCCATTTAGTCTAACAATGGACTGAGTCTGGAGGTAGAATGGTCCTTGCAGAAAATTTACGAATAGTGAAAACTGTGCAGGCTGACATAGGTCGATACTTTTTGCAGATGTATTACGCCCCCTTTTCAAAGAGTATAACTCATATGTAATATGGCCTGCAACACGCGAAAAGGGGCATTCGGACATGTACGTAAAGTGTCGTTTCGGATCAGCCTGCGCAGTCCGCGCAGGCTAATCCGAAACGACACTTTCCGTTTCTATATAATTTTCTGTTTTGCACAACTCTACTGTAGCACAAAATCTGATGTAGTCGTAAAGTGCCATCTCGGATCAGCCGCGCAGATGTCCGAATGCCCCATTTCGCGTGTTGCAAGCCATATGATATGGACTAGTCTATACTTTTGTTGTCTAGTAAAGAATTAAATGTTGAAAGAATTTGACATTTTTGTATATATTTGATGTTTATCTAGATGATAAAAGGCATTCCTGATCATCAGTTTATTATGATTATCATTTTGTTGATTATTTTTGGTGTGAATTCACTTCTTGTGTATAGAAAATGCAATTATCTGTCAAAAATGTACATCTCTTCAAAGAAACTATCTCTTTCATCAAATGATCTCTCGCTTTTTGTCGATGAAGAACAACTGGTATACTATCAACTCTTAACCACACAATACCGAGTTTCAACGACCTTGAGGTAGATGGCATTTGAAAACATTGTGGGAAAAGGAGAAAATGCTGGTAACCAGAATTTTTCTCCTTTTCCTACAATGTTTTCTACCTTTTCTGATACAAATCTCATCATTTGAATATCATTTTATTTTTTGTCTGTAAATTCTTTCAATTTGGTCTAGTTTAAAATTATTTTGTTGTTTGGTAAAGACTTGAAGCAAAGACTTTACTTTGAGTTGGTAATAGTCCTAAGCTTTCTCATTTTAATGGACAAAATGGCATGGTTTTGCTAAACAGAAATCCTGATTCAGCCTAACCCTGGACTCTTCAAAATTGTTTAGCATCTGATTCAACTGACCAACTGATTCAAAATAGTTACATTGTACAGAAGCCTTTTGAAAGTGTTTGTGACCAATATTTTCTCCTTTTTCCACAACTTTTTGAAAAGGCTTCTTGCTCAGGGTGGTTGAAAACATGGGACTGTTTGGTAAAGGATCGAAATAAGATTCAAACAGACTAATAATGTAATACATAGCCATTGTCAACTAAATATTACAAGGTTGTCTTACTTAGGCAGCCAATTAGTAAATGGTTTTCTGTAATGCTGATATTAAAACTGGTATTGTTTATGGGTAAAAGTCAATTTTTGATTGTATAATAATGTAGGACATTTAGCATAATGAACTTAATGCTATCTTGGTGTATTGATGGTAGACTCCATTTAGTGATACAAAGTTAACTATTAATTCTTTCACTACTGAATAAATGAATGGCATTTTCTTAAAGGCTGAAAATAATTTCCTGTGCAATGTAAAGAGACGGTTCGGTTATAATCTAGAATATAGCAGTGGACAGTGTAGATCAGAGATCAGACTGCACATTCTGTGCAGTCTGATCTTGATCTACACTGTCCACTTAAGTTTATTGCATCGTCAATGGTATGGAAAGAGTTAACCTGCTAAATAAGTGAAATGAAACTTTCAAGCTAAAAGTAAAATCTCAAATGTTACTATTGCCAACCTATTTTTGGAGGAAAAAATATCTCCATAACAGACAGTGTAGATCCAAGGCCAGACTGCACATTCTGTGCAGTCTGATCTTGATCTCCACTGTCCGCATAAAGACCTTGAGTTGTGCTTAGCATCCTAAGGGTTTATCCTAGGGATACCTAATATAATTTTAACCCTCAACCAAACAATCTCGGCTCTTGACAAGGTCTGTGGAAAGAAGGCTTTTAAAAAAATGTGGGAAGGGGAGAAAATGGTGGGAACCAGCGCTTTCTTGTTTTTCCCAAATGTTTTCTACCTTACCAGAGAACTACAGCTTGGTTGTACCAATTTTGAATTTACCACTTGCAATTACTTTAGTTTTGAAAAGTCAACCATTTGATGTTTAGGAAAGGATTAACTGCTTTTTATGACATTGTAGATCAAAATAAGACTGCATCAAAGAGTATACAGGGGCTGTAATATCCAGCCAGTCTAAATTGTATTCTTAATTTATTTAACTGTAGGTTTAGTGTGGCCTGTCACAGATTCTGTTATTTTCAAATGTAGGAGGTTTTTAAAAAAGGTTGGTAAATATGGACCCTGATCTTGGGCAAGACACTTCAGAGCACTAGACGAGTATTGGTGCAACCAGGGAGATACATGTATGTGTGAGCTCTCGCCTGATATGACTGAAATAATGTTGAAATTGGCATAAAACAGCATTCTTTTCACAAAGTTTTAACTGCCAAAAATGTTAATAAGGTCCACTAACACTACGTTAGTCTTTAGTAATAATATTAGATTATCTCTTGAATTATATAGACAACATACTGCATAAATAATGTGAAAATTTTGATATTTTTTTTTGTCTCCTTAATTACTCGAGATAACATGAAAAAAATCCTAATTTTCCTCCTTTTCACCTTGCCATTGTTTATTTTTCCGAGATTAAGCTTTATTAAAGTGCTGGAACCGACATAAGTTGTTTTTGTGGAGAGTGTACATCAAGATCAGACAGCACAGAACATACAGTCTGATCTTATATCTGCACTGTCCACTATTCTGATACATACTACGATTAAACCAACCTAGAAATCACAATAGTTTGGATGCTTAAACAAATTGAAAGGGCCCATTCTATTTATCAGCTCATTGGGGGGTTAAGGTTATGGTTTATCACACATGAAAGAGAAAGTGAAGTATAAGAATTTCTGTGCTAAAGATAGAACCGCACGGATTGGAATGATATCAACTTTGAAAATGGTGCGTTGGATAAAGGAAGCTGTATCAGTTAAATGTTGTATTGTATAGCTTGTTCCCACTGATTTGTATTTTTACCATTATTTATCCAGCCAAGATATAGACCCTTTAACCCTGTATCACACAATCTTGAATTTTTAACAACCCTGACAGAAAACACTTTGAAAACATTGTGGGAAAAGGAGAAAATACTAGTAACCAGCATTTTCTTCTTTTTCACAATTTTTTGCCAACATTTCAAAGAGAAAAATTACCTTTTTGAGAAACAGTGAATTTGACGTTTTCAATTGCATGTAATTTAAACAAGTCTAAAAGTTTGATGTGGGTAGAGAGTTAAAAAAAAAAAAATGCTCCTCCAGAATTTTTATTTACCTTGCCTCAATACCAGATGACAAGGTTTTTACTTGTCCGTACTAGAAGCATTTTCAGACAGCAAAACAGATTTGGCGAAATGATAGGATTTGTATTTGAAGGGATTTGTATTTGAATTGACAGAAAACATCGTTGGAAGATAATGCTGGTTACCAGCATTTTCTCCTTTTTCCCTCAAATGTTTTCAGACGGCTTCTTTTTCCCCCAAGGTTGTTAAAATAGGGATTGTTTAGTAAGTGGTAAATTAATGGATGACAACAGCATAAATTTCATTACACAGTGCATTACTTTCGTTTTTAGATTTTCATTGCTGTAGGGGTTTTGTAGGTTGATAAGGAGTAGTTTAATTACGATTAGTTTTCATTTTGCCACAATGTTTTCTGTATTTTTGTGTACGAATCACCTCATAATGTTTTTTGTCTATACCATAGCTAGCAGATTATTTGAGAAATCATAACTGACGTCCTTGCTTTGTAAAATTGCCTTGGTCACTATTGGAAAGGAGGAAATGTGTGTACATGTAGCCTGCACAAATCACACAGAGGAGAAATATTGATCTCTATCAATGTAAAAAATGAAATTAAAAAAAAAAAGAATTGTACTAAAACCCCGAAAGAATTTTATCTTATAGGCTTGAATAAACATGTGGACGTATAGATCCAAGATCAGACTGCACGTTCTCTTTATTAATCTGATCTTGATCTATGCCGTCTGCAAAAGCCCGCCTTTTCACTTTGGCACTGATAGAATCAAGGAAAGGAAACATTGGAAGCTGGGAGCAGTTGCTTATGACTTCGAAGTGTTGTAAAAATTGCATTTTAGATTATGGATTCAGAAAAGTTTATTTTAGGACTCTCCAAGTATCTTTACTTTTGTCAAATGGCCTGCAACACTCGAAAGGGGGCATTCGGACATTTGCGTAAAGTGTCGTTTCGGATTAGTCTGCGCATTTTTATGTTATTTTCTGTTTTTGGCAAGTCTACTGTTGGACAAAATCTGGTGTAGCTGTAAAGTGCCGTCTCGGATTAGTCTGCGCGGACTGCGCAGGCTGATCCGAGACGGCACTTCACGCAAATGTCCGAAAGCCCCTTTTCGCGTGTTGCAAGCCATATGGTTTCTACTATCTCTATACTGCAACATAAGAACCTAACTGACGTGCTTGTAACATGTTATTGGAATGGAGACTGATACATTGCGGATAACAAATAAAATGTAATATAATTATACATCATTGTGGCATTTTCATTTTGTGGTTGCCGTTCTTTCCAGGCCTCTTTCTGTGAAACTTGGTGAAGGGCATTTGAGGAATAAAAGAAGGTGTATAAAATTTAAAAAAAAAAAAGATGATGTCTAGAAGAAACATTTGATTAAACATTGTGAAAGATGGAGAAATTACTATATAGCATGATTGTATTTTACTTAACCTGAAAGGTAAGCTTTTGTGATCAGCTGTCCTCCAACGTTCATTCGGTACGTTGATCGGAAACTGTCCGACGCACATTGTGTGACCGGCCGTTGTCCGACGTCCATCGTGCGATTGACTGATGTCCTGCGCTATCGTATGATCGGCTGTTGCACGTAGTTCATCGTGCGATAGATGTCTTACATGTACGTTCAGCGTGATTGGCAACTGTCTGACGCTCAACATGTGGTCGTCTGAAGTTCGACATCCGTTATGCGATCAGTATTTGTCCGACGGTCATCATTTAAAGGGCACTTATTTGACTCCAATCATGCGATCGGCTGTTTTCCAACATCCGTTGTATGATCGGCAGTTTTCAGGCGCGCATCATGTGGTCGGAAGTTGTCCGACGCCATATTGTGATCAGCTGTTGTCCGAGTTCAATCTTGTGATCGACAACTGTCCGACGATCATCATGTGATCGGGTGATAGCTATTGTCCATCATACGATCGGCAGTTGTCAAATGCCTATCATGTAAACAGCAGTTGTCCCAAACTTATCATGAAATCGGCTGTTCTCCGACGTTTATTGTAGGATCAGCAAATATACGACGCCTCGGATGTAATCAGCGATTGTCATACATCGTATGAACTCCAGTTCCTAGCCTATGATAAGCTATTGTCAAACGCCCGTCGTAAGATCTGCATTTTTCCGATATCCGTCATGTGATCAGCAGTTGACTGACGATCATCATGTAATAAGCAGTTGTTCGACTCCAATCATGTGATCAATTGTCCGATGTCTACCATGTGATCAGCAGTTATCCGACGTCCGTCATGTGATCCGCAGTTGTTTGACGCCCATCATGTGTAAAGCAGTTGTTCGACGCCCATCAGGTGATCAGTATTTTCGATGCCTAACATGTGATCAGCAGTTGTTCGACGACCATCATGTGACCAGCAGTTTTTCGACACCCATCACGTGATAAGTAGTTTTCGGACGCCTAACATGCGATAAGCAGTTTTTCGACGCCTATCATGTGATCAGCAGACGCTGATGCCAACCATGTGATCAGCAGTTTTTCTACGACTATCATTTGACCAGTAGATTTTCTACGCCTATTATGTGATCAGCAGTTGCGCGATGCCCATCATTTGATCAACAGTTGTCCGACGACCATTATGTGACCAGCACTTTTTCGACACCCGTCATGTGACCAGCTGTTGTCTGACGCCAATCATGCGATCAGCAGTTGTCTCACGCCAATCATGTGACCAGCAGTTGTCTAACGCCCATCATGGAATAGGCAGACGTCTGATGCCTATAAAATGATCAACAGTTGTCCCATGCCCAACATGTGATTTGTAGTTGTCCGACGCCCATCATGTGAATGGCAGTTGTCCGACGCCCATCATGCGAACGGTAGTTGTCCGACGCTCAACATGTGATCGGCAGATGTCCGACGACCATCATGTGAACGGCAGTTATCCGACGACCATCATGTGAACGGCATTGTTGTCCGACGTAGAGTCAAATCCTGATTGCTAAGTTTTATTGACCAATCAGATTTGTTCAATATATTGCCCGTAGTATTAAGATTTCCCTTTCACGTAGGGGGATAAGAAAAAATTTACCCGCCTCCAAAATCTCAGACCATGATATGACTCTTGATAATAACCCTTTACCACAAAATCACTAGTTTTAACGACCAATAGAAGTCATTTGAAATCTTTGTGGGAAATGGAAAAAATGCTGGTAACCACAGAGCATGGCTCAAATATTGGGCCATAGAGGACGAAGTTTGCCAAAAACGGAGTGCTTGTGGCTCGTATGTACGATTCCTGTGTGAAAAGAGAAAAAAATGATACCTTCCTTTTCTTAAATGTTTGTCCGTTTGCGTGATTTGCAGCAGCATGTCGATATTTTGAGGTTGTCTCAAAATAGCCTGTACAATAATGGGTTGAGTAATGGTAAAAGATATCAAACCCGTAGAGAGTAACGTAAAAAGTCCTGCAAAACAACAATTAACTGAGTCATGGTCTGGCAAAAGGAGGTTTGATGCATCTTCGTGATTCGTTATATCAAGCGAGTCATCACATAGTTAAGGATCCATAAGATCTGTTTTGTCTAGCAACCAACTGAATCTTGAGGTAGAACGATCGATTGACATGCAGAAAATTGACCTATAGCAAAAAGTTTCGGCCCAGGTCAGCCTGCGCGAACTGCGCAGGCTGACATGGGTCGATACTTTTTGCAGATGCATTAAACCCCCTTTTCACAGAGCATGGCTTGCTTACAATACTCTTTCAGCACCAAATATATATACTCTACTTCTATCGGCGGCTAAAACTTATTTACTGAACTTCAGAGATATTAGTCTTACTAGCTTGACTGAAGAATCGAAAGGTATAGATCCAAGATCAGACTGCACATTCTGTGGAGTCTGATCTTGATCTATGCCGTCCAAAAAAGCCGTTTTCGCCTATAGATGGGCGCTAAAAGTGTTATGACACGAGGAAGTTTTATTTTTAACCTATCGAGTTGCCTATACGAACATTAACAATATTCATTTATAAACCCGACGGTAATGTTTCTAAAAATAGATATGAATTCATTCGGCCAAGTCACTTCACGCCACGCTGTTTCGTCAAATAATACCGCGGTATAAATACACTTGAAAGGTAAAAATTAATTTAAATCGATTTTTCCCCCGACGACCATACCTGTCAACTATTAAAAAGTAAGAAAATAAATTTGAGAGTCGATAAAAAGAAACTTTTGGAAGTGTCAAGCACAAGGAGTGTAATAGCAAATTGGAGCTGAATTGAGAGACAAGATTTAAAAAAATTGAAAATATGTCGGTTACGCAAGTACAAACACTACAGGAAGTTCGATCCAAGGAATACCTGAACAAGTAAGTTAACCTGTGTATTTGTTTGTTTGTGGGGTGTTAAACACCGTTCAACAAATCTTCAGTTATACCGCGGCGGCTTGTGCATCCATATACCTATTCATGCTTCTCTGGGGTTTCTTTTACCAGTGCTTTGCGCGATATTCTTCCTAAGTCACTGGCTGCTTTTTCCCATAACCATTGTCTAAACAAAATTTACCGGTGAGAGAAAAATGAATTCTGTTGCAATGACTATCATCAACCCCCGGAAAGAATTTTCGGAGCTAGGGATTTCAAACAAACGACCTCGTAGTCTGGTTTCTGGCCCTGTCCGATACCGATTAACCTACCAGGCTTGGCTTTGAGTCTATCATTCAACTTAATGATAGCTATAGCTTCTTACTTTTTTTTATATGGAGACTACATGAGCAGCTCTTTGGAAAAGAATAGGGTTTAATATAATGCATTGTACCAAGCAAGTCATCAAATGATTATGGACCCATAAAATCCTATTTTTTTCTAACAATCGACTGAATAATGAGGTATAATGGTCCCTGGACATGCAAAACGTTTACAAATACTGAAAAGTTTCGACTCGTGTCAGCCTGCGCGGGCTACGCGAGCTGACAATAGTTGATACTTTTGGCCGATGCATTTTTAACAAATGACATGTATAACTCATTATATAAATCTATTGATGGACATTTTAGGCCCTATAGCGGCCAAAAATCAATGCAGCTGTTAACCTGCACTTCAGGATTACGACCCCTAACTCATCGGTAAATATCGTATAACATCGACGTTTTCGTAAAGGATATTCGGCCAATCTCGGCAGCTTCCGTCTTTAAATATGAGAGGTAGGGGCCGTAGACCTTAAATTCAAATAATACCATTCAAAAGAATGGAAAATATTGTGAAGATGATACCATTCAAAAGAGTGGAAAATACTGTGAAGATGACAACCTGTTATTGTGTGGTCGGTCTAACTGTTAGTCGCTAGCATAAAAATGAATTTAAAAATCAGGCAAAAAGTAAACCAAAGATAGAGTGACCGGGCAACTTTTAATCTATATAGTTTTTAAATTAATTTTTCTGCCAGCTATTAATACTTGGACCGACCGTACAATAACGCCTTGTCACTTTCACAAAAATTTCCGATATTTTTAAGTGATATGATTTAAATTTAAAGGCATTTTACACTCGCTTTGTTTACTTCTGGCAATTATTGTTCCTTTTAGCCATTCTCTATCACAGTCCGGGCTTTCTAGGCGAACTTTCTTCGACATTTCCTTTTTTTCTGAACATTTTCATAACAAGCTACAAGTGGACATTGTATGTCACATATAAACTTGATAAAGAGGACCAATAATAAAGATATCAATCGTTATTATTTTGGTGTAAAGTGCATGGACAAAATATTGTGGCAGTTAAAGAAATCGCTACGTTGCTCACATATCCACATGGTGTTTAGAGTTAACTCTTTAACAGTCTATCTCGGGTTTAAACGATCTTTGAGAAAAAGCAAAACATTGTGGGAAAAAGAGAAAATGCTGGGATACAAAATTGTCCCAATTCGTTGTGATGTTGAATATCAACGGGTAAGTGACTTCCATGTCTGTTCATTCATTGACTTATATGTTTTCCTTATCGTTTCAGTGACATGCTGTTCAAGATGTTGATCATCGGTGATGCTGGAGTTGGAAAATCTTGTCTTCTGCTTCGATATGCGGTAAGTCACATGGTTTAGGCCTCATGGGTCTACCTCCCTGGTCAGACAACCATTCGTAAAGTCAATTCCGTCAATTGACCCTTTACGGCACAATCCCTTGTTTTAACGACCCAGTACAGGACGGCTTTTGAAAACATTGTAGGAAAAGGAGATTATGCTGGTAACCAGCATGTTCTCCTTTTCCCACAATGTTTTCTTACCTATCAAAGACAAATCTCGCCAATTGAGACTCATTGAATTTGTCGTCTGTAAATGCTTTGAATTTAGACAAGTCTAAAATGATGTCTTTTGGTGAAGAGTTAGGCCATCGACCGCTTAATCAAACGCGATTGATTGAGCAACCAGTCAGTCAATCAGTAGTTCAATCTTCCAGCCAGTCAATCTTTTTTTTTTACCATTTTTTACCTTTTACAAAAATCTGTAAATTTTAATCTCAAATTTCTGGAAGTGATCCATATGATTAAAATATTGTGGTGGTAGGGGGAAAAAATAAAAAGATATTTTTGCCCTAGGGAGAACAAGTTATGATCCTAAATACTTGCACAGACTGTTGGTACTTGTATTTGTTCTTTCTTTCTTTCTTTCTTTCTTTCCTTCTTTCTTTCTTGATTTCTTTCTTTCTTGATTGCTTTTTTTCTACCACCATATCTCCCGCCCTTTCTTTCTTTTTTTCTTTCTTTCTTTCTTTCTTTCTTGATTTCTGTCTTTCTTGATTGCTTTTTTTCTACCACCATATCTCCCGCCCATTCTTTCACTTTTCATTTCTTTTTTCTTTCCTTCCTTTTTTCCACTTATAACATTTTTTTCTAGTCTCATGATTTTCAACTCATTCCTTCATACTGAACATTAAAATCAAGAGCAAGGCTGAACAGCACTTTTTTTTCAACCTTTTTTTTTTTTAAATTCCAATTAGAGAACTCTTGTCAAATTAAGCTTGAGAATGAGATATGTAAGGCAGAAACACTTTTCCAATTAATTAAGAATTCAAAGAAATATCAATAACGCATAGATCATTCTATTTTTCTAGGATGACGAATTTTCAGAGTGTTACATCAGTACGATAGGCGTGGACTTTGTAAGTACATTGAACCATTGTTACGTCGTTTCTCTTTTGAATACTAGACTACAAAATATTAGACTTGTCTAAAAGGAAAATATTTGCAGACAACAAATCAAATGAATACTGCTCAAACAATGAAATTTGTCCTAGGATGGCTAAAAAAACATTGTGGGAAAAGGAGAAAATGCTGGTTACCAGCATTTTCTCCTTTTTCCACAATGTTTTCAAAAGTCTCTTCCACTAGGGTCATTAACGGGGTTAACTGAAATAATCTGCATGTGTGTGAGTCAGATTTTCAACAATATTTCAGTTACGTCATGGTGGAAGCTCAGCTATTCATGCGTTATCTGGGTCACAGTAAGTTTCCTAGCGCTAGATTGGGGATGTTTATAGTGCCTTACTGCACATCGACACTTCCAAGCAGCCATCGCTGCCAGTGGGGATCGATCACTGAACCTCCTGGTTGCAAGTTCAATGCCTTACCTCGGTGAAAGATAAAAAAGAATTAAGACTTGTCAAAATCGGTAGACTTGTCAAAATAAAAAGCATTTGCAGACGACAAATTAAGCTCGATTGGTCTTTTAAAGGGTAGCCAATAAACACATTGTGGGAAACAGGTAGAAAATGCTATTTTCCAGCATTTTCTCCTTTTCCCACGACGTTTTCTAAGGCATTTTCCTCTGGGTTGTTAAAACATTGGAGTGTGTGGTACAGGGTTATTAATCAAGCAGCTGAGCGTGACTCAGTGTGCTCTTGCGGATGATAAAGATTAAGATCAGAGTGCACAGTTCCTGCAGTCTAATCTTGGATCTGCACTGTCCGATGTGTTGAGATTTTTCACTCTAAAAGAGCTCTGAAATGGCAATTTTTGAGTTTTTGGTATAGGCAGGATACTTTCATTTCATTTATACATATTACAACTTAAAACTTAGCTTATTATCGCCTATATTAAATGAGACATGCTCTGGCAAAAGGGGGCTTAATGCATCTTCGTGATGTATGATAACAAGCGAGTCATCACAGAATTGTGGATCCATAAGATCCAATTTGTTTCATAACCAACTGAATCCGAAGGTAGAAGGATCCTTTGCCATTTAGAAAATTGACCAATGGCAAAAAGTTTCGTCTCATGTCAGCCTGCGCGGATTGCGCGGGCTGACATGAGTCGATACTTTTTGCAGGTGCATTAAGTACCCTTTTCACAGAGGATGACTCATTTAAAACTCGATGGTCACCAGCATTTTTTTCTTTTTCCCACAACGTTTTTAAATTTTTTTCTTTATCAGAGTCGTTAAAACACGGGATTATGTGATAAAGGATATACAATTGACGACTTAAAATTTGCTTATGCATATACATGTATGTGTATATTATACATGTATGTCAGTAGGTGTGAATTTACCTATGATGCCAATAGCATAACTAAAGGCATTTCCGGCTTGTCAAATTATATTCTTTTCTGTTTTCAGAAAATCAGAACAGTTGAAATGGATGGAAAAGTAATAAAGCTGAACATGGTAAATATATATAACTTTGATTAAATCTCGTATCTCCAATAGCTTTTAATATTTTCTGAAATGTTAGATTTTACATGTAGCCTATTATAGACTACTATTGCTGTACATAATACATGCGTGTGGCCAGACGATGCTGGCTTCAGCATCAATTTTTGCAAGAACATGTATGCTTTTTCGATAAAAGAAAAAAGGCGAAATAGAAAAAGAAAATAAAAAGAGCACTCGGCCCACGCATAGGCATTTACTTCATTTTTGCTGGATATCTAGCCGCGTTCCTTTATCATTTATGAATTATAATTCAGGACCGTTTTTATTTTGAAACGGGGTCCTCCGCGGTAAACATGTTGGGTTTGTAATCGGGAAACTCTCTCTCACGCTGTATCTGTCTGTCTGTCTGTCTGTCTCTCTCTCTCTCTCTCTCAGAGACAACGAAATTATGTATTTTATCTACTATGGGCCGATGGCCTTATTGACAGAATAAAGAAATCTGAAATCTCAGTTGATCTCTTTTCTCCCCTTTTCAGTGGGATACTGCAGGACAAGAAAGATTTAAGACGATCACGTCCACTTTCTACCGAGGCGGACATGGAGTTATGATAGTGTTTGATCTAACAGATATGGTAGGTAGTAGTATATGACAGCGATCTGTAGCCCTATCAGTGCCGTTTGCGAAAACAGGGGCTTTTGCAGACGGCATAGATCAAGATCAGACTGCACGAAACGTGCAGTCTGATCTTGGATCTATACCGTCTGCTGGTTTAGTCAAGCTAGTCAGGATAAGAATCTTCCCGAGTTTCAGTGGTTTGTATTTTCTGTCGATTATATATTAGCCATGCTCTGTGAAAAGGGGGCTTAATGCATCTGCGAAAAGTATCGACCTGAGCCGAAACTTTTTGCTATTGGTAAATTTTCTGTATGTCTTGGGACCAGTCTACCTCAGGATTAAGTCGGTTGTTAAAAAAGGTGGCTATTGTGGATCCAGAAGTATGTGATTGGTTGCATGGTACCATGGATATCGGAGATACATTATGCCCCCTTTTCACAGAGCCTGGCTCATATTAGCCATGCTCTGGAAAAAAGGGAGTTTCAATGCATCACAATGATGCATGATACCAAGCAAGTTGTCACCTGATTATGGGTCTATAAAATCAATTTTGTGTTACAACCAACTGTATCATAAAGTAGGCTGGTCCTTTCACATGCAGAAAATTTACCAACACCGAAAAGTTTCCACCAAGGCCAGCTTGCGCGGACTGGGCAGGCTGACCTGGGTCGATACTTTTTACAGATGCATTGAGCCCACTTTTTACAGAGCATGGGTTATATATAAGGCGCTGAAAAGAATAACCTTTTACCACAAGAACACATGATTTTATGACTGAGGTAGAGGATTTTAGATAATATTTAGGGAAAAGGAGAAAATGTGTTGGTAACCAGCATTTTCTCCTTTACCCACAATATCTTATTCCTATACAAAGATAAATCCCATCATTTAGGTCACATTTAATTTGTTATCTGCAATTGCTTTCAGTTTGAACAACACAAAAATTTTGTCTTCTAGTGAAGGTTTAACAAGCAATAACTGGAATGTATATGTTAATTCCAATTAATTTTTGGCGTGGACTTGTCATGAGAAAACAGTGCAGCAGAAGGTCGTTTTACTTCTACAAGCAATACTAGAAACCACAACTTTTGCCGCGCTCTACTATGAGAAATACGATCTGTGTCATGCTTAGCGAAAAATGCATCTGCAAAGAGTACTGACATACTGAACAGGCTGATCTAGGTCGAAACTTTTTGCTATTGGTGCTATTGGTAAATTTCGTGCATGTCTAAGGACAGTTCTACCTCAAGATTCAGCCGATTTTTAGACAATATGGATGTATCTTATCGCTACAAAGTTCTGGGTATAATTCCGCTCGTTCGTTTTCAGGAATCGTTCACTAACATCAGAAAATGGGTGATGGAGATCGACAAATATGGCGGACGTCACGTGGCCAAACTTTTAGTTGGGAATAAATCAGATTTAAAGAATAAAAGAATGATCTCATATGAAACTGCTCTGGTATGTATCAAATGTTATCCCTTTTATCATATTTACTCCGTAAATTTGCCATTCGAGTATCGGTAGCACGGTCGGCGGCACACAGGACTGTTAAAGAACGGGGATCGCTGGCTCGAATCCCCAGCTCGGCCAATTTCTTTCCAAGGACTGATGCTAGTCATTGCAACAAAATTAATTCCTCTCTCAACGCTAATCATTGTTTCGACAATAATTGTCTGGGAAAGCAGCCAGTGGCTTGGGAAGAATATTGTTTGAAGTACTGGTGAAAGAAACTCAATGATAGGTGCGATGGACGCCGCGTTATAACTGAAATTTTGTTGAAAACGGCGTTAAACTCTAAAAAATTCATTAGTTAATTAGCCAACGGCCTGTATACACAATGCACAATATGCAACGCAAACATGTTGTCATAAAGATACATTAAAAAAAAACTTCTTATATTTTCGTGGCATAAAAGATATACATAGAAAGGTTCTGTATCATTTTGCATCTGTCCAAGCCATTAAGACATAACATATTCGACCCATGTCAGCTTGTGCTGTCCGCGTAGGCAGACGTTGGTGGAAACTTTTCACTATTGGGCATTTCTTTGCATGTACAAAGGACTATTTTACCTCATGATTGAATTCGTTGTTTGACAAAGCGGATTTTATTGATACATAGTTATGATGATCACTTGCTTATAGTAACACATCACGGAGATGCATTAAACCGTAGACCGCTAAGCGCGACTCACTGTCCTTTTGCGGTCAGTGTAGATCAAGATCAGACTGCACAGAACGTGCAGTCTGATCTTGGATCTACACTGTCCGATAAGGAGATATTATCCCCCGAAACATGACTTTGAAATAGCAATATTTGGGTTTTGCTTATAGTAACACATCACGGAGATGCATTAAACCGTAGACCGCTAAGCGCGACTCACTGTCCTTTTGCGTTCAGTGTAGATCAAGATCAGACTGCACAGAACGTGCAGTCTGATCTTGGATCTACACTGTCCGATAAGGAGATATTATCCCCCAAAACATGACTTTGAAATAGCAATATTTGGGTTTTTACTATCGAATTAAAGATTTCATGTTAGTTTATATAGCAGTATAATGGTTAAACCGTCCTTGCCAGAGTGCCGCTCTATTTTCTTTTTGTCATTTACATCCCCTCCTGTCCCTCTTTTTAAGTATCAAATTATTGTAAGATGACTGTCAGAAAACTATGTTTTTGTAAAAGTTGCCATACTCTATCTTTAGAAATATCCCTTTTCTCTTCTCGTGTTTTCTAAAGGTATTGGCGGACGAATTAGGCATGTCATACCTAGAAACCAGCGCAAAAACCTCCACGAATGTGGAACAGGCTTTTATGACAATGACGGCGTTTATGAAACAGAAAGTGGACGAGGGAGTTTTTGGAGACCGGATAAAGACTGTACCTATTTCCCAGGGTCACGATGTGCAAGGCAAAACTGGATGGTGCAATTGTTAAAATGTCCACAGTTCCCTCAAACACCCCCCCCTCTCTCTCTCTCGCTCTCTCTCTCTCTTTCTCTCTCTCATTCATAGTAAAAATGTTCACTGTAAACAAGTTTTCCAACATTTATCACACACAGACATTGGCCGAAGATTTAGGGATGTCATACATCGAGACAAGTGCAAAAACATCGACCAACGTGGAACAAGCGTTTCTAACGATGGTTGCACGCATGAAAGAGAAGTTAGATACTGGCGCCTTTGAGAGTCTCCAGACGATACCACTGGCCAGTGGTCATGAAATAAAATACAGCCGCTGTAAATGCGAGTGTTAGAAGTTTTTCAGCACACCACTTCAATTTACGGACAACTTGGAAAACAACTTTGCAAAACATGATTACCAGAAACATCAATAAGTCTGTGACTCTTTAGACTACCGCACATCAAAAAGCTAAAGCCTTATCCAAATTGAAAGTGAATATTGCAGATCGCAAATTATAAAGATCTACATGTGTCTTACATGATGGAAGTCGTCTTTGAAACCGGAGAACACAAAGTGGGGAAGTGCAAAATGCTGATTGCCACCATGGTTTCTTTTTCCGCCATGCTTTCTAAAACCTTCGTCCCTATGGTCGTTAAAACATGGACATGTTTGGTAAGATAGCATGGTAACAGCAGGAGAAATTACATATTATAAGCAGTTTCTCATATTTCCAAATTGGGGGAAAAAAAACAGGCTCGCTGTATGACGAAATAAAATGTAGGCCAATGTATAACTTCTATACCATGCTCTAGTAAAAGGGGTTAAAGGCATCTTGTGATAAACCTACATAATACCAAGCAAGTCATCACATAATTATGGATCCATAAATTCCGTTTTGTCTAACAACGAAATGAATAATGACGTAAACTGGTTCTTCGGCATTCAGAAAACTGATCAATAGCAACAAATTTTTCTTTCGTCCAGAGTCAGCCTGCGCGGACTGTGCAGGCTGACCTGTGTTGACACGTTTTGCAAATACATTAAAGCCCATTTCCACAGAGCATAGCTCACAGATATGTGAGCCCCGCTCCGGCAAAAAGGGGCTTAATGCATCTCCGTGATGAATTATACTAAGCAAGACATCACATAAATATGGACCCAATAAAATCATTTTCTTTAATAACCGCGTTTTAATCACGAGGTAGACTGGTCCTTTGACATGCAGAAGATTTCAAAGATAGCAAAACGTTTCGGCCCAGGTCAGCCTGCGCGAACTGCGCAGGCTGACATGGGTCGATACTTTTTGCAGATGCATTAAGCCCCCCTTTTCATAGAGTATAGTTCAGGTATATTTCTTATGATTTTTATTTGTTTGGGAGATATTCCACGTGTTCATGACAGTCTTTGCATCATATTAAAGACTTGAAACACAGAGATGTTGAACTTTCATCATATCATTTTGATTTAATTATAAATTTCAACTCATTAGGCCTAACCTCCGCCAAACACACTTTTGCTGCGGACATCTTTGAAAAATCTTTTTAAAATATTGAAGTGTAAAAACATTGTGACGAAGGAAAGTGTTTGCTCGTTTTCACGGGGCAGTTTTAACTGTTGCTATTTTTATTCAAAGGTGGTCTGCCGCAAAACAAAAATGTCGTCTGCAAGTGATAGTGTGTTGGTTCTGGTGATTTGCTATGTGTTTATGACAGTCTTTGTATCATATCAAAAACTTGAAACACAACTAAGGCGTTACACTTTTATTACATTTTTAGTTTAATCATTAATGATTAAATGTCTTCCCTATTTCACAGACTTTCAGTTTTGTTAAAGATATACAAGAGTATGAGAATGTATGAGAGTATTATATATGACGCTTTGTTATATACAGCTGAAGTCATGGACCATGTTATGTTATCTTTGCTATAAATATGTCATCTTAATTGATTTATCAGGTATAGAATATGATGCCTTTAAATGATTACATGTAAAACTTTATAATGTGGTATTATCATATCATTATTTGAAGTACATGTATGTCGTACAAAAAGCTATGTCATCTTACGATACTGTACGATAGCTCTTATTACTTTTTGTGTTATGTACGGAGAGATCTTTGATCAAAAGTGCTTAATTCTAACCTTACTTGTGAACTCGCTTTCTCGGCAATGTGACTGTTTGCATATCGCCTCGGAATTCATTCAACGCATGCAACAAGGCTTATACCGGGTATTTCATGTTAGTTTTCAGTTTATCAAATTGACCTGGCAGTGCATATGACAGTTTTTTGTTTTTCCAAGCGACAAAACACGTACATGTATAGTATATGTGTTAATATGTACATGTATATGGATTCCGTTCAGGTGAACTTATAACTGGATGTAACATGCATTTTCCTTTTGAACGTACTCGTATACTGTGAAATGAACATTTCATCACCGTTTTCGATATTTTGGAGTGTTTAGCGCTATCTTTTCCGCGTGATTTGTATGATAATTTCTATATTTCATTCAATTTTCATGTTTTTGCAATATTTTCATTATGTATTGTTATAGCCAAAAGCGAATAGATAAACGAAAAAAAAATGCCATTTATTTGTGTGTTGCACAACTGAAACTGTGATGATTCATATTTGTCATTTCTTCTTAGATAACTAATGCAACTGTGATAATTGATATTTGTGACTTTTTCTTGTATGACCAATGCAATAAATTTTGTAACAAATCACATTAAAGTTATTAGTGCAGTACCTGCCTCTTTGTTATTTACTGGAAATTGTTTCTTTAAAATGACTCATTACTGAAAAATACCCACTTAACCCATCAAGTTTTAACGACCTTGGGAAATTAGTCGTTTGACAACATTGCTGGAAAAGGAAAAAAAAAATGCTATTTACTAGCGTTTTCTCCAAGGCTTTTTCCAACGTTGTTTTTTAACCTTTCAAAAGCAAATCCAATCTTTTGAGCCACATTTACTTTGTCGTCTGCGAACATTTTCAGTTTGGACCAGTCTAAAATATTGTCATATACGTTTGCACCTTGAAGCAGATAGAAGGTTTATTTCCACGTCTCTATGAGAATAAAGCATATAGTAGTATATGAGTGGTCATTCTTCAAATCCCCATATTTACATGCATGTGAATCAATTGGTTTTCAATTTCAATTCGGAAAGTAAACATTGGAATAAAAATCTAATTATATATGATCCATGCTCTGGCAAAAGGGGGCTTAATGCATCTCCGTATCTCCGTGATGCATTATACCAAGCAAGTCAGCACATAATTGTGGACCCCTATAATCCAGTTTGTTTGACAACCAACTAAATCATGCGGTAGATCGATCCTTTAACATGCAGAAAATTTGTATATAGCAAAAAGTTTCGGCCCGTATCAGCCTGTGCATTCCGCGCAGGCTGACATGCGTCGATATTTTTTGCAAATGCAATAAGCCTCCTTGTCACAGAGCATGGTTCATATAGAGAAGCATATTTGTTTTGTCTGCCTGTTTTTATTCCAATTAGTAGACTTTTTATTGATTTTTTATCTAAAGGATATATAATTATTACAGTGCATGGTTAGGCAAGGGCAAATCTTAACTCTGTCGTGGACTTTACCATATTGAAAGTACTTGTAGACGACAATTAAATGTAACACAATCGATATAATTTTACTTTGAAATGATTCAAACTTTGAAGGAAAAAGAGAAAATGTTGGTTACTGGCATTTTCTCTTTTTCCTTCAATGTTTTCTAATGTCTACTCTCTTGGGGTAGTTAAACTCGTAGGCTGCTAAGCGCGACTTAGGGACCTTTTGCGGACAGTATAGATTAAGATCAGACTGCACAGAACGTGCAGTCTGATCTTGGATCTACGCTGTCCGTTACGGAGATATTTTCCCTAAAATATACCTTTGAAATAACAACGTTTGGGTTTTCAATATCGGCTTGAAAGTTTTATTTTTATATAATTAATTTCAGTAAGCAGGTTAAGGATTAAACACGCTACCGTCCGGTAAAGGATAAATAGGAACTATTAGTCTAGATCCCGGAGTATAACATAGGCATTTATGGATGAACATGTGGTGCTTGACTCTAGTCTTTATTTTGTCTGTTTTCCTGCGGATATTTTTCTTTATACCTGAGTTTCATACATGCAGCGGTGTGTCGTTAAGGTTTCTTAAATATAAGAAATACGCTGGAACCCCGCTTCAGGGTGGACTTTCTTGTATCATAAGTAATGATGGACTAGCTCGTGGTTTAAGGCACCATAATGTCACAGGGGAGTGCGAGCCTCTGGACGAATCCTGGTTCGAAGGGCCCTTATATGACGATGGTTATATCTACCTTTCTCAGACACTGGTGGAGTACCGTTTTGACACATCAGTAAGTATTTCTATCTTGAAAGGCGCATTAAACCTGGTTTTGACTCATTTACTCATTTTTTGGGGGGTGGGGGTGGGGGGAAGAAAAGTAATATTTTTGAAAGAAAAAAATATGAGGAACTGACTTTTTACCCTTTAGTTGGGGTAAAGGACTTTTGAAAACATTGTAGGAAAAGGACAAAACGCTGGTAACCAGCATTTTCTCTTTTTTCCACAATATTTATACCCTTTCAAAGAGAGCTTACTCAATTTGCGCAACATATACTAGTAGTTTGTTGTCTGCAAATGCTTTCAGTTTGGACGGGTCTAATGTTTTGTCGTTCGGTGAAGAGTAACTCAAATATTATCCCTTCACCCAAGGGACGAAATTTTTCACTCGTCCAAATTTAAAGTACTTATAGATGATAAATCATATGCGGCTCAGAGGATAGAATGGTTTAATAAAAGATGGCAAATACTGTTGGAAAAGGAGAAAATGCTGGTTATCAGCATAATCGTTTTTTCCAACAATGTTTTGGAAAGCCTTTCATCAGGATGGCTAAAACTCGGAAATGTTTGGTAAAGGATTAATTGAAACGATTTCGACATGTCAGTGAGTCTACTGCCTATCGCTATTTCCTCTTGACCGCAAGAAAATGATAAAATTGACATAAACCTATGAGACGGAAAGAATAAATGGATTTCTGTAACAGCCTGAAAAACATTTAAGTTAAAGAATCAATTGTTCGTCACGAGCAATATTTTTTACTTATTTGCATAATGTTTTTCTACGCTGTCCGATGATGGGTGTAAAAAAGAGCGACTTCTCCTTTTCTTGTACAAGTATGATAGCCTGTCCACTAATGGGTACAAAAATGAGAAAGACTTCGTAAAAACGGGGAACTGCTTCACAAGCTGTCCACTGATAGGGCGTAAAAAATCATATTTGTATAGATAAAGGCTATATGCGTTTCTATGTCCCTCGTTTGAATTATTGCATCGTTTCTGTGTTTGTCTCTTTTAAGAGTATAAAGATATTCTCACTTATCCCACCTATCATTGTGATTGGATCTACGATTGATGTCTACTTGAAATCGCCAGTTGACGACACGTTAGGAGGGTAAGTGAAATA
The DNA here is from genome assembly GCA_946811185.2 of Hippopus hippopus. Classification (NCBI taxonomy): domain Eukaryota; kingdom Metazoa; phylum Mollusca; class Bivalvia; order Cardiida; family Cardiidae; genus Hippopus; species Hippopus hippopus. The sequence goes on from OX328097.1 coordinate 22,022,956, forward strand.
CATGTACACAAATGTTCCGCTTCTTTCGGTTCCATGTGTTGGATAATTCTGTAACTGTTGCCTATGGTGGCATATTTCTGCCACGAGGTACGAGATAGCTATCAAGATAATTTTAGAAAACTATCACGATAAATTAAAGTTTCCTGGAAACTTTATCGAGATAGTGAAAAGTTTCCTGAAACAAATACCACGATAAACTTAATATTTTATCGCAAAATTTCTCAATCGTGCACGGAGCTGACATTCGAGATAAAATTATCGTGATAGTTCTATCTGTTTCTCGATATCTATAAATAGCAAATTTTATCATTTGGATGAACTCGGTAGTTTTTGACTTCACAAGATTGCAGTAAGTGAAAATTTGAATCATTAACAATTGTACCTTAATTGGTAAATTTTGACAAGACTGGAAATGAACAGAAGTCTGTAAAATCACAAAGACGACTCGAAATGCCTCCTACGAACAACTTTAAAACCATTTAGGGAAAAGCAGAATTCATAAGATTGAAGACGAAGATGTTCCGAAACAGTATCTAATTATAGATACCGTGAATGTCAGTTATGGGCACGAAAGCAAAAATAATCATGATAACAGTTAGAATTATCGCGAGATTTTTATGGTGAAAATTTTTGTTATTTAGATAATATTTCCAGGAAACTTTGTTTTATCACGATAATTCTCTTAAATTATCGCAATAGCTATCTCGTATCTCGCGGCGGAAAATGTCACCATAGTTGCCATAGATTTTGTTTACGCGTGGGACCGCTAGTAAGTCTAAACGCGCCTTTAATTTGAAGAGTTCAACCAATGGCAGCAAGAATTATTCAAGTATTCCAATCTCATTGGCTGTGACGTTCTGCTTATCAAAATTTACCTTCGATTTCAGGTTTCGGATTGACCTCATGAATTCAGCGCTTTCGAAGATATTTTTCCACATGAATTTAAGACCCCGTGACTCCAAGAAGGTGGTGTTCAATGCGGACATAAATCGGTGGGGTTTTGAGGAGGTAAAGACGGTAAATCCATTCACAGGTCAGGACACTGAGTACAAGATAACTCTCAAAATGACAGCAACTGCCATTCAGGTAAGTACAATGTCATATTATACCTTATCATGATTACAACCAAAATTAACCTTCTACCGAAATATTCTGAGTTTGAACAACGCCAGTGAGGAAGACCTTTTGAAAACATCGTTGGAAAAGGAGAAAATGCTGGTAACCAGCATTTTCTCCTTTTCCCACAATGTTTTATACCCTTCCAAAGATAACCCAATCAAGCGAGTCGTCTACAAATGCTTTTAATTTCGATGAGTATAAAATGTGTCCATTTGGTGAAAAAGTTCAGCAGTGAATAAATTTTTTTAGATCACAACTTATTCTCACAAATACTATTATTTTTTTAAGCTTAGCAGCAGTTGTGCCAATCGCATGAGTACATGTAATCAGAAATGATCCTCAACCTTGTAATATAGAATACGCCCATTAAAGAAAATAGTTCTAATAAAGCCATAAATCTGAACTGTTTTAATTCTCTATCCGACGGCATTATTTTAGACCCTATTCAAATTGAAAGCATTTGCAGACGAAAAATTAAAATATGGCTCTAATGATGAGATTTATCTTTGAAAGGGGAGGAAACATTGAGAAATGCTGTTAAAAAGCATTTTCATCTTTTCCCAAAATGTTTTCAAAAAGTTGCTTTCTCAGGATCGTTAAGACTTGGGATTGTTTTGTAAATGATTAACCAACCAACCAAACAAACGAACGAACGAACGAACGAACGAACGAACAAACAAACAAACAAACAAACAAACAAACAAGTACTACATACCTTTAATTGTACTTTGTTTCCAGATAAAGATCAATGGCGCCAACTTCCACAGCTTTAGCCATCGAAGTCCTCTGTCAACGTACCGCGTGCTTCGATACAACGCCGCCAGAGATCACTGTGAACGTATTGTGTATACAGCGCCATGACCTTCGTCTCAGTTATAAAGACAAGCCCAAATTTACTGGAATATCAAGCAAATCCTTCATATCTCCATTGTTATCATTATCATTATATTACGTTCAAAACTAATTATTTTGCCTTATCTTTAAAACTCAGTCCCTATATAACGACCAAAGGCACCAACTTCCACAGGTAACTAGGCCATCGAAGTCCTTTGTCAATGCATACATGTACGGGGTACTCGAAACATCGCCACTAGAGGTTATTGTGATCGTACTGTATATGCAACGCCCTCAACTTCAATTCTGTCCCACGTGCGTGCCTGATTTCTTTGTAAAATCAACTGAAATTAATATTTGTTTTTTTCTTCGTAATCCTGAAAAAAAAAAAAAAAAAAAAAAAAAAATCGCCAACGTAAAATTTTCGAACTTTATTCCTGAATAAAGATCAGCGGCTAAGGTCTCAATAGCTATCAAAATACCGTTATTATTATTATTTTTTTCTACGTTATACATTATTATCAACCTGTAACTGTGTACCTGGAATTTTGGAGAAGAACCATATAAGCTTTGCTTTCGTTCTGATCCATTTCGTCAGTTATTTTTTGTTATTCTATTGAATTGTCTTAAAATGTTTGTAATTAATTGATGAATAAAATATGTTTAAACTAAGATCAGCGGCTCTGAGTTCTACGCTTTCATCATGACGATCAGGTATTAACCTTTAACTTGCCAAATAAGTGAAATGAAACTATCAAGCCGATAGTAAAACCCATAATTTTGCTATTTCCAAGTCATTCTTATGGAAAAAATATGTCATTATCGGACAGTGTAGATCAAAGATCAGACTGCATGTTTCCGGAAAAGATCAACGACACCAACTCCGACGTTTTAACTTTCCCAGTCCTGTACTCGTACTTAACGTACCGCGTGCTTCGATACAAGGCCGCCAGAGATCACTGTGAACGTATTGTGTATACAACGCCATGGACTTTGCTTGCTTGGTGTGTAACGCCTTTGAAACACTGGTCCATTTATAACGAAGCGGTCAGTGCACCTATCCAAGCTTTTTTGGGGGTTGCTTTTACCCGTAATTCCTACAATCTTCTTCCAAAGCTATTGGCTGCTTTCCCACATAATCATTGGCGACCGAAATTTTGATAAACGGTGTCGCATTAACTATCGTCAGTCCTCGGAAGAAAGAAACTGGCTAGGCTGGGGATTCCAACCAGCAACCCCCTTGGTTTCAAGACATGTACGTAACCTACTGAGCTACCGGACTCACACACCAAGAACTTCTTCCGATACAAACCATAAAATAATTGAAAAGTGATACTTGTAATTCGATGCCATCTGCCACAGTGATTCCCATTCATAATAATTCAAACTTATGGCATTTTGGGTATTTACGTATGTTTTACAAGAAGGCAAGTTTGCAAAGTCTTCTGCTGCACATTTCTTTCCGTCAGCAATGAGTTTACGCTTACCATCCCATGTTTCAACACTGTACCACACAATTCCGAGCTTTAACATTTCTGAAAAAGAAGGCCTTTGAAAAACATTGTGCGAAAAAGAGAAAATGCTGGTAACCAGCATTTTCTCCTTTTCCCATAATGTTTTCTGTCCTTTCAAAGTAAAGTTCCACCATTTGAGCAGCAATGAATTTGTCCTGTGCAATGTTTTCACTACAGAGTAGTCCAAGAATGTTTCGGCGTAGCTGAATATGCCAGCTTTTGACCCATATCTTGGTACTGTTATATGAAAATGAATAAATAGTAACCTGCGATTGGTTAAAAGTATGGATATGTTTATTCTGCGGGCTCCTGCACACCTCTTTTATCAAGCAGATGATGGCGTGGTTACTTTCCCTTAAATATCTCTTCATATTGAAATATAAAAGAATGTAAATATTCATGTTTCAGTACCTTTTACGGCGGCCATTTTTTTAAAGTTATTTTTTGTTTCATCTGGTAAAGAGTTAACGATTTGGGCCGGGGTATGAAAGGCTTTTGGAAACTTTGTGGGAAAAGGTGAAAATGCTGATAACCAGAATTGTTTATTTTTCCTTCAATGTTTTGTACCGTTTCAAATACATATTTAATCACTGAGCCACATTTGATTTGTCGTCTGCAAACGCTTTTAGTATTGAGACGTCTTAAATTGTGTTACTCTTCCAGACACTGCACCCGCCCTGCAAACGCCTCTGAAGATATAGACATTTAACACAAACAATAATCAATTTAGAACTCTTCGCGCTACACAGTGTCTGTCTTGGACGCTTCTAAATCTAATGCAAATTAATAATGTTGATCTTGTTTTTTCCAGGCCCTCCTTCAACTGGAGCGATGTCAGAAATGGCACCTGTGATACTAATTATATATTTACTAGGCATGCAACGGATCAAATTCTCGACGCCTGTATTCTATAATTCTCGAGAATTGCATATGCATTGTTTGTCAAACGGTTTGCGAATTCCGACTAGATCTAATATTGAAATGCTTTCCTATAACGTTTTTGTGAAGTACCGGTACTCATTTCAATTCTTTAAGTTACAAATAGAAAATTAACAGTTTGACTTCTTTCTCTCTCTTTCTGTATTTTTGGTCATCCCCCGATCTCCGGGGACCCTGCAGATGCATCTGAGGGAATTAATTGCCGCTGGCGACTTCTCTCGGACTGTGATCTTATGTTAAACTGTTATATTGCCTGATACAAACTGTCAAGGTAACCGAAAAGTGGCGATATGTATACTTTTCCATGTGACCGGTAGAGGAAATGACAGTCTTTCTTCTGCTTGTTTGATAGGCACTTTCAGTTTGCTTAGCAGGCGCGATGAAGCCGTTCAATAAACGATGTCCGTCGTAGCGTCGGAAACCAGCTCATGCTACACTCACTTCCGGCAATCAAACGTGGTTACATATTTTTCCAAATTAGTCCCAATCCAGACAAAATTTCGATACATATGTTGAAGTAATTTTACGTAAGTATAACTTATGCTTTCACTTAAGTCTGACTCGGTGAATCTGTATTGAAATTGAGAAAAATATGAATTGTAGTAATGGGTTTTCGCGGACTACTGAGTTGCGATAAGCTTACAAGACAAGTTCCTTTTTTTAACACTTTCTACTCGTTTCACATTAATGACTTACTACAAAATGAACTGATCTATTTACACTTTTTATTTTGGTTTACTTTGTGATATTAATAGGACGGTTACTTTGACTTCTAATTCTAAATGGAAATGTTTTCTTAAGGTTCATGTAAAGTGTTTCTTTGCCTATATTTCATACATCAATAATTCTGTAATTATTGAAATTTATTCAGGAAAACCATTTATCAAATAAAAGCTCTGGATGAGTAGAAGCTGTTTTGCATAATTTTACCCACTGACCTTACATAACATAACTTAAACATTGTGGAAAAAGTTGGCTATGTCCAATACCTAGAAAATGACAGTGACAAGAAAAAATTGGTTAATTTGTGGAGAAAACACAGACTATGGCACATACTAGGTACTGCCAGTACTAAAAATCATTTACTTACTTTAAAAAGGCACATATTTAAGGCAATAAGTTTGACATTTTACCCATATTGAAATGTCATCCATGTTGGAACTACCTTTTTTCAGTAAAAAGTATGGTGTATTCACAAGATCAAACACACAAGACTTAGTGGATATAGTAATTTCATGCAGTAATTAACTTTCATTGATAATTTCAGCATATAAAAGAAATAATAATACCCTCAACCCATTATTGAAATTTCCATGTCCATTACAAACCCCTTTCCCAACAACCTACAAATTTTAGTTTCAATACTGGTGATAATCATTGTGTCCTTTTTTCATATACAATATTGATGCGACTGAAGAATCAATGTACAGTTATCAAAACATGACACCATACTGACGTAAAATATTGCCCCAATGGGACACTATACTTTTCCCAATTGAAAATATTATTAGGTTTTTATTTAATACTGATTTAAGATATGCTAATACAGGTTAAATAAATACCTATCTTAATTTATGTATGCACCACAAAAAAAAATAATCATTTCAATATAATTCACAAAACGTAAACAATATTGACATCTGATAGGGACATGTTCGTACTAAGGACGGTTTGTTTCAATTTTTGTGGACGATCGAAGCTTACCAGTCATATTTAATTTTCAACAGACAAATGTTTCTCTTACAGCGCAGTAGCAATCTTTTAATTTGTATTTGCAGAGCAGATCTTTCCAAATGCATCGTTCCACATGTATTTTTTGGGGAACTGTACATAAAGGTACAAACAGTTGGGTTTTAGTTTTGGGAAAAAAAAAAAAAACCACAACACCTGATAAAAGGTTGCATTAGTTTCTAGTAAAAGTACCCACATCCCAGTCATGCTTATCTTGAATGGATTGAATTATACTGTATTCTTTTCAGAAGCAAAGTTTTGGAGGTATCTATTCTAGATTCAGGCAAGATGGATCACATTACTAAGGACAAAAGATTTGCACATATTGTGAAAGACCCTCGATTTCACAAGATTCCAAGGAAAGAACGGAAGATAAAAATAGACAATAGATTTAAGGACATGTTCACAGACGAGAAATTTAAACTGAAATGTAGTGTCGATAAAAGAGGCAGGACATTGAAATTATCAACCAATGAAAATTTGAAGAGATTTTATGACATTTCTGATGAGTCTTCTTCTGGAAGTGAAACAGACTCTGACAATGACACGTCAGATGATGATAGGGATACTAAGAAATTGCAAGGTAATGTTGATAAAATATCGCATGGAGAAGAGAATGACAGTTCAGACAGTGAAGATCTCGATGAATCTGACGATGAAAAACATGAAGAAACCATGGTAAATGGAAAAGCAAGAAAGGGAGAAGAAAGTGAAAGTTCAGACATTGAAGATCTTGATGAATCTGATGATGATGGATATGAAGAACCTACAAGAAAAGGAGAAGGGAAGAAAGAGAGAAAGACAAAATCTAAACTGAAAGATCAAAGATCAGAAAAGAAAACAGCTAGATTTTCAAATGAGACGAAACTTAAAAAAACAGATTATAAATCCTTGAAAGGAGAACAGAAAGAGACATCAGATAGTGAAGAGTTCGGTGAATCTGGTGATGATGAATATCAAAAGCCTGTAAAAGAAGAGAAAGTATTGAAAAGGAAGAAGGAAAATTCTGAAATAAAAGATAACAGATCAAAGAAGGAAATGGTCAAAACTTCAACTGTGACAGACCAAAGTAAAAGTCTAGAGAACAGTGACCTGAATGATGTTGTGAAAAAGAAAAAAAAGTACCGGAGCAAAAAGAAGAAGAAGAATTCAAAAAAGAAGAAAGAAAAGAAAGTTGAAAATGATTCTGGTAAAAGCACTTCAGTATTATCATTATAACCCATTATACCACAAGTACTTCTTAATATTCCTGAGCAAATTATAGGCTACAATGATTTGAAGTTTTCTATTAAAGAAAAGATTTACCACATTGATATGAAACCTGTTGATATAGTCAGAATATTGTGACTCGTGGAGAAATTACCATTTTAACCTTTTACTAAACGGTAAGTTTTTTTTCCAAAATTGGAAGCACTTGCAGCAGCGTTTCTCCCAGAGCGCATTTCTTGCGTTTTTGACACAGTGATTTCTTAGGTGACGCACTAAAATTCGTCGTGTGCGTCTTTTCTGACGCAACTAAAAAAAATATCAGTTCAATCAAAACAACAGTTTATAATGCACACCATGAGGTTGAGCCGAAATACTAAGGGGCAAAATAAGGTTTGTATGCAGAGAAAGATTCCGTATGCCATGAATATTTTATACTGAGAGTTTATGAGATGGCGCCCAGTGTCTGAAACCGATTTTATTGATAATTTATTGATAAATATCTGCCAGTACTGCACAAAAAAGAATTAAAGGACATGAGTTGCTACCAACTGGCTTCTCTCTGACACAGTCACACATTTGAAGCTCTTATTTAGTAATAAGTAACTAGGTACGAAATAACTGTAGGAAGGCCAATTTGTCGCCCCATTTTAAACGTGTACAGTCCGTGTATTCTAGACGCTTTCCGTAACAGGATAGCAGATAAACCGAAAAAGAAAAACAGAAAAGAATTGCAGACTGTTTTGTTGTCCCTTCCACAAGTAAACACCTGGAAAACATGAAAAAAATGAAAAATCAACAAATGCAACAAATATCCAGGTCTTGTCGGACTAAAAAAAATAGTTTCAGTTCCGAGTCGGCGGAGTCACGGGGAAAGGTCCCTAGACATGAATTTAAGTTGCTTTAAAAAGGCATTTACAAAGGTGACCCCTCAAGATTTTTGTATGACCCCCAAAAATTTGGAATAGGGGTCACAAATGATCCGCAAAAATTTGAAGCTGGGAGAAACACTGTTTGCAGACAACAAATTAAATGTTACCTGAAAAATGGAATTTGTGAGAAGGTAAAAAAACATCGTGGGAGGAGGGGAAAATGCTAATTTTGTCCTCTACCCATAGTGTTTTCAAATCATTTAAAGTTGGGATTGTGTGGTAAAGGGTTAAGCTATTTCTCTGTTTGTAACAGTGTTTTCAAAAAGCCTTTAGATACTACAAATAACACCTGCATTTGTCCTTAACATGACAGCGGAGTTAAAGATATATAGGATCTGACATGAGTGGGCTTTTGAGATAAAATTTTATTGAATGAGTCAAGGGAAATAGTATTAAACGAGCCTTTGGCGAGCTTAATAACATTTTTCCTTGACGAGTTTAATAAAATTTTATCTCAAACGTCCACGAATGTCAGATTCTTTTTTATCACATAACGACATTTCACAAAATATAGATTAAATGATGTAAAAACATTCATAAATGCACCCGTGCTAATATCCATAAGACTCATTCACTTCTATGCAATACGTACAAAATGACGTCAAAAATGACGTCACACAATAGTGATATTAAACGTGTATGAGATAAGAAAATTCGTAATGGGTATATTAGACTGAAAACAAGGGAGGTTATGTGATAAAATTCTGTATTGAAGGCAGACTTTGCAGAAGACAAAATTAATGTGGTCCACACTATCAGGTTGGCCTTTGAAAATGTGGAAAACATCAGAGGAAAAGGAGAAAATTCTGGTTCCCAGGGGTTTCTCATTTTTCCCACAATATTTTCAAAAGTCTTCTTGATACTTGATTTATTCTGTTTCAAATGCAGTACGTTTTCATCCTTTTCTTTTACACATGACAAATTTTAAACTTGTTCAGTTAAAAGTAATTGCAGATAACAAATGTGGCTCAGAATCTGAAAACATTGTGGGAAAAGGAGAAAATGTTGGCTTCAAGCTTGTGAAAATACAAGATTGTGTAGTAAAAGGTTGATATTACATACTTTTTATTTATAAAAGCACCCAGAGGCTTGGAAAGTGTTTTCTGGTATTAGGTGGTACATGTACTGTTTGAACAACCACTTGTTATGCATAGATAGCTTTACTGGCTGTCATGATGTAAATGAAACACCGAAAGAAAACATAGAGCACCAAATAAATGAAACCTCTTACCATTTAAGTAGGAAAAGTCAATTTGGATATTCGTTGGAAATTTGTACTCTAAGTAGGATAAAGCTATTTAGAAATTCATCATGAATTGAAAAAAATTACCAAATTTACTCACTCTTTGTTAATGATTATTTAGACAGTAAGAGAATTACAACATTTGCTCTTTTTTTCGTTGACAGATTCAGACTCCTCTGTAGACAGGAATGAATTGTGTAAGTTGTTTCAGTTGTATGTAGGTAGAATCACTATTCTACTTGTATTTTTATATATAATGGCAATACAGTAGTCTATATAAAGTTTTGACACTTTACAAAAGGACAAAATGTCGGACTTTCCAAACTGGAAGTATAAGCAGACAAAAAATCGAATGTGACTCAAAAATTAATACTTGTTTTTGAAAGGGTAGAAAACAGTGTGAGAAAAGGAGAATTTGCTGGTAACCAGCAATTTTTCAAAGGTCTTCTTTAGGGTTGTTAAAAGTGGGCATTTGGTGGTAAAGGGTTGACTCTATGCCAGACAGCAAAATTTAGACTGGTCGAAATTGAAAATATTAGTTTACAAATCTGTTTCAGGGGGTATGAGCTAAGATGCTTTTTTGCTATAGTTAAGATTAAGACCAGACTGCAAGAACATGCAGGCTGTTCTTTAAAGTCTTGCAAACTTCAATCAATTTGATGATAAACATTTTGCCTCGTTTAGATCTATAATTTTTGAGACGGCTGCAAGAAGCAATAGATACTGATAAAATTGTGTCAAAGGGAGGATTTACTTACATTAACTCTTTACCAAACAATCCAGGGTTTTCACGACCCTGGGAAAGAAGCCTTCTGAAAACATTGTGGGAAAAGGAGAAAATGCTGGTAACCAGCATTTTCTCCTTTTCCCACAATGTTTTCTAACCTTCCCGAAACACATTAATTTTGTCGTGTGCAAATGCTTCCAATTCAGACAAGTCTAAAATTATGTCATTTGGTAAAGAGTTAAAAGATGTCTCCTCTTTGTCACTATGGTTTGAACCTTGTTATTGTGTTTGTCTATCTATTTACCAAACAACAAAATTCTGGATTTGTCCAAATTCAAAGCATTTGCAGACGACAAATTCTATATGGTTCAAACGGTGAAAGTTGTCTTTGAAAGGGTAGAAGACATTTTGGAAAAAGAAAATGCTGGTTACCAGTCAAATACAAAAGATTTGCAGATGACAAATGTGTCGAAAATCATGTGATTTGTCATTGAAAGGTTAGAAAACATTGTAGGAAAAGGAGAAAATGCTTTTAAACAGCATTTTCTCCTTTTCCTACTATGTTTTTGTAAGATTTCTTCTCCAGTTTGTTAAATCATCAGAGTGTTTGTTAAAGAGTTAATTTAGCTATGAGCCATGCTCTCTGAAAAGGGGGCTTAATGTATCTGTGAAAAGTATTGACCAAGGTCAGCCTGAGCAGTCTGCACAGGCTGACCTGGGCTGAAACTTTTCACTAATGGTCAATTTTCTGTACATCCAAGGACCAGCATACTTCATGATACAGTCGGTTGTTTAAAAAGTGGTTAATATTATGAATCCATAATTATGTGATGGCTTACTTGGTATGATGCTTCACGGAGACGCATTAAGCTCTATTTTGCAAGAGCATAGCTCCTATGTGTAGATACATGTACAGTCATTATTGATTTTAATTTCAGTAACGAAAGGAGAGATAGACTTTGCCAGAGGTGAAGCAGAACTGTCCAGTACTAGTGAAGAAGATGATGATGATAATGAGACAGATGAAGATGATGGTAAAGTTAATAATACTAAGAGACCTTAGAATGCCCATCACAAATTTGGTTGCTTTCCAGAAAAAATTTAGTTAAGATTAGACAGTATGAAATTCACAGTCTGATCTTGAATCAGCACCGTCTGATAGTTTATTAGATATGGATACTAATTCAGCCTTGGAATGGCACCTTAGTTTTTGATTCTGCTTAAAATGTCCGAAAATAATGATTTTTCATGCCTTTTAGGCTGACAGCTTCAGAAAATACCATGGGAAATCAGACAGTGGCTTGTAACAAGCGATTGCTCCTTTTCCTAGTACAGATAACTGTCCCGGAATGCAATTGTAGTTTTTGATAGGTCACCTTGATACAGAGACAATGGTGAAAAATTTGTTGTAATCTCCACACAGATTTTGTAACCAAGTTTAAACTGTCATATTTTCACAAATTGCGTAAAGAACTAGAACTTGAACATGCCAATTGCTTGCATATTCAATAATCCTTCCTTTCAAATACTAATCTTATCAGTCTAAACATTAAACATAAGAAGAAAAAAAATGTATTAATTTTAGACTCTTCATAATTGAAAGCATTTGCAAATGACATGCTAGATGTGGCTAAAAATTCTGGGATTTGTCTTTGAAAGAGTAAAAAGGATTGCCCTTTCTTTGACTCAGGATTTTCACTAACAAAACATCTGAAGCTGAATATTAGCACTCACATGTGGTGCTTTTGCTTCCTTAGGTCATTGTGTAATAATTCTTTCTTTTTATTTTAAAGGTGGGTATTTAGATTTTTCACATCTCACCAAATTAAAAATTTATATATCACTGAAATTTATATGAAAAAACAATACAAATCATCAATAATTAATAATCATAAAATTACAAAAAAAATTTTTTTGATGGTGTTCCCTTAAAAGGCTACGTAGCCTCTTAAGGTATTTTTAGATTTCGCGCCAAAAATCAAAAAAGCATTGTGGGAATGTCAAGTGACTGGCACGTGACTAATGACGCTTAAATTCCATAACATAACAAACATGTAATTATTTTCCATAATGTCTTCTTCGGACGCTATGTTTGAAGCTTCGTCTGTGTATTTCCGGTATGTAAATGAGCGAGTTGCTCATATAAAAGTAGACCGTGTTTCCCGTCGGTGTTGACTTGGGCCGTAGTAAATCTCTAATTTCTCTTGTTGTCGGATGGTTTTCGACTACTGGGGTTTTATGAATGAAAATTAAAAGGCTTTGGGAGTATAAGGATGATTTTTTTGTATTTTTGTAAAATTTTCCTCCCAAAATCTGAAGGGCCACCTTTAAAGAAAAAATAAGAAAAATGTAATACATTTATTAATTTTGTTAGAATTTGCTGTTTGCTGGCACCAATTTAAAAAATAAACTCTTTATCAGGTTACAAAATTTTAGGCTGCTTGATATTGAAAACCTTGGAGACGATACAGTGAATGTGGTTCACTTAATAAAATTAGTCTTTGAAAGGGTGGACAGTATTGCAAGTTGTCTGCCAATTCTTTCAGAATTCCATGAATCCAAAGTTTGTGGCATCTGGTAAGGAGTTCAAACTTTTCCTAAGCCCAAGTTCTGCTGAATCTGGTATGAAAAATTGTGTGTGTAATAACTCTTAAATCTTTACCATACAACAAAATTTCGGACCTGTCCAAATTGAAACCACTTGCAGCCAACAAAATAAATGTGACTGAAAAATTGAAATTTGTTTTGGGCAGGGTAGAAAACATTGTGGGAAAAGGAGAAAATGCTGGTTACCAGCATTTTCTCCTTTTACCACATTGTTTTCAAAAGGCTTCAATCTCAGGGTTGTTAAAAGTCGGATTGTGTGGTAAAGAGTTATACAAGACAAAATTTTAGTCTTGCCCAACTTGAAAACATTTGCAGACCACAAACTGAATGTGGCTCAAGTAATGGCATTTGTCCTCAAAAGGTTAGAAATATTGAAGGATAAGAAGAAAATGCTATCTCCTCTTGTCCCACAGTGTTTTCAAAAGCCCCCTTTCTCAGGGTTGGTAAACCTCAGGATTTTATGGAGAAGGGAAGAGGGATCGAAATATATGTATCATAACATTTATTATTTCATTTCTTCATGTCCAGGTTTGATTCATAACTGGGCAGATCTAGATGGGAATGTAGAGGAAGTACAAGAAGCCACATCAAGATTAGCTATTTGTAATTTGGACTGGGATAGAATCACCAGTAAAGATATCTTTACAGTGCTTAATTCATTCAAACCCAACAGTGGATTCATCAGATCAGTTCAGGTACATATCACATGTTTCTTTTGCAATGTGGTTCATTTCCTGTTCAGCTGAGCCTGGTAGATCTAGATCAGTATGTAATATCTAGGTTGTGGGTTTGAATCTTGGCTGGTCCACAACTTTTTCCAAGGGTAAATGAAAGACATTGAAACAGGATTTATACATTTCCCACAGCTGGACAAAGTTGCAATTATGTGGGAAAGCAGCCAGTGGCTTTGAAAGATAGTTGAGCATATAACATGTTAAAGAAATTCCAAGGCTGTTGCTGTTAACCCTTTACCACACAATCCTAACTTTTAATGACCCTGAGGCTTTTGAAAACATTGTTGGAAAAGAAGGAAATGCTGGCTATCAGCATTTTCTTCTTTTCCCAAAAGGTTTTCTACGCATCTATAAAACAAATTTCAATTTTTGAGGAACATTTATTTTGTTGACTGTGAATGCTTTCAGTTTGGAAATATCTAAAATTTAAAAAAAAAGGTAAAGGGTTAAGTTACTATACCTTGCCAAACTACAGAAGGTCTGTAAGTAGCACAAAAGGCCTTTTATTCAGCTTCAAACAATAGTAGATAGCTTATACCCAAGACTTTGAAAAATGGTGTTTACTATTGACCTAACAATCAAAGGCTTAACACTTTACCACATGACAAAAATGTAGACTTGTCCACATTGAAAGCGTTCAGCTGACAATTTAAATTTGGCTCAAATGGTGGAATTTTTCTTTGATATGGTAGAAGTCATGGTGGGAAAAGGAGAAAATGCTGGTTACCAGTATTATCTCCTTTTCCCACTATGTTTTCAAAAGGCTTTTCTTCTAGGTCATTAAAACTCAGGATTATGCAGTAAAGGGTTAACAGAAGAAGTATTTTCCGCAATAATGTTTTCAAAAGACTCAAGATTGTTTGAACAGGGTGTTGTGTTATGGAGGAGGGACAGAAATAGGGCTTAGGAAGGTATTTTGCCCAATGCTGTAGAAACTGATTTTAGAATGAACTAAAACTTGAACACCATTCTGAAATGTATGTAAAACATTCTGGCAAGCAGAGCAAGTGATTGAACATGCAATCAATATTTTTTCCATGTTATTTTCGGAACACTTTACTGCAGGATGTTTTAAATCATATTTGTATAGTCAGAGAATGAGGAGTAAAATCCTTTCATTTCTCATTTGTGAACATATATTGAAGATACCCTGGATAGTTGACCTCTTTGAGACAAATAGTCATCATTACAGCTCTTTTAAAATCCATAAAATGATCCATTTGCTCAGTGGTTAAGGTTTAGGACTAGTAGTGAGAAGGTCTGAGGTTGAATTCTCACCTAAAAGTCTTTAAAGCTCAAGCCTAGTGTCCTGGTGTAACCCATGTGGCACATGAGTAAGAGAGTGTTGCTGTGATATGACTGAAAAAAATGTTGAAGGTTGTGTAAAATGCTAGTTAATCATACATGAAACCTGTATCCACACTATCCTGTATTTTAATAATCCAGAAGAAGGAGGCAGTTGAAAAGATTTTGGGAAAAGGAGAAAATGCTGGTTACCAGCATTTTCTCCTTTGTCCGCAATGCTTTCTACCCTTTCAAAGACAAAATCCAACAATAAAGCTACCTTTGAATCAGAGTCTGCAAATGCTTTCAAATTGGACAGGTCCAAAAATTTGTCATCTAGTAAAGAGTTATTTCTTTTCCATACAACAAAAATGTAGACTTGTCCACATTGAAAGCATTGGCAGATGACAGTTTAATTGTGACTCATAAGATTGAATTTGTCTTTGATAGGATAGAAAACATTGTGGAAGAAGGAGAAGATGCTGGTTACCAGCATCTTCTCCTTTTCCCACAATGTTTTCAAAACGCTTCTCCCATGGGGTCGTTAAAACTAGGGATCATTAATTAATATGTGAATTGGTTAAATTTGAGATTTTAAAATGGTAAAATAGTAAAGGAAAAGACTTTAAAATTTGTTTATAAACATAATGATATTGTGAACCACATGTAATACTAACAAAATATTTACTAACATTGATTTGTAAGGTATGTTGGGGGATGGCCACGACCCTCACATACCGATTGACGTGGCAAATAAAGCTTTAAAAAAAATAATAAAACTAGGGATTGTGTGGTAAAGGGTTGATTGGCTGAAAAGACACAATTTTGAGTTCTGTATATTCACTTTTTCAGATTTACATGTCCGAATATGGCAAAGAAAGGATAGAGCAAGAGAAAGCAGAGGGACCAATGGAACTCAAGGCAATTCAGTATGAAGATGAGGATGATGAAGCTTTAATGGAGGACAAAACAGGTTTGTTCACCTTTCACAAATATATACATTTGCCAAATTAATTAGTGTTTTTTATGACACCTTGGAAAGAAGGCTTTTTGAAAAACATTTGTGGAAAAAGGGGATTATGCTGTTAATCAACATTTCTGCTTTGCACACAATATTTTCTACCCTTTTTAAAGACAAATCTCATCATTTGAGTTACACAAATTTGTCTTCTATGAACGCTTTCAATATGTCCGAGTCTAAAATTTTGTAGTCTATTAAAGAAATTTAAATCTTTACCAGACTACAAAATTTTAGAATTGTCCAAATTGAAAGCATTTGCAGAGGACAGATTACACATGGCTCATGATGATTTCTTGTCTTTGATAAGGTAGAAAAATTGTGGGAAAAGGAGAAAATGCTGGTTACCAGCATTTTCTCCTTTTCCCACAATATTTTCAAATGGTCTCTTTCTCAGGATTGTTCAAACTCGGGATTGTGAGGTAAAGAGTTTATCTTAGAAATAATGTGTCTTTGGTAAAATTGATATTTGCAATTCATAATTAATTGTTGAATATCAGATCCAGATTTTTTATGGAGATTATCTCACAAAGTACTCGTAGTAAATGTCTTAATCCAAGATTAGACTGATTGTGTTAGTTTGATCTTGATCTTCACTGTTTTATAATACACCTGATGTTCTGCTTGTAATCCCAAGTGTTTGATATGATTTTTCAGTGAAAGATTCGTTTACAGAAAGCTTGCGACAATATCAGTTTAATCGCCTGAAATATTACTATGGGGTGGTGGATTGTGACAGTGTGGGAACAGCAGATCATCTGTATAAAGAATGTGATGGGAATGAATACGAGACTAGCTGTACTAAGTTTGATCTCAGGTGAGTTTAATTTTGTATTTAATATTAACTCTATACCAAATGATCCTATGTTTGCATTCCTCTGAGGAAGAAGGCTGTTAAAAACATTAGGGTAAGAACTAAGAACAGAAAATACTATGGTCACCAGCATTTTCTCCTTTTTCCAAAATGTTTTCATCCCTCTAAAAAACAAAACTGCCAACATTTTGGCCACATTTAGGCCATCTGTCCGTCTGTAGACTCAAGTTTGTGTCCTGTTCTCCTTCTACAATCATGGCTAAAATTGTGATGAAAGCCTTCTTGCTGTGGAAACTTATGCTCCTAAAATTCTGATTATGATAGGTTGACTGTGACAGGAGTTATGGCCCTTTGAATTTTTTTCCTGATCCAGTGACAAGACAATATTTAGGGCATATCTGTAGGCCTGTGACTGTTTTTTTTTTGTGTGTTCTAGGAAAAAAAAGGAGTAGTAATTACAGTATATCAAATTGCATGCCACAACACCATGTTAAAAATTACAGGTTTATTCCGGAGGAGATGGAGTTTGATGATAGTGACATGAGATCAGAGTGTGGGGATATACCTCATGGATACCAACCAGACTACTTCAAGAACTATGCCATGGCCTTTAGTAAGGTGAGAGTTCATTTTAAAAAAAAAAAACTTCAGTAGAACCTATCTTGGTGGCCATTGGCACTAGCAAGCAACCTGTATTAAAAAAGCACATTTTGAGTTTCCAGAGATGGCAGATGTGGTGTTCTATGCTGTATTACTGTGTAAAAATTGGTTTTCCGGGTCGTTATAAGCATGTATTAACGGGTAAAAACTGGGCGTTAACTGGAGAAAACATGTATTAATCAGTAAATTCACATGCCGTAAATGCCCGGCTTTGTACTTTCAATATCTTCGATCTGAGCCTACCTTGTAAACAATGTACTTTGAACTTTTGTTCTTGTCATAATATCCCGAGACTCCGACCGACATAGATGTAGAAACTTGTACCATATCAGATCCTTTTTATGCCATGTCTTTGATGATTTTATTACACCACAGTCGAAATCTTTGCCAGGATCTCAGTCTAATCGAGATCTGAACAAAAAATCAATGATGAAATGTACTTTACACCAGCTATATCCCACCCATTTCTTTAAAGTGGTCGGCAATTTCTTCACTATATATATCCCTTTGACATCTTTCAGTGACAGAAATTCTTATCCTCTCATTCATCCTGTTTGTAATTGATCCAAACCTGTGCAAGTTAATCCCACGAAAGCCCAGTGTGAAGTGCAAGAGCGAAGCATAAGGGTGTTAAACCATTTTCCTGGCCTCTGCGAATGTTAACAACCTCAAAAACGTGAATTGACCCTATATTAACTCTTTACCACACAATCCCGAATTACAACGACCCCAAAGAAGGATTTTGAAAACATTGTGGGAAAAGGAGAAATTGCTGGTAACCAGCACATTATTTTCTACCCTTTCAAAGACAATTTCCATTATTTCAATTAACTATAATATGTCATCTGCAAATGCATTCAATTTGGTCGAGTACACGATTTTGTTGTTTGGTAAAACCCTTTGACTAAAATGTACATGACGTTCAACAAGGCTCACCTCACATAATTTTAGTCAACTCATATAAATGATGATAGATAAACACACATGTAAGATCCTCTATATAATTTACAGGCTGAATTAACCTGGGATGAAACAGACAGAAAGAGACAGCAGTTGGTTACTCAAAAGTTTACACAGAGTGTTGATGATCTTAAAGATGATGATTTGAAAGCTTACTTAGCTGAAAGCTCGGATGAAGAAGGTATTTAAATTGACAATTAACTTTACAACGACAACAAATAGAATTACAGCCTTGTCAGAATTGAAACCATTTACAAACAACATATGTTGGTCAAATCTCAAGATTTGTCTTACATAGGGTAAAAAAGAAAAAAATATTGTGGGAAAAGGAGAAAAATGCTGCTTGCCAGTGTTTTCTCCTTTTCACACAATGTTTTCAACAGCCTTCTTCCTCAGGGTCATCAAAAGTCAGAAATGTGTGGTAAATGGTTAGTATTGATGGCATTCTTCCATTATTGGCTAATTTTGTATTTGATGAAAAAGCCAAGTTAAAATAGTGTACAATGATCGTTGGGGACACTGAAAAAAAAATTGTGTCAGAAGAAGATCGTTAGCTCATATGAGGGTGGATAAAAAAATGTGTGGACTCTCGTTACAGTAATGTTGTTTGAACAGATAATGAGATGTAATATACATAGTAATTATATATCCACATTTTTCTATATATCTGTTAAATTTGGGTACGATAGGTCTAGTGGGTCTTGGATAGCAACCATTCTTAAATCGTTAGTGTAGTGGTACCGGCGCACAGTAACAACATGAAGATGATGTTTCGACGTTCGCTACTTAACCATTTGTTTCTGTCCTTTCCCAGTGTCGTCTTTTAGAGACTCCCTACCCTCCAAAAGTCTTTTATGCCATTCAAAAACAAGAGATCTGCTTATATTTCAAGATCGATTAGCATCCTTAATTATTTTCATGGTCTCTGTTGGTGTTTTCCCCAGGTCTATGCATAACTTCTTTATTGCATGGTTCTCTTCCTGTGCCGGTGCTGCCATTTTGATCTAACTATTCTTGTGTAAGCCTTAAGTTTACTGGCAGTATATTCTAAAGTACCCAATGGATGATGCTCAAAATTGCAACAACTTTATCACATAAACAGATGACGTTTGATATAATCTGGCGCCAGTGTAGGGAGCCAATAGAGATACTAACAGTAAGTAGTACAGTCAAGAAATGGTTTGCTCCGGGCCTACTTACCTAGGACTATTTAAACTTGAATTTTGTTAAACACAAATATAGTACATCAATGTAAACCATGTAATAAGTTACTATGTGTGCAAAATTTTATCGATTTACGTTGAGTAGTTTTAAAGTTATAATAAAAGTCCACATATTTTTTGATCCACTGCCGTATTAAGTTTTTCTATATGCAATCTTGTGTGCAAAGGTTTTTTTTTTGTAACATGGCATGTATTGTAATAGTTTGTTGTTTTAATCTTTAGAAGCAGACTATTCCAAACTGATAGGACAGTCGGACAGTGGGAGTGAATCAGATGAGAGGGAAACAGAAGATAAACAGATTGACAAATACAAAAAACTCCTGCAAGATTTAGATGCAGAAGAGAAGGAGAAAGAGAAAGGGGATGTACAGATGGAGATAACATGGGAAATGGGTAAGACCTGTGCGCTTCTGATGACCTGAGAAAAGTGTTTGTTGTTGGTTAATTCCTTACTCAACAACAAAATTTTAGACTAGTTCAAATTTGAAGTGTTTGCAGATGATGAATCACATGTAGCTTAAATGATTGGAATTGCCTATGAAAGGGTAGAAACCATCACGGAAGATATAGAAAATGCTGGTTACCTAGCATTTTCTCCATTTCTTACAATGTTTTTAAAAGGCGTTTTCCTATCAGGTGTTTAGAAAAGGGTTTAACTCTTTGCCAAATGATCACACACTTTAACGAATATGAAAGAGAAGACTTGAAAACATTGTGGGAAAAGGGGAAAATGCTGGTAACCAGCATTTTTTCCTTTTCCCACAATATTTTCTACCCTTCCCATAACAAATTTCAGTATTTGAGTCACATTTATTTTGTCGTATGCAAATGCTTTGAATTTGGACCAGTCCAACATTTTGTCATGTGGTAAAGACTAAAGAGTTAAAAGAGTATTGTACATAGTACTTGTAAAGAAAATATTGGAAAACATAGATGAGTGCACTATCTGCCTTGCAATAAAAGAAATACCATCCAAACTGCCAGAAATACATGAAGAATAGGGTAACAATTCTTACAACAGGTTTGAAAGAAACAACAGAAGAACTGGTGAAGAAGAAATCTCAGTCCTCAGATAAAACAGTGTGGGAAAAATATCTGGATAAAAAGAAAGAGAAGAAGAAAGAGAAAAGGAAAGACAAGAAAAAGAAGAAAGATGAGGAAGAAAGTGACGTGGAGGCTGATGATCAGCAGGTAAATGATGCATATTTAGATAAAATGAAAGGTACAGTGAAATTTTGGAGTGTATTTACCAACCATTCTAGATTAACCCTTGAGTTTTGTAGGAAAATATATATATGAGCCATATTGTGTGAAAAAGGGGCTTAATTCATCTGCAAAAAATATCGACCCAGGTCAGCCTGCGACCTGTGCCAAAACTTTTTGCTTTTGGTAAATTTTCTGCATGTCAATCAACCAGTGTATCTCATAATTCAGCCAGTTGTTTGAGGAAATTGATTTTATAGATCTACAATCATGTGATGACTTGCTTGGTACAATGTATCATGGAGATAACGGTCGAATACTTTTCGATATTTAATGGTTCTGACTAGTGGAAAATACCGATTTTATTTTCTATCTATTCAACTGAAGGCGGAAACAGTAGTTCCTGCGTACTAGTTACCTAGGTAAATTGGGGGTACCACTCAACCAGATGGAAATACAACGTAATTTACCCTACATTTCTGGTGCTTTACGTAATATTGTAATGTATTGTTACATGGAGGGGGTATGCCACTGGAAATTACTGAAAACAACTGTACTGGATTTTGATCTATGACCCCCCAAAAAAGGGTTAAAAGCATGAAATAAATGGAATATTTGTTTTTTTTTTTTCTGTGAAAGATTGAAATTTATTTTATCTCGAGAACATCATCGGTAATATAACGCATGACGTTCACTTGATGAAATAAATTTCTATCTTTCTCCGAAAAAGACAAATATCCTCTAGTTATTATGGGATGTTTTATTGCAGGATGGGTCATTTGAAGCTTTTAGTGACGATGACGTACCGGAAGATCTCAAGGATGATCCTTTCTTTGCAGAGGAGTTGAATCAGACAAACTCAACCAAGAAGAAAGAGAAGGGTAACTGTTAACTCTGTACCACACAACAAAGTCTTAGACTGTCCACACTGAAAGCATTTGCAGACTGAGTCTCAGACTTGTCCACACTGAAAGCATTTGCAGACTATGATTTAAAAGTTGCTGTAATGATGGTAATTATATGTGAAAGTGTAGGAAAACCTTGTGGGAAAAGGAGAAAATGCTGTTTATCAGCATTTTCTCCTTTTCCCACAAGGTCTTCAGAAGGCTATTTCCTCAGGGTCGTTACATATTTTCACATTGTTTTCCACCAGATCAGAGAACTTCAGCTCATTAGTACCATTTGGATCAATTTTCCATTTTCTACAATCAATTTTAGCTTGCCTGTTTTTGAAGAAAACTTTGGGGTATTGTTGTAGCCCTGTCTTCATTGCCTGCATTGTCATGCAAAAACTTTGATGTTTTTTAAAATCTGTGTTACTACTGAAGGTATTTACTTCAAACTTGGACAAGTTGTCAACTGTCAAAAGGGGAATCCATACAACAAGGGCATGTAACTATCAAAGTATTTTTGACACACTTTTTCGACTTGAGTTCTCACTGATTGGATCAGTCAAGCAACTGCAGCCGAGTGTTGGTACCCAGATGCTGTGCTCTTGTTGAAGCTTTCAACTGCAGATGCTGAGGATTTCAACTATGAGAAAACTAGGATCCAAGTGCTATTTGGTTGTTTGATGAACTATATGTTGTCTTTTTACAATTTTTAGATAAGTTTCTGGATTCAGATTCTCTGAAAAAAGCAGTTTATTTATATTTTATGACTTAAACTAATGTACCTTTGATTTTTACTGTTTCTAGATAAGAAGAAAAAGAAGAAAAAAGGCAAAGAAGAAAAGACGGAAGAGGATGAAAATGAAAAGGTAAGTGTGTACGTAGAATCATATGATTTCCATATCAGTGTAATATGATTTGGCTTGCAACACGCGAAAAGGGGCATTCAGACATTTGCATAGTGTCGTCTCGGATCAGCCTGCGCTGTCCGCGCAGGCTAATCCGAGACGGCACTTTCTGTTTTTATGTAATTTTCTGTTTTGCGCAAGTCTACTGTAGAACAAAATCTAATGTAGTCCTAAAGAGTCGTCTCGGATCAGCAACTGTCCAAATGCCCCTTTTCGCATGATGCAAGCCATTTACTTGTATTATACTGAGTTAGCTGTTAAAAGATTCTGATTTATTTGTGATTGTGCACCTAATTTGCTGAATAAAATTTTATTTCTGATTTCTGATGTTACTTGTCTGCTGATAATTCAAATATAGTATAATTTGGAACATGTCAGTTAAAAAGAGCAAAGGAATTTGATGCACAGTGTTTATATTGAGAACGCATGTTTCCAGTATTTTTCCATGTTTTGTACACTCTTAATCCACATTGATATATAGTCTGCAAATGGTTTCAAATAGGGTATGTCTAAACTTTTATCGTCTGTTGGTAACGATATCATTAAAAGGGCTGTTAGGTAATGGGTTAACAGGTTTTAATGTATTTTGCTTTCAAAATCAGGCAGCGTTGTCCCTTCTAATGATGGATGAAGATGACAACAAGAAACATTTCAACTTGAAGAACATTATTGAAGCAGATAGTCAAGAGGGCAAGAAGAAGAAAAAGAAGAACAAGAAGACAGAAGATGTGAAAAAAGATGAAGATGATTTTGAGGTAATTGTTTTTACATTTTCTTTGCTTTTTTATCTTGATCTACTCTACCTAGTCAACCTTTGGTAGCAGCCACATTACACTGCAAGCACTGGTTAAGGTTTCAAGGAAGCAGTCTTAGAGTGATTGATATCAGTTGTAAGAACTTTCCTTCACAATTGATGTAAAAATAAATATGAGCCATGCTCTGTGAAAAGGGAGCTTACTGCATCTGCGAAAAGTATCGACCCAGGTCTGCCTGCGCAGTTTGCGCAGGCTGACTTGGGCAGAAACTTTTCGCTGTTAGTCAATTTTCTGTATGTCCAAGGATGAGACTACCTTGTGATCAAGTCAGCTGTTAAAAAAATTGGCTATTTTGGATCCATACTGTGATGGCTTGCTTGATACGATGCATTACGGAGATGCATTAAGCCTCCTTTTGCCAGAGCGTGGCTTATATGTTTAAACTTCAACATGACAAAACTACTAGGGTTGCACTTGGCAATCCAATGGCTACATGATTTCAGAAGTATAGATGAAATAAATGAACAATGATTTATTAGCATTTATTGTTGTCATTTTCCTGACAGTTTTCCATTTTATTGTATACCTATAAATAACCTGACTAAATAGAGACAAAGTTACAACAGACCAGACGCATGTACTCTGTGTAGGTTTTTGCGTATCATGCATGTATTCTGTATAGAACATCATCGTGCTCCCTAATACTATGCTTTCAAGTTTTGCTCTTTCCGTCAAATCCCAAAAATGTGTGGCTCTGTGTTTTTTTCTTTTCGTTATTTAATTTTTGTGATTTATTTTTCACAGGGAAGGTGTGTACTAAAAGGAACGTTATAACAATCTGAATTGCTGTGTGATTGCATCAGGTCTCGTTGCGTCTGTAAAGAGGTTAACGTTGGATTTGACCTTTGGTCTCATCTGATAGGTATCTTTTTACATGCGGAACTTGGCCTGATCAGACCATACGGAAATGCAGACAGTTGTAATATTCCATTTATGTTTTTGAAGTAAATATTGAAGGTATTGTCATAGCCTTTTTAATGTCTGTGTTGTCAGTCATGTAAAAACTTACATATTTTCTGATGTCTCTGTCATTACTGAAGTTTTTTACTTCAAACTCTGGCCTCTTATTAACTATAAAAACAACAATAGGGCAGGTAACTCTCAAAGTGCAGTTTATAGTACTACTGTATGTCCCTTTTTCGATTTAACCCTTTACCAAACAATCCTGTGGTTTAACTGCCTTGGGAGAAGAGGCCTTTAAAAAGATTGTGGGAAAAGAAGAAAATGCTGGTAATCAACATTTTCTCCTTTTCCCACAGTGTTTTCTACTGTTTCAAGATACTTCCCATCATTTTAGACATATTTTATATATGCCCTGCAAATGCTTTTAATTTGGAAAAGTCTAAAACTTTTTGTGCTAAATAGTTAAGAAGAACTGTTTCTTGGAATCAAGTATGTCCTGCATATTTCTAAAAACACAAGCCACAGTAGCAACATTGGTTTATCACGGAGGAACACTGAAACTTTCATTGGTCTATCAACAAACAGTGTTCCTGAAAAAAGCACATTGGTGATCTGAAAAATGTAGGAACTTTTTTCAAACCCATGAGATTGAGTTCGTCAAAACTCTTGATTGTTTGGTAAAGAGCTAATACCTTTCATAATTTTATAGCCTTCCTGAAAAGTGTGAGTGAAACCAATTTGGCTACACTACCTTTGCTTTTCTTTTCAGCTCAATGTGCAGGATCCGAGATTTTCAGCCATTTACGAGTCTCATCTGTACAACATAGATCCCTCAGCTCCTGAATACAAGAAAACAAAAGGCAGTGAAGCTTTGGTTACAGAAAAACTTAAAAGAAACACTGATCCAGATAGTAGGAAGCGTGCAAATAAAGACAAATTTGATGATAGTATGAAAAGAATGAGACTTGAAAATACTGATCGTAGCAAGAATGAGAGTTTAGCATCCCTTGTAAAGTCTGTGAAGGCAAAAACAAAATCATTTCAGAGTGCAAAATCTTTTAAAGATAGATAGCTGTAGCGAGTTCTGCTTATTGTTGTTGATTTTTGTTCAAGACGGAGAGGAAAATGAACAAGGGTGTTGAAATAACTGTTTTTGTTTGATGACAAAGGGCTGATTGTGTCATATTTTTATCCTTAACAGATGACAAAATTTTAGACAGGTCAAAATTGAAAGCATTTGCATATGACAAATTAAATGGGGTCTAAATAATCATTATTGTGATTTGGAGTCACCAGTATTTCCTCATTTTCCTACATTGTTTTTAAAAGCACTCTTTTTTGGGTTGTTGAAACTCGTGATTGTGTGGTGGAGAATTAATGCTACTTTTGGCATGGTAAGGGTAAGATTTGGTGCTTTTGTAGAAAGTATTGATCTAAGTCAAAATTCAGGGAATATGCTGTATGATTCTGACTCACTGTCTGACGTTACATGAGATATTTTGGCCAAACAATACCGGTATCCCAGTATCGTGGTAATTTTTTACGACTGAAGTATTTCGTAGTCTAAATGTTGCGAGAAATTTATGAAAGAATTCAGCTCTAGTATCAACACAAAATATATAATTTCTTCCTATTTAGACCACTGAAAATACAGTCCTCTGAAATTCAAAAACATTTTCATTATATAGGCATGACTTTATATAAAACAAGCAGGCAAAATGGATCCAAGATCAGACTACACCTGTGCAGTTTGATCTTAGGCTAGGACATTCAAAAAAGCTTCGATAATCACCCATAGTGCTGAGAGGATTGAAAGAGGCAGAAACACTTTTGGATACCGGAGAACTTAGGTGGAATGGAAAGACTTTGGTTTTACATTTACATCTGAATGGGACAGTAAGCAAGCCCTCCAAAGAGAAAAAAAAATAGCCACTTTCAAATGAATTTACAAAATGTATCTTCATATTTTGATATTATATGATTTGTTAAACTGGTATGTTTTTACATTACGGATTTATGAAAAAAGCCAACAAAAACATGTTATTGTTGATTGGTTTGATTATTTGATTCGATTCACAGGTTGGCATTGTTTTCTGTAAAAAAAAAAAGACTACAATATGAAGCCGAGGGACACAAACTAGACATATGTAAATATTATCCATCCTATATCCCTTTCAGAGTGTGCCCCTTATCACCCTCATACATGGCTACAACTAGTGTTTGCTTAGCATGCCATAGAGTTTTCAACAAAATTTCAGTAATGAAATAACAGCAAGGAGTCAGTGAACAGGCTTTTGTGGTGTGGAATATTGTGCAAGAAAAAGGCGGAGGAAAAAAATGGTAATAGAGAGATCTAAGGGAGGTAAATACGTACAGAAAATATATTGGAATATTTGCTTCCCTTGCACCATAAAACTTTGGTTGAAGTTTGGTGACTTGTACTGGTGGTATCTTGCCTGCAGAGACCAAGAGTTAACTAAACCATGGAAGCGATAGTTACAGTTCAAGTTGCTTTTGCGCATACATTGTAGATCAGGACCAGGCTGCACAGAACGTCTGATCTACTCTGTTTGAGCCTCACTAGAAGCACATAGGTTATCGTGGGATAGTCCTTGGGTAAGACACTTCAGAGCCCTAGCCTAATACTGGTGAAACCAGACATACACGAATAAGCTAACTGTGACCATGATGGAATTGAAATAATGTCGAAAGCGGCGTTAAACGTCAGCCAACCAACCAACCAATCAATCAATCAGTCAACCAGATTCCACGTTTTCGTTCTTCCCCTTTCCAATTTTACCCAGATTTTTAAAAATAAAAAATTCATTACCGAGTAAGCTAACAACAATTAAATCCTTTCTTCTTCGTATCCCACGATGTCAACTTCTGCCCTATATAACTGGTCCTCTATTGGTCACTGTAATCTGGAAAACCAGGTACGAGCTACACCAGCGGCTTTGGTCACGTCTGATTTCCTTTAGCAAAGCACTGTAGTGTCCGATATGGCTACTGATGAAACCCAGACACGTATCAGTGAGCTGTCAACGTCAAATGACTGAAATGCTGTTGAAAATAGCAATTCAAACGGGCCAAACCAAAATCGTGACGGATTCCCTTAACCCCAAGGCTGCTTACTGCGACTCACTGACCTATTGCGGACAATGTAGATCAAGATCAGACTGCACAGAACGTGCAGTCTGATCTTTGATCTACACTGTCCGATAAGGAGATGTTTTCCTCAAAAAAAAAAAAAAAAACAGGTTTGAAATAACATTATTCAGGTGTTTTCCATCGGCTTAAAAATTTTGTGTGACCTATTTAGCATTTTAAGAATCCACTGTTTTACAACCCTGAAAGAAAGAAGAAGAAGGAGTATGAAAGAGATTGTGGGAGAAGGAGAAAGTATTGGTAACCAGCATTTCCTCCTAATTCCCACAATATTTTCCACCCTTCTATAGACAGGTCCCATCGTTTGTGCCATATTCAATTTGCCCGTCTGCAAATACTTTCGATTTGGAAAAGTATAAAATTTTAGTGGCTTTGTTACCCTTTATTCACATTCCCAAGTTTTAACGACCCCTAGCAAGAAGCTTTTAAAAATATTGTGGGAAAAGGAGCAAATGCTGGTAACTAGCATTTTGTCTTTTTCCCAAAATGTTTTGTACCCTATAAAAGACAAACTCCATCATTTGAACTACATTTAAATTGCCGTCTGCAAATGCTTTCAACTTCGAAAGTCTTAAATTTTAGTCGCCTGGTAAACCTTTATCACAGAATCCCGGGTTTTAACGACCCCCAAGTTAGAAGCCTTTTGAAAACAATGTGGGAAAAGGAGAAAATACTAGTTTTTTTTTTTCCCCATAATATTTTCTACCCTATTAAAGACAAATTTTTATCATTTGAACTACATTTAAATTGCTGTCTGCTGATGCTTTCAATTTGGAAAAGTCTAGAATTTTAGCCATCTAGTAAGGAGTTAGATGAAATTCATACGATCATTGATTGAATCACTTAATGTCATTAACACTTCATTTTTTTCCACCTTCCCTTTGCAAGGCAGGAATCAAAGTGTTCTTGCGTAATTAAATCACACAAGACTTACAAAGTACGGTTAACACTTTAACACGCAACAAAACTTAACTCTTTTTATAAATACCACACAATCCAGAGTTTTAACAACCCTAAGGAAGACCCCCTTTTGAAAACATTGTTGGAAAAGGAGAAAATGCTGGTAACCAGCATTTTCTCCTTTTCCCCCAATGTTTTCTACCCTATCAAAGACACATTCCATCATTTGAGCCACATTTGAATTGTCGTCTGCAAATGCTTTCAATTTGGACAAGTCTAAAATTTTGTCGTTTGGTAAAGAGTTAAGGCTCTTCCGAAGTGAGTTCGATTGCAGACGACAAATGTTGTTGAAATGATGGAACTTATCTTTCACAGGGTAGAAAACATTGTGGGAAAAGGAGAAAATGCTGGTTACCAGCATTTTCTCCTTTTCCCACAATGTTTTCAAAAGCCGTCTTTCCCAGGGTCGTTTGAAAGTAGGGATTGTGTAGTAACGGGTTAATAGCAATTAGGCGATCTCAGATACTGGGAGTAATTAAACACTTGAGAGAGGTTCAGATTATTTTTACAATAATGAAGAATAAGAACGTGTCATTTTGAAATGAGCACTACGGTTTATTTTTTTCGGCGTAGCTGAATGTCCTGGACTCTTGACCTACTTTTTGGTACTGATAGCAAATGAATAAATAGAAATTTGTGATTGGTCAAATATGTAGACATGTTTATTCTAAGGGCCACTGTGGTCAAATATGCAGACATGTTTATTCTATTTGCTGGCAAATTTACGCCGTCTATCTTTTTTTTAAAGATATTTCTTGTTTTTTCTTGTAAATGTGTGTGTGTGTGTTTAACCACGTGTTCGACAGAATTTTAGTTATATAATGGCAGCCGGTGCGACTATTAATTTGTATCTAAATGTATTTTTATCAAGTAATACGTTTAAGACTTTTACCAAGCCATAGGCTTCTTTCTCCCATTTATAAAGATTACCTCTTTGTCAAACGACAAAATTTTGGACTTTTCCGAAATGAAAGTAGTGGTAGACAAAAATTAAATAAATGAAAATTTTGGCTTTTGGAAGCAGTAGAAAATGTTGTGGGAAAGTACTGGTTACCAGCAGTTTCTCCTTTATCCACATTGTTTTAAAAGCCTTTTTTCCTGAAGGTTGCTACAACTCGGGCTTTTTTTTTGTAAAGAAATAAATTATGTTCAGCGATGAGAAAGGTTTAACCCTTTACCAAACAATCCCTGGTTTTTACGACCCAGAGGAAGAAGCCTTCTGAAAACATTCTGGTAACCATCATTTTCTCCTTTTCCCACAATGTTTTCTACTCTTCCAAAGTCAAGTTTCAATTTTTGAGTCACATTTATTTTGTCGTCTGCAAATGCTTTCAATTTGGACAAGTCTAAGATTTTGTCATTTGGTAAAGACTTGAATCCTGTTTTAATGAATGTCGTCTCGGAATGAGATGATTTTCTACGGCGAAACCTAGGTTGTCCGCACTTGTTCAATCTAGACTACAATGAAAAGAAAAGAAAGATACATGTAATCTATATTTGTATGACAGGGAGAGATCGTGCTTTTTAGTATAAATTTATTGCATGAAATTCATGCGACCTCAACCATCTTTTTTAACAAAGGTTATTATTAAAGATATTTACAATGGTAACTTGACATACATGAGCAACATATATAATTTAGTCTTTAGGAAACGTATTTGCTGCCAGAGATCATACAAAAAATTCGTATTTAGTAAACTTTCTTAGAAACAGCACAGTATAATTATATCTATATACGTAGACATGATAAGGTGATTTGAACCTATCATCTTTATTAGCTGTATGTGTTTTGGTATTTAATTAACAGCGATATAAGTAAATTTGTATATGTTATAAAGTGAGCCCTATCAAAGCTCCATATTAGAAAGAAAGATTTTCAGACGATCTTGATTGCAATTTTATGCCTGTTATGTACAGGGCCCATATTAACTCTTTACCAAACGACAAAATTTTAGACTTGTTCAAATTGAAAGCATATGCAGACGACAAAATAAATGTGATTGAAAAATTGAAACTTGACTTTAGAAGAGTAGAAAATATTGTGGGAAAAGGACAAAATGCTGGTTATTAGCATTTTCTCCTTTTCCCACAATATTTTCAGAAGGCGTCTTCCTCTTGGTCGTAAAAACCAGGGATTGTTTGGTAAAAGGTTAAGCAACCTTCTTTAGAATATTCTTAGTCTTATTCTCCAGGATGTTGTACATTTGAAAGTTAGATCGGTCCAAATGTTAGTCGCTGGCAAAAAAATGAATTTTAAAACCAGGTAAAAAGTAAATAAAAGATAGAGCGACTTGGCAATTTGTAAGTTAGTTTTATTGAAATTATATTTTTATGCAAGCGACTAACAGTTGGACCGACCCGACAGTAACAGATTGTCATCTTCACAATAATTTCCATATACTTTCAAATGGTATGATTTAAATTTAAAAGCATTTTATATAACACCCGCATTGTTTACTCTTGACCGCTGCAGTGTCTTAAAGATTTGAGTCATGGTCTGTGAAAAGGGGGCTTAATGCATTTGCGAAAAGTAGCGACCCAGGTCAGCCTGGGCAGTCCGCGCAGGCTGACTTGGGTCGAAACTTTTCGCTATTGGTCGATTTTCTGTATGTCAAAGGACCAGTCTACCTCAAGATCTAGTCAGCTGTTGGACAAAAAGGATTTTAGGGACGTATATTGCTGTAATGACTTGCTTGGTATCATGCATCACGCAGATGCATTAAGCCCCCTTTTGCCTGAGCATGGCTCATCTATTCTGTCAGGGAGGAATATTTATTTCGCTCAAAGGCAAATGTGTGAACCAAAAACATGGTGGTGAAAATTTTGTTACAAAATAACCGTAACGTTTGTATTGTTGTTTTATACACAACTGACTTCGTTGATAGAATCGAATGTGATGGCACAAATGTTTGCAAGAAAAAAAAAAACCTTTCGTTAAAACATGATAAAGTACGGAACACCGGGCATCCGTCGTTGTCTGCGCATGTCATATTCTTCGAAGATTCGACCTGTCTGCTAGGATGCATCCCATATACAGGAGAAAAGTAGGGCTTATACCGAAGCTATTACCCAAGCCTGTAGGGGCTGTTTTAATAAATGGCCGGTGCATAGGTTACATGCTAGTTGATCATAGCTGAATAAATCGCACCAGGTAGCGTTTTATTGAGTTGACGTTTATTTTCTTTTGAAATTCAAAGCAACGGTTGTCATTTTGAAAAGTAGTCCGGTTCTGTACCCAGAACGCACAAATCGGATAGATCTGTATTTGAAGAATGCCATCTAGCTGAAGATAATGGGGCTTCCTTCTGTCTCTGTATTTTTTTCAAGGAGGGTGAGGAGGTAGGTAGAAAACGAGTAAGAAAGCTACTTTTATGTATGGGTTTGGACTCTAGGCTTGTTCAGCAATGCCAAAACCTGGTTACTTTATACAAATGTAACAGAACTCCGAATGAAATATTTGTTCGGTTTATTTAGCTTTTTACCCAAACAATTCCGCGTTTTAACGACTCTAAGAAAGATGGCTTTAAAACCATTGTGGGAAAGGGAGAAAATGTTTGTAACCAGCATTTTCTCCTTTTGCAATAATGCTTCCTACCCTTTCAAAAACAGTCCCAAACATTTGAACCACATTTAATTTGTCGTCTGCAAATGTTTTCAGTTTGGACAAGTCTGCAAATGCTTTCAATTTAGACAAGTCTAAAATTTTGTCGTCTGGTAAAGAGTTATAAGACAAAAAAAAAAGCAGCTCAAATGTCTTTTCTCATTTATCATTCCTTAAGAAAAAAAAAAACATTAAGTAGACAAAGATTCTCGGATGGGTTACAAAGAAAAATACGGTAATGCACACATATCAATGAACCATGGACAAACAAAGGAACGTTGGAACACATAGCATAACATAACATAACATTTAGCATTAAACTGTGACAATTATATAGTAGCCAATACCTAAACAATTAACGATGTTCAGTGTAAACAAAGGCAACATAAGAATGATAAACAAACGAAGTAAACAGAGAATTCAATGTATCCGAAGGAGAATTTTCTAAAACAAAATGTTTATTCCAGTAATCATGAAATTCTGTCTTTAAAACAAAGAAGATGTATTTTGACGGCTCATTTATTTATTCTGGATTTTTGGATGACATAAGTTAGATAAAGTTAACACATAACAACAACGGTATCCCCACAAAACAACATGCCGTATACAAAAATTTCAAAGCATGATTCGGTTAAGGGTCTCACAAAAAAAACAGTAACTGTGAATTCTACTTCATTAGTGTCAGGCTTTTTTGGCCCCAGTCAGCCCATCATTCCCTCCTCCCCTAGTTGCCCATTTCGACGTCAATTTACATGCGTAATTGGTAGGTTTGGGTTGCCTCAGGCTGGATTCAGCCTCGTGCTCGCGTGATTAATGCGTTATAACCATTTATTATGCAAATATGGCCAATTTGTTTTTGGATAGAATTTGATATGTCGGTATATGATAATTTCAGGCATTTATTAAGACACGGAAAAAATGATACGTGAGGGTTTTTCATAACGTTTTGTCTTCCCTTTATACACCGGGCGTTTAATTTTGATAAAAAAATTCTTGGTGGTCTTCCGTGGTACCGTGGCGGCTGGATTTGTATTAAAGAAATACTGGTTCGATCCCAGCTGATGGCACTCGTCACGTACTAGTATGTTTGGGAACTGAAGAGCGCAAGTCAAGTACAAGTGAATCCCTGAAAAGCCACAAATATTATCGGTATGTCTCTAAAATAACGGTGTAAGTTGCGTAAACGCCATTGAAAGTTTTAAACGATTTAGAAAAATTTCGGTAAATTTTGTAAATCAAGGTGAATTAAAGTAAGATATATATCAAGTATGGAAAATGTGAAACGACTAGGCCTACGCTTTGTCGTCTGGGCCTTTTTGTCGTAGGGTACTTTTTTTAGTAGCATGTTAAACAAGAGGGCCATGATGGCCCTGAAGTCGCTCACCTGAGCCTTTTGATCAAACATGACCCATTTCCAATCTCTTCAGAGATATTAAGACAAACACTCTGACAAACACTCATTAGTATTGGGCTTACAGATATGGCCTCTAGAGTGCACACAAGCTTTTTCTAGAATTTGTCTCAGCGGCCTACTTGACATGTAGAAATTATCCAGACATACATTCCGACAAACTTTCATGAGTATTTGAGAAAATGTGGCCTGTAGGGTGTACAAAAGGTTTTTCCGAGATTTGACCTAGTGACCTAGTTTTTTATCCAACATGACCCATATTCATACTAGTCTAAGATATTATCAAGACAAACATTCAAAGCAAATTTCAAAATTATTGGACTGAAAGTGTGGCCTCTAGAGCGTACACACAGTTTTTCAAGGATGAAACTTGGTGACCTAGTTTTTATTCCACATGACCCATTTTCAAACTCATGCAAGATATCGTCAAGACAAACATTCTAACAAAAGTTTAAAGAATATTGGACTGAAATTATAGTACAAAAGGTTTTTCCAAGATTTGACCTTGTGACCTAGTTTTTTTTTATCCAACATGACCAATTTTCATAGTAGTCTAAGAAATTATCAAGACAAACCTTCTGACCGAATTTCAAGATTATTGGACAGAAAATGTGGCCTCTAGAGCTTACATAAGGTTTTTCTAAGATTTGACCTGGTGACCTAGTTTTTGACCTGACATGTCCCATTTTCAAAGTCATCCAAGCTATCATCATGACAAACATTCTGACTAACTATAAAGAGCATTGGACTGAAAATGTGGCTTCTGGAGCGTACACAAGGTTTTTCAAAGATTTGACCTAGTGACCTAGTTTTTGACCCCACATGGCTCACTTTCGAAGTCGTCTGCGATATTATCAAGATAAACATTCTGACCAAATTTCTAGAGTATTGGACAGAAAATGTGGCTTCTGGAGCATACACAAGTTTTTTCTTAAGATTTGACCTAGTGACCTAGTTTTTGACCCACCATGGCCCGTTTTCAAATTTATCAGATATATCATCAAGACAAACATTCTGACCAACTTTCAAGAGTATTGGACTGAAAATGTGGCCTCTAGAGCGTACACAAGGTTTTTCTAAGATTTGACCTGGTGACCTAGTTTTTGACCCGACATGGCCCATTTTCGAACTCATCTGAGATATCATCAAGACAAAGTTAACATTCTGACCAACTTTCAGGAGTATTGGACTGAAAATGTGGCCTCTAGAGCGTACACAAGGTTTTTCTATGATTTGACCTGGTGACCTAGTTTTTGACCCGACATGGCCCATTTTCGAACTCGTCCGAGATATTATCAAGGCAAACATTCTGACCAAGTTTCATGAGTATCGGACTGAAAATATGGCCTCTACAGCGTACACAAGGTAAAAAGTTGACGACGCACGACGGACGCCGGACACAGCACGATCACAATAGCTCACTATGAGCTAAAAAAAAAAACGAACCAACGGATCTAAAATGATGTTGACCAACGAAAACTATATTATATTATTAGATCAAATGTATCCCTCTTTGTTAATAAGCATCGTATGAGCACCAAGTTATTTGACTGCCGCACTAGGAAAAGAAGGTTTAAAGCATTTCCGTGATGCATTATACCGAGCTATGCGTCTCAAAAGTATGGATACATGAAATCCATTTTGTCTAAAAACCGACTGAATCATGATGTAGAATGGTTGTTGGAAATGCAGACAATCTACAAATAGCAAAGACTTTCGACTCATGTCAGCCTGCGCATTAAACTCATTTTTCATAGTGCATGGCTAATTTTTATTGAAACTGATGTGGGTGGTTCTGACTTCTCTTATTCCCCGTAACCTACAGATATCCCGACTGAAGTGTCTACACCAGTTGTGAAAATGTTACTCTGTATCGATGGACCCAAGCTGTGTTTAAATATTGTTTTGTCTTTGTTTTTGAATCACGTGAAAAGATCACGCGATGCTTCTTTCTTTAATTTCTGGGTTATAATCTTTATAATCGTAGAAAAAAAAATGTTGTTCATATACAGTGAATGGCCGTATATATTTAATCATAGTCCGAATCCTCATTGACTTACATGTATTTTCAACTTTGCTTTTTTTAAATTTATCTTGGGTTATAAAATAAAGCTATATTTATGAAAACTATAAGGAAATAAAGCAAAATAAATTTGATACTTGAAAGATTATTTCAGACTCGATAAAAGTAATATGATATAAATGCAGCTGTAGAAAAAGTGATCATCATTTCCAAAAACGTTTAGTACATTAATGTCAATGGCGACGTCGCCAAAATTTAGCGAAAAAACACCACC
The DNA here is from genome assembly GCA_946811185.2 of Hippopus hippopus. Taxonomy (NCBI): domain Eukaryota; kingdom Metazoa; phylum Mollusca; class Bivalvia; order Cardiida; family Cardiidae; genus Hippopus; species Hippopus hippopus. Next base: position 22,058,657 of record OX328097.1, read on the forward strand.
ACTAGGATTTAGAGAGGTAGTACTAAGATGTTAGGCGTGGAACAATGATAAATTTCTTATACAATGAGAAAAATACACGTACATGTATGTCAATAGGAATTTTTAGTTTGATGCAATATAGATCTATGGTCACTAAATGTATATGTACCATTGATTTTAAATGAATAGAGGATATTTTTTTTTTCGGTGAAAGATCGAAATTTATTTCATGCTTTCCGAAAAGTTATCGAAAAATATCGGTGAAATATTTTTCGATATTTCATGGTTACGACCAGTGAAAATACCGGTTTTTATACTCTAACTCTTCAATTGAAAGCGGAAACAGTAGTTCCCGCGCACTAGTTACTAGGTAAAATGCGCGTGCCTCACAACCAGATGGAAATATGACGTAATTTACCTTACATTTATCGCGCTTGACGTAATATTGTAATGTGTTGCTGTGCTGAGTGGGTATGCCACGGGGAATAACCGAAAAAAACTGTACTGGATTTTGATTAAGTTCCCCCAGAAAGGGTTAAAAGCATGAAATAAATAGAATATTTGTTTTTAGATCATGCTTCAGACACCTTTTTTGAGCGGACTTACATCAAAAGCATCGAAATCCAGTACAGAACCTGTTGTTTTCGGTAATTTCCCGCGACGTACCCCTTCCGCATTACAATGCATTACAATATAACGTAAAGCACGAGAAATGTAGGGTAAATTACTTCATATTTCCATCTGGTTGAATGGCACGTGTTGTTTACCTAGGTAAATAGTGCGCGGGAACTACTGTTTCCGCCTTCAATTGAAGAGTTAGAAAATAAAATCGGTATTTTTCACTGGTTGTAACCATGAACTATATAGAGGATATTTATTTTTTACGGTGAAAGATCGAAATTTATTTCATCGAGTGAACATCATCGGTAATATTTTCACGAGTGGCGCAGCCACGAGTGAAAATATTACCGATGATGTTCACGAGATGAAATAAATTTCGAACTTTCACCGAAAAAAGCAAATATTCTATTTATTTCATGCTTTTAACCCTTTCTGGGGGGAACTTAATCAAAGTCCAGTACAGTTCTTTTCTGTTATTCCCCGTGGCGTACCCCCTCCGCATAGCAACGCATTACAATATTACGCCAAGCGCGAGAAATGTAGGGTAAATTACGTCATATTTCCATCTGGTTGTGAGGCACGCGCAATTTTACCTAGGTAACTAGTCCGCGGGAACAACTGTTTCCGCCTTCAATTGAAGAGTTAGAATAATATGAAAAAGGCAAAGCCTCAATGCGAGCGACGTGAATGATTTGTGGAACAAATATCTATTATATGTAATTCGAATGACGAACTAGATTCTAGATCTTGAAATCAAAGGGTTTTGAGTTTGAATTCCGGCTTTGCCAAAACTAATTTTGAGCGTTGTCAAAAGTTGAAAGCATTTTTCTTTCGTAGATTTATACATGTAAAATAGGGCGAACTGTCCCTGATTTCCTTAACAAAAGAAAGACAGTTACTTGACAATTTCGTTAATTTATGTCCAGAAAAATAACTGGAATGATTATTGGTTCACATACTTGTAAAGACCATTTTACGGGAACATTTCCTCACTGCATGTAGATCTAGATCTATGAAAGAGAGACTTTGACTTTTACGAGGAATCGGTCTGTAGGTTGGGAAGAATATTGAGCAGAGTACTGGTAAAAGGAACTTCAGGAATGCATGGTAGGTGCACTTGCCGCCGCAATGAATATACACACAAAAGGAAAAAACAAACAAATAAACACAGAATCTTTCTTTCATTTCTTCGTTAGTGCACAGGTCTACCCATGTTTTACATGGAGTTTCTTTAAAATCAGACTGCGTAGATCGCTAAAATCAGATTAGATATGTAGCTTTCCTTTTTCATCCCATCTGCTTTCCTACACGTCCATCATTGAAACAGTGATCAGTGCAGGGACAGGAATGAATTCTATCGCAATGACTAGATCTAGATCTATCATCAATCCTAGGAAAGAAATTTGCCAAGTTATCAGATTGATATCCAACTTATGGCTAAAAAACCCCAAACTTGTAGACCTATCAACAAGCTTTCGTAACATTAAGTAAATTATATTTGAGCCACATTGCGGTAAAAAAGTGTTTAATGCATCTCCGTGATGCATGATACCAAGCAAGTCATCACATAATTATACATCCATATTGTATGATAACTGATTGAATCAAAAGGCATGCATACTGGTCCTTTGACATGCAGAACGTTGAAAAATAGATCTAGCAAAGAGTTTTGACCAAGCTTGCGCGGACTGCACAGGCAGACCTGGGTCAATAGCTTTTGCAGATGCATTAAGCCCCCTTTTTACAGATCATAAATCCGACTTTCTCTGTAAATGGTATTTTGAAACAGTCAAAAAACTTGTTTAGTCATGATTTCTTCGACACAATGTTTTCCGCGAAAAAAACGGCTTGTGCATGACGTAAGAATAGTATGATTAATGACGTCATTATTTGCTAGCATAGATCATTGCGTATGTTTATACACAAATAGACGTTTAATACACTGAAAGTAAGTAAGGAATTAGATAATCTGTACTCATTAAACTGATAATGAATTTTAAGTAATCATTCGATCGGTAGATAATTATTGTCATCTTTGACCAATCAGGTACTTGTGCGCAAGATTGTCATACGTGTGACGCTGTGCGACTAACCGGAAGACACTCAATTTTTAGTCATCCCTATTTAGATTTAGACTAAAACCCAGAACGAAGTCGGAATTTTATTTTTAAAAATCTAGAACGGTGTTACCGCAAAACGAGCTTCGCTCGTTACGGGCTTTGCCCGTAACTCGCTGTCGCTCGTTATAAAAAACGGTATTTTCACTGGTCGTAACCATGAAATATCGAAAAATATTTCACCGATATTTCTCGATAACCTACCGGAAAGCATGAAATAATAAACAATATTCCACCGTTATTTCTTGATAAACTACTGAAAAGCATGAAATAAAGAATAATAATGGTCTGTCAGGAAACGATGTTTTGCTTCCCTGCAGTTTATTTCTGTAAGCTGTGTACGTGAACTTTCGAAAATTTTACCATGGATCCAAGACATCACTAATTACCTCGATAAAGTCGTTAGGACGAAAGGTATGTTGACTAGAATTGTTGGTCGTATCACATTCCCAGGAACTCTGTTGTGATGAGGCGATCTTTGACAAGGACGTCAAAACATGTCAATGAATCTGTTATACAGCTTTCTCCTTTTTGTAGTATTTGCCTACATGCTTAACCCTTAGGCTGCTAAGCGCGACTCACTGACCTTTTGCGGACAGTGTAGATCAAGATCAGACTGCACAGAACGTGCAGTCTGATCTTGGATCTACACTGTCCGAGACGAATAATATTTTTCTCCCAAAAGTAACTTTGAAAAAGCAATATTTGGGTTTTTACCATCAACTTGAAAGTTTCTTGTTAGTTATTTAGCAGGATAAGGATTAAACCTTGTCCTGCTAAATAGGTGAAATGAAACTTTCAAGCCGATAGTCAAAACCAAGATTTTTCTATTTGAAAGGCATTTTAGGGGAACAAATATCTTCTAATCGGACAGTGTAGATCCAAGATCAGACTGCACGTTCTGTGCAGTCTGATCTTGATCTACACTGTCCGAAAAAGGTCCCAGAATCGCGCTTTGCAGCTTAAAGATATATCTTGTTTGAAATGCAAAACCTTCGCCAGTACTGTTGATTAATATTAATTACTGTTATCACTAGAATTAAATATTCGTTACGAAACATGGATATAACTAATTTTATATTAAAAATTAATTATATTCCTCATTTCAAGGTTTTACTTTTTATATGTATAATATAGAATTAAAATCGCTAAACAGTATTTAAAGGCCCAGTGGGACCAAAAAAGGAACAAGGTGGATGTTAAAATGCATATATATTTAAATCGCACCACTTAAAAGAAAGGAAATCATTTAGATGGCAATTTGTTATTGTATGATGGGTCCAAGTGTTAGTCGATGGCAGAAAAAAGGAAATTAAAATTAGGTAAAAAGATACTAAATTGCTCTATCGTTTGTTTACTTTTTGCCCGGTTTTAAAATTCATTTCTGTGCCAGCTAGTCCTCATTGTCGTTAAAACGGTACTGTTATATAAAATATACAAAGTTATTTACAATTCCGAGCAAATCTCTACAAGCTATACGGAGTCGCATTTTGTGATACCGCCCAGCTGGTAAAACGCTTTGGCTGAACAGAACAGAAGATGAAGCGCTAATCAGCTTACAAATGCGGCGTCATTTACATTCTGCGGATTGTCTGCATTGTCAGCGAGGTTTCTGCGGAGTAATCTGTTGACTTTACGGCTTAGCGTTGTCCCAACGACTTGATTTCGCGCGGTTTTTTTTTTAACATTTTTACTGAATGGAATATGGGTATAATGATGTTGTTTTAGTGTCTCCTACTGACGACTTTTTGCTTACTCATTTCGAAAACGTTTTGGTGAGACGATCAATTTCTGCTTTCCCACGTATCTATGTATTTAAATTTCATTCTTGTCATTTATCATTATTGATAAATCTGGGTCCGTATTCACCAACCATTCTTAAGAACGTTCTTTGTCTTATTCTCCAAGATTTTACAAATTTGAAAGTAACACAACTTCTGATTGGCTAAACCATTTGGTTTAGCCAATCAGAAGTTGTCTTACTTTCACATTTGGAAAATCTTAGTGAATAAGACAGAATGTTCCGAAGAATGAGGGTGAAGATACTTTATACATCTACACTCTACGATACCCAATTAATTGTTTCACTCTATACCCGACAACAAAATTTAGACTAATCCAAATTCAAAGCATTTGCAGATGACAAATAAGATAGGGCTAACATGAAGAGACCTGTCTCTGAAATATCAGAACACATTGAGGGAAAAGGAGAAAATGCTGGTAACCCACGATGTTTTTAAAAAAGCATTATATATTAGGGTCGTTAAAACCCGGAACTGTATGATAAGTAAATGTTAGAAATCATCGATCGACGTAAATATGTTAGAAATCATTGAGTGACAGTTGTATTGGGGATAAGAGTCGGCTTTTAAAATAAGAAGTTCCTGGTTCGAATCCTGTGATGAGCAGGGTCAACCCTTAGCCTGGCATTCAGGCCCTGCATTTAAGTCATTCTAATAAACAAGGTACACAACTACAGCAAACTCACAGAAATATGTGTTGTTATTTGCCCTTCTTCTGAAATACGTTAAATCAGACATTCAGAACATTGAGAACACAGAGTATTTATTTTGCAGTTTTGCTTGATGATATTGTTTTAATGAAAATTCTCTATTTAACGGACTGACACCAGTCTAGGTCAACCCTGGGAAATACCAAACATCACGGCGCGAGTACTGGTTAAGGTTTCCAGGAAGCAACTACCAAGAGTGATTAACTCTTTCCATACCATAGACAGCACCAGAAGCTTTTGTGGACAGTGTAGATCAAGATCAGACTGCACAGAACGTGCAGTCTGATCTCTGATCTACACTGTCCACAGCTTTATTCTAGATTATGACCGAACTGTCTTTTGATCATGCAGAGGAAATGTGTTTGTAGCCTTTGAGAAAATGCAATTTATTTATTCAGTAATGAAAGAGTTCATACATGTATAAGTTGTAGGGTCTGGGTTCTGCAGAAAATGGGGTCAACTTTTGGAACTACCCACAGCACGGCGCAGGTACTGGTTAAGATTTCCAGAAAGCAATTACCGAGAGTGATTTATTTAAGTCTTAAGAACTTATTTCACATGATCGATGTAAAACTAATGGGACCGTCTTTTTTTTTCCCTGTCAGAAAATAACCCATGTTTACAGTATTACAATTTCAAGACTGTTTAAACCCTTTACCTAACGGCCAAATATGGACTTTGAATTTGCAGACGACAGTGTGAATATGATTAGAAAAATTGAAATGTGTTTGTGAACGGTCTAAAAAAAAATTGTTGGAAAAGGAGAAAATGCTGGTTACCAGCATTTTCTCCTTTTCCAACAATGTTTTTCAAAGGCTTCTTTCTCAGGGTCGTTAAAACCCGGGATTGTGTGGTGAAGGGTTGATGTCAGTGTATCTAAAAAGTGGCCTAAAGAAAAAAAAAAATCAGTGGAATAATAAATTTCTCCTTTAGTCACAATGTTCCCAAAATTCGTCCGCTCAGAGACGCAAAGCGGTCGTAGACCTCTGTGTGTGTGGGGGGGGGGGGGGGGGGAAAGAATAAGGGGTAACCTGACAACTTAAAATACACGGAAATACACGGAAGAAGAAAATACTCATCAACATAAATGTTAACGAGGCGTTCCCCAACATAGGTATACCGGGATATCTCATTTCATTATATTTCTGTATAATTAACGCTTTACCAAGCAATCTCGTGTTTTAGTAACCCTAAGTAGAATGGCATGTGAAAACATTGTGGGAAATGGAGAAAATGCTGGTAATCAGCATTTTCTCCTTTTTTTTAACAACGTTTTTTAACCATTAAAGACAATATTAATCATTTGAGACACCTTTAATCTGTCGTCTGCAATCGCTATCAATTTGTACAAGCCTGTAATTTTGACGTTGTTTTGTAATGAATAGGGCGGTTTGTTTCTATAGTGTTTAACGCCGTTTTCAAGCCGTTTGCAACACTTTTTTAGTTACTAGTTTATCGTAGCGACCAGCCAGCGTATCCTTGCATTCAAGGGGGGTTTCCCTTTCATAGTCTGCGTTCACCATCTATTTTAAAAATGCATTCTTCATCTATTTCTCTACATTTTTTTCTGTATTTCGAAATAACACAATTTCTTATTGGCCAAACCAAACGGTTTAACCAATCAGTAAATGTGTTACTTTTTAAATTTAGATTTACACTAAGAATTCAATTGAGAATGATTGGTGAATATGGAGTAATGACAACACATAAAAGTCTTTCCAAGACACTGGCTGCTTTTCGCATAGGTAAAAAGTAGGTTCTAACAAGAATTACATGTACACTATCAGGTATCACTGACCCAGAACCCCAAGAAACGCGCATGCGTAGAACAAGGTTAATTTTCTCGTGGAATGGTTCCGCTTTAACGACGTGCGAATGGAATGACAATCAGGAAGCAAGTAGAGAAGTGATAATGACCGAGGAAAAATTAACGCTCTGGCTCTAGATTTCTTGTCTACAGATTAACAATCACTTTCATTTGTAAGCTCCATACCAAAACGATAATAAATTAAACCCGTCCAATTCGAAAGCATTTACAGACGCTATATTAAAAGTGGATCAAAAGATAGGATTTGTCTTTGAATGGATCGAAAACGTGAGAAAATAACCTCTGGGCCCGTATTCACCAATTATTCTTAAAAACATTCTTCGTCTTCTTAAAACTTGAAAGCAACACAACTTCTGATTGGCTAAACCGAATGGTTTAGGCAATCAGAAGCTGTGTTGCTTTAAAATTAATAAAATTCTGGAGAATAAGACTAAGAATGTTCTTAATGATTGGTTGGTAAATACAGAGCCTAGTCTTTATTTTCTTGGATCTAAATTGCAGGCTTATCGTGTGTGCCCATGGAAGGATAGGATGCAGTCGATATATGTAAACATGTACATGTAAAGGTACAATTAAAATGGTTAAATTCTACAGCAGTGCACTGTAATTCATGTAGGCTACTCGTAGGCCTACACGTTTTCTCTAAGACCACAACTGCTATACAACTCTGCATAACCGCAGAGAAAAAAGACCGCTGGCCATCGCTGTTTTAGGAATCCAATGCTTTTTAACCTTTTTACAAGCCTACAAATTTTATAGACTTGTCAGAATCAAAAGCGTTTACAGACGACAAATTAACTGTAGCTTACGTGACAACTTTGTGTGTGAAAAGGTAGATAGCTATCCTTTCAAAATGGGTTGCCAAAGGGTTAACTCTTTACCACACAATTCCGACTTTTTACGACCCTGATGGTGAATCCTTTTGAAAATATTATTGGAAAAGGAGGAAATGCTGGTAGTCAGCATCTTCTCCTTTTCTCACAATGTTTTCTCTTTAAAGTAACATTTGATTTGTCGTCTGCAAAAGCTTTGAATTTGGTCAAAACATTATTGGAAAAGGAGAAAATGCTGGTAACCAGCATTTTCTCCTTTTTTTTCAGAATGTTTTCTACCTCCTGGATGACAAATTTCACGTTAAATTAACATTTCATTTATCGTCTGCAAAAGCTTTGAATCTGGTTAAGGCTAAAATTTTGTCGTCTGGTAAAGGGTTAAACGAAAAAACCCAGTGTCCCATGGTAACGTAGTCTTTCCGTGATTGTTATACCTTTCGGAGGATTACACAAAAATATACAATGACGTCATGGTCTCAAGAGTTGCAAAGCAGCGTCCTGTAATCTAATAAAGCAGTACACAAAAAGATTGCCGTATGTAGATTTGTAGACAGGTAGAAAGAAACAGACGACAAAAACCCGAAAGTCTGAAACTTTTATGAGATAACGAGGAAAAAAATACGACAATTTCGATTTTGTGACAAAATTTCAAAAGAACGAATTTCGAGATCCTTGTTTCAGTCTTTATCTCATTACAGCAAAGTGTCCAGGCTAATCCTGAATCAAGCAAGAACTAGTACTTTTAGCGGGAAAACATTTTTCCCTTAGCCTGCTGAATAAGTGAAATGAAAATTTCAAGTCGATAGTAAAAACCCAAATGTTGCTGTTTCAAAGTTATCATTATTTTTTTTTGGGGGGGGGGAGGATATCTCCTCTCATCGGACAGTGTAGATCCAAGATCAGACTGCACGTTCTGTGCAGTCTGATCTTGATCTACACTGACCGCAAAAGGTCTTTGAGTCGCGCTTAGCGGCCTAAGGGTTAAAACTTTCGCTATAAATGCAACGGAGTGATTTTCAGAAAATGCTCATGGCATAACTGGAGGAAGGGTCCTTGAAAACGTTTTTTCTTTAATTCCAACAAAAAACTCCCACCGCTGACCATTGTTTCGACGATGATTATGTGGGAAAGCAGCCAGTGGCTTGGAAAGAAAATTGTGCGAAGTACTGGTATAAGAAACTCCAGGAACGCATGGATAGGTGCACTGGCCCCCGCGATATAACTGAAATAATGTTGAAAACGGCGTTAAACACCATACAATCAATCAATCAATCCAGCAAAAAACGGACTGTAAGCTATATCAACAGTCAAAACATTTCTTACTCTCCAAACTAGACAGATTTAACCCCTAGGCTGCTAAGCATGACTCTGTGAACTTTTCCGTACAGTGTAGACCAAGATCAGACTGAACAGAACGTGTACTCTGGTCTTGGGTCTACACTGTCCGATTAGGAGATATTCTCCCCCACCCCCGTCTTTCACCTCGAAATAACTTTGGAATAGCAATATTTGAGATTTAACTATCGGCTTGAAAGTTTCATTTAACTTAAAAAATAAGGCGAAGATGCTTATTTCCAAGCCTGCCATTTCAGATCTACTATTCACGGCATCAACACATTGTTGATGGTAGTTCAAAAGCTATCAGCATTTCCTTTTAACAACACGATAATCGTAGCCATAAAGCCCGTTTGACTCTTAGACCGCCAAAAAAACCCAACGGACATTTCTCTTCTAGGAAAAGGTGCTTATAAGAGCAATTTCAATGTTGCCATTGTCCAGATTGTCTCTGCAAAGTCGACAGTGTCTACAGATCAAAAATCAGACTGCATCTTTTTTGCGGTCTGATCTCGATCTGCACTAGTCGCAAAGGCAAACATACGAGTCGTAGCTGTGAAGGCGCTTTAAGGATAAAGACACCGAATTCATGTCCTAAAATCTTAATTTTGACAACTATAAATGGGTATTAATACAAAAAAAAATCTGTATGCATTCTGAAGAAGGCGTATGCCGAAACGTTGATTAAGAATTTTTATTGAACTTCATACCTGTTGTTAAAGATTTTTTTCCACTCAATATTAATAAAGACACAAATTTAATTCTATTTTGATGTCCTTATAGTGCACAACATCTGGAAAAAAAAAATAAAGGAAAATGGGTACATGCATGTATTGAGAAGAGTTTTCCTCTTTCACAAAAAAAAATACTAGTATTATATTTGATCTTAAAGGACAACGTTTCAAAGTTGCAAAAGACCATTGTAAATTGCTCTATTGGTTCGTCATTAACCGTTATACTGCTAAATAACATCCTCGTTGATCCAGTTTCGATTCATTCTGTAATGCATGGAGAGTAACGTAATGCTTAAACCTGGGTCCCAAGGATGGCTAAATAAGTGAAATGAAACTTTCAAGCTTATAGTAAAACCCTCAAAGTTCGCTATTTTAAGTGCTTTTTTTAGGGGGGGGGGGGAAGAGATATCTCCTAATCGGACAGTGTAGATCTAAGATCAGACTGCACGTTCTGTGCAGTCTGATCTTGGTCTATACTGTCCGCAAAGGATCAGTGAGTCGCGCTTAGCAGCCCAAGGATTAATACATTTTGACAAACAGAGAAAAAATACTGTTTTACGGGTTTTTTTTTTTATCTTCTGGCATTCAAAATCATCGGCTGAAGGCTAGTTGAAACGTTAAACTCTTACCAAATGACAAAATTTTAGACTCGACTAAATTGAAATTATTGGTATACAAACAAATAGAATGAAGCTATAGAGTTGATTTCTGACTTTGAAAGGGTAGAAAACAAAGTGGGCAAAAAGGAGAAAATGCTGTTTACTAGCATTTTCTCCTCCTCACCCCCTCCCCCGCCAGTGTTTTCAAAAGGCTTTCTTTCTCGGGGTCGTGAAAACTCTTGATTGTGTGGTAAAGGGATAAAACTCGATTGGAGCAAACGCTAATTTTCTTGTTGCATTCCCGGAAGTGGCTAACTTAAAATAATAGCGCAACGGGCACCATATTTTACGTTCAATTAACACTTAGCCAAAATAATCCCGAATTTTAACGACCCTGACATCAGAAAGCTTTAGAAAACAGTCCTGGAAGAGGATGTCGGTGACCAGCATTTTCTCCTTCTCCCCCACAATCTTTAAGTATGCAATTTCAAAGACAATCCAATCATTTGAGTTATATTTGGTGTGTTTGCTGCAAATTGGATAAGAATAAAATTTTGTCATTTAGCATAGAGTTAAGGGGGCTTATCGGCGTTGTACCAGGGTGACTTTCTGCGGGGAAAATATTTTACGTACAATTTAGGGTGCTAATCGACTTTTTGTTTCCGAGGTGACGACAAGTTCTGGAACGTCCGGTCAGAACGTATTTGGTGATTAAGAATGACAAGAGAATCCTGCCAATATAGTTTTATTTTCAATTCGTCACATTTCACGTTTAATTAACACCAAATTTGTTCGGACCGGTACTTTAGTTAAATGTTTAATTACCCTAACTGGGTTTTTGGCTTATTTTCGTCTCACAAAAGCTGACGTCTGTGCGTCGATTTACATATCTTTCGCTGACAACATAATGGAATTAACCCGTGGGCAGCCAAATAAACGAAACAGACGATACCCTCAAGTGAAAAACATTCCACAGTATGGCAATTTCAACGCTTTCCTATTTAGGTGGAGCAGGGGTGTAAGTATGTTAGACAGTGTAGATACACGATGAGGGAGTGCTATATATGTACATTTTGGGCCCATATTCACCAACAATCTCAAGAACATTCTTAGAGTTACATATATTCTCAAGAAGTTTTTTAATTAGAAAGTAAAACAACTACTGACTGGCTACACTATCTGGTTTAGCCAATCAGAAGTTATGATACTTTCTAAATGTAGAATAGGACTAAAAATGAAACTTAGAATGGGTGGTAAATGAGGACCTAGGTTTATATCCACCAACCATTCTAAAGGATGATCTTTCAATGGTCTAATTCTCCAGAATTTCCTAAATTTGAAAGTAACACAACTCCTGAGTGGCTAAACCATTTGGTTTAGCCAATCAGATGTTGTCACGGTTACTATCAAATTTAAAAAATAATGGATGACCCTGATCTTACTGTCCATGGAACCATGTAAAGCAAGGTACCATTGGTATTCTATAGCTTAACTCTTACAGAGCCAAATGTTGGAACTGGCACCTCAATCGATAGCCAACCTATAGTAAACAATCTACCGAAACTCGGAAGGCTTTCTCGTCTGCCTCATCTGCTTGACAAGGCAAGCGACTTTTGTAGTGTAATTTACGATCCCCGATCTAAGATCAGACTGCACGTCCCGTGCCTATGACGCTACAGGAGTTTAAAAAAGTACGTGTATTTGGCATTGCTAAATATCAAGCCTTGTAAATTCCATTTGAACTGAATCGAAAATGATCTGATAAAAAATGGAAATAGACTTATATGCTTTGGAAGAGGCACAAACTTATATGGCTTGGAAAATGCCAAAATGAAAACGACATGTGCAAAAGATTCTAGTTTTAAATCTTTAATCTAACAGATATAAAGATTAAAAAAAAAAGCTTGGATCTACCTAGACCTATGCATAAACAATAACAGCTTTACAACAGATTTTTTAAAAGAACGTAATAGATCTGATATGGTATTTTTAATGACATATTTTCATTTTGTACTAGATACCATATACAAAATTATGTTTTATATGAAGGTTTTCGGGACGTACCTTGGAAAACATTGTTACGGAAGCTTTAAATTTCGTCTGAACTATGCTTCTAGTTCTTTTTTCTGGGGGACTTCTCTACCAAATTTGTTTTGTTGGAAAATCAGAAGATGACTTGAGAGACAGGACCAAACAGAAAGACCTATGGCCCCGAACGCTCTAAATGTAATCAGGTACAGTATAAATATTACTCTACATATTACATGCATACATGTACATACGATCCCTGATGTGATTGACAGACCATAAACAATATTAAAGGCTCAATATTTAGCGACCAAAAATCATTGAAAGTGTTAAATGATGCAATTAAATTTAATTCATACCATTTAAAAGTATGGAAAAAATATTGTGTGTCATTGTGTGGTCGGTCCAAGATAAGCGTAAGTCGCTGGCTGAAAAATGAAAAATCAGGCAAAAAGTAAACAAAAGATAGAGTGACCTTTCAAGTTTAACCTAGTTTTTGGAATTAATTTCTCTGCTAGCGGCTAACACTGGGACCGACTGCATAATAACAGATTGTTATTTTTACACGAATTCCAAACTTTTAAATGGTATGATTTAAATTTAAATGCATTTTAACACCGGCTGTATAATTTATTTTTGGCAGCCGTTGTTACCTTAAAGAAAAAGTCATGAAAGTTCGGGCTAATGCATGTGAATATAAGTGTGTAAATCAGTGTCTGGGGGATTTCACTAAGGTTTTGTTTTTTTTATTTACAATTTTGAAAGAATTAACAGGTCTCAATGATCTGAAAGCAGAGAAGTCAATCCCAAGGTAGTAATGTAAAAGTTACCTCCCTTTGACTACCAATGTCAGATAGAGGTTGCGGGTCTCTCTGGAAGAAATCTGTTTTTCCAAGACTATCTCCTAATTGTATTTTACGTTGCGATATAGATCTAGACGTAACGATGTTTTAAAATCATTTTTAAATATCTTTGAAAGTAGCATTTTGAAAGCAAAGTTTGCATATTCAGAGGCTAACAGATACCGGAAGCAAACTTCGGAAGGTCACGTGAACTGCCGATGTCGTCTGCGGCTATATATGTAGCTAGAAGTGGACCTCTTCATTTTGTAAAGTTGTGCAATTTTCTGATGGTGGCCCAGTAAGGTAAATCTTTCTGTAAACTTCAGCATTCCTGTTTATTTTTCCAAAGGTAGATACTAAAACAGAGAGTAGATCTACTTCGTTGGTTCATCACACTGGAAATGTTGGCATTCTGACACGAAAGTCTCCAGCACCACACTGCACAAGTTTAACAGAATAAATTAACGTTTTATTTTAAAATTCATCAGTTCAGGAAACTTTTTTTTCTTCCGTGGATTAAGTTGTTCAACAATTTTCCTGCCTTACTCGATGAACTTCTAGATTTAGATGAAAAAAGTAAAATTTTTGTTGGATCATCATCTAGAGAATCATTCTTTCAATTTAAAAAAAATTACATCTTGATATAGAGATACATCTCTTTTTTTTGTTTATACATGTATTTCTTTTACCACCTTGTGGTTCCGTGTTTCATTTAACAATTTATGAAAACAAGTTAAATGTAGATTTAGATCTAGTTTCTTTCTTGTATTGCACAGATTTTTTTTTTTAGTAGATCTAGACTCGGAGTGAGCATTTTAAACAATTTATTGGCCATTGCTAAATAGACACTTATGAGAATTTCAAGGATAAAACTATAAATATTCCTTTTTTCATTATTAACCAAGGGTAATTTCAAACAGAAACCTTCCAATGCCTTTGAAGAAATAGGATGATTCTATAACAGAATGTCAGGCTGTGATCAAAGAATTACAACTGCTGTTAGGTGCTGATTTAATGCATGTTTTCATGCATTTTGCAGGTTGTTTGAAGATTTATGATTAACAAAGGGTTGGTTATTGGTACCTGTTTGACATCAAAATCGTTTGTCCAAGAATATCAAAAGTTTTCATATTGTTTGAACTTACAATTAGACGGAATATTAGCTAATAGTGCCTTTCACATTTTGCAGCCAGTGTAGATCAAGATCAGACTTAACAAAACATGCAGTCTGATCTTTGATCTACTCTGTCCACTATGCCAAAACAATCTGGACAAAACAAACATGAAGATTTCAAAAAATTTAGATGCAATCTCTTGACTGAAAATAACTGTTTGATTTATGTGGTGCTCTGAGGATTAAACTTTATAATGCTCTTAGGGGTAACCTTTATAATTTCAGGTGCTTTTCTGAACATGGTTGTCTCCAGCGTCAGATGGCATGAAATATGCAGTTTGATCATGATTCTACAAGCCTCTGTTATAATCAGGTATTCAGACCAAAAACTGTCTTGAGATTGCAGTAAGATATTGTGTTCATTAATTCTTTACCAAACGACAAAATTTCAGACTTGTCCAAATTAAAAGGATTTGCAGACGACAGGGTAAATGTAACTCAAAGCATGAAATATGTCATAGGGTGGAAAACTTTGTGGGAAAAGGAGAAAATGCTGGTTACCAGCATTTTCTCCTTTTTCTCACAATGTTTTCAAAAGCCTTCTTTTTCGGGGTTTTAACATAAGACTAAGCCTCTTAGTAAATATCACGGGCAGAAACCAAATTTTTTTTTTTTGCATTTGGTAAATTTAAGTATTGATCTAGTTAATTGAGTTAGTTATTTTTCAAATGAAGTAATTTTTAACTTAAAGAATTTCAAACAAAAATTTGAGGCATTGTCAGAGCCTTGTAGATTGCAATGCCGTTGTGCAAAAAGCAGTAAGTTACTCCCATTTTTTGGTGAAAAATTTTTGCTGAAAAATCACCCACAGCTGAGGTAGTAAACATTGTGGGAAATGGAAAAACCATCATTTTCTCCTTTTCAGAAATGTTTTCAAATATTTTTTTAAGGGATGTTCAAACATAGGATTGTTTTCTTCACTGGCTGCATGTAAGCAATTCCATCTGTTGCAAGACAAATAAGTTATAATTAGGAATAAGGTACAGGCAGAAAAAAAGTTGTTTGAGTAATTACACTTTTTCCAGAATGTCTTACAAAGCTGTTGGCTGTAGGGCCATGAAAGATATGTGCACTGGTTCTTAACTAATTGATAAAAAATTTTGACTGATTCATATTGTTAGAATTTGCAGACTATTTAAAAGGAGGAAGTGCTGGTTACCAGTTTTCTCTTCTTTTCTTACAAAGCTGTCAAAAGCCCTCTCCTGCAAGGTTGTAAAAACTCAGGATTGTTTGGAAAAGGGTTAAAGATTTATGGCAACGAGATGATTTTTAGCTATGAAAAAAAAACTTATGAGTAAAAATATAGAGAAAAGATTGTGACAAATGGAAAACTATTCATTTTAATCATTTTCTCCATTTTTAGCTCGGGTGTTTTTGAAGAAAAAATTGAGTTATTTTTGTAGTCCTGGCATCGTCAACTGTGTCCTTGTGCAAAATTTCTGACATTTAATAATATCTCTGTTATTACTAAATATATTTACCAGTACTTTGAACTTGGACAAGTTGTTTTGACTATCAAAAGGGAACCCATAGAACAAGGGCAGGCAACCATCAAAATATTTTTGACACAGTTATGTCCCTTTTTTGACTTGGAATTCTCAAAAACTGGCCTTTTATAACATCTCTGTTATTACTGAAGATATTTAGTTCAAACTCAAACAAGATCTTAACTATCAAAAAGGAAACCCATACAAAATGGGTAGATAACCATCAAAGTATTTTTGACAATTATGCACCTTTTTTCTACTTAGAATTTTCCCTGAAAATCAAAAAACCGCAGCCAAGCATTGGCACCTGCATGCCTTGCTCTTGTTAGCAGACCTTTGCATCATATAAAGGTACTTATAAATGAACTATGCTCTGTGAAAAGGGGGCTTAATGCATTTGAGAAAAGTATCGACCCATGTCAGCCTGCGCAGGCTGACATGGGCCAAAACTTTTCGCTATCTTTAATTTTCTGCATGTCAAATTACCATTCTACATCATGATACAGGCGGATGTTTGACAAAATGGATTTTATGGAATTATAATTAGGTTATGTCTTGTTTTGTCTGATGAATAATGGAGATGCATTAAGCCCCCTTTTGCCAGAGCATGGCTCAAATAGTTTAACCCTTCATCAAACAGCAAGTTTTTAGACTCATCCAAATTGAAAGTATTAAACTGCAGGTAACAGTGTGGTAGAAAACATTGTGGGAAAAAGAAAATCGCTGGTTACCAGCATTTTCTCCTTTTCCCACAAGGTTTTCAACAGCTTTATTCCTCAGGGTCGTTAAAACTCGGGACTGTTTGGAAAATGGTTAAGTAAACAAATCAGGGAAATAAGTAAGGAAATGTGTTCGGCTAGAACAAACAAGGAAGACAATTGTATTTTAACATACAAAAATTAAAGTTTATTCTCTTTTCTTCTCCGTCATATTTCTACACTATACATTCAGCCATCCTATTTAACCAATGGTAATACAGACAAATGGACAGACACCATGAAAGTGTGCATCCATATTATGACAATGATAAGGTTCCTTTTCTCAACATTACCATGGATACCATGTATACAAAATGTGTTACTATGAGGTTTAATGAATGTTTCTTAATTGAGGTTATGTTTGTAGGATTTCTGGGTAATCAACAATTTGCATATTGAACAGCATGATAATTCTTGCATTGTCCAACAGTTTGAATGTGATGAAAGTGCTTTAAATACTAGTACAGGATACTCTTTGGCATTAAACGTAATCATGTGTACCTGTTGATTGTGGAGAAACAGTTTGATAAAAGTGCAGTGCATAAATTAACTTGTGGTGCTGAAAAAAAATATCAGTGATGAACAAGGTAAGTGAACATGGAAAGGTTTTGTTTGTCTTTAGCTCTCTACCGCACAATGCTGAATTTTAACAACCCTGGGAAAGAAGCAGCATTTTCTCCTTTTCCAAAAATGTTTTCTACCCTACCAAAGAAAAAATTGCACCATTTGAGCCACATTGAAATTGTCGTCTGCAAATGCTCTCAATTTGGACAAAGCTAAAATTTTGTCGTGTGGTAAAGGGCTAAATACATGGGGTACTTTGTTCTAAAATAATCATGTTTTTATTCAGATTTCAATTGAGAACAGAATTCAGAGACAAACAGAATATTGATCAACGGCCAGACTTTGGTATTTTAATGATTTACTGTTTATTTTCTGCTTACTGTACGCAAAACTGACTTTTTACCACATCATAGTGAAATTTAACCAACCTGAAGGAAGTAGGCTTTGAAAACTTTTTATACCTGACTTTTGACAACCCTGTGGAAATTGCCTTTTGAAAACATCATGGGAAAAGGAGAAAATGCTGCTAACCAGCATTTTCTCCTTTTCCCACAATGTTTTCTACCCTTTGAAAGACAAATCTCATCATATAATCCATATTTCATTTGTCATCTGCAAATGCTTTCGATTTGAATTAATCTAAAATTTTGTTGTGTGATAAAGATTTCCACAACAGATCACAGGGAAACAGGAAAAATGAGTTTGATGGACAAATACTCAGAATACTGGAAAAAGTATTCTGAAATGGAGTGGCCAAGAAGTCTAGATATGTGGGATACTCCTAGTATTTACAAAAAAAAAACTCGCCATATTGCAGGCACTCATAAGAATTCTCTCAAAAAGACATCTTTCACAAGTACATGTATCCTCTATATAAATTTTGGTCAAGAAATGAAACCTAATTGCTTTTCATACCTTGAAATACTTGATTTTTACAGTTAGCCCTGGTGTGTAATGTTCAAGATGGGACAGAAACTACAGTGTTTGGGAAACAAATCCATGGTATGTTGACAAAAGAATGAAAGCCAGAAAAAACATTCAGCTCAACATGTTACAAAATGAGGTATTTTCACGTTGATATAACTAACAGATGATATCATAAGCAGTTTAGTCTGTTTTTCTATTGTTAAAAAAGGTGTCACTAAGAAACTAAAACCTTAACAAACAACACATTTACTTGTTCAATCTTATTAACTGGTTACCAAACAACAAAAATTTTGATGCCTAATTTGAAAGCATTTACAGATGGTAATTCAACTGTGGCTGGAATTACAAGATTTTGCTTGGATAGGATAGAAAACATTGTAGGAAAAGGAGAACATGCTTTTTACCATCATTTTCTCCTTTTTCCTACAATCTTTTCTAAAGCTTTTAACAAAGGGTTGTTAAAACTAGGGCTTGTGTGGTAAAGGGTTGAATTTTTACAAGACAAAATTTTATACCTCTATTGAAGGCATTTGCACATGACAAATTCAATGTGGGGTAGTTGTCTGTAAAAAAGAAGAAAACATTTTCAGAAAAGGAGAAAATGCTCATCACCAGCATTTTCTCCTTTTTCTGCAATGTCTTCAAAAGCCTTCTTTCTAATGGTCGTTTAAACAGGGATTGTTTGGTAAAGGGTTAAACAAACTGAACAGTTGCTTATTATTTTTTTTTTTTTATGAAATTCTTTGAACACAAGTTGTTTAACTTTAGAAATAACTATTCTTAACAGACTAGGGGGAGAAGCAGAAATATGTTATTTAAAAATTTGCTGCTTTTCCCACAAAATCTTGCTTTACACAGATTATCACCACCTCCAGTTTTGCTTATCAACATTTGAAGAGCAAAATTAGTTTTTAGTACTTTGAGTAAATATCTTTGCAACAAATAGCACTTTAAATCCATTCATTACAGCACATTTAAGCATATAGATTTTCTACGAAGCAGATAGCATTAATCAGGCTTGGACTGCAGAGATTGTGAATGCTAATCTGGGATCTGCATGGTCTAATCGTTTGCAAAATATTCCGGCAAAAACGGCCATGTTTAAAATTTCAGTCTTCAGGGTCCGTATTCACCAACTATTCTTGAGAAGGTTCTATGTTTTACTCTCCAAGATTTTCCAAATTTGAAAGCAACACAACATTTGATTGGCTAAACCAAATGGTTTAGCCAATCAGAAGGACTGGTGTGTTGCTTTCAAATTTGGGAAAATCTGGAGAATAAGATCAAGAATGAAGAAAAAAAAAAAGAATGTTCTTGAGAATGGTTGGTGAGTACTGACCCTGTATTAACTAGATGTATACATTATTAACTCTTTACCAAACAACAAAATTTTAGACTGGTCCAAATTGAAAGCATTTGCAGATGACAAAATTAATGTGACTCAGAAATTGAAATTTGTTCTGGGAGGGTAGAAAACATTGTGGGAAAAGGAGAAAATGCTGGTTACCAGCATTTTCTCCTTTTCTCACAGTGTTTTCAAAAGGCTTCTTTTTCAGGGCCGTGAAAACCAGCGATTGTTTGGGAAAGGGTTAATTTTATGTTATTCATTTAGCAACAAGAATTTATATTCTAAAGCACATCTTAGAAACTTCTTTTTTCTCTTTACCTTTTGTTTATTTGATCCCATGTTTCAATGACACTGAAGATAAAATCTTTTGAAGACATTGTGGAACATGGAGATATTGTCATTGGCAAATGTCTGAAATATGGACAAGTTAGAATATTTGTCATAATGGTAAAGAGTGTATGATACCTTATTCCAAATTGTTTGCCTTCCATTTTAGAATTACTAGGCTTGAATTTTACATTAAACTACATATTTACGAAAAGAAACCAATGTTAAATCATGAAATGGAAGTTTACCCATATGATTGAATCATAAGAATGTACATGAAGCTTGAATGATTACAACAGCAATCGACAATAGATAACATATAATACTTTCAGATCATTTTGCAGACAAGTCTGTAGGAAAGTGTGCATTTATTCTATATAAAAGACAATCCCAAGAAAAACATTTGTCTATTCAAAATTCAAGAAAAATAACTAATGTAATGTTTCTTTCATTTCATTGACAAAATACCCATTGGGGCTGTTTTTACCAACCATTGAAATATTCAATTCTGTGTTCTAGCAATGACTAGCTATCTGATTGGTTGAGATGTCCTGTCTGAATAGCCAATCAGAGGGCCAGTTGTGGAGCTTAACCCTCAGCAGGTGGCTAAGTGTGATCCTCAGACCTTTTGTGGAGAGTGTACATCAAGATCTGACTGCACTGAACGTATTGCATAAGGAGACATTTTTCTCAAAAAAATAATTTTGAAATAGCATAACTCAGGTTTTATTATCGGCTTGAAAGTTTCGATTAAGTTATTTAGCAGGACAAGGGTCAAAAATGAAACAATAATTTTAATAGTTATTGAATACTAAAGGCAACAGAAAGGTGTCACTGCAATTTTAGGCGTTAGCCAGAATATCTCTCAAAAAATCAGACAGTGTAGATCAGACAGCATAAATTAAATATTAGAATGCATATTGTGCGCTGTCTGATCTTGATTTGCTGTTTCCCAAAATGCAACTAAAGGTGATACTGTCTTTTTACCTTCCAGGCATGTTCTATCAGAGAGAAATTCAATGCATTAAAACAGAATTAGTTTGAAATCCTTCAGAAAATTGTATGATTGCAATATTTATTGATGTTTTCTTTCACCCTTCAAAATAAATTCTTGAAAGGAAAAAAAGAACCCTCTACAGTCAGAAAAAATCTTCTCTGTCTGATTTCAGAACATTTTTACCATGGTCCAAGAGGAATGGAAGACTACTAAGAAATTAAGTTTTGATTGTTGAGGCAGTGCCTTTGTAACTAAAGGACCTGGGAACACAATCTTTGATTGGATTGGATTGTCTGTTTACAAAATAACATCGGTAACTTTAACTTCAATTTTTTGATTTGTTGTCCTTAACTCTTTCCTAGCTGCAATCAGGTAGACTTACAGTTTTGAATCAAGAAGCAGGCAGTATGGACCCTAGATCAGACTGCATATTCTTTGCAATCTGACCCTGATTTATACCATCCCTAATTTATGCTACCCATGGCAAGGAAAGGGTTAAGTGGGTCTTAAAATACGGTTGCATTTTTCCAACTTTCATAATGAAAATCAATATCTTACAGAAAAAGTAGAAATAAGAGTCTACATTTTCACTTCACTATTTGATCGTTTATTTACATTATTTTCGGATTGAAATAAAAATCTGTGTTTGTCCCAGCACAAATGACATGATTTGTTGAATGTCTAGGATTTCCACTGAGTAGATATTTTTCTCTTTGGTACATATTCTATGAAACAAAAAAACCTTTATGATTGTCATGCAGGTACTACAAGTTGGTGTGTTGTCACACATCAAGATTTGGGGGTGTGCTACATTTTGATTAGCATTAAGACTATTAATTTAAAAGCCCCAGGGTCTGTATTCACCAACCATTCTAAATTGTAAGTCTTATTCTCAAGAATTCTCTAAATTTCAAAGTAACACAATTTTTAATAGGCTAAACCAATGGTGCAACCTTCATGATACCTGCAAGACATCACATGTAATATACATCAAAGCCTGAAGTAAATGTCTTTACACTGTAACTCATTACCTCCTCCAGATCTTTTTAATTCATCCTGCAGCAGACAGCATTTGAAAATATTGTAGCAAAAGAAGAAATTGTTCAGAATGAGCAGTTCTCTTGCCACAGATTCATGCTGCAAATTTTTTGCAGGAGGTAACAAGTTATGCGAAAAACTTCAGTGA
This sequence comes from Hippopus hippopus, assembly GCA_946811185.2. Classification (NCBI taxonomy): domain Eukaryota; kingdom Metazoa; phylum Mollusca; class Bivalvia; order Cardiida; family Cardiidae; genus Hippopus; species Hippopus hippopus. The sequence continues at coordinate 22,080,853 of OX328097.1, forward strand.
AAAAAAGTACCATTTAGCAGAGCTTTCTTCTAAGCCCTTTGAGGAACATATTCACCAACCATTCTGAACATTCTCATAATTCTACATTTAAAGACTTGTTATCTGGTTGGCTAAATTGTTTTGTCTCAGCCAATCAGATTGTTAGTCTCAAACATTAGAACTTGATAATATTTTGAATGGTTGAGGAATTAAGCCCCAGGATATAAATAATACTGATGCTTCTTTACACAAACATTTTGATATGTATTTTACAGCAGTGTAAAAATTGGAAAAAAAAAGAGACTTAAAATAATTTCAACCAGTTGTTTCTTGTGATGCAATGGAAATGGGTATAGGTATGCCGAGAAGTAACGCTGTTAAAATTATAGTGGGAGAAAACATGTGAATTTTCAAAGAAATCAAATTTTCATACAAAAAAACAAAGACCTTCACATTTAATTTCCATTTATATTCCTTCAGACTGCTTTTCACTTTCATTGATCTTATTCAGACTGTATTTAAAAAAATAAGTATCAGTAATAATTTTTTTCCTATATTTGTCTTCCAACAGGTTTTTCAGCCGAAAAACTTTTGGACTAGTAAAATCAAAAGCATTTGTGAATGACAAATTAAGCTTGACTCCATTGATGGGATTTATCTTCAAAAGGGAGGAAAACATTGTGGGAAAAGGAGAAAATTCTGTTTATCAGTATTTTCTTCTTTTCTCTCAATGTATTCAAAAGCCTTCTTTCTTGGGGTTGTTACAACCTGCAATTGTGTGATAAGAAGCCTCTTTTAAAATATGGTAGCAGAAGGAAGAAAATAATGGTATACCCTATCAAAGAGCAGCTCCATCATTAAAGCTACATTTACATTGTTGTCTGCAAATGCTTTCAATTTGGGCAAGTCAACATTTTTGTGGTGTGGTATACAGTGAAAAAGCTGAGCTATGTGAAAAGTGACAGACACTCAGATTTAATTGCTTATGCCTACAATATAAATCAAGATCAGACTTCACAGAATATGGAGTGTGATCTTGGATCTACACTGTCCACATTTTTGCCGGACATTGTGACAAAAGCAGCTATGACATTGCAAAGTTTGAATCTGTAGTACTGACTGAGAATGTTTAACTCTTTACTACACAACAAAATTTTAGGCTACTCCAGACTGAAAGTATTTGCAGATGACAATTTATATGTGCCCCAAATGTTTGGGTTTGTTCTTGAAAGGTTAGAAAACATTGTGGGAAAAGGATAAAATGCTGGTTACCAGCATTTTCTCCTTTTCCCACAATTTTTTCATAAGTCTTGTTTCCTAGGTTCGTGGAAACTCAGGATTGTGTGGTAAATGGTTAAGAGCCTTTCTAGGAGTCATCAAAACTTTGGCTTTTCCGCAAAGGGTTAATGAGGTATTTATACAATTACCAGGATTCCAATTTCTTATCTCCCTTTGGGTGATAACCCACCCAGCCCATATAAATGTAAATGCGGGCTTACGTGCAATATAACACCACCATTGAAATTGTGCCCTTCAATTCTATGTCAGCATCATTATAAATTCATACATTTTCATATCTATGTAAGTTTTTGAAATGCCAAAAGTTTTGATTGTAAGGTGTCGGTTTCTGTACGGCTTTGTTTGCCGGGTGGATATTACCATAAGTGAAAACTTACTTTTTAAGACCTGCTTTTTTGGAGGCGGAAAAAAAAAAAATCTGTCAGATGTGATATGATGGTGTCCTTTGGGCAAATGGTTAATATGCAAAAATTTCTGTCATATTATAATTTTTCAAATTTTCAAACATTTCCAGTATATCTTGATAGTTTTATTCAGTGTTTTCTACACTGTAATTTCTTATTAATATAGAACACTTGTGAAAACATCATAGGGAAAAAAGAAAATGCTGGTTTCTCATAATGTTTTGTACCCTGTCATAGACAAATTCCATCATTTGAGCCAAAATCAGTTGTCTGCAACTGCTTTTAATATTGACATGTCTAGAGTTTTGTTAACCCTTTACCACACAATGACGACTTTTAACACCCCTGATAGAGAAGGCTTTTGAAAACATTGTGGGAAAAGGAGAAAATGCTGGTTACCAGCATTTTCTCCTTTTCCCACAATGTTTTCTACCCTATCAAAGAAAAATCATTTCATATGAGCCACACTGAAACTGTCATCTGCAAATGCTTTCAATTTGGACAGGTCTAAAATTTGTCGTGTGGTAAAGGGTTAAGCCTGTACCACACAAGCACAAGTTTTAACCCTTTACCAAACGGCAAAATTTTAGACTTGTCCAAATTGAAAGCATTTGCAGACGACAAAATAAACATGACTCAAATATTGAAACTTGACTTTGTAAGAGTAGAAGACATTGTGGGAAAAGGAGAAAATGCTGGTTACCAGCATTTTCTCCTTTTCCCACAATGTTTTCAGAAGGTTTCTTCCTCAGAGTCGTAAAAACCAGGGATTGTTTGGTAACGGGTTAATGACCTTAAAGAAAAAGCCTTTTTGATAACATTGTTGGAAAAGGAGAAATCTGCCATTCCCGTTAACCCTTTACCACACGAGCCTGAGTTTTTATGATCATGAGGAAAAAAGCCTTCCGAAAATATTGTGAGAAAAGCAGTAAATGCTGGTAACCAGCATTTCTCCTTTTGCTACATTTTCTACCCTTTCAAAGAAAAATCTGGGCATTTGTGTGACATTTTTTTTTTGGTCTGCAAAGCTTTCCATTTGGATTTGTCTAAAATTTTGCCATTAGACAAAGACTTAAAATAGCAACAGTTTCAATAGCAGTGTGTAAGTATGTTTAGTATGTTCTCATATTTTACATTTTTAACTTTTTATACTCAAAAATAATTATCTCAGCGACTCATATCAAGAAAATTTGTGAAAAAATGAATATGTTTCAATAAATCAGAAAAATGACTAAAACTAATGCTTTCATTTTTTAGAATGTATAATACCAGCTAGTTGAAAATGTTAGTCAGATTTTACGTAAAGCAACTGTCACTTCACATTTTTTTTTCCATAATGGTAAGCTTTTGTTTTTATTGTGTATTCTATTAGAAAAGAAATTGAGTGTTTTACAAAAACGGTTAAGGTTTTAACAAAAATTTATTGGAAAATTAAGTGATAACTGATGTAACGTAAAACAGGGGTAATTAAGTCATCGGAAATCACTGAAGGATGAAAATGAATGACTACTTGTTTGATTGATGGCTTGTGTTTTATAATATAAAGATATGATTTACTAATTACAAAACTGTCTCTAAATACATAATGAACAACAATGGATAGATCAGATCACAGTGCCTCTCTGTCCGTATAGTAAAAAAATGCCAGACAAGGTCAAGGTGAAATGATTTAAATACTGATAAACAATTAGTGACCTTTTGTCTCCTGAAGAATGGCAGTATTCATAGATAAAAAAAAAAACGATTTTTTAAGTGTTACCTTTCAAAAAAAAAATTATTTGCAAAAGAAACCCTCTTTTAGGGTATGCTTATGTATACATTATGAATATTATAAAACTTATAAAGCCTTAAAAGTTAAATGGGTAGCAACAAACTGTAGGCATAGATTAGGTGGCAAAGAACTGCATGGACCTCATCTTGGTCTACACCCATCGAAGAGTACAAGAGTGGTCACCATGAACAGTTAAAGTTTCATTTCCAACATAACTCTGTGTTGGCAGCATTACCTACATTATATGGCTTGCAACACGCGAAAAAGGGCATTTGGACATTTGCGTAAAGTGTCGTCTTGGATCAGCCTGCGTAGTCCGCGCAGGCTAATCCGAAACGACACTTTCCGTTTTTATGTAATTTTCTGTTTTGCACAAGTCTACTGTAGCACAAAATCTAATGTATTTGTAAAGTGTTGTCTCGGATTAGCCTGCGCGGACTGCGCAGGCTGATCAGAGACAACACTTTATGCAAATGTCCGAATGCCCTTTTTCGCATGTTGCAAGCCATATATTTCAATATACATATTTATTGCTGCAAGAAAATGTAAACCTCCAACAAAACTGGGTTTACCTTTCATTGTTGTAACAGACTTTGTTTTATGGCGAACAAAAGATTGCTTTTTGTACTTTCAGCACTTTGATTCCCATAAGTATCAAGTCATCTAAGACCTTTCATGTGTAAAATGTCAGATTTGAAAGACAATAGAAATAGACAATTTACAGATTTATAACTTGGATATAAGTCAGCTAAAGATAATTTTGAGAAATAAAAAGGAATGCTTATTATGTGTAGTTTCTTCATGTCACATACCTTTAGGGGTGAAAGTATGAATTTTGGAAGTAAACATATTTTGTTTATGTAAAAAGTATATCTAGTGCAGATTTTTCTTTTTTCTAAATAAAGAAGGTATATATACATAGAATTGACATAAAGAGTTCTCTTCATTTATTTGTTATATTTTTGTTGTAAAACAAACCTGTAACATCAATGACATAAATGCCTTTCTTTGGAGACAAAAGGTCATTTGTAGTTTTATTTCTGGACAGAATACACATTCTGCTTTCGTACAACACCCATACTAGAAAGTAAAACATCATAAACAGACAGAAAAAGAGAAAATAAAAAACAACTCAGTCTACAGATCTCTTTTTGAAAAAAAAATAGAAAAAAAAATTTACAGCTGGGAATGAGAAAAATAAAATCTACATGAGTCATGCTCTGTGTAAAGGTGGGGTAACTCTTTAGCAAATGAAAAAACGCTTTAGCCTTGTTCAAATGCAAGGCATTTGTGGATGGCAAATAACATAAGGCTCAAACCATTGGATTTTTCTTTAAAACAGTTGAAAACATCATGGGAAAAGGAGAAAATGCTGGCTACCAGCATTTACTCCTTTTCCCATGATGTTTTTAAAAGGCTTCTTCTTCAGGGTCGTGAAAACATGAAATTGTGTAGTAAAGAGTTTTTGCATCTTCAAAAAGTGTTGATCCAGCCAGGTCTACCTGCACAATCAGCACAGGCTGAACTAACTTTAAAGTTTTTGCTATAGGTAAATTTTCTGCCTGTAAAAGGACCATTCTGCCTCATGATTCAGCCAGTTTGTAAACAAAATGGATCCATATCATTACGATGATGCATTTAACCCCGGATTTTAAGAGCATCTCTCATATAATTATCACACCATTAAGCCATTACCATACAAATAAAACTTTGTACACCCCTGCAGAAAATATGGTGGGAAAAGGAGCAATTCCTCCCATTCCTGTAATGCTTTCCATTATCATGAAAAAAAGATATATTATTTCCCTAGACTATTTCTTTTTTGTGTTACTTGTGTTTCATTAGAGTGTGGTGATTCCAAGTATTGCATGTAATGGTAATGAGTCAAGCCAAAAAGAAGCAGATAAGCACTGCACTGATTACGTCTTCTGTGGTGCAGTTACCATTTTTAAATTCCTTTGCATTTAGCATAAACAGTGCAATATCAATAGCATTTGGCTTCATCTGAAACTTTCAGCCATAAAGTGGCAGCTTATTGGTGCAAATTGGCAATAGAGAGAGAAAATAATTTTAGATAAAAATGTGATCACAGCTGCAAAAGAAACGCCCTTTCTTTCTGGAAAAAGTTACTTCTTTGCAGTAATCTCTTCACTGACACTGAAGTGATAATAAACTTACAACATACAAGTATGCTGTTTTCTTTCCCTGCAGTGCACATTGTGGGGAAAGGAGCATCGCCTTGCTTTAAGTTTATTTTCCTTTTCAAGAAAGGTTTTCTGCATTATACATGAAAGATGTCATTCTTCCAAATGTGTCTCTCATGTTGTTGATTTAGTTTTTGTCTAAATGGCTTATATAGTTACGGTTTTAGTAAAAGAGTTTGAAAGCTATATTTTCATTTTTTTTTTAGAAAAGAAAATTACTGTTAATGTCAGGAAAATTGTTGGGATGTTTTTTGCGTCTCAAAACAATTAGGACAAAAAAAAATAATTCATTAATCATTAAAGAATACCAGTAATGCAAAGCAGCAGTATAATAGAAGAAAGAAACAAAAATTGCAACAGTAGCTAATCTGTCTTAATTTTACACTTGTTTCAAAGATAAACAAACAGATCACAGGATTAACTACTGTGCAAGAGACTTCCATTGCTTTTCCAATTCATTATAAATAAAAAATAGGCATTGGAATGCATACAAAGCCACATTAAAAATGTCATGGAAACATACAAATAATACTTCAGTGTTATAGTCTCAACCCAATGCAGTCTGATGTTTCTTCACAAAAGGTTAAAAAGGTGAATCCTAACTTTTTCTTTAGCCCATAAAGCGCTGGAACCGATTTAAGTTGTTTTTGCGGACAGTGTAGATCAAGATCAGACTGCACAGAACATATATCTTGGATCTACACTGTCCGCTACTTTGTTACATATTCTGGCCATAACAACAATAAATATTTGGTATTTCTGATATTTTTCATAGTTGAAACAGTCCATTATATTAATTCAGCGCTGTAAGTGTTAAGCTTGTAACCTCCTAACACAAATGAGTCGTGCTCTGTGAAAAGGAGATTTACTGCATCTGAAAGAAGTATCGATCCAGGCTGACATGAATCAAAAATTTGTGTTTTTTATATGTTTTGTGTAGGTATAAGGACCATTCTACTTCATGATATAGTCCATGATGGATCCCTAATTATATGACGACTTGCTTGGTATCAATCAACAGGGAGTTGCATTGGAGACTTTTTGCCAGGGAATGGCTCATATTTAAATCAAAATTGGCTTTGAGCATACCCTTGTAAAAAATGAAAGATCAACTTGAATTTAAGTTTAATACACACATACACAATGCTAGCAGAGGCAGAAAGTGCTCACCTTTCCACAATGGTATTTGATAAATTTCGCTAGAGGTCAATTTAAGTTGCTTCATATTTTCATAATTTTCATGCGAGATTAACTTAAGTGGTTTCATAATAGATGTAAGAATAAACATTTAATCTAGTTTTACTGTATTGCAGGACCTTTGATGGCGTTTAAAATCATAGGCTTGTGTAGTGAAGAACCAACAGACTGCATTGGATGTCACCTTACACGAAAGGTTCATAATAACACCAAAAAATGAGAGACAATTGATGAGGTATTTGAGTGTTTTTCAGCATTGATGTTCTATATCATAAATACTTTAGCCCTTTTACCAAAATATCAGGAATTTTAACAACCTTGAAGAGACGCCATTTGAAAACATATAAGGAAAAGGAGAAAATGCTGATGACCAGCATTTTCACCTTTTCCTTCTATGTTTTCTCAGTATAAGCAGTTTTCAATATGGAGTCTCAAAATGGTATCTTCTGGTAAAGAGTTAAAACATGACATGAACTTAGTATTTGGTATTTGTTAACTTCAAATAGAAATGTAGGCTTGTCAATGAACAAAATCTCTATAGAAAAAGAATGCTGTCTTCAAACTTTCTGTATAAAATAGAATTTTTGTGGAATTTTTTGTTCAAACATAGGATAAATATTATGGACAGGCATTTCTGCGGCTTTGTCCAACTTTAAAACTGTCTTGTTTGAAGTGGAATTTTTATTTAAAACAGAAAAAAAGATACACAAACAGCAGATTTCGTGAAAATCATTTACAAAAAGTGATATTCAACTTGTAAGGTTAATAAAGCACACGCAAAAACTTAAAAAAAAAAAAATCGAGATTGAAATAGATGCAATAGAATATAGACTAGTGAAAATACTGAAAATAAACACCAAGTAACAAAGGTACATAACTCTAAAGTATACAGGTAACAAGGGAAATAACTCAACAGCAAGAAACAAGATTATAAGAGTTATAGCAAAGTTTTACAGTCTCCACTCGGCATTCATCACTCCCACTCTATTGACTAGTTCTGGCCGAAAAAACACTGCACAACTTCAGTGTGGTCAGAGCACTTCAAGGTCGCTATTTTCAAGGTCACACTCCTAATCTTACTGCAGAGCTGGCTAAGCTTTTGCCCTGTATAGTTTAAGCTTGCTGATTTAAGCAGATTTAACCCTTTACCACACAAAAGCTTTTGAAAATGTTGTGGAAAAAGGAGAAAATACTGTTAACCAGCATTTTCTCCCTTTCACACAATGTTTTCTACCCTCCCTAAATCAAATTTGAATTTTTTTGTCACATTTTTTTTGTTGTCTGCAAATGCTTTCAATTTGGAATTTTGGAATTTCTGAAATTTTGTCGGTTGGTAAAGGGTTAATTACAAATTAACAGTACTTATAGCAGCAGTGCCCAATCAATAAAATCTCATTTAAAAATTTTTGCTTGTCATACTTAGTGTATTAAATGAGACACCAATAGCAGTGGAGTTCGGACAATGTCAGAAAGTTTCGAATTTTGTAAATATTAAGAAGATGGTTGATTTTCTTTTTACCATTCTTTCCTTATTATCAGAAATATCTTCTCTTATCTGTAAAATGAAGATGGATTTAATATGTTTGAGAAGCATAAAGAAATAGCAAGAAATTTTCCTCTTTTTGTTTGACTTATTGACAAAATTTTGCAGTTGGCCCAATTCAAAGTATTTGCACGGTACACAATAAATGTGTCTCAGATGATGTGATTTGTCCTTCCAAGGGAAGGAAACAATGTTGGAAAAGGAGAAATTGCTGATTATCAGCATTTTCTCCTATTCCTACAATATTTTCAAAAATCTTCTTTTGGGTTGTAAGAGCTCATTTAAAAAGGAGAAAGTTTTTGATACGGATAAACAGGAAATTTACAAGAACACGGTAGGTACTCACCAACCATGATTAAAACTGTTCTTAGTCTTATTCTCCAAGATTCGTCTGAATTTGAAAGTAATACAATTTATGATTTGCTTCACCAAATGGCTTTGCCAATCGGAAGGTGTGTTACTTTCAAATTTAGAAAATCTAGGAGAATAAGACTAAGAACATTCAAAGAATGGTGAATAAGTACCCTGATTAACTGAAGGATCATGAAAAAATAAGTTTAATACTGACTAAATTCATAAACTATGGGCATGAAACAGGATGAAGCATGAGGCAGGATTAGAGTGGACCTGAGGCGATATTCATTTACCATTCAAGTTTTTGTACTGAATTAAAAGATACAAGACAAGCCATATGACCGGCTGATACATTCAATCTCTACCAATCAGACTGCTAATCTTAGAATTTAGAATTAGAACTATATATAGAATAGTGGATGAATACTGCCCCTGACCTTGACCTTTACTACAATATCTATGGCATGTTCAGTTTTAATGCACCAACTATCCAACATATAATTGTCATCAACTTGATTAATCTATATGAATGCTTAGCAGTATGATTCAGATCCAAATATATGAAATCAATGATAGGAATTTCATTCCCTAAATTCCCTTTTAGAATTGTCCTGACCTTTTCTATCCCCTTTTTACATTGCTTACTGTCCCTTTCATATCTTTTGGGATAGACCTTTACATGTTCTTTTGTAGGCTGGTTTTTAGACATACATGTACATGTATTATTTTCTAGTACAGGTTTTACTAAGGTAAATTTTTTGAAAAAAAAAAAAGGAAAATGCCTGTATTCAATGGTTTCAAAAACATCGTTTGTGAATAAACAAAGCTTTTGCTTGTAACAAGCTGCTAATCCTATTATGCTTTAAAAACAGTCTCTTAAAAGTCCCAGTAGTGGCCAAAAGTAAACAAAGGGGATGTTAAAATGCATTTAAATTTAAATCATACCATTTATAAATTAGTCACTGAAAGGAAAATTAATTTTAAAACAAGGTAAAAAGTTGCCATGTCACTCTATCTTTTATTTACTTTTTAATTGGTTTTAAAATTCATTTTCCTGCCAGCAGTTAACACTTGGACCGACCATACAAAAACATATTGTCAACTTCACAATGATTTCTATACTTTTAAATGGTATGATTTAAATGTAGATGCATTTTTATACCCGTTTCATTACTTTTGGGCACTACTAGGACTTTAAAGGAGTGTGAAAATTAATGTTTTTCCAGTATTGGTTAAATAATTTGATGTAACTAATGAATAAATTTGTAACAAAAATCAAGGCGACTACGGCCAATTACATGACGCAAGGGATACTACTCACACAACCTATTATCCTTATCTTTACTCAAAAATAAGAGATCAGGTATCTGGAAAAGGAGTAACAAGGTGTGGAATTTCATGGATGTTGTTTTGATACACTGCATGGAAAAATATTGAAATTTTGATGAAATGCTATGGTTAATTGCTTTCACTGTTGTTTGAGCCTAATTTGATGGATTGGTATATGCATCCTAACCAAGTTATGTTTTGATTTTAATGATAACATAATGATGTATAAAAAATTTAGTCTTTGCAAACACCCTGTCATGAAATTTTTAGCAATGAATTTGAAAACTAGAAATTTTGTGACAAGGTGTTTGCAAAGAATATGAATTTTTTTTGACAAAATTATGGGATCATTAAATCGAGATGTAGGTTTGCTGGAAAATGATGCATACAAAGATCTGTGAATAAAACTTAGCACAAAAGACAGAATAAACCATTTACCTGAGCATTTTATCAGAATTTCACCATTCATGTGAACAGTGTATGAAAAAACATGTGATTCTCCACTCTTGTTTAACCAATTCTGAGACAAGGGCTGGGCAGAAAGGTCAAGGACAATGAGACATATTGATGACACTCTGATGATGTCAGCATAGTTGTTGTTGTACCAGCAGCACATTTACATGGTTCTTGCACCGTACTGCTTGAATAGAGCACTTGATACAATATAATGTCAACATTCCTGGAAACTCACTTTTTCTCCACCGATCATGCTGCAAATGATCATAAATATTCACCCGTATTGAGAGGAATACATTTATTTGAGAAGACTTGTCCTAATCTCAAAAGCTGTATAAGACATCCATTTCACCTTTCTTTGGTGCTTCCTGTTCACTTCTCTTTGACTTGTTGTCTTGTATTATGTTTGTAAACTCTGTACCTCCGCGTAAAAGTAATACTTTTTAACCAGGTTAATACAAAAGCTATACACCCTGTTCACAACACCACACAAAATTCACATCAGAACTTGTGTAATTAGTTAAAACATCCAACCTATATAACGAAAAACTGAGGTTAGCCTGCATGAATGTCTTGTATGTGTGCTCCCATAGAGTCCATACTACCGTGTAATGGTGGACTTTGGGCAGAACCCATAGACATCCCGTGTGGGCTCATGGCATGGGCTCCATGACCCATCATCATGTGGTGGGGATGACCTGGTATGAGCATAGAGTTTGAAGCATGCCCACGTAATTGGGACATTTGTGAATAGGAGCTGCTTACAGGCGGTCCCCCATACATATCTGTCCCGTGCATGCCTAGCATATCGTAACGCTGAGTTCCATCCATATGTGGATAACCAGCTTTCATTGGATCATACATTTCTGTTGGCATTCCCGGTACCCCTGCAAGATTTGAAAAAAAAAAAAGATTAATATGTAGTTTCTGGTAAATACATATTTTACTTGTAAACATTGGATGCAAATAATATAAACAAGGTCCTTATAAAATGTAATGTAACACCATAGTTACTTATGATCAAAATCAGAAAATAAACAATGATATAATGTTACTTTTATAGCTGTACATGCCAATATGTAGTGTTTCTTTTGATACATTACTCTGTAAACATACTTTGAAATTATAATCATCCACTGTATTTGTTGGAAAAAGGAGCCAAAGATGCCATGGTGACATTATTATAGACTGCCAGATGCAAGATTCAAATTATTAAACTCTTTATCAGACAACAAAATTTTAAACTTGTCCATATAGAAAGTGTTACTTTCTGAACAACAGATTAGATGTGGCTGTGATGGGATTTGTCTTTGATGAGATAGAAAACATTTTCCACAATGTTTTCAAACGCCCTTTTCCTGATGGTCATGAAAAAGTGATTGCTTGGTGAATATTTAATATTAAAACCTGCACTTGCAAATGTAGGATGAATTCAAGCATATGTATTGCTTCATTAAAAAAAGAAATATAATTATTGGATGTTAAATGTTTAATATTTTGAAAATTGTAGTGTTGGTAAAATGTTAAGATCAAAGGACAGAAGGGTACTTACAATCATACAAGAATAAACTAACAATAATTTTAAGGGAATCATAATTATATGAAAAGGACCTAAATTATAACCAAAAGTAAATTGAATCCTGGTAATTTTCAACAAATACTTTTAGGAAATTCTGAAAAGTCCAGAGAAGGTAAATCTCAATAAATTCTATGAAATCAAATACATGTATAAAATTATGTACAAAAATGATAGGTCAAATATGTTGTACTAGATTAACATCAGTTTTACCCAAATACATTGTTTTGTATATTTGTTTTAAGCTTTTAGTAGACACTAGAGCTAGCAAAAATGTTGTGTATATGATGATATTACATTCTGATTTAGTTCTAACCTAGTTTGGAGCAGTGCAGCAGGGGACCAGTTTTCAATAAACTCAGAATTTAAGTATAAACAAAAATATGCAAAATAGAAGTCCCATACCTTAAATAAACAAGTCATTGAAAGGTTTGTAGAGCAAAACGCGTAGAAATAATAGTAAAGTAAAGACCAAGTAAGAAGTACCCAGTAATTTATTGCCCCTTATTGCTTCAATTTGTTTGTACCAGTGACTGTCTTTCAAATTATGTTGAAATTAGAAAGTAAGAGAGGATGAAAAAAAAACTTAACTGGCATCTACTGTTGTGAAATGTGTTGTATTTCCACATCTTAAGCAGCCAGCTAATGGAGGGGCCCATTTTGTTGAAAACCCACCTCAGATTTTTGAGTCAATTAAACGTTTTTTAGGATATAATTACAGTTGATTTATGAAGAAAGATCAGAAAATTTGCAGCCATACATCATGGCCTATCAGAGAAAAAGGAATATTTACCTTTACAACACTGAAGACAACAATAGTTGACTTTGTGGATACTGTAGACCAAGATCAGACTGCAAAGAACATACAGTCTCATCTTGGATATACACTATCAAATCCTTTTCGAGATAGAGTGGCAAATAAGGCCTTGAAATTGCCTCAGTTTGGCTTTGTCTATATCTTGAAAATTGCTTTTTCTTTTTTAGTCGATCGAAGTGTCAAATATAATCAAATGATCAGACAGTACATTATTCTACAACCCATTTACCTCACACACTGTGTACTAATAGTTGTTTTATGTATTCTAATTTATGTTCATACTGAATTGTTTACCTTCAAACTGTTCTCAACCATATTGTGCCATGACACTGCTTTTAAATGATCAAGGTTAATAGGTTCATTGTACGGGGGAGGCAGATCTTCCTGACTCTTTACCAAATGACAAAATTTTAAACTTGTCCAGATTGAAAGCCTTTGCAGACAACAAATTAAACATGACTAAAATTATGGAATTTGTCTGTGATAGGGTAGAAAACATTGTGGTAAAAGGAGAAAATGCTGGTTACCAGCATTTTCTCCTTTTACTGCAATGTTCTCATAAGTTTTCTTTCTCAAGGTCATTAAAAGTCAGGATTGTTTGGTAAAGAAAGAATTTTGAGCAGATAACTTTCAAAAACTGTCTTGGAAAAAAAATGAGAATTGATGTGAATTAAGATTTTAACTCTTGAATATTAATTTTGTAAAATCATTTTGGCATTTTGTCACAATATTTTCATAAGTAGTCTTCTGAAGATTTGAAAAATTGTGAGCAGTAAGTGCTATTTAACTCCTCACCCCAAATGACAAAATGTTAGACCTATCCAGATTGAAAGCATTGGTGGATGATAATATAAAATGTGACTTAAAAATGGAAATTCGTTTTTTGTAAGGGTAGAAAACATTGTGGGAAATGGGGAAAATGCTGGTTACCAGCATTTTCTCCTTTTCCCAAAATGTTTTCAAAAGCCTTCCTTCTCAGGGTCATTAAAACACAGAATTTTGTGGTAAAGAGTGAAAGTAGAGGGTCGGCCAAAAGCTTGAAGACTTGGCAAAGAAGAGTCCATGGGCCAGTCACCTTTGATTCTTTTGTACATGTTAGTTTTTGTCCATAAATTAACAGATTAATTAGGTACATGCTTATACATGTGTTTTAATCTCTTTGGAATGTATTTATAAGTAAACAACTGAAAAAAAAAAATTGTAATTTTCATGATTGAATCTTTAACCTTATATCACACAAGTATAATACAACTTAGTAGTTTCAATATCTCTGTATTTGACAGCTTTTGAAAGTATTGATGGAAAAGGAGCGAAATGCTTGAGCAGCTTGTTTCTGCAATGTTTTCCATACAATCACAAATTATCTCCTTATCCTTTCACTACCTCTTTTTCACTTCTTTAAAGCTTTCTGAATTTGGCCTACTTAGTAATGTGCTAACATCCCTAACCCAAATAGTGCCTTTCACAGCTTCAGTTGCCATTGAAGCCACCTTAGATCAAGATCATACAGCACAAAATGAGCAGTCTGATCTTTGATCTACCCTATCTGCTATACTGAAGCATCTTGGAGAGAAGCAATCTTGAAATCACAATAATTTGGTTAATATTTTCTAGAATTGAAATATAAGTTAGGTTTTTTCAACTCTCTTGGAATTAGTACTCATAATTATTGTCATGAAACATACAAGCTTTAGAATTTCTTCCACAAACTTTGCATCCTAGGGCTATCATGAAAACTTTATTCCTTTTATATGGATGAACTATTACCTATAACAGCTACACTGTGCACATATCCAGGTGTATTTCTGTGTAATAAAGTATAATAATGAGATACAGCCTTCTGTATAATTTGTTCATATCAAAACAAATTATTTTCTTTCTCCTGAAATAGTAACCCTTAGAGTGCCAAATAGACCCAACTGACACTCTCTATTTAAAAATAAGACTCAAAGAATTGCAATTCCAAGGTCACCCTTATCCAGTTCCATAACTCAGCTAAGCTAACAGTACAGTTCAAAGATCTGATTGCGTGTCCTGTGCAGTCTGATCTTATCTGCTCTGCCTGCAAGGCAACTACAGCTGTGGTAGGGGCTTTTAAAGTTTTGGACTAGATCTACTATCTCTTCTGTATTGTGAAAATTTTTAGAACAACGGATTATGACTACAAAGGCCTTTCTTTGTGTTCACAATGGCTTATAGGGCATTTGTCTTGGGTATTTTTTGGACACCAATGGTGAACAAAACAACAGGTTTGGTATGTGTTCATGGTTTCAGTGAAGTTCAAAAAACTGGTAGTAATGGACATAAGGGTCATTAATTTTCAAATTTATTTCTTCCATCAGATGATAAATGGGTAAATAATTGGTGATAACTGTAATTTCAGTGGTGTATACATGAGAATAGAAAGTTATTAATGGCTGAATTTAGGTGGGCCATAAAAATGTGTGAAAGCCACTTATACTATTTGAGAAATCTTAACAATTTTCATTTTCATAACAGGTACAAACAACCTATAATGGGTCATAGGACTTTAGAGCAGAAATTCTTTTATTTAAGAATCTACCTAACTTGGTGTTGAAAAAATATTTGAGCCAAGCTCTGTGAAGAGGGGCTTAATGCATCTGTAAAAAGTATCGACCCAGATCACCCTGGGCAGTCTGCACAGTCTGACCTGTGTTGAAACTTTTTGCTTTCGGTCAATTCTTTGTGTGTTCAAGGACCATTCTACCTCAGGATTAATCCACTTGTTACACAAAATGGATTTTATGGAGCCATAATTATGTGATGACTTGCTTGGTACAATGTATAACTGAGATGCATTAAGTCCCATTTGGCTCATTTTTTTTTTTCAGTAATTAGCAGCTTTGTTTTCAAGTAGAATATCAAAAGTTACCCAACAGATGCATTGCACAAAAAAAGAGAATAAGACTGAAGGAGGGTAATGTTGGGGAGCTTCTGGCACAGGATCATGCCATTGGCAACACGGCATTGAGAGCCATTGAAAATCTTGTATAGGTAAAAACACCAATACAGTTTGTTAACCTTTTAGCACACAATACTTATTATTAACAACAGAAAGGACTTTAGAAAACATGGTGAGGAAAGGAGAAAATGCTGATAACCAGCATTTTCTCCTTTTCCCACAAAGTTTTTTTTTTTTCCATTTCAAAGACACGAATCATTTTTTGAGCCACATTGAATGTGTTGTCTGCAAATGCAAGTCAAAAATTTTGTTGTATGGTAAAGACCGTTAATTATAAATTTATATCATTTCCGGATGGACTGATCCACATCGTGATACTTACTGTACATTCCGTGAGCACCCATTTGCATATGTTGGTTGTCCCAGGCTAGTGAGCCATCTGGATTGTACCCTGCATGAGCCCCTGGAGCTAAAACAGAAAAACAGAGAAGGTTTATTGTAGAGATTCAAACCAGTGACATATCCCTTAAACTTTTACAACACAATCCCAAGTTTTAACAACCCTGTGAAAAAAGCCTTGTGAAAACATTGAGGGAAAAGGAGAAAAATGCTGGTAACCAGCATTTCCTCCATTTCCCATAATGTTTTCTAACATATCGTAGACAAAGTCCATCATCTAAGCTAGAATTAGAATTGTTATTTGCAAACGCTGTCAACTTTGACAAGTAATTTTTGTCATGTGGTAGAGAGTTAATACACTGAATAAACCCACCAAAAGGTTTTCAGTTCAGACCTTTGTCCACAGTGCTTCGACAAAGCAGACAGCATAGATCACAGATCAGACTGTCTTGGCTGCACAACTAGTCCTGAAAGGCACTTAAAAATATTGTATTATGGTTTGTTATACTGTTTCTGTCATATAGACAAATTCTGAATGTGAATTCTAAATTTCAAAAAACATTTTGACAAATGAAGAAATTGTTAATAAGGAGCAAGTCCTTCATTTTGCTCACAATTTGTTTTTTAAAAAATATTTAGTTTGAAAATCTACCACAAAACATTTTCCTTCTATCTTTAGACGGCTTTGATATATAGGGTTATAACCATGTGAAGTAATGGGTTAGAAAGAATCAGTCTGTGAGGACATCAGATAAAGTCAGCCGAAATGGAATTGGGAGGGCTATGAGATGGAAGTCAAGTGTAAATCGCATTCAATGACGGTCCTTCTGAAATAAAAGCTCCATGAATATTTTCACGCTTTGACGGAGCTCTCAATCAGGGCAAATTTAAAGAAAAAAATAGATATTTGATATTTTCCTCAGATAATGTTTTCAGTGTTAATTAAATGCTGATAACAGATACTGAATATTAGACGTTTACTACACAAAAAAGTTTAGACTGGTCCAAATTCAAAACATTTGCAGACAACAAATAAAATGATACTTGAATTATGGGATTTGTATTAGAGAGGGTATAAAGCATTATTTGAAAGAGTAGGAAACATTGTCAGAAAAGGGGAGAAAATGCCGATTGTTAGCATTTCTCCTTTTGCCATGAATGTTTTCAAAATGTCTTCTTCCTTAGGGTTATTTCTTTACAACACAACAAAATTTTAGATTGGTCTAGGTTGAAAGAATTTGCCGAAGACAAATAAAATGGGGCTCAAATGATAGGATTTTGTCATTGGTAGGGTAGAAAACACTGTGGGAAAAGGAGAAAATGCTGTTTACCAGTATTGTCTCCTTTTTCCCACATGGTTTTCAAAAGGCTGCTTACACAGGGTATTTAAAATTCGGGATTGTGTGGTAAAGGGTTAAAGAGGATAATTTTGTAAAGGGTCAATAGAAAATTGTGGAAAGATTTCCTGCGCTGATAGAGGTAACTACAAAAACAGTATTTTGTGTAAATATTAAAAAATTCATATAGATACCCTCCTCATATAAAATTGCTTGGTATAGAATGCATGATTATTATTTTTTTCTCGTATGCAATTTCAGGACATTTTTTCAAAATTATGGGAGAAGGAAATTTTTTGCTTATTACATCCTGTACATAACATTTTCATCGTCCAGGCAACCTTTTAAAAGCATTGAGGCAAAAGAAGAAACTTTCAAGGAGGAATTTTTCCTTTTAATCCATTATTTTTCCCTGTTTTCATGTGTTACAGTAACTATTTATCTCATGTTGATTATTCCAGTTTTATAACCATATTTTCAAAGTTTTTTGCAGCAATTTTTTCCAAGAGAAAAAGGGTTAACCCTTTACAAAACAATCCTGTGTTTCAATGACCTGAAGAAAAATGCTTTCTGAACATTTTGGAAAAAAGAGAAAATGCTGGTAACCTGCATCTTCTTTTTTTTCCCCACAGTGTTTTCTACACTTTCAAAGACAAATTTCATCCCCCTTTTTTATTGCCTGTCATCAGATCTTTTTCATTTTGACAGGTCTAAATTTTTTTGTTTGGTGACGAGTAAAACAAGACTTATCATACAGACATAATGTATAAAGAAGAAATTATGGAATAGCTGTCGATGAGTAATTGTAATGAGCAATTGTAATATTAATCGATTCTTTAGATAAGTCTTTTGTAGATAAGTCTACATGCATCTTTGTTGGCAGAAAGGGGTTAATTACGTGTAAGAGGTTTTTTTTGTTCTTTTTAAAAAAAATTTGAAAGTGTGGTGAATGTTTATTCTCGCTTTCAAATTGCAAACAAAAAAAAGTTAATGTATGCTTTAGAAATATTGGGAGAATATTCAGCGTCATAATTAGAGATCACATTAACATGAATATTTCATGTTATTCACGTTATAATGTGGAGTCAGTTGAGTGTGATGTTCTGCCATATTAGATCACAAAATAAGAACTTCTCAGTTCTCCTAAAACATTCATAAGCATTGATTAATCCTTAGCAAACAGTTCCTTGTTTTACGGACCCTGAAGGAGAGTTTTTGAAAACTTTCAAAAATGTTTTGTACGCTTTAAAAGACAAATGATTGTCTTTAAAAAGGGTAGATAATATTGTGGGAAAATACAAAAATACTGATTACCAACGTTTTCTCCTTTTCCCATGATGTTTTCAAAAGTCTTCTTCATCAGAGTTGTGAAAACTTGGGATTGTAGGTAAGGGTTAAATGCATTTTAGGTAATATGAGCATGTGCCCTAAACTCTTAGCATGCCTGGGACAATGTTTGGTGCTTTCAAGGACAGTATTGATTAAGATCAGACTGCACAGAATGTATAGTCTGATCTGTGATCTACACTGTCAGCAATGACACCTGGCTTCAGCACTAAGAGGATTAATATGTGGCTTACCTATTAAGTGTTGATTTTATCAGAATTAACTTTTTATGAGACAGAAAAATATTTAGGATTTGTCAAAATTGAAAGCATTTGCAAACAGATCATCTCTTGTAACAAATTTTAGAAGCAGACACTTTTGTAATTGTGTATTAGAAAGTGTGTGAAAACACTGCGGCAAAAAAAGTTGAAAGTTGCTATTTATGAGCAATGTCTTGTTTTGCCACAATGTTTTCAGTGCTAAACAACAAAATTAATATTGTCTGAATGGGTGATGTCTGTAAAGATGCCCTTAACCCTGTACTGATCAATGTCTAGTTTTAACAACCTTGGGAGAAAAAGCTTTTGAGAATTATGTAAGAAAAGGAGAAAAGGCTGCATTTTCTCCATTTCCAACAATGTTTTCTAAAAAGACAGAAAGTGACAGACTAAGTTTCCATTTGCCTATTGCATTCAACGGTTGCCTAGGATCAATATAGACATTCTTAACACTACAAGAAGTAATTTTGAAAACAAACACTTAAGTGCTTCAAGTCTGACACCTTTAATTTACAAAGCATCTGGCACAGTGAACTGATGCAATTATTGCTGCACTAAAACTGGACCGAAATCCATTCTTGAACCCCATTCTTTTAACTCTATACAAAAATGATTCCATTTCCAATCAGCTTGAGGGAGATGGTTCTTGAAAACATCATGACAGAAAGAGGTGCTAACCGGCCTTCTTTTTTTTTTTCTTTTTGCAATGTTTCCATCCTTTCAAAGACAAATCCAACTGTTGATTGAGCACTTGACTCACAATTCATGTCTTTCTACACTAGACATGTTTTTTTTTTCAAAGCAAGATCTTTTTATCCCCCGCCAAAGGCAGAGGGATATAGTTTTAGCGTTGTCTGTCCGTCCTTCCGTCTGTCCACCCGTCCGTCCGGGACAATATCTCCAATACCATTGGACGGAATTTCGTGAAACTTCATACGTGTGTACAATAACCTATTCCGCCAATATACTGTTTTTTTTTATTTTTTGATTCAATGCAAAATGGCCGACTGGGAGCGAATTTGAGTTACGTGGTCACGTATATTCTTTAGAAGCTCTTTTTCGGCGGGGGATATCATTTCTACGAAATTGCTTGTTAAAAACAAAATGTCATTAGGTTAAAATACTGCAGTAAGAGTTTGGAGGAGATAGCCACACATGAAGACAAAGACAAATTTAATCTCATCATTTAGTCCACATTTGACTAATTTTGCTCTCTGCAAGACTAGTGCTTATGGTATTGAAAAGTCTCAAATTATTCCACTGGTAAAGATCTGAGAGCAACCTTTTATGCATTAGTGCCCGGTTCATGCTAGTTATGGATAACAGTAGTCTTTTGCAGGAGGTATAAATGAGTAAAGTCAGTCAAAAGCATCTCAATTATATTCACTTATAACTCTACCAAACAACAAAAATCTTAGACTTGTCCAAAAAGAAAGCAATTGCAGACGACCAGTATGACTCAATCAGTGAGAAATTGTCTTTGAAAAGGTAGCAAACATTGTGGGAAAAGAAGAAAATGCTGTTACTAGGATTTTCTTCTTTTCCCACAATGTTTTCAAAGGCTTTCTTCTTTAGAGTCATTAGAACTTAGGACCGTGTGGTAAAGGGACAAGGCTGCTTTAGGCAGAAATACTTATTAAGAAATCAAGCAATTCAGATCAAAGATCAGACGTCATATATTATATATATAGTGGAGTCGGACATTACTGATAGCTCCTTTTATAGAGCACTGTCAAATGATCTTGATCTGTACCGTACACAAAAGCCACCCAAGATATGGTGAATGTGTTAGGGGTTAATTTTGACTTCTATAGGTGACTCATTTTTTCCTGTAAATTAGCAGGCATCATTGAATTTCTCCAGAGATAAACCCTGCAAGATGTAGATAAAAGTGATGTAACGAAAAAGTAATTTGTACTTTTTAATTGTATTACATTAAGTTTTGGGGAATGCAGGTCAAATTAAATCCAATTTCGAAAAAACTAACCTCGTTTTGGTGTCTACTCGGGAATTATTTCCTTCCCATTTAAATGAAATAAAACGAAAAACCTTCATCTTACTGATGAATTCTTGAAGCTAATTAATTTTAATCAAAAACTGTTTCATTCTGTCTGCTTTTAAAGGTGTTAATTAGATTAGCATTGGTACTGCATGGGGCTACAGCATGCCACATGTGTCTTTTTGTTTTGAAGATGTATACGAAATTGTTTCAGTCCACTAGTTGAGTTGCATATCGGACTGGCCCAGTTCAAAAACATGAAATTTTGCAAAATAAGATTTTTTTGTAAAATAATGGGGTTTGTCTTGAAAAGGGTGAAAAATACTGTCAGAATGTTTTCAAAGCCTTCTTCGGCTACTTTATCTAATCATGGCATTAGTAAGTTAAGGGATAACTTTGCAGTTCTTTTTTTTTTTCATGGTAACTAAAAGGTATGGTTCCAATTCTAATGAATAGATCACATTTGCTCATAGCTCAGAATAAAGCAGCAGATGTCGTGGTCCAAGAATAGACTGCACATTTTGTGCAGTCTGTTCTTCATATCTACGTTACCTGAGCTACTTCTATTGAATGAACAGTGAAAAGATTGACTGGAGTTAGAGTCTTGGAGGTCTTGAAATGATATGGAAAAGCTAAAATGCATTTAGTGAAAAAATTCTTATATTTGTCAAATGTATGACAGTCAAAGCTCTGTCTCCTTTTTCCACCATGTTTTCTACCTTTTCTAAGAAACTTTCATTGTTTGAGCAGCAATTTTTTATTACCTGCAGATGCTTTAAATTTGGACAAATTCTAAAACCTATTTTTTCTGGTTCAGAGTAAAGTGACTTATGTTGCCCTAAACATTCTTAGGATCAAGCCATTATCATGTTCACTTATCAAAAATTGAAGTGATAAATTTTCCACAGCAATATCAGAATTTATAGGAGAGTTTCGTTTTCATCAATCAAAAGCTATTTTGTCTCCGCTCAATATATTTCTAGACGCAGACAATGATGATTTTTAGATGCTCAATTTCTTCTTGTATTCTCAAAAGAAATTTTTCACATTTCTGAAATTGCAATATCTTAAAATTTTGTAATATTTCAATATTTATTCCTTAGAGGTATGATTAACCCTTTACAATACAACCCCATGTTTTAACTCTACCAATCAAGCAAGTGTTAGACTTGTCCAAATTGAAAGCATTTCAAGCAAAAAATTTAGTGTGATTCAAACTTTTGATTAGTCTTGAAAGGTAAGAAAAACATTGTGAGAAAAGAGGAAATTACTGGTTATCAGCATTTTCTTTTGTTCTACTAGTGTATTCAAAAGTCTCTTTTTCTTATAGGGTCTTTAAAACTCCGTATTGTTTGTGCAAGGTTTAACTCTTTACCAAATGACATAATTTTAGACTAGTCCAAATTGGAAGCACTTGCAGACGACAAAATAAACGTAACTCAAAAATTGAAATTTGTTTCCAGCAGGGTAGAAAACATTGTGGGAAAAGGAGAAAATGCTGGTTACCAGCATTTTCTCTTTTTCCCACAATGTTTTCAAAAGGCTTCTATCTCAGGGTCATAAAAACCAGGGACTGTTTGTGTAAGGTTTAATGACCTTGCAGGAGAAGGCTTTTGCAAGAACCTTGGGAAAGAACAAGAAATTCATTTTGTGTTTTTCCTACTGCTTTTGTTTTCTGTTTTTCCCACTGTGTTTTCAAACTTTTCAAAGTGAAATTTCATCATAAGGCTATGTGTATCATCTGGTTATGCTTTCAATTTGGGAAAGTCCAAAATTCTTTGCCTGGTTAGGAGTTTACTCATAACATCCAGCAGATAATTTTTTTGTCTAGCAATAAAGGTCTGCATTAAACTTTGTGGCCAAAAGATACACTACTTGTTACTGTTTATAAAAAAGGAATTTCTCCTATTACCACAATATTTTCACTTGTACTCATGTGTTGCACTTAAATTCACAATGATTATCTTTATTTTACAAGGATGATTTTATGGTTACCAGCATTTTCTCCTTTCCCAAATGCTTCATCCTTTCAAAGATAAATCCCATCATTCATGCCACACTTGAATTATTGTCTAAAAATGCATTTTTGACAAATTTCAATTTCTGTTTTCTGGCAAAAAGGATTAACTTTTTGCTATACAACAAAATCTTACACTGTAGAAACTGAAAGCCTTTGCAGACAACATATAAAATGTGTCAAAAGCAATGGGATTTGGTTTTGGAAGGGTCGAAAATATTGTGGGATTTCTCAAAAGGCTTCTTCCTCAGGTTTGTTGAAATTTAGGATTGTGTGGTTAACCCTTTACCACTTAATCCCGACTTTTAATGACCCCGAGGAAGAAGGCTCTTGAAAACATTGTGCGAAAAGGAGAAAATGCTGGTAACTAGCATTTTCTCCTTTTCCCACAATGTTTTCTAACCTTTCAAAAACAAATTAAATCATTTGAGCCACATTTAATTTGTCGTCTGCAAATACTTTGAATTTGGATCAGTCTAAAATATTGTCATGCGGTAAAGAGTTAAGGGTCTCAAACGGCTTCTTCCTCAGGTTTGTTAAAACTCGGGATTGTAAGATGAAGGGTTAAGATCGGGAGAAAAGGGAGAAAAATTATCTATATTTAACAGTTTGAGAGGTTTTGAAGTGTTAGTGTCAGAATGATTGTAACAGAAGATTAAAAAGTCTTTCAGACCAAGGCTCAAATATAATAAATGAGTTTAGAATCAGAGGATGATTTATCATTTAGAAATATAACACTTTTATACTTTTATTTCACTTATGGATGTATGGGACAGTAAAAGCCAACAATCACCTTTCAAAGACTGAGGTGAACCAGAGAAATATGATCAGATTAGTATTTATGGTATTTTAGGTAACATGGTCACCTCTCAATTTGTATTCTTTAACCCTTTACTCCATAGATACTCATTTTGACGTATCAACAATAGACAGTTTTTGAAAACATTGTGGGAAAAGGAGAAATTGCTCATAACGAGCAATTTCTCCTTTTCCCACAATGTTTTCCACTCAATCAGATATTTGTATCCTCATTTGTCCATATTTTTGACATCATATCTTTATTTGCTGCTGAAATGGAAGAGCCTCAAATTGGCATATCAGGTAAAGGGTTAATTCTATACCAAACAATAAAATATCAGACAAGTGTAAACTGAAACCATGAAATTCACAGGCGACAAAAAAAAGCATGACTCACAAACAGAAATTTGTTTTGGGAATGACAGAAAACTTTGAGAGAAAAGGAGAAAATGCTGGTTTCAAGCATCTTCTCCTTTTTTCCATGATGTTTTCTAAAGATTCATTTCTCATGGTCGGAAAAAGTCGGGATTGTGTGGTAAAGAGTTAAGTTCATGATAATCCCCATTATGAAGTTAGAGGGATACAAGAATCAGATTGTCTGTCATCTTCCAAAATAAAACGAATGTCATATAACAGACAAAGACTCAAGTTTTTCCTGATCCCCTATTTCTTTGAATTTGGACCTACAAAATTTTCTCAGTGTCCCAAAAACTTTAATGATTGTCTTCATTTTACTTATTTGAAGTAGCTTCAATGACCCATTTGAGAAAGATAAGGGAAAAACCCCACAAGGACATCATATCAAATTCGAATATTGGTTCTTTGTATATTTCATATCATGAGCTCAACATAGAATGACACCAAATATTCAGCTAGTGAATTATTTTCACCTAAATACTAGTAACCAATGACAAGAGCTTCCATTTACTTTAAGACAACTAATTTCTGCTTTTGCTTCATTATTTGTCAGTATATTCATAACTCATGTTTTTTCTCTTTGTTTTACAATGAAGTTTTTCAAAGTCATATGACATAAACACGGTACATGTTCTTCACCAAAACAGATTTCTCTATTCCCATATTTGTCATTTGAAACCCCTGAAATATCTCTTGGAGAATTAATGTAAAAATGAGAATCTTACAGCTACAAAAGCAGTTTATTGATTGCATGTTTTTCAAAGTTTTTTTTTTTCACATTAAGAAAAAGATTAGGATTGTTGTTAGGGAATAATTGATATTACCATAATATAACAATTTATGTCAAAATAATCAATACTAAACACATCATATTTCCTGTAAAGCCGTAATCTATATCTTGCAATACCCTTCTGTCTTCAGAATCGTCTTCTCGTTGAAATACTTTTGGGCTGTTTGATTGAATTTCCATTTATTTATCGTTGCCACCGGTTGCCGTGAAGGCTGTATTGTTACCGGGGATAGTGCAGATACAGGACGAGACCCATCCTAAGTTACGCCTGGTTCTTCAATGTGCTCGGTGTAGAGCACCGTCACACAGGACCTCAGTTTAGCGTCTCATCCGTAAGACTATAAGTAATTCTACATGGCCAGCCGTGGGAATCGAACCTACACCCTCAAGTGACCCAAAACATCAGGTTCACAAGTCCTACGTTCTACCAACTGAGCTATGCGGGCTGGTCTTGGACCATTTGTGATATAAGTTATTCCTTTTATATACTTGACCCTTAACCGCACAATTTTGATTTATAATGACCCCGAGGAAGAAGGCTTTTGAAAATATTTTGGGAAAAGGAGAAAATGCTGGTAACCAGCTGGTAACCAGCATTTTCTCCTTTTCCAAAAATGTTTTTTAACCTTTCAAACACTAATTCTAAAATTTAATCCACAGTTGATTTTTCATCTGCAATAGTTAATGCTTTGTATATTGACTAGTATGAAATTATTCAGTGTGGTAAAGGGTTAACTCTTTACTGGACAGTAAAATTTTTGACTTATCCAAATTGAAAACATTTGCAGACCACACTTTAAATGTGACTAAGATGATTGGATTTGTCTTTGAAAGGTTAAAAAACATCGTTTGAAAAGGAGAAACTGCTGTTGACCAGCATGTTACCAGCAGTTTCTCCTTTTTACTCAATTTTTTTAACAGCTTTCTTGGTCATTGTTGTTTAAACTTGGAATTGTATTGTTAAGGTCTGGTACCTCCTTAAAAAAATTGAAGCTGACAAGTTCATTAATATACCATAATTATCTTGGTAAAATAAAAAAAGAACAATAAGAATTGAATTTGATATGTGAATCTTTGTGAAGATATTGTAGCAATCTGGGAAATTTTCTCATTATAAGCAATTTTATATTTTGCCATCATGTTTTTGAAATTGGTCTACTGCAAGATGCAAAAATTTGTCTGTATTATATAATGAGTTAATGGGATGCATAAAAAATGATTGAGAACTGTCATAAATTATCATTCCTTGAATGAATATGAAATAGATTTATTTATGCATAATAGGATTTTCCACACCAAACATGATAGTTTATTGCGATTTAATGGTTTTAAATTTTGAGGCTGAAGTATTTAAGGAAAAAAAATGCGACCCCATTGAAAGGAATGAAATAAATCATAGATATTAACTTTTAAAATGGCATATTTAGATTTTTTTTGCTGTGAATTAAAATTTCCTCTAAAACTTCTGCATTTATTTTTTATTCCAAGCACAATAGGTTAAAAGGTGCAACTTGGGGACTGAGATAATGGAATGATTGTTTTAAAATTAGGAACTCTATCCAATTTCTAGCCCGGCTGTTTTCAAAGAAAATGTCAAGATATTGTCGTAGCCTTAGAGTCGTCATCTGCAATGCCTTCTGCATTTTGCAAAAACTTCGACATTTTATAATATATCTTGCATTACTCAAGATACCTACTTCAAACTTGGACTAGTTTGTTAACTATCAAAAGTGGAACCCATACAACAGAGGAAGATAACCTTTATGCTCTTTTGTCTACTTCGTATTTTCAAGAAACTTTGACGTTCTGCAATATCTCTGTCTTTACTGAAGATATCTATTTCAAAGTTGGACTGGTTGTTAACTACCAAGAGAAGAACCCATACAACTGGGGCAGGTAACCATCAAAATATTTTCAATTCAGTGATGTCCCCTTTTCTACTCAAAATTTGCACTAAAAGCAACTGCAGCTGAGTATTGGCACCTGCATGAGGTGCTGTTGTTATTAGACCAGATGTGATATCATCTTACGCATTTGAATAAGACATTTAAGCAATGGATGTCATTGTGTGACATTTTCACTTGCCTTAGTGAAATTTAGGTGTGAAATCTAGAAATGCAAAATACCTTAAAGGCACAGTCACAGCCAAAAGTAAACGATGCGGGGGTTAAAATGTATTGAAATTTAAATCATAACCATTTAAAAGTGTTGGAACTATTGTGAAGATGACAATCTTTTATTGTACAGTCAGTCCAAAAGTCAGTTGCTGGCAGAAAAATGATTTTTAAAACTAGGATAAAAGTTGCCAAGTTGTTCTGTCTTTTGTTTACTTTTTATGTGGTTTTAAAATTAATTTTTCTGCCAGCAACTAACTCTTGGACTGACTGCACAATAACAAATTGTCACCTTTACCACAATTTCTATACCTTTAAAAGGTATGATTTAAATTCAAATGCAATTTAACTCCCGAATTGTTTACTTTGGCTAATACTGGGACTTAACAACTCTTGACAATAATGATGGACAACATACATACTATGCGTTGCCTTTGCGGCCAGGGTAGATCAAGATCAAGCTGCACAAAGTGTGCAGCCTGATCTTTGATCTACCTTGTCCGCTTTGCTGATACACTGCAGACAAAAGCAACCATGAAATTGCGATTATTTGGGTCATATTTCTATGATAAAAATTTCTGTTAATTCGGCGTTCTATGGGTTAAGTTGTTATTTAGTTGATTAAACTTATACATGATTGATAGAACAAAATATTCTATTTTTGCCTCATAAAGTAAACATTCTTTCCACTGTTTTGCCATGACAGAAGATCATTTATTAAAAAAGGAAAAAAAGTTTGTTTCTTGAAATTTTCTGACACCGTTAACAGGGCTCATTATTGCTGCAATTATGCTCACGTCATCTTGAAGATATTTATTTCACATCATTTTCTGGATAATAAGAGGCGCCATTTGTGAGTGTGGAGGGGAACCGACCCCGACAGGTTTTATTTTACTTTTACGCTCAGTATATTAGTTTCCTGCTGTGCACTAATCAACATATGCCATGAGCCATGTAAAACAGAAATTATTAACTAAAAGCTCTGGCTTGAAATGGGATTAAAAGCTGAGAAATGCAGTAATTTTATTGCTTTTAGAAGGGATGAAGGAATTTTAAGTTATGTCTGCCACCATCTTAGCATGCAGTGTTGAACTCTTTACCTAGGAACAAAATTTTAGACTCGTCTATATTGAAAGCATTAGCAGACAACAATTCAAAACATATTTCAGATGATGTAATTTATTTTTGAAACAGTTGTGAACAGAGTGAGAAAAGTAGAAAAGGCTGCTTATTAGCATTTTATGCTTTATACATGATGTTTTCAAAAGTTGTTTTGCTCAGGGTCATGAAGACCCAGGATCATATGGCAAATGGTTAACTCTTTACCAAACAAAAAAATTTGGGTCTCGAACAAACTGAAAAAATTTGCAGACGACAAATTAAATGTAGCTCAAAAGATTAGTTCTGTCTTTAATAGGGTAAAAATATTTTGTGGGAAAAGGAGAAAATGCTACTAACCAGTATTTTCTTCTTTTACTCACCTTGAGTATGACTTAGCTATTAAAGTGGCATTAAACTCCTATACAAACAAGAATTCATTGTTTGCAAAATGCTTTCAATATTGTTATGTGAAAATTTTGATGTCTAGTAGAGAGTAAAGTTCTATGAACTCTGTACCAGATGGCAAAATTTTAGATTTGTCCAAACTGATAGCATTTGCAGATAACAACTGAAATGTGGCCCAAAATGGTGGAATTTGTCTGTGAAAGAGTAGAAACATTGTGGGAAAAAGAGAGAAAATGCTGCTTTTTTTCACCACCTTGTTTCAAGAGCCTTCTTTCTCAATTTAGTTACAACACAGGATTGTGCAATAAAGGTTTAACTCTTTACCAAACAACAAAATTTTATACTTGTCCAATTGAAAGCTTGCAGACAACAAAATAAAAGTGGCTAAAAATTTGAAATTTGTTTAGTGAAGGGTAGAAAACATTGTGGGAAAAGTAGAAAATGCTGGTTACCAGCATTTTCTCCTTTTCCCACAATGTTTTCAAAAGGCATCTTTCTCAGGGTAGTTAAAAGTTTGGATTTGTGCGGTGATGGGTTAACTAATTCTCTCACCTGCTCTATTTGATTGGTCTATCATTGGCTGGACTATTCTTCGTCTAGCATTTATAAACCTGAAATAGACAAATAAAAACAAAATTAAGTATTTTATTCCTTAGAAGCACGGATTATTATGATAAATTTTTACCACCAGACACAATTTTGGCTTTGTCCCAATCCAAAGCATGTGCAGACGACATGTCAAATGTAGTTCAAGTTGTGGAATTTGTCTCTGAATGGGTAGAAAACATTGTGGGAAAAGGAGAAAATGCTGTTTTTCCCACTATGTTTTTAAAAGCCTTTACCCTCAAAGTCGCTAAAACTCAGGATTGTGTGATAGAAAGTTAAAAAGCAGCTTCAGTTCTGGAAAAAAAAAAAAGGTAAGGTAATATCTTGGTTTAAATGGAATTTGTATTTGAAAGGGTTGAAAACATTGTGGAAAAAAGAGGAAATGTTGGCTACAAGCATTTTCTCTGTGTTCCACAATATTTCCTAACTTACTTCAAAGACAGATACAATCATTTGAGCAACATTTGATATGTTGTCTGCCAATGCTTTCAATATAGACTAGTCTAAGAATTTTAGTACAGAATCATGGTGGAGGCACATCACCAGCATCTTGCAAAAAAGATGGGACTGGTCTAATGCTAGGACAGAAAATTACCCCTTTACCACACAATCGAAAGTTTTAATGACCCTAAGATAGACAGCTTTTGAAATCATTGTGGTAGGAGAAAATGCTGGTAACCAGCATTTTCTCCTTTTCCTACAATGTTTTTCACCCTTTCACAGACAAATTTCATCATCTGAGGCACACATAATTTCTTGTCTGCAAATGCTTTCCGTTTGGTCTAGTTCAAAACTTTGTAGTTTGGTAAAGAGTTAACTAGCCCAAAGTGTTTTTCATCAGCATTTGATATGAAGGATAATATAAAAGAAAATCTGGTTATTTTCTGTTTAATTGATTTTTCATGTGCCAAAACATTTTGGGAATATTAATGTAGTTTGTTTGTAATGAATACCCCAATAAAGCGGAATGAGAATTTAATGTGTCGAAATACGATAATCATTATTACTGGATTTTATACATACCAAAATATGAATGAAAGTAACTGGAAGTACAATGCAACTATTTGATGAAGGCAGTATTACAGGCAAATGTCAAACACTGAATCGGGCATCTATCAAATTTGACAAGCAAAACTCATTTGGGTAACAATTGAGCGCAAGTATCATACAACTTCCATTTTGCTTATTATAAGTAGTTCAGTCACTTACTAAATGAAAGTTTTTCTATTTTTAACTCATTACTCCATGAAACAAGTGAGGAGCAGACAATCTGGTAAGCATCCTTGTAAAATATGCGTTATCTGTGATTAACTCCTTTAGCGCCAAATATAAAATCCACATCTTTTGGCCAATGAAGAAATCCATGGAGAGTCAAACTGTTTTCATTTTACACACTTGGCTAAACAAGCTGACAGTATAGATTCAAGATCTGACTACTCCTTCCTATGGTATCGAAAGGGTTAGTCATAGTATAAGGATAAAATGCAATAAGAAATTTGGAGGTTTTATTGTTTTTCAGTTTCATTATAGTAAGTTATAAGAGAAAGATTGCCTGAAGCTTAGCTAAAAGTATGTCAACCAAATGCATTGTTTTCCAGTTTGAAAGGAGTCCACTACTAGCAAGAGAGCTTCTAACTGTAGTTAGAAATATCATTGATTGTTTTTCAAATTGTTTCCCAGCAAAATAGATTGTGTGCTATAGAGGGCAGTTTCAAAAGCCAAAACAAAACATAAAACTCTGTGGGGTAAAATATATGATATACCATTGACAAACATGGTATGACTGGGGAATATTTAAATCCTTATCCTGCTCAGTTTAAATTTAGGTTAATTATGAAAATAGATTTTCTTACATTTATTGGCTGTGGATGGGGTTTGTATGACAGAAGGTACTGATAGAGCAGCGCAGAGTGTAGATAAAGATCAAAGTGTATGTATGTGCAGTCTGATCTTGTATTTTCCTCTCCATCCAAGGTCGTGAAAAGCAGGCTGATAATTAATTAATAAAATAGAACTGTTGAAATAACAAAAATGTGAAGTGCCTGTACTGAAGTCACCCAAACAGTTTTACTCATTGTGAAACCATTTAGATTTTATATCAAATAAAAAATCTGTTTTATGAAACACTCTTCAGCTTTAAAAACCCTATAGAATTAAGCTTTTGAAAACATTGTGGGAAAAGGAGAAAATGATGATAACAAGCATTATCTCCTTTTCCCACAATTTTTTCTACCCTTATAAAGACAAATCCCATAATTTGAGCCAACTTTGATTTGTTTTTTGTAACTGTTTTAATTTGGAAGAATCTAATATTTGGTTGTCAGGTAAAGATTTAAAGATTGAACTGCACAAGAATATGTTATTTAACTTTATAAAAAAGGTACATCAACATAACTAAACATAATTGTATTAATATGAAAAAACTGTTTTCAATGTGGAAATTACTTAGTTTTGGTATATTCTTTTGTAAAGCAGTCTGTTGCAAGACAAAAAAATATCTGTAGGAGGTAATACATTAAATAGGAAAAATATGGAAAACAGGAAAATATGAAAAAGAAGTGTACAGCGTGAAAGGGAAAGTAAGACTAAAGTTGTATTTTCTATGAATTGTGTAGATATAATGTCAGAGAAGACAAGCTTAATCATTTCCTTCATAATTTGTGACCATGTTCCTGGCTGATTACTGGAATGCAAGCAGGCGTCACTATAGTAACAATTCTCCATTATTTACTTATCTTGATTCTTGTTTTGTCAGTTGTTGCCCCAATGAACTTTTTTTTTGGTGTGTTTGTGTGTGGTGAAGAAATTTCTCGTAATAAATTATCTTTGTTTTCAGAATGCTCTTGGAAAAGTTGACTCTTTTAACCTTTTACCACACAGTGCTATGTTTTAACAAGCCTGAGGAATATGGCTTTTTAAAACATAGTAAGAAAAGGAGAAAATACAAGTCTACATTTTTTTGTGCGGAAAAGAGTTGAACATCATACAAACAAACAAATCCAATAGACAGATAGATCTACATAATTATGAACTGTGGAAATGGGTAAAGTTGACCTATTTGGACCACAAATTTTCAAACCTTGATTTGCAC
The DNA here is from genome assembly GCA_946811185.2 of Hippopus hippopus. Classification (NCBI taxonomy): domain Eukaryota; kingdom Metazoa; phylum Mollusca; class Bivalvia; order Cardiida; family Cardiidae; genus Hippopus; species Hippopus hippopus. The sequence continues at coordinate 22,113,383 of OX328097.1, forward strand.
AATGTCTGCAACTAATAAAGTTGGTATCAAGATTATAAGAGTGTGGACTGTTTGCTTTTAGAAATAAGCAGATCATTATCTGAGTAGAGACCAAATGAATTAAATCCCTTTCCCAGACAAAGAACACCATATGAAACTTGTTTTGGGGGAAAAAAAGTTAAACTGAAACCATATTCAAAAAGTAATTTTCCTTTCCTCCAATATGTTATTCTTCATCTGTAAATTATGCCATTTCTGTGGTGTGTCTTTAACTCTTTACCGAACAATCCAGATTTAAAACAATCATAAAGGTGAAGGCTTTTGAAAACATGTCGAAAAAAGGAGAAAATATGATACCAGCATTTTCTCCTTTTCCAAAATTGTTTTCTACTCTTAAAAAAATTTTTTTTAGCTCAGCTGTTTTTAAAGAAAATGTTGACAGGGGCAGATAACCATCAGAATATTTTTGACACAGTTATGCCCCTTTATAGACTTACAGTTTTCATTGAAAATCAATATTTTCTAAATGCAACTGCAGCTTAGTGTTGGCATCAGTGTGTGGTGCTCATGTACAAGATTTTTGTTGTCTGGTAACAAGTTAATCCTTAACCAAACAATCCCTGGTTTTTATGACCCTGAGGAAGAAGCCTTCTGAAAACACTGTCAGAAAAGGAGAAAATGCTGGTAACCAGCATTTTCTCCTTTTCCCACAATGTTTTCTACTGTCCCAAAGTCAAGTTTCAATTTTTGAGTCACGTTTATTTTGTCGTCTGCAAATGCTTTCAATCTGGACCAGTCTACGATTTTGTCATTTGGTAAAGAGTTAAAAAAGAAAAAGCTTTACTCGTTGGCTGCTGAGGAAATAAAACAAACATGGTCAATAACTATTCAGAAAAAACACTTATAGTGATTTTAAGGTTGTTGTAACCCCAATTTCCTGGAATATAAGATAGAGTAGGCAAGATTAATGCAGTTACTTGGTTTATGCTGTCCACAGAAGTACCTTATATTATCCTTTGAATGCAAAGAGCTCTGTAAAATTAGGCAAGCTCAGACTACTTGGTCTATGCTGTTCGCAAAAGCACCTTGTGTTGCCCTTAAATGCTAAGAGCTCTGTAAAGTGAAGCAAAGTCAGCTTAAAGTTACTTGGTCTATGCTGAACCCAAAAACACCAGTCTTATATTTTCCTTTGAATGCAAAAAGCTCTGTAAAATTAGGCAAGATCAGACTACATGGTCTATGCTTTCCACAAAAACACATTGTGTTGGCTGTAACATGCTTTTAAAAAGAGCTTTTATAAAGTACACCACTATCGTAATGTCAGGTCTGGAAAGTTATTACTATTTCCTAATATAAACTCGTGGTGTTCCTAAGGATACATGCAGAGCATATATTATAATCCCCAAAATCCTTGATGTCAAACACCCTTCGGATGCTGGAAGAGCCTAAATTGGGAAATTTTTGGAAGATCAATCCAAAGGCTGCAAAATATTTGAAATGGATATTAAGTCAATAAAACAACATCAGCTGCTGCCATTCTGTGCGCTGTTTTAGTCAGAACATCACACAACATATTTGACAGTATGACTCTAAGATCAGATGGCACATTATAATGGTACATTTAAGACAAGTACATGGCTGGGGCTTTATAGTGGACCAGCATTCCAGCAAAGATCTAATAAGGATTTCCTGACTACTTGTCCAAGGCAATGAACACTGCCACAGGAGCCCATGGAAATAAAGTTAGCTGATAAGAATTTACAGTTAAATCTTTATCACATGGCATTGTTTCTGTCTCGTCCAAGTTTAAAGCTTCATATGACAAAATAAATATAGCTTAACAGAATTTGTCTTTGAAATGGCTGAAAACATTGTGGGTAAAGAAGAAAATGGTGGTTACCAGCATTTTCTTGATAACCATTTTCTCCTTTTCCCACGATACTCTCAAAAGCTTTCATCTTAATGGTTGTTAAAACATGGAATTATTTGGTAAAGGAATAACTCTTTACCACACAATCCAGAGTTTTAACGATCATAACAAAACCGGCTTTTGAAAACATTGTGGGAACAGGAGAAAATGCTGGTAACCAGCATTTTCTTCTTTTCCCACAATGCTTTCTACTCTTTCAGACAAAATTTCCATCACTTGAGCCACATTTAATTTGTCATCTGCAAATGCTTTTAATATGGACCAGTCTAAAATTTTGTTGTGTGGTAAAGAATTAAAAGATCTTACAGACCGGTTTCTTGAAATTATAATAAGCATGTAATTTGTTGAGTACCTTTGAAACATAAGAACTTTTTCCACACTCCTTTTCAAAATGCGTTGATGCTTGACATGTTAAAAGGGAGTGTCCCTGAGAAATGTAAACAAAGCCTTGCCCCGGTGCCAGATTTTCACATGGATTTTTTTTCTTATATTCAGCTCTGTTTTTTTATCAGTAAATATGAAACTTGTGTTTGGGTAAATATGAAACTTGTGTTTCGTTTAGCAGCAATATAAATGTTATTTTGGAGTTTTCTTGATATGATCTCCAAAGGTCTTGGCCAAATTACCCCCTCGCCTGGCATGAGTGGAATCCAGATACAGTGGAGATAAAACCTCCTGAAATTTACCACACAAAAATTTTATCTATTCTCCAAAATATATCCAACAGAACGGTTTCATTTTCTTCCCTTGGTTTTTCATGGCACACTGAAGCAGTTATGCGAGGCAGTATGGCATTTCTATTTTTGTGGTTATTTTACGATAAGACGGGCAATATCTGCCATGCTTCCATGAAACTAAACAGTTCCATCAGTTTTGCGCCAATCTGATTTGAAAATGCATTATCATGGAAAAAAATCAACATCTTGATAAAGTAGACATAGAAAAGAGTTGTGAACCACCTTTTTTTTTTTTGTTTTAAAAAAAATAACTAAATGGCAAACCCAACTATTTTTAGAGCCATTAACTTATAACACTTCCTTTCCCACAGGTCTAACCACACTTGGCAAAATAGATGGCATGAAACAGCTTGGTTGAAGCAACAATTTTTGCAGCAACAGTCATTGACTCCTTCCATACCATAGACAACACCTTTTTTGGATAGTACAGATCAAGATCAGAATGCATAGAACAAAACATCAAATGTGGCTCAAATGGTAGGATCTTCATTTGAAAGTTGCAAACTATTCTGGAAAAAGGAGAAAATGCTGGATGTTTTCATAAGCTCTCTTTTACAGGGTCACTCAAACTTGGGATTACGGTAATTTTAAATCTTTGCTTGTAGGAATATAAAGTCCTAATAAGCTGCACTGTCAATTGAATGTCATTATGTTTTATCAGTCTCTAAACGTTCCACATATTACTCTAATTGCTAAGACATGTCATATAAAGAATATCCCAACCAGAGAGCTAGTCTTTGAATTAAGAACAAAAATAAAAGTTAAAGTTGCTGATCAAATTACAGCCTCAGGGTTATGCATGCACTTCCCTTTTTCTAAGCTTTTAGAACTTAGAAACATTTCCATATAGTTTCTTTTTCGTTAATTATTATTCTGTATTTTCCAAGAGAAGACTATATTTTGTTGCAGTGGACAAACTGTCAGAGTGATACGGGAATGATTAATTGCCCGACCCAGTAATCCCAATGCCTCCATTCTGTGCACTGTGAATCCAATAATGGACCTTGAGATCTCCTTCTGATTTTGTCATTTGATCCTATACTAAACAGTCTGGAGTTTTAATGATCTCGAGTAAGATCAGGCTGCACAGAATATAATGATCTTAGATCTACATTCCTTTTACCGGTATCATCATTTAATACAGACATGAGTGCTAAATGACCAAAGTTGTCGATGCGCCATAAAACAACTTGGCATTCATTCATTCTTTTAGATCCTCATTCAGAAGTTTTAAGAGGTATTCTGACCATAAGGGCCCTAACTGTTTACCAAACAGTTCAAAGTTATAATGGCCCTGTGGAAGAAGGCTTTTGAAAACATCGTAGGAAAAGGAGAAAATGTTGGTGACCACCATTTTCTCCTTTTGCAACAATGTTTGCTATCCTAAAAAAGACAAATCCCATCAATTAAGACAGATTTAATTCGTCATCTGCAAATTTCCAGCTTGGCCTCATTCCTCCCGAGGATTGATGATAGTCATTTTCACGGAACACATTCCTCTCTCAGCACAAAAATATTGTTTGATTATTATGTGAGAAAGCAGTCAGTGGCTTGGAAAGAGTATTGTTGGAAGTGCTGGTCAAAAAAAAACTCCAGGAAAGCATTGAAATGGGCACTGGCTGCAACAATATAAGTACCATAATGTTGAAAATGCCATCGAACACCAAATAAACTAACTGCTTGATTGAAACAGATATGGGTCAGTTTCATGAAGAACCCTTGATTGTACTGTTTAAAAATGCATAAATTAGATAACTTTGCAAATTCAGAATTTTTAGGAGAGGTATTTGATGTAATGTTGGGCCAGTAAAGAATCTGTAACACTTTGTCATTAATTTTACTTTGCCTCTACTGACCATTCAAAATTCTAGTGCAGTCTTGTATGGTAATATGCGTTATAAATAGAAGACAATAATCGTTGCTAAGATGTGCCATGAACATAATTTGATGACACTTCTAGACTCGTCAAAATGACCGTTGGGGGGACAAATTGCAGCTTCACACTCATTAAAGCTGACCACTTGGATTGAATTTTGGACATGAAGCACCCTCACAGAATTCCTGGATGCTAATGGGCCACAGAGCTGAAAGCTGGTGGAAGAAATTTCCGAGATGGCAGCCTAGAATGGGAAATATAACGAGATGGCTAGAATAGCTTTGAAAATTCCAGAAATAATCAGATTCCATGGTGATAGTATTTCCAACTTTATGTGAAATATTTTCACACTGTGTTTCCATCATGGAATTTATGCCATTGCTTCCCTAATCAATGCCACAGAAAGTTGGAATATTAACTCTACTGAACAGCCAAATTTTGGACTTGTACAAATCTAAAGCATTTGCATACGAGAAATCAAATATGGCTCAAATGTTGCAAATTGTCTTTGAAAGGATAGAAAACATTGTGGGAAAAGGAGAAAATGCTGGTTACCAGCATTTTCTCCTTTTCCCACAATGTTTTCAAAAGCCTTCCTCCTCAAATTCATTAAAACTTAGGATTATGTGGTAAAAGATAAAGGAATTTTATCCGGCGTGGCATGAATGGCTTTGTACTTCCCAGAAGTTGAAAGTCTTTGAGAACATTGTGTAGGGAATAAGAGCAATTATTGCTTGAAACAAGCAATGGCTCTCATCTTTTACATTGTTTTCCGTAAATTGCAAGAAAAGTTTTTGCCTTCAATTGTTTTTCTTTTGTGTAAAGATATTTTAATTTTTTATCACTTTAACTCTATACCACACAGTCATGAGTTTTAAAGACTTTAAAGAAAAAGTTTTTTGAAAACGTGGGAAAAGAAAATGCTAGTACACGTCATTTTCTCCTTTTTCAACAATTTTTTCTAGCCTTCCCAAAATTAATTTCAATTTCTGAGTCAAGTTTATTTTTTCGTCAGCAAATGCTTTGAATTTGGACTAGTCTAAAATTTTGTTGTTTGGTAAAGTGTTAAACTTAGACTGAACAGTACATGTTTAGCTCTTTACCAGACAAAATATTAGACTTGTTCGTGTTGAAAGCATTTGCAGATGACAAAGTAAAATAAATATGCCTCAGTTGATGGGATTTTTCTGTAAAGGGTAAAAAACATGCTGTGCAAAGGAGAAAATGTTGGTTGCCAGCATTTTCTTCTTCTTTATCACAGTGTTTTCAAAACCCTTTTCAATTAGGGCCGTTAAAATGCTGTATTGTGTGGTTGAGGGTTAAATGAGTCTCCACAATATGGGTTTTCATGATTAACTATTCCATTATGTAGACCTATACATGTGAAGCCCTATTGCTAAAAATATTTATAGACTTTGATACTTTTTTTGTCCTTCTTTCCAAACAATTTCATATTCACAATAAGTTTTGCTGAAGTTGTGACTATGCAGAATCATATGGTATTGTTAGTCTGTATATAAGTTGACACATTTCTACAGTCAGTCAGGTGTTAGAAAGACCATTTCTACAGAAGTATACTAGTAATTGCTCTTTGACTCAGCAGGATAATTTTGTACTGTTATCTCTAGGAACCATACTTAACTCCCCTGGCTAATTGTGCCATCAATCAATAAATGTTGTTATTATCTCCCTTTGCATATCATCATGGCACTGTTGTAAACAGACACTACTTAACTCTTTACCACACAACAAAAATATAGACTTGTCCAAACATAAAGCATTTGGAGATGACAATTTTAATGTGATTCAAGTGCTGGAAATTTTCTTTGATAGGGTAGAAAACATTGTGGAAAAGGAGAAAATGCTGGTTACCAGCATTTTCTCCTTGACCCACAATGTTTTCAAAAGTCTCCCATGTTAGGGTCATTAAAACTTGGGATTGTTTGGTAAAGGGTTAAAGTGGTAACAGAAAACTGCCATACTGTTGTTTAGTCCTTATATTAATAATTTTTTCTGTATAAGGCCTACTTCAGGTAAAGGGCCCCTGTTTTAGTATATATATCAGTCTTGTTATCATTTTCAATCAATTTTTCTATCTTCATTTAATCTGATTTTGAGCACAATGAGGTTTTAAAAGTTTGATTCATAGGCACAAAAAAAAAGCTTTCTAATGTTACCTTGATGAAGCTCTGCAATGAAAGATTTTTTTATGTTCCGCCATGGGCTCGTTATGATATGCTATAATCAATCAATGCTATCAGTATAGAAATTTGGTATTTGTCAATTAATTTTAATTAATTTGAACACTTGATATCTGATAGTTGCATCAGGTGGGTCATGAATACTTGACAACATCATGACAGTACAATCAATACAAATAAAACATCCAACTTCAGTATAATGCAAAAAACATCCTATAACATAATACAAAGTTTTATTAAAACGAAGCTTATTCCTTTAACAACTTTGGTTGCCTTTGTTGACTGTGTAGATCAAGATCATACTCCACAAAACTTGCAGTCTGATCTTTGATCTTAAATGTCCACCTTACTGAGACATTCATGAAAAGAGCAACTTGAAGTTGCGATTATTTGGGCCCTATTTCTAAACTGTAAATATCTCTTATGGTTATTAGTATGAATGTCTCTTACGTGTATTCCCTCTCTAAGGCATATCAGGGAAAGGCCAATTTATACTGTACTAATTATATCTAGCCTGGCATTCAGGCCCTGCATTTAAGTCATTCTAATAAACAAGGTACACAACTGTAGTAAACTCACAGAAATATGTGTTGTTATTTGCCCTTCTTCTAAAATCAGACATTCAGAACATTGAGAACACAGAGTATTTGTTTTGCAGTTTTACTTGATGATTTTGTTTTAATGAAAATGTTCTATTTAACGGACTGATACCAGTCTATAATTACATCCTGCAGACAATTTTCTTGACTTCCAGCAGACTAATGTTTAAAACACCAAGTAAGTGAGATCAAGTATGTGAGGGCTGATCTTCATCCATACTTTCAGCATAAACAATTTAAAATTTTCTTTGCAGAAACAGGATGGTGTTCACAGACAAAGCCTTTGTAACAGTTGATGAAAGCAGCTATCATCTTCACAATAAAGAGATTGAAGTCAACAAAGTGTTTTTCAACAGTACAGGTGAGAGGAATCTATGTATGTTCAAAGAGTAATCTATCACCTCCTTACTAAATAATCTTAGACTTGGTCATATTGAAAAAAAAAAAATAAATAGTCGCTTAAAAGACGAAAAATTTTCTTTGACAGGGTTGAAAACATTGAAGGAAAAGGAGAAAATGCTGGCTACCAGCATTTTCTCCTTTTCCTACAGTGTTTTCAAAAGGGCTTGTCCTCAGGACTTTTAACAGATGTGCAGTCTAATCTTTAAACCTACACTGTTTGATATGATATTTTCTATCCAGTGAAATCAACTTTGAAACTGCAATATTTGGGTTTTTACTACTGAGCGGAAATTTTCATTTCATTTATGTAGTAGTTAAAGGGTATATTAGAATTGTCTTGTTGAGACAATGTTAAGGAGTACCCACAACATAGGTTTTAATACTTCAAAAAGCATTTTTTCAGAAAATCCCAATCCTTTTTTATCTGTTATGTTTTCTTTTTGCTGGTAGGAAGTATTATAGCATATGGAGTCACTTGGATCCTCAGGAATTTCTATCTTTCTGATTGGATGTGATTTATACCTCAAGATTCTATGACATTCTTATCTACTTCAGCCAACAGATTCTGTAAATATCACCCTTAGCTAACATCAAAATACACTTATGTCTCACCTGGTTCCAGGAGATTGTGGAGAGAGGGGCGCTGCTAATACCGTGGAGAGAAAAAAATAAAAATGTCAAAATTTTAATTTCTGCTTTTTTAACACATTAGCCCATGCAGACAATTTTTGGGGTCTTGTAGAAAACCAGCTCTGAGAGCATAGAAGTAACGAGAAGAATTCCTCTTTGTAAACAATTTCTTCTTTTACCATAATATCCACTCATATGAAAATTTATGTTTTAAAAATTTATTCTTGTTTATTTTTCATATTTCACAACGATGTTTTTCAAAGTAGTCTGCTGCAAATTTGTTTTAATCACTTATTGACCCATTAGGTTCCCGCTATGTTCAACTTGGTTGTTCTTTGTTACAGAAAAAAGGAATTGCCGAGTTGTGAGGGATAGGTTTTGGATTTATGACTAGGCAGTCTTAAGTTGTCATTGGCTAAGAAAATTTCAAATTTAGATAATAAATGGTATACTCCTTCAGATGCTGAAGACAGCTTTTCAGTGCTTTGCAGACTGAATATTAAAATAAGACTCAACATATCTTGAGGTCTGATCTCAAGATCTCCACTTCATGCAAAAGCACATGAAATTGACCTATTTGTGTGATGGAAAAACAAATTTTGTCAATGAGTCACTTCAAGTGAGGTTATCACAGAACATTTAATCATCAACACTCTGTCTGTTATTCCTTGTCTGTATCATTTACCAATCATCAGCTTTCAGCAGTTTTATCTGTTTTTATCACTGTTTTAACCTAACATACTCCTTGTTTTTTTTTTAAATGTAATATGTACTTTCAGTTCTTTCAAGATTGCACTTTAAGCCTGTTCATTTTATTTTCGGTCTTTCTTCAAAAATGGTAAAAGTACCTCTGTACAAACAACAACAACAACACCACTAACAAAGAATTAAAGTATTAAATATTGCAGATTCTAGATATGAAATCAAATCATTCCTCCAACCAGTAGGGGTTTCACAGAAGGACCAGTGGATAGATGAAATGACTAATATATTGGTATGTTCTGTGGTACCACCAACTCAAAAGTTGCATCTATATAATGTATTGGCACTGTTGCACTGGCAAAAAAATATGTTGGGGATACAGACATTTTTTTACCTTGTTTTTTCATGACTTGGAAGGATTATGGCACTGACTCCATGCTCCACATAGTTTTACTATCTTTTCTCTAATCTCCTACACTTAATGGGTTTTCTACTAAAATGCTGATGATTTTGGCATCTACACTGATATCACTCTCTCCCACTCATGTTTTTTTTTCTTAAACCAGGTATTGTAGCTATGAATAATCTTTTAGTTTTTGTACTAAATCTTGCATGTTGATCGAAATAATTATTATGCAAAGTTATAAAAAGCCAAAAATGTATCAAAGGCAATTGAGAAACATTTTCTTTTGTAGAGATCTGAATGCTAATTTAAAAAAAATAAGTCATGTATATCTTCAGTTCAAAAGACTGCCAGATAAAATATATCATATATTTGCAAAACAGCAAAACCTGATATTGAAATTGCAAATTGAAAGATTTTTACTAATTGAAGTATCAATATGTTTATCTCACAGTTACAGCTACTAAAATGAGAGACAATTGTTTTAAAAAGTGTTTTAGAAATACAGTTTTTTCTAATTAAAAAATCTTGGTGTAAGAACTTTTTTTCTCCTGTAAGAATGTTTCAGGAAATGGGTAGGGTTGTAACACTAGTTTTCAATTAACCTGAAGTCATAATGCAGTGTCTACTTTCATGAATGCAGCCTGCTTGTAACTCAGACTTTTTTTTCTGTTTTTGATAGTAAAACCATCAATTTTTTTCATTACTTAGTGTAAATCTGAACCAGATGAAGGCACCCGCAGTATTTCCTGCTTTTTCCGAAATATTTTCTACCCTTTCAAAGATAACCCTATCAGCTGGACCACATTTAATTTGTGGTCTGCAAAATTTATGCTTACACTATAGACAGGTCTGACATTTTGTAATTTGGCACAGAGTAAGCTAAAACCACTGCAACAGGAACCATCATTCTTTCACCAATTAACAAAGTCCTTACGCACTGAAAAGGTTGAATTTGCTCTGATTGTGTCAATGGTTGTGATGACCACCATGACAAAGTCTTAAATTTTGTTGTCTTGTCCTCTTTTGGTCAGAATATATCACAAAAATCTGGATGTAGATTTAAGATCATTACATTCTATGAAGTCAGGGTCTGTATTTACCAACCATTCTTAAAAACATTCTTAGTCTTATTCTCAAAAATTTTCTAATTTTGAAGTAACACAATTTCTGATTGGCTAAACCAAGTCGTTTAGCCAATCAGAAGTGTGCTACTTTCTAAATCTACAATTAGACTTACAACGAAATTAAGAATGGTTGGTATTATCCACAAAAGCATAATCAAGTTGTATTAGTTACTCTGAGAGTATTTTGATGGATACAAGAGTGGTTGCATGTCTAAGAACATCAGCTACATCATAAATGCTTATGATTTTCTTGTAAGTATAGGACTTTTTGAAGCTGCTTGATTGTTTTGCCAATACTCATCCCACATATTATCATGTAAGCATAAAAATCCCATAAAAGGGTAGAAATTTAGATATTTTCTTTTTGCTGACTGAAGATATAGAGGATATTTGTTTTTCACTAAAATAAACAAATGTTCTATTTATTTCATGCTTTTAACCCTTTCTGGTGGGAACTTAATCAAAATCCAGTACAGTTCTTTTCAGTTATTCCCCATGGCATACCCCCTCCGCATAGCAATGCATTATAATATTACGTCAAGCACGAGAAATATAAGGCAAATTACGTCATATTTCCATCTGGTTGTGAGGCACGCGCATTTTACCTAGGTAACTAGTGCGTGGGAACAACTGTTTCCGCCTTCAATTGAAGAGTTAAAATATAAAAATTGGTATTTTCACAGGTCGTAACCATGAAATATCATAAAATATTTCACCGATATTCCTCAATAACCTACCGGAAAGCATGAAATAAAACCTTTTCATTTTTTGGTGGCACTAGGTGGTTCAGTTGGTAAGGCCAGTGCCCATTCTAGGTTATGTGATCGTGCAATACACTTACAGTCTCCAAATATGCCCATTATTTTAAACATGAGGGTGTGTCATAGTTCTGCACAAGAATTTCCACATTAGGGAATTTCAAGTTTGATGTATGTATGCAGTTTGCATGTAGCAAAATGTATTTTCTTTTCAGTAAATACATGAATGAGAGAGCTGTTGTTATAATGTATGTCTAAAACACTGTTGAAAGCAGCGTAAAACACAAAGAAAACTGTATTTCAAGGTGGGAGAGGGGAGCAAGGAGCCAAGTTATGGGTTAGTTTCATCATACAAACTTATGTGATCAAATTTCTCTGGCTTATCTAAGATTTTGAAAAGTGAAAGTAGGTTTTTACTTTCCCATACATAAAATAATAGAAATGAAAGTTTTACACTTGTCCAAAGAAATCATGTGAAGATGTCACATTACTTGTAGCTGGAAAGATAATTGCTGTCTTTGGAATGGGATGAAACATACCGGTAGTTGGAAAAGGAGAAAATGCTGGTTACCAGCATTTTCTCCTTTTCCTGCTATGTTTTCAAAAGCATTCTCCATCAGGGTCGTTAAAACTCGGGATTGTATGGTAAAGAGTTAAAAGGACACCTAGATTTGGAACAATTTTTAAGAGCAAAAATGGTTAAATTTCATTTATTTCATGCTTTCCGGTAGGTGATTGAGAAATATCGGTGAAATATTTTTCGATATTTCATGGTTACGACCAGTGAAAATACCGATTTTTATATTCTAACTGTTCAATTGAAGACGGAAACAGTTGTTCCCGTGCACTAGTTACCTAGGTAGAATGCGCAGCCACTCGTGAAAATATTACTGATGATGTTCACGAGATGAAATAAATTTCGATCTTTTACCATGAAAAACAAATATCCTCTATACCATTTGGATGTTTACATTGAGTTCAACAATTACTTTGTTAAAAAAAAAAAAAGGGTTCCTTTTACTTCAATAATTTTCCGTCTAGTCGGTAAAAACATACTGAAAAGGTAAATCAGATTAAGTTAGATGTGAAGCACAATCTTCCACTAGAAGAAATTTTGGTCCTCATGAAATCCCACTATTTCCTGGTGTCCATTAGGAGGCATTAACCCTCTATAAAACAATCCCAAGTTTTAACAACCATGAGAAAGACTTTTAAAAAGCAATCTGGGAAAAGGAGAAAATGCTGGTTACCAACATTTTTTGCTTTCTCATAATTTTTTGTACCCTTCAAAAAGACAAATTTCAATATCTGAGTTACATTTATTTTGTCGTTCTGCAATACTTTGAATTTTGACTAGCCAAGAATTTGTCGTCTGGTAAAGAGTTAAGAAAGGAAAGCATATAAAGATCAGTCCCTAGATACTGTAAACTACCACCATCCACACATATTGCTGCTCAACATGTGTCCAATGACATTTTGTCGTGATATTACTTACAGTCTATTTACACCCAAATCTACGCAAATGAGCACTTCGAGAGTTGAAACCAGCATTATGACAACACTGTCTCAGCGACTAATGTGTTCTTAATTAATCAAGTATTTTATAGAAGTTGAAAGCAGAGACATTAGACAAAATGGAATGGAGAAAGCTAACTGTCCGTTCTCCCTGATGACCTTATTCTAGATGTCTATTAGCAGCTTGTGATTCTTTTGGTTTCCCCCAGAATCCTTTACTAGATAGACAGGGTTCTTTGTACTTAACTTTTTTTGCATGCGCAGCCATCTCCCTCCAAAAAAACTTGCAGGTAATTATCATTGAAAAGTTTGATTTCTTTTTGCTAGCTCCAAAAATATTACATGAAAAAAAACTAAAATTAACCCTGTATCAAAACAAAACAGTGATTTAACTGCCTCGAGGAAAAGAGGCCAATGAAAACATTGTAAGAAAAGGAGAAAATGCTGGTAGCCAGCATTTTCCCCTTTTCCCACAATGTTTTCTACCATTTCAAAAAAAAATCTCATCATCATGAAGTTTTTGTCTGCAAATACTTTCAATTTGGAAATGTCTAAACTTTTGTTGTCTTGCAAAGAGCTAAATGATTGCAGCAGCTCCTTATTTTATTTCCAACCATGGTTTCTTGTTGTTGTAGCACCAAAAAGCAAATTATTGGATACTTCATTGGAGTACAGAAAAAATAGTATGTTACTATTAGTTATAATGACAACTTTCTGTTACAATTTTTACTCCAACAGTCCAAAAGTTGTTCAGATACTTTTCCACATTACGTTTGGCAGCGTTGTCAAAGATAATGTAAGATGTGCAGAAGGCTTACAGCACATGGAACAATAATTTCTTCACTTATATTATATTTCAATAATTATGATACGCATTTCAATCACAAAAATGACTTGGTACATTTTTTTTCAATCTTGCGTTTGCTTCAGGCATCTTCTGCAGTGTATGAGGGAACACTTTTCCCTGTAGTTAGACCATGATGACAGCAGAATGGAGATTCACAATTTTCTGAATTGTCTTGTGCATTATTTTGAAATACTTTGTAGGAAAGCATTACTGTAAATGGAAGTAAGATTGGCATGGCTCTGGGCTCTCAAGAGATAACGGTTCTCTCAGCCTCAATGTCCTAACAAAACGGCTTCCTCATTAGATAAGTAGTAAAGATACCAGAAGACGAATTGGTGTGTTAATAGCTTGTATGCAAATGGAGTAAAGATGGCTGCTGGTAGATATGCAGGCCTTCTGGTTTTCTGGTTTTTGCTAACACACTTTGTGAACCGTACTTAGAGGTTTTCATGGTCCTGCCACAATATGTCAACACTGGACTGGTTCACTGACTTCTCTTCATATTTTGTTAAAAAACAGACTGCTTTAAGTTAAACTCAATTTGTCAAATTGTTGCATGTTTTAGGGTAGAACTTCTTTCTCACTTGAATCAAAATATCTTTTTTCGCTATTTTCAAACTTTGAAAGTTTAAGAATACTGATCCAGAATTAACCCTTAGCATGCCAATTGTCCCTAAAGATGTTTAATGTCTGGAAGTAAGACCCAAAGGAAAGTAATTTCAAGGTTGGTTTTGCCGAGAATGTCTCGGCAAAGCAGTGTAGATCAAAGATCAGACAGCAATTTTGTTTTTTATGAAGTCTGATCTTGATCAACATAGGCCATAAATGCGACAAAAAAAGGTGAAAGGTGTTTTAATTGGTAATGACAGATCAAAACTGGCAAAATATGCAGAAAGATTTTGTTCACTGACTGTTTTTTTTTTTGATAGATATTTTGACTTAAGAGGATGTCTTATGTATTTGACCCAACATTTTTCTGTTCTTTTTTGACCTTTAACCTCCACAAACAAATATGCAGCAGATGGCATTGAAAAAATTTGGGTAAAATAGTGACAATCAACATGAATCAAGTCCATACACTAACCCTTTACCGAACAATCTCAAGTTTTAATGCCACCATGGAGGAAGATTTTTGAAAACATTGTTGGAAAAGGAGCAAATGCTGGTAACCAGCATTTGCTCCTTTTCCAACAATGTTTTCTACCCTTCCAAGAAAAAACTCTCATAGTTATATCCACATTTAATTTGTTGTCTGGAAATACTTGGAGTATCGGATGATGCTCAAATGATGGGATTTTGATCTGTCAGGATAGAAAACAATTTCGAAAAAAGGAGAAAATTCTTACCAGAAGTTTCTCCTTTTCCCAAATTGTTTTCCAAAGGTTTCCTTTTCAGGGCTGGTAAAACTCAGGATAGAGTGATAAACTAATGAAACTATATTCACACTTAAAAAGGTCATGACTTCCTGTATATATAATTTACTTTTAATGTATAACAGTCAATGATTGGTTGATTTTCAGAAAATTAGTTAAAGCGTTTTTGAACACCTGTAGATAGATTCCCCTTTACTACACAATCCTGAGTTTTAATGACCCTGAAGAGAAGGCTTTTGAAAACATTTTTGGAAAAGGAGAAAATGCTGGTAACCAGCATATTCTCCTTTACCCAAAATGTTTTCTGTCCTTTCACAGACAATTTCCCATCATTTAAGTCACATTGAATTTGTCGTCGGCATATGCTTTCAATTTGGATAAGTCTAAAATATTTGTCGTGTGGTAAAGAGTTAAATACCTCACAATGATCAGTCCGGATCAATGATAAAATCTTTGAACCCATTAATAACCTGGTGTAAAGGTCGTTCTTCATTCTGTCATTATTACGATGACATTCTACACCCCATACTTCTATAACACACGGTCAAAAAAATTGACTTATTATCATATTGGTTACACATAATTAATGCAACGATCATGAATTGATCATTGACAGCAGACGGTGTGTTATTTCTTTCTTGCACTAGGGTGTAGCGATGATTAGAAAGAACTAAATTGTTTATGATACTTGTTTTGCAGAATATGTGATGGAAATCTTCTGTTGCACTTTTACTGTGGTTTGAATTTCGACTAAGTTTTGCCTCTCCCTGCATTTAACTCTTTACCAAATGATAAAATTTTAGACTTGTCCAAATTGAAAGTTTTTGTAGACAACAAAAGGAGTGTGACTTAGAATTCAAATTTGTTTGGGGAAGGGTAGAAAACATTGTGGGGAAAGGAGAAAATGCTGGTTATTAGCATTTTCTTCTTTTTCCACTATGTTTTAAAAATGTTTCCAACAATGGTTTCAAAGGGATTCTTCTCTCAGGGTCATTAAAACTCAGAACAGTATTGTAAACAGCTAACTTAGATTTTACATGAATACAGATAATGAAAATAGTGCAACCTAAGCAAAATAAAGTTACTAAAGAAAAGGGTCTAGGATTCCATCACCCCCTGTTGGGAAGTACTTATAGACAACCATTGTGGTAAGTGGATCCATGAATGAAGCTGCTCAGAAATCTACTTCCAGGAAAGCTTTGGAGTAATTTGGCCATATTTTATGATTATCATAAAATACTTCGTAGTCATTTTGGCAATATTTAGTACATGTTTTATGAAGTCTAAGTGCAGAAGTTATAAAATCTTATTAAAACCATATCCTACTGATCTTTTGACAATATTGCTTTTGCCTTCTAACCTCCATGTAGAATCTCATAAGCTGATACTAATCTCCTCCTGCTCCAGCTTGCTTAATACCTTCTTCATTTTTTTATTACACCAGTTTGTAAGAAATGGGAGTATATTCAGGAGCTCCTATGGTTTCATATTGTGAAAATTGTGTTATCAGCGTAATTTTAGAGTCATAATGTGATATTTATAAACACTGTAAAACTTGATATTATGCCACACATGTACTGATAGTTTTTTTCTACATTTAAATGTTTTTAAGTTACCTCCCTTAGATTTTAAAGTTTTCATATTGACAGATATCATTGCTATTTTTAAACATCTCAAACGAACTTAAAAGATTATCCTATCAAATTTCCATGAAAATCTCTCATTCTCTTGCTATAGTTAGCTCATTTTGCTTCACCCATGTTTTTTCTCATACATATTTGAGTCATGTTATGTGAAAAGGAGTTTTAATGCATCTGCAAAAAGTATCGACCTATGTCAGCCTGCGCAGTCCGTGCAGGCTGACATGGGTAAATACTTTTTGCTATTTGTTAATTTTCTGCATGTCAAAGGACCATTCTATATCATGATTCCATCGGTTGTTAGACAAAATGGATTTAATGGATCCATAATCATGTGATGACTTGCTTGGCATAATACATCAATGAGTTGCTTTAACTCTTTACCACATGAGAAAATCTTAGACCTGTCAAAACAGAAAGTGTATGCAGATGGCAAATTAAATGAGCTTAAAATTGTGCAAGTTGCCTTTGATAGGATAGAAAACATTGTGGGAAAAGGAGAAAATGCTGGTTACCAGCATTTTCTCCTTTTCCCACAATGTTTTTCAAAGGCCTCTTCCTCGGTGTCGTTAAAAGTATGGATTGTGTAGTAAAGGGTTAAATCTCCTTTTGCCAGTTTGGCTTGTTTGATTTGTCTCATGCTTAAATTTGTACGACCATTTTGAAAATTACTTCTAGGACATTTCAACACTAAGTTGTGCATCTACATCGTTGAACTCTTCATCAGAAAACAGTTTTTTTTTTCCTTTTTGAAATTTGTATGTTTTGCAAATAATTCGATTTGTCTTTGTTGGGAAAGAAAACATGGCGGGAAAGGGAGAAAATGTTGTATTCAAAAGCACTCTCCTTGAGGGTTGTTAAATCCTTAGATTTTTTAAAAACTGGTTAAACAATTCTCACAAAAAAGAAAACAAAAAAAATTTCAAGTATGATTTTCATTCACTATTTCTAAGCAAGCTCATAGAGAGAACACTTGCTCTTACAAATTTTGTAGATCAAGGTCAGACTTTAAAGAATTATGTAGTCTGATCACTTATCTACACTCTTTGATATTCTGAGATTCATTTTGGATTAGTATAGAATTTTGTTGTGCTCTAAAGAGTTAAGCAGATAACATAAGTTTTAGATTTGTGCATTTCGAAATCATTTTGTAGACAGCAAATAAATGCACCGGTAGCTTAAATGAGGGTTGTAGAAAATCTTTGGTAAGGAAAAAATAGGATTTCCCCTCTTTCACAGTGTTTCCAAAAGCCTTGTATTCAGTGACATAAGTACAAGGGGATGCCTGATAGAAGGATAAAACAATGATTTAAATGAAAGCAATGCCCGTCTTTTTCATGTAAATTTCCTTGATACAAATTTTCATTTTCTTCAGCACAAGGAACAGAAGAAACCAGAGACAAATGGGTGAAAGACAAGACAGAAAAGATAAATCAATATGGGACAGAGATGAGCTGGACTGGTAAGTGTTTTCTTAATGGTTGATTTCTGGTCTATTCAGCACTTCCATAAAATATAATCTGAACTCCTCAGTAAATCTTAACGATTCTTTCAGGAATATCCCAGTAAACCCCTTATATGAACAAATAACAGCACTAAAGAGACAATATGGGCCATTTTATGCCATTTTCTATGGCTTTTTGAGGCACTAAAACCCACTCGCCCATCAATGGTTTATTTGGATATAATACAAAACACGATTTTCCCCACCATAAATTGATAATCTGAGGAATTGATCGTACAAACAGAGCGTCACAACAGGGCCTGTTATCGCACTGATCCAGTAAACCGGCCATTCTATCTGTTTTGAGACGGTTGATATCCGTTGAATTGAGTGTCCACAATAGAAACTATTGATTCCTATCCTTTGGAAAAATTGGTCATTTACCATTTCTTGGAATATATTGCAAGGAATAGATTCATTATTCCTCCATACAGTGCCACAAAAGGAAATGAATGTTGTTCCTATCAGCCTACAAAATTTTACATCTGCAGATGACAAATTTTGTTCAAATGATTGAGTTTGTCTTTCAAAAGGATAGAAAAATTGCAGTAAAAGGACAAAATATTAGTTACCGAGCATTTTCTCCTTTTTCCCATACTGTGTTAACCTGCTTAATAAATTTTATGAAACTTTGCAGTCAAAATATTGCTATTTAAAAGTTTTTTTTTTTTTTCTGAGTAAAAAAATCTCCTTATTGGACAGTGCAGACCCAAGATCAGACTGCACATTCTGTGCAGTCTGATCTTGATCTACACTGTCCACAAAATGTCCTTGAGTCGCTTCTATCAGCCTAGGGGTTAAAAGTCCTCTTCCAAAGGTCTGTAAAATCACAAGACTTTGTTAAAGGCTGAAAGCAGTTTTAGTAATAATATCTTTCAAACTATCAGAATAGAAATGCTGGTAGACTTTCACCAAGGTTTATAAAGACTCCTGAATTTTCAACAATATTTTAAAGCAGTGAAGCTGACTTTTGTTATTTTCACGGACACTGTAGTTACAGATCAAACTCAACAGAATGTGCAAAAGATGAACTCGGGGCCATGATATAAGAGTGCTGCCCTTGGCTGAGCTGCTGAAAAATATTGAGGAGAAAGTAAAATTTCTTTAGATCTTTTTTTTTTCTCAGATGATAGTCTAATAATCAATTACAATAGTTAGAATTTCATTTAATCACCTTAGTGAAAGAGATGTACATTGGAGCAAGGTTTAGTATTGAATTTTCTTCTAATTCAACCAAAATTAAAGCCAATCCAGACTTTGTAATCAGCTGTTTTGACTAAAATGTGGCACATAAAGCGACATCAGAAAAAAGTCAGTAATTGCTTCCTGTTTCCTGTTTTTTGCTTGGTCAGAGTTTCTGAAAGAAGGGCATAAAGTAAATTTAACAATTTGCTTATTGGGTTGAAGGTAATTGTTGTGGTACCAGTCAGATATTGAATTATGGGTATTGTCCTTTTAAACCAGTCTATATGGTGGTTAAATGTACCATCAAAAGACGTCTGCACCTTGTCTACAGTACCTTTTTAATAAAACATAGGCAGGACTTCAATTTGAATGGAACAGAAAAGGAGAATTTTCCCTGATATCGAGGCTTTGAATACAGGCTTTTGTTCCTACTTGAATTCCAGGTTTGGTAATCCAATTTTAGATTGTTTATCAGTCTCGAGGGACTGGGCCAGAAGAGAAGGGGCTTAGAATGTTTGAATTCCTTTCTGTAATTGTTGAATGAAAAGAATTAATTAAAGCATGTCCAGACCATGTCTACTACAATGACATCTAGATTATGCATTGAAAAGAATCTCTTAGACCTATGAATATTTCAATCTTTTTTTTAAACCTCTTTCACTGAATGTTATATAAAAGGACTTTCCAAGAAGACACCAACAGTAATACTAGATCGGCGCATTCACTGTTTGTTTGGACTCCTGGCTCAGTGCTTATAAAACTTTTTTGTGCTCACTTCAGCAAGGCATGAAATTTCAAAGTTATATAAATATAATTTGATAAAACATACAGAGTAAATTCTTAACTTTTAGAGCAATGCATTCCTTCTCCTTGGATTCATGTCTGTTTTTCCTCCCTGTCTAAAGCATCAATGAAATTCAAAGTTGAGCGCAAACTCAGATGAGCATGAACTTAAAAGCATGGCCCATGAACTTTGATTACGTAGGAGAGCAGTAGAAATAGGTTGCCTATGATTCAAAGTATTTACAAAAAAGCTTCAAAACCTATCTTTGGTGGCAAGAAATTTTGAAACAAAACATTTAACTCTTTACCACACAACAAAATTGTCGACTTTTCCAAATTAAAAGCATTTGCAAATAACAATGTAAATGGGTATAATTGATGGAATTTCTCTTTGATAGTGAAGAAAACATTGTGGGAAAAGAAGAAAATGCTGGTTACCAGCATTTTCTCCTTTTCCCATTATGTTTTCAAAAGGCTTCTTCCTCAGGGTCACTAAAACTTTGGATTGTGAGATAAAGAGTTCAGCACAGCTTGCTAATACTTTCCTTTTGAGTTTTGGAATTATAATTGTAAAGTCATTGCAATAGAATAATTCATCCTACCATTACCTAGGGGACATCAAGACAGTTGAATCTGAAAACCAAATAAGTTTTTATTGGAAACCCAAACTCACATGGGATAAAAAAAAAATGCATTGCTAGTAAGCCCTTTTGGGTCTCCATTGGGTTGCCTAGATCACAATTCAGTTGGAAGGAGAGCCCCTTAGGTAGGAAGTATTGCAACAACAGCACAATTAGAATGCTTTTGAATCATAGTCTGATTTACTTTGATCACTTTATGTAGCTGAGACTGATCATTCATGATTGAAACATTGTTGGGCTTGACCTTTTGGTGGTGATCTAAGTCCATCAGGTAGTTTTTGGGAAGAATAGATAGCTACTTGAATGCAGCTGGAACACTGTCTGATTGTAATGTAGTCTTGGATACTTCTGGATCAGCTTTTTTTTGTGAAAATCACCTATGTTGCTAAAAAGCATCCCATTGAGGAAATGGGGTTTGAAAGTAAAGATTTTAGCACTTTGAAATGCCTTCATAGGTCAAGATAATTTTCCTTTTGGTCTTGGTCTCTCTTATGCTTGTTCTTTAGAAGGGGTTTGAATGCTTCAACATTATAAAATTTTCAAGATAGACTTACTCTCAATGCCTCTGTAACTCGTTACTCATTGTCTGCACACAACTTTTGAAAATAAGTGCAGAAAAAGGAGAAATTGGTCATCCTGCAGGATGAGCAATTACTCCTTTTGCAACAATGTTCTTGCTTGTGTTCATGTAAAAACTTGTAATTCATGTACCCACCAATTACAAGTGAGTTTTCAAAGTCATCTTGACAGGAAGTTTGTTTCTGGAGGGAATGAGTTGAGCTCTATCATCACATCCATGACAATCTATTGTTTCTTCAATTATTCCAAATGCCTCCTTAATCCTAACAATGGCTATTCAAATTAAGGCTAGGCTATACCAGGAATGTTAGTTCCTCAACACATTGATTATTGGACTAGGTCCATGTCTTTACCGTTCCGGGAGGCTCTTGTAGGAAAATTCATGCATTTAAGGGAAATTGACGAGTTCTGACTGT
Source organism: Hippopus hippopus (assembly GCA_946811185.2). Classification (NCBI taxonomy): domain Eukaryota; kingdom Metazoa; phylum Mollusca; class Bivalvia; order Cardiida; family Cardiidae; genus Hippopus; species Hippopus hippopus. The sequence goes on from OX328097.1 coordinate 22,135,210, forward strand.
TTCTTGTCCCAGTATCAACCGTTTACCACATAATCCAGAGTTTTGATGACCCTGAAGAAGAAAACTTCTTGGAAACGTTATAAAAAGGAGAAAATACCGGTAACCAGCATTTTCTCTTTTTCCCACAACATTTTCTACCATATCAAAGATAAATTCCATCTGCCACATTTAAATTGTTGAATACAAATGCTTTATTTTTGGACAAGTCTACTTTTTTCTTGTGTGGTAAGGAAGTCGTAGTTTAAGATGTGAATGAGCATAGTTCGGATTTAAATGTGCTTGCTTCAGATTCTGTATGGAGAAAGATATATGTTTAAGCCCATCTGAAATATGGTTTAACAAAGTATGAACAAAAAGGCACACAGTGGATAGGCATGTATCGTATACTTAGAGACTGTTGGCCAGAATTGGCAAGTGTTTATTTCAAACACTAGGCAATTAGTGTCATTTTCCAACAACCAGAAAAAAAGTCTTAATATCCCCTTGAACAATCCATAAATCCAATTATTTTCTTTTTCTAAATTTACCATGCTATTCCCTTCATAATTGAGTTGGAAGCATTGTTATTCATACATGTCAAAATCAGATGTACCCTAAGAGGTTGTCTTGAGTATGGAGCATGCCCAGACATTGGGTACTCCAACTTCCTGTTTCCTGTCATGTGATAGTCAGTTTCCTGGCAACCCAAGTGTTCATTGCTGTTCAGTTGCAGAAAATAATTACTTGTCAGAAACAGAAGTTTCACTGTTATAATCAATCCATAATGTTCATGTTAAATATGAAATTAACATGTTGCCTTGTATTACATAAAAAGAGTTCAACTTGGGGCCATTGTGTTTTTTTAACCCTTAAAGTACTAATTTCAGTGGGCAGTCTACATCAAAATCAGGCTGCAGTGATTGTGCCATCTGACTGCACAGTTATATTGTCCAATGTTTTATGAGATAGCCCTGAAATTGCAATAATTATGTCTTAAACAAACTGAAAATTAATCTTTTAAATAGTTACATATAGGCTCTACATGGATTTTAAAAATATAAAGTGAATTAAAAGAAACTCAAAATGAGCAATATCTTTATCCAGCACAATGTTTTTTCGTGGCTTTGAGAGAATAGGGGATGCCGACTTGTAACAAGCAGTTAGAATAAGTAGACTGATACTGATCTACTGATCTAGAGATTTTTTGTCAAAGGTTAAGAGAAAAGTTTGCACAAAAAAAAATGTTTTCTCACCAACATAACAGAAGAGATCAGAATTCAATGCCACTGCAAGATTTGATGTTAAAGTCCTTTAGCACTCTGAAATCTAGTAACATTTTGAAAACCTCCTACTAGCATTTCAGTTCATATTTTATTTTATTTTCTAAATTTAAGTTTTATTGCCAACTTGGGAGTTTTATTATGGTATAAAATCATGGAAGCAGCAGGATTTCAAATTACTGGTTTTATTCCTTGCAAACATCTGCAGGGTATATACCTTTTCTCTTTATACAATATTAATGCCTTGTCTTATATTGTTTGCCGGAAATAACAACATTAAAATTGTCTAGGTATTATTTCTACAGCATTGTGAATCATTTACAGTGAAGCTTTCTTTGTATTTTCTTTTAAAGAGAGTGTACAAATGTAAATTTGAGAAAGTTCTTTCAGCTAGAACTGTTAGCGGCGTAAAAAAATTCCTATGGCTCTGCTTAAACAGGAAAGGGTTTTATTCCTTCTTGAATTGCCTTGTATTTAAAAACTGTGTCAAATTTGTAATAACTTCTCTTTAGCAGATTGGCATAACCTTCACTTTACTAAAATTGTAAGTATACATCATCTGTTTAATTTCAACATGGACCAGTCCAGTCTTATTATACCCCCGCAAAACAAATGTTTTCAGGGGTATACTGGAATCGGCCTGTCTGTCCGTCCGTGTGTCCGTCCATGTGTCCGTCTGTGTACAAAATACTAGTAATTTTGTGTCGCGAACTCCTCCTACAGTTTTGCTACTATTGTATTAAAAGTTTGTTGATACATTGATCGTATACTGAAGTTGTGCAAGACGCAGTTTTCAATCATCTACTCCCTATGATTCAAGGGTAATCTCCCCTTGAACTTAGAAAATTTTTTGTTAAATTGCCTGTTTCTGTAAAAGCGCTGGCGGGGGTATTAAGTCACATTCAGTGACAGCTTTAGTTTTGTTTAGTTTAACTCTTAACCACACAACAAAATTCTAGACAGGTCCAAATTGAAAGAACTTATGATGATAAAAAATATGTGGCAGAAATGATGGGGTTTGTCATCAAAAATTGTAGAAAACTTTTTTGAAAAAGGAGAAAATGCTGGTTACCAGCATTTTCTTCTCTTCCTATAATGTTTTCAAAAGGCTTCTTCCCATTGGCCACTGAAACCTGGCATTGTGCAGTAAAGATTTAACTACATTTGGTTGCGAGTATAAGGGATACTAATAATTGGTCACATCTTTGTTCCAGTTCAATATTTTATTTGGATGAAGCCTCAAGGTTGAGATTTCTTGAATGAGCCACAGAGTAATGGAGTGATGCCAGGTAGACGCATAAGTGCTCAAGGGCAAACTATTTCAGTGAGTAAGTTTGGATGTCTACATGATAGTTACCTCTTTACCACACAACAAAATTTTAGACTTGTTAAAAGGTTAATTAGCGTTTTCATTTTCAGTGCTGAAGATGGTTCACATGTTACATCAATAAGGTACAGAACTACCTTGACATAGAGACAGTCTTGGAGTCATATAAGCCATGTCCAAATTTCACACACTGTTACAAGTTACTGAATCTATTTAGAAATGATAAATGCTCAAAGCCTATGAACGATGAGTTCTAAATTATTTTGCAAACCTTCCATGAACATTTTTGTTGCCAGCCAAGTTAAAATCAAACTTGCATGCCCTTAACTGTGGTGTAATTACAACCCAAAGAATCTTGAGTAAACTTGAACATGTCCTTGAGGCAGGTTGAATTTTGAAGGCTGTTTTTGACTGAATTATCCTCAAAATATCTGTCAGTGTGCTCTGTCTGTACAGTATGTTTTTGATCAACACTGTCTGCAGTGACATCATATTTCCCAAGGAAAGCTAAGAGTTATTAGACATTTTCATTTAACAGTTTTTTGAGTATTTACACAACTAGTGAAACAAGAGAGGTTTGATACCCTACTTGAAAGCTTAAGTGCATTGTAAAATTGTTAGGGTGAATAATGATAGATCAGTAAATGGTAAACATTTTGGAAAACTTAACAGTATTGGGAGTTATTGCCATAATATTGGGTACATGACAATCACTTAGTTAAATACACTGACATATTAATGTCCATTTGATAGGGAGGCACAAACTGACGGAACATGATTTTTATGTGTGTTTTATCACTAGCGGGACACTCAGAGAACTTGATACATGGTTTACTACTTTTCTCTATGTAATTTCCTTTACAGAATTTTTCAATTTTTGTTTAATATTTTATTTTTATTTATTTCATGCACCATCTTTTTTTTTTGACAATATTTATTTGATCATTTATTTAATACTTGAATCATACAACGAGGAAAAATGCATTTATTCCCTACTGCTTTACCAGACAATACATTGCATTAACAGCCCTGAAGAAGAAACCCTTTAGAAACATCCTCAATAAAAGACAAAATGTGGGTCCCTTGCATTTTTTCCTTTTACCTCAATATGGGTCCCTTGCATTTTTCCTTTTTACCTCAATATCTTCTATCATTTCAGAGACATGTTACATCATTTGAACCACATTTTATTTTGTCATCAGCAAATACTGTCAATTTTTTGTCCAGTAAGGAGTTTAAATCTCATGAATCTTTATGCCATAATAAGGGATTGAGCATTCTTTAAGTCCAAATACATCTATGTTGCAGACAAAAATCTTTATTTTCACCAGCAAATACAGTTTGACTCGGATCAGATATTGCATTTGGTGGAGTCTCGTAGCCATTTACAGTTATAACTTTTATTTATTGCTATTTTAACCACAGCAAAAGACTCTAATTAGAACCTTTGGGGTGCCAATTAAAGTTGTTGCAGTTGATTATGCCATTAGAAGGGTACCTGTGCTTTACTTCTAAAAACCTCTTTCAAAAAAACCATAAGAAACGCATAGACATGTAAAGTAAAGAATAAGCTGTAAGGAGGAAAACAGTCCCACAGTTGTTGGGCACTGACATTTTATTGGCTAACACTTGTGCTTGATTCTTGCTGTGGGTTTGTTGAAAGCAATGAACTGAAGTGTTAGTGAAATCCTTTGCAACAAAAATGAAATAAAAACAGTGAGAACACTTAACCCTTTACCCCACAATCCTGAGTGTAAATGACACTGACAGAAAAGACTTTGGAAAACATTGTGGGAAATGGAGAAAATGCTGGTTACCAGCATTTTCTCCATTTCCCACAATGTTTTCTCCTCTTTTCAAAGACAGAAATCATCTTTTGAGCTACATTGAATTTGTTGTCTTCAAATGCTTCTAATCTTAACAAGTCTGAAATTTTTTTCTGTTGTAAAGGGTTAACCCCTCTGAACTACTCGTAGAACGGGTATTTTATTGAGAAAGAGAAATACCGTATGTAAAATATGTAAAAACATGATTTTGATTATTGGGATCAATTTTTCATGAAGATGTTGACTGGATGAGGCAAGTAATTAGTCTTTTACAAAGAATGTTAGATTTGCCTAAATGAATCTAGTCTCTGTAAACATTCCTTTGATTAACTTTCAAAATATCTTTTTTATCACATTTTCTAAAGGCAGGATGATAAGTTTTATTACCGTTATCTTGTGCTATATAAAGTGCCATTCCTTTATCAAACGAAAGTCACTTGAGAATTGTAAGAATTTTTCATTTCACATTTTTTCTCCCACAAGTAACAAGGCTTTAACCATTTCTCTCATGAAAGCATCTTTTGATGCAGCAGTAACTGAGGGCTGAGGAAAACATTACAGCAGGTGCAGAAATTGCTTATTTTCTTGGCCTTTAGTTTAGAGTAGCTCAAAAAAAACCTGTTTAAGTTGAGGTCAGTTAACCCTTTACCACACACTCTTGAGTTTAAATGACACCCTCCCCCACTCCCCCCAAAGAAAATGACTGTGGGAAAAGGAAAAAAAATGCTGGTAAGCACCTAAGGAGAAAAGGCTTTAACTCTTTCCCAAAGGACAAAATTTTAGAATGGTCTGAGTTCAATGCATTTGGCAAAATTTAGCTGAAATGATGGTATTTGTCTGTGAAAGTGTAGAAAACCTTGTGGGGAAAAAGGAGAAAATGCTGGTTACCAGCATTTTCTCCTTTTCCCAAAAGGTTTTCAAAAGGCTGTTTCCTCATGGTCATTAAAACTCTGGATTATGTGGCAAGGAATTAAAGAGCTTGAGAAAAGAGTAAATGCTAGTAGCACACAATGTTTTCTACCCTTCTAAGATAAATCTAACCTGTTTAGCTCACATTCAATAAGTCATTTGCAAATTTCTGGTAAAGAGTTAAACAGCAGTATTGTGAGAACTAATTGCCACATCTGTATTTCCTATTGTCATGGTGAAAAGCCTTAAAAATGAGCAATGCAGGGTCAGGTTAGCTTTGAATACAGTTTACCCGACAGATAGGAACCAACAAAACACAGGTAATGAGATAATGTCCGGCATCGGGAGGTGGGAGGACCAGACAAAGAAATTAGGGGACAAATGGACACTGGACAAACAGGGGACTCTTGAAACTGGACAAAGGTAATGTGAACCAATGATAGGGGGGTTATTATAAACACATCAGGCTTAAACAGTCTTGGCTAAGAACCATTTAGTTAAAGATACACCGGACTAACCTCTGTCTCTTGCTATTATGTCTCTTCAACAATAGCCTAAAGCTTTTGTAATGGTTTGGCTTTCAGATTTTGACATCAAGAATGGAGTGGTTTTATTTCTGTTGCACTGTATTGTTATGCTTTCTTTTCTTATTTTCATGGATGAATTTTGTCTCTTTTTCCCCATCTTGGATCACACTGGCCTGGTTTTATGAGCAAGCTCAACAGGAAATGTGTTTGTTTGACAGTTTTTGTCAGTTTCAAGAGTAAGCTCTTAACTTCTCATTTAGTGCCCACCTGAGGGTGACACAAGTTGAAAAGTAGCTTTCATTCAATAGTCTGTCGCTGTGACTGGGATATTTGATCTATAGCAGTGAATTGAAAATTGCACATTGGTTGGAATGTGGTTATTTCATGTATTGTCAGCAGTCATGACAAATTTCTGAAGTTACAGATTTACAAAAGTCAAAAACCTCTCACACTGCTTAGAATATATTGCACGCAAAAGAAATTAGTGCAACTTTAGTTAGCAATAATTCATTTTTGGAGCTTCACTGCTCTTTTTTGCGGAGGACTGCTTTTGTTAACATTGCCACAAAAGAAGAAATTGTTACAATGAGCATTTCTCTTTTTCCTGCAATCTTTTAAATTCGATACCTGTAATGTTATAAACCTTAGAATATAATACTTGACCCTTTATCACACAATTCTGAATATAAACGACCCTGAAAAAGATGGCCTTTGAAAAGATTGTAGGAAAAGGAGAAAATGCTGGTAACCAGCATTTTCTCCTTTTCCCACAATTTTTCTCCTCAATCAAAGACAGAAATCATCATATCAGCCAAATTTAATTTGTTGTCTGCAAGTGCTTTCAGTTTTGTTGAGTCCAAAATTTAGTTGTTTGGTAAAGCGTTAACCATAAGGATGATACGAGTCAACTGTTGCTTATTTGTCTCAGAAAATAAGTTTTCAGTAAATCCAGTTTCCCCTTTCAAAGCCCATAATATCTTTGAAAGTCAACAACAGATTTTTTCCACCAATTACTTATCAACCTCTTGGATCATGGTACATTTCACTCTTGATGACAGACTGGGTCAAAGGTCAGAAATGATGTCATATCCTGTTTCATATCATCCAATGGGAAAGTAGATTTACCGTCTCATATTGGTATCCATTTCAGATTTTATTTATTCTGAAAATATCAGTTTCAGCTGTATAACTGATAACTGAACCATAACAATGCAGCTGTCACTCATTTGAGCTCTATGTATATTTGACACATGCGAAAATCTACATGCTTGATTTATTTTCCATTATGTGTGACAAGGAATACTCTTACTTGTCCAAGTGAGGGCTCTAAATGGTTGGGCATACTTTTGCTCTTAACAGTGACTGATATATTATCTTTTGCTTTTTCGTAGCATAAATGAAAATATAATTCTCAGGATAGTTGTTAATACTTGGGATATCAAAATTATGCAAAGGATCTACTTTTTCCAATCTTCTAACTACCAAAAAGAAATCATTTAGAACCCAGGAACTTTTTATTCATCAAGAAAATTTTTTTACATTGTATATTGTATTGTAAGTTGGATCCATTATGAGAGTTTGCCTTCTAGGTCATATCTTGGTCTATACTGTCCACAAAAGAATGTAAAATAGAATTCAGCATACTGAAGATTAACCTTTACCAGCTGTAAAAACCATCCCCTTACCACACAATTATAATTTTACAACCCTGATAAAGAGGCCTTTTGAAAATGTGGGAAGGAGAATATTCTAGTAACTAGCATTTTTGGCTCGGATGTTTTTGAAGAAAACATGAAGGTATTGTCGTAGCCCTTGCGTCATCATCTGTGTCAATGTGCAAAAACTTTGACATTTTCAAATGATATCTCTCTTATTACTTCAGGTATTTTCTTCAAACTTGGACAAGTTGTTTACTATCAAAGCAGGAACTCATAAAACAAGAGCAGGTAACCATCAAATTAATTTTGACATATGTATGCCCCTTTTCAGACTTTGAATTATCACTGAAAATCAAACAACTGCAGCCGAGCATTGGTACTTGCATGTGGTGCTCTTGTTTCCCTTTCCCACAATGTTTTCTACATTTTCAAAAGCAAGTTACACCATCTGAGCAACATTTGATTTGTGGTCTGTAATTGCTCTCAATTTTGAGTCAAATTTTTGTCTTATGGTTAAGAGTTTTATGTAACCATTCATATTGAAAACATAATGCTCTTCAGTTAGATGAATCTGTCAGGTGGATTTTGTCTCTCAAAGATTAAAAATCATTGTTGGAAGAGGATGTTATAGCTTGTAAAGAGCATTTTCTCCAATTTTCTCCATAGCCTTTGCCTAGAATGTTGTGAAAACATGGGATTGTTTTGTAAGGGCTAAAAGTGACGTTCATATTGTGTTATACTGAGAGAAAAAAAAACAAACTTTCCTTTGGTGGAAATAGCATTGTTATGAATACAGCACAATTTTTACATCAGCATGTCAATGCCATTTAATAAATCAGCATTCAAATCATTATTACAATTTTTACGTATTTGATCGTAACATGCTTATTTTGGATAATTGGTACTATTTCAGTCCAACTCTTTGAAGAAGTTTTTATCATGTGAAATGATCGCTTCTATAAAATCTTAAAGGAATGTATAAGATAAGACTTTAATTGTTATTTACAATCTGATATACGTATATCAACCTTATTTGATTTTGTGATCACATGAGGTGGTTTTAAAACTCATGTCTTAAAACTTTATTTAACAATTTTCTTGAGTTTAACCACCTCTGGAAAAAGTTTTGGGAAAAGGAAAAATGCTGGTAACTGGCATTTCTCCCTTTCCCAAAACATTTCTACCCTAATGAACAGATCTTATCTTTCAAGTCATTTATGTCATATGCAAATGCTTTTAATATGGACTTAATAATTTTGTCACATGGTAAGGGTTAATTCACCATCGTACAAACATGAAGTTTTTATTAACCAGGTAGATGACATTTAGTAAAATATTGTGGAAAAAAAAAAGCAGTAATTGTTGCATTTAGTAGTCATATAGTTTTTTCCTTTAGTTTGGTATATCAATCAGACTGTCTAGGTTAAATTCCTACAAGTATGGTGGCATCGGAGTGTCCTCTGGCAATGCAGAAGCTCAGAAAAGGCATTGACTGTCACAATAGTGTAACAGAAAAGCTGTTGAAAACTGCTTAATAGACAAACAGAGAAAGTTAAATTTGGCAATTAATTTGAAAAATACCACACAAGTATTTTATATTTCATATCATAATTCTATTGAAAATCTGATATGGCTATCCAATACCACCTACATATTTCCTGCATAACTCTTTTAGACTGCTTAGCAAATGGAACATATTTTCTGCAAGTTGCCAAAACCACACTGTACCAATTTCAAGGCTGTATAGACAATAATACCCCTCAAAATATGAGACAGTGTTCATCAATGATCAGGCTGCACATTTTGTGCAGCCTGATCATTGATCTACACTGTCAACAGTAGTGCCCTACATTGCTTTATTATAGCTGCTAAGAGTTATGCAGGTATGTTATTTGCCAAGTTTGAGGAAATTTGACCACTTGGCTTTGTAAACTCTAATGGCATGGATCACCAGCCTTTGGCAAGGCTGACCCTCTTCTGATTGAGAACAATCAGGAGATAAGAATACCTAACAATTACCGGTAACTCTTAACCAACCAATCCAGAGTTTTAATGACCCCAAGGTGAAAGGCTTTTGAAAACATTGTGGGGGAAAAAAAGATAATAATGGTGATCAGCATTCTGTCCTTTTCCCACAAGGTTTTCCATAATTTTAGCCACATTTGATTTGTTGTTTGGAAATGCTTTTGATTCAGACAAGTCTAAAAATTTGTTGTCTTGCAAAGGGTTAACTCTTTACCAAATAACAAATTTTAGACTCACTTAATATTGAAAGCATTTGTAGACAACATGTCAAATGTGGCTCTAATACTGGGATTTGTCTTTTCACAGAGTAGACAATATCTTGGGCAAAAGGGAAGATGCCGGTCACTTTTTCCCCTTTTTCCACAAAATTTTTTTGAAATCCTTCTTCTCAAGGATCACATTTTATTACCTCCATTAGCAGATTTTGGTCTACAAGTAATTAAAATAACTTCTGAAGAGAACAGAATCAAAGGGATTATATGTGTCACAGAAAATATAATAAGCTGAAACTTGGCTTAGCTGTCTCCTTTTTTAAGCAAACAGTCAGTCTTAAGAAGTCAACATTTCTGGTTCAAAATTTGAACTAAAAAAGAGTCAGTTTCAGCAAGCAAGGAATTTTCATTTACCCTTTCGTTGCTTGCTAAACCTTTTGACAAATAATCCTGCATTTTAATGACCCTGTGGAAAAAAAAGCTTTTGAAACCATTATTAGAAAAGGTTATTCCAATGTTTTGCACCCTTTCAAAAACAAAAAAATTCAGCAATGTCTAAAGTGTTGCCTGAAATGCTTTCAATATGGACAAATCTAAGTTTTCCCATCTGGTAAAGACTTAAGAGGGCTTTTGAAAACATTATGGGGAAAAAGAGAAAATGCTGGTAGCCACTATTTTCCACTTTTTCCCACAATGTTACCTACTGTTTCAGAAGTCAGGAGACAATACAACTATGACAGAAAGAGTTAAAGGTTGATCGCAGAATTGCGTGTGACAAAATGAACTCTATAAACCTATTACACTGTCATTTATAAGCCATGAAAATTACAGATAGGACAATGTGTGCCCTAGAAAGACATTTTCCTTTTCAATTAGTCTACATACTATGCGGGCTAAAATAATTTATACTAGATATCTCTGCTCCCATCTAAATCATCTTCTCTATTAGCCCATTATACCTTCATGGCAAGTCTCAAGCTACGTCATCAAGAAAAGATTGACATGGAAAAAGTCTGATCTGTTCATGCTGCTAATAATCAAGCATTACTTCATAATCTCACAGCCATTGCTTGCATATTCATGTTTTTCTAGGCTTCCACAAGCACTATGCTAGGGCTCCTTTATACCTTGCCCAAAGATGTTCCTCTGTATCCTGACTAGCCAACAGCAGGTTTTGGCATGCTAGCAAACCATACAAATTAAGATCTGGCAGCAGAATCTATACAGTCTGATCCATAGACTCTCTTGTAAGTATAGATGGGTATTGAAATTACAATATTTTCACAGTCCAGAAAAAAAGCAGCAAATTTCTCTTGTTGTCTGTGGAATTCACTAGCTTGAATTAAAGCATATGAAGAATTACATCTGGGATAGTCCAAATATAGCTTATGCAGAAAAGAATTAAATAGATTTATTTATTGTCTGTCTAGATATAATTTTACAACTTCATGGACACTCTGATAGCCTTTATTTATTATCTCAAGGTGGAGTTAGATATTAGCAAATAATTATAACTGTTGTAGAACTGATAAGGGATCAGTCCTTATATAGGTTGTGAAAGACATGGGGATCAAGTATTATTTTCTTTTCAGTTTAATTTGTGATAATTTCTTGTGATAACGCAAAGAGGTAACAATGATGATCTACAGAAGAGTGAATGACATTGAACCTTTTGTATTTAACCTTCTATATATATTTTTTTAATTTAGAAGTTACTTGGTAGAAAATTAACTAATCAAATGTGCCCCCTTTTCCTCAACTATGACAGTATTGAATATGGTGAAAAATCTTAGGATTTATGTTTAAAAGATAATACCATTATTTCGACAGAAATAGATATTATACAACTAGAAAGATGAATAATGCCCAGATGTCTAGCTCAGTGAAATACCTACCAAAATGTTACCAAGGTCAACAAATGCAGGAAAGTTTAATGGCTATGACAGGTAATGAAAATTAAGTTCTTTATCAAAATCTATGGTGTTGGTACTCATGTGACTTGTCTGATGGAGACAATTTATTTGAGTACTCATGACATAGGTTTGGATTAAGAACAAATGATTTAGGATGGCAGTGCCCCATACATCTTGACCTACCTGTGGATAAAGTTTTCGACTGTGATGCATTGCAGTGCTATGCTTTTTTCATGTCCACATGTTTCTCATGTCTACCTTATTGTTCCTGTACAAAACAATGCAGGTTACAAGCATTTGTAACAAGCATTTTCTCCTTTTCCAACAATCTTTGATACCCTTTCAAAGATAAATCCTATTATTTAAGTCACAGATAATTTGTTGCTTGCTGTCAAATGAACCAGTCTAAAATTTTGTTATGAGGTAAAATATATGGAAACACTACCATACATTAGATAGAAGTTTAGCAATTCTCCAAACTTCAAACTCCAAACTGATCCCCAACTTATTGGTCTGGGGGTTCTGTGGACAAAGGTCTGGAACTAGTACTGGTAAAGCATAGGTAAAACACAAATACTGAACTGTTACTGTGATATAATAAAATATTGTAGGAATCAGCATAAAACCCATTTTAAACAATGAATTGTCTGGTAAAGGATTTACTATTGTTTCTTGTCACTGACATGCAGAGTTGTCAACAGGGGGAAAATGTTGACAAATTATGAACAATAATCTTGATATAATACTCCCGATATATATCATTTGTCAATTTCTGTGTCATTTATTTAAGTTTGTACAGCACCTCGACTGTCAATTTTTGAGGTATTATGCCCTAACTATGTCATATTATTTTTCAAAACTTGAAGGCAAGTACTAGATTAAGATATATATTTGTTGACAATATCACATCAAAGGATATAACCCATTACCTTGAAGGCAAAGCTTTGGTTTATGCTATTTTGAAGCTATATGAAGAATTGACATTAAGATTTGTTAGAATTTGCCAATGGAAATGAAAAGAAAACTGTGATAGAGAGATTGCTTGTTTTGAGAAAAATATGCATTTGTAACCAAGGTTTCTTAACCCATTACCACACAATCCCTACTTTTGACGACCCTGAGAAAGAAGCCTTTAGAAAACATTGTGGGAAAAGGAGAAAATGCTGATAACCAGCATTTTCTCCTTTTCCCACAATGTTTTCTACCCTTCACAAAACAAATTTCAAATTTTCAGTCACTTTTATTTTGTCGTCTGCAAATGCTTTCGATTTGGACAAACCTAAAATTTTGTCGTTTGGTAATGAGTTAAAGATCCATACTTGAAGTGACCGTCAAAAGACAATTACAGTAGGAAAAGGGGAACAGTTAATTTTATCAAATGTCTTGTTAATTGATACAAAGTCATTTGCACTTCACAAATATTTTCTTGTACTGTACATTTAAACTGAGCTTTGATGTAATTCAAAGATAAAGACTACTTGGTGTCTTGAACCCTTTACCACACAGTCCCCAGTTTTAACAACCCTAAGAAAGAAGCCTTTTGAAAACATTGGGGGAAAAGGAGAGAATGCTGGCAACCAGCATTTTCTCCTTTTCCCACAATATATTCAACCTTATCAAATACAAGTTCGGCCATTTAAGTGAAATTCAAATTATCTACAAACATGTTCATTTTGGACAAGTCTACATTTTCCCCATGTGGTAAAGAGATAACTCTATGCCAAATGACAAAATCTTGGACTTGCTTAAATTGAAAGCAATTGCTGACAACAAATTATATATGACTCAGTGATTGAACCCGTCTTAGAAAGGCTTTTAAATCCATTGTGTGGAAGGCAAGTAAACTACAACTTGTGAGTTTAAATCCCAATTTTCAGTTGTGGCCAGTAAACTTGTTTTAATAATTACATGGATGGATTTCATAGATTTTCGTCACTGCTTGATGTGACAATAATTTAATTCATCAGTGAACTTTCTTCTCAGTGCATTTAATTGTTTGACTTTTCCACTTTTTTTCACATGCATTGTATGGAAATAGAAGTACAGGTCTATGTTGGGAAATTCAAAAACAATTTGCAAGAAAACTCAAGGAATAGGGGGAAAAAAGTTCTTTTTGAACTGTTTCCTTTGTAATTATAGCTAGGCTGTGACAAAGTGCATTTTCATTTACCCTTTGTTTCTCTCTTTGGATTGCTCATTAACTGATTATAGTGCAGTTTCATTGTATGATATTTCTTCTGCTGTATTGAGATTTATGGTTTTAAAAAACTATGTTACACCTGATAAAGTACTGCATCAACATTCTTGAAATACTCTGAAAACTGTTCCTTCCTGATTTTAAATGAAATTTAACACTTTAGCCCTGTATGGAATAATCTCATGTTTTAACAACCCTGAGGAACAAAGCTTTTGAAAACATAGTAGGAAAAGAAGAAATTCTGGTAACCAGCATTTTCTCTTTTATCCCACAATGTTTTCCAATGTTACCAAGACAAATTCCATCATTTGAGCTACATTTGATTTTTGTCTGCAAAATGCTTTCAATACGGACGAGTCAAAAACTTTTGTTGTCTTGTAAGGAGTTAGAGGTAAGGGGATAATTCTATCCACTCAGTGATATTGTCTGCACACCACATGGTTCAAAATCAAGTTTAATTCAAAAATACCATTACTGGTGAGGAGACGAGAAAATGGGCAAATTGGGTGAAAAGAGATGATGGCATGGGGTTTTAACAATTGAGGGTATATGGTGGTTTAACCCTTTATTTAAAGAATAACTTCTATTCGAATTTTTTTCAAAAACTGTGGAGGATGACTTTGGTAAGTAGAGTGCCAGAAACACAAAATAATGTTGACCCTTCCATTAGCTTTCCATTTCCAAACACATAATCACACACACAAAGATTTTTCATGTCCTAGATTTTTAAATGTTTAGTTAATTTGTAGACATGTAAAAAGTTTGTCATTTGGTCCCTGATGATCATTTTTCATTGCTCTCTCTTTTCAGAGAGCTTCTAAAGATCAATACCTCTATAGATATATGAATAAGCAAAACAATATTTGAAGAGGACTGGTAGGCTTTAATGCCGTAAATCAAAATTTCTTGTAAAATATTGATAAATACAACTAGAAATATTTTTCTTTGCAATCATGTAAACTAGACAATAATTATTATATTCAATAAAAAGGTGCAATTTTAGGTGTTGAAAAAACAGGATAGTTGTTTTGCAATTGGTAACTTCGTCTGTTTCTATTACACCAGATAATGACGTCATCATGGTGATTCTAATAATTGGTGTATGTTATTGAGTCTTCAAAAACTCTCGCGTGAAATCTAAAAATACCTAAAGAGGCTACGTAGCCTACTTTTGTCTTTCTTCTTTACTGAAGATTTGCCAGCTGTTGGCTTACTTAAATCAGTGATAGATTATTTTTTTAAGTTTTTTGCTAGATCATAAAAATCTGAATAGCTCCTTTTCAGCATTCCATTCATGGATGAATCCCATTCAGCAGATTTTCCATATTAATTGGCTCTGCTTAATTGAGATGGTATGTTTTGTTTCTCCATATTTTCAAAAGCCAACCTATAAACTTAATAACTGCAAGATCTACAAGATCTTGTGTAGAAGTCTTTCCACTTGCAGCAGCATTTTGAAGATTTCAGATTGATTGAAAGCTTTGCTGTAGCATAGTTTACAATATAGAAGCATTTCCAATCATGGATATACAGTACAATTTTCAAGGTAGTACAATTTTCAAGGTAGAAGAGAATACAAGCTTTGACATTAGGCCGTGCTACTTTGCTTTTTACAAAACAACAATAATGTTTGATATGTCCAGTTTGAAAGCATTTGCCAGTGAGAAATTAAAATTAATGTTTTAAGTGGTAAAGAATTTTGCTATGGAAGGATAGAACAGATTCTGACGAGGGGAAAATATTGGTTACTTGCAATGTTTTCTTTTCCAACAGTGTTTTCAAAACAGAATTTCCTTTGGTTTGAAAACAGGAATTGTTTGGTAAAGGGTTAAGTTATTACCTGCTAAAATTAACTTGAGGTGGAAGACTTTGATATACGGATAATAAACCTTAATTAGAATTTAGTAATTTATGTTCAAACCTTGTGGCTAAAGAAGAAAATATTTTATATTTGTGAGTTCTCTTTTGGCCACAATTTTTTCCAAAACACATTTTCTTGAGGACAAAAATCTTCTGTAGACAGTAACTTGGGTTAAAGGATGTGGATAGACTTGGTTGCCAAACTGCAGTGGTGGTCTGCCAAAATAGAATGAACAATTATAAATGATAGGCCTCTTATCAAAATTCCCCCCCCTCTGTATCCAGATTGTTGACTCCAGACTTTCTATGGATACAATTTATACATGCTATGTGTTTGAAAAGTTTAAGTCTTTACCTAATGACAACATTTTTGACTGGACCAAATTGAAAGCATTTACAGACGACAAATTAGATGTAGCTGAAATGATGATTTATGTCTTGGATGGGGTAGAAAACATTGTGAGAAAAGGAGAAAATGCTGGTTATCAGCATTTTCTCCTTTTCCCACAATGTTTTTTATTTAAAAGCCTTCTCTTTCAGGGTTGTTAAAACTTGGAACTGTGTGGTAAAGAGTTAAGCAATCTGTTTAACTTCTAACCAAAGGACAAAATTTTAGACACGTCCTAATTAAGCTTTTACCACACAAGCCCATGTTTAACGGAAGTCTCTTGTAAACATTGTTGGAAAACCAGAATATGCTGCAAACCAGCACTGTCTCATTTTCTCTCAATGTTTTCTACCATTTTGAAGACTTGGCTCATCTTTTGAGCAAAACGGAGATTGTCATCTGCAAAATTAATGCTCTCAATTTGGACAAGTCTAAAATTTTGTCACTTGATAAATTTAAGAGTTAAAATAATTTGATGACAGAAAATTAAAAGTGGCATGAATGATGGCATTTTTCCATGATAGGGTAAAAAACTTTGTAAGAAAAGGAGAAAATGCTGGTTACCAGCATTTTGTCCTTTTCCCACAATGTTTTCTAAAGCCTTATTACTCAAGATCATTAAAACCCCTGGACCGTATGGTAAAGAGTCAACTAGGGCTTTATTTGCTCATGAATTCAAATTTTGTTCTAATACTAGGACAAGCTATCTGACTGGACGAGACAACATGCATTTGCAAAATTTGTATGCTTCTGGGTGAGGGCTGCATTACCCGAGTCAGTCAGAATTTTAAAATCTTAGACAAATACCAACTAACACTTAAATTGCTGTTTTTGTGACAGTATAGATCAAGATCAGACTGTCCAGGATAAGCAGTTGCAATCTTTAATAATGAACATCTGGCTATTTCTTAGATACTAAAATTTCCTTGTAATGTTTTGGTACTTCTAAAATTAACAATGACTTCTCTTTCAACAATTTTTAAAGACAGCTATATCAAAACACAATTAGAATGAGTACCCTATGGCGGAGGTATAAACCCCAAATGCACCGTCACATTTCCATGAAGATAGAAACAAAATAGAAGTTGTGATCTTCAATAACCAAATCAAGTGAACGGGGCCTTATCTATAATTAATACGCAGTGATAGTTCCAAAAAACTACCGAGTTAATCAAGCCGTGGATGCTGGAGGAAAAAAAATCCATATTGATTTGTTGGCAGATAAAATAACAACTAATTCACAGACTTAGATGCATAGGGTCCCCCCTCACTGCCATCTGCAAGTCTGCCTCAGAAATTCCACCATTATATGAGAAAAAATGACCAATATCCCACTATATTGTTTATTTGTGGTCTGTAAATCCTTAATGTCAGGCTTCACATGAAATTTTTTTATCAAGTTTGAAAACATTGTGACTGATGAAGAAAGTATTAAAATAAGTAGCTTCTCCATTTGCCACAATATTTTCAAATTGGTCATGCTTGTATTTACCTTATTGTCTACTGTTCTGTGTGAGTCATGCAATTTTGGAGAAACTACTAGTTTATCAGACAATTTTCTTTACCAGATTACGAAATTTTTAGGTCCATGTGAAAGCATTTGGCAGATGGTAAATTTAATGTGACTAAAACGAAGTGACGTGTCTTTGAAAGCATAGAAAACATTATGAGAAAAGGACAAAATCCTGGTAACCACCATTTTCTCCTTTTTCCCACCGTGTTTAAAAGAGCTTTATTCTTATGGGACAAAACACATGATTGTTTGGTTAACCCGTTACCACATCAAAATCCCAAGTTTTAATGACACTGAGAAAGAAGCCTATTGAAAACATTTTGGGAATAAGAGAAAATCCTGGAAACCAGCATTTTCTTCATTTCCTACAATGTTTCAACACTATAAAAGACAATTTTCATTGTTTTAGCAAAATTTAAATTGTCATCTGTGAATGCTTTCAGTTTGGACAAGTCTACATTTTTGTCATTTGTTAAAGAGTTAAGGGTCAACGGAGATAGAGATAGAGGCTGCGTCTTCTTATTGTGCCACTGTGAACAAAACACAGCATTGTTTGACTAATGCCGTGAAAAGCAATCGTCGGAATTAATTTCATAATCTGGGAAAAGAGAAAATGATCTTTTTTCCAATATATCTTGGAATGATTGCTTTTAGTCTTGATATCGCCATATCGACCCCGAATTCTTTCATTTATCAAAACTGGAAATCATTGTCTCTTGTGTTTAAATTGGATTTGTTCTGTACGAAATGTAATAGAGAGAGCATTGCAAAAAAGTCGAAGACTTTACAGATACGTGAAATATGTAAACTGATAAGACCACTCATTTGTTGGTTATCTCCAGACAATTTTTAGTCCTGTTTTCTTTTCATGGGTTTTCAAGCCATTTCATCAATATACCAGTAATTTCACCCTTCACCAAACAATCCCAATTTAAACGACCCTATGGAAGAAGACTTTAGAAAACATTGTGCAAAAAGGAGAAAATGCTGGTAACCAGCATTTTCTCTGTTTCTCTCATTGTTTTTTTTTTTTCAAGCCATTTCATCAACATACCAGTTACTTAACCCTTCACCAAGCAATCCCAAATTTAATCGACCCTAACGAAGAAGACTTTAGAAAACATTGTCCAAAAAAGGAGAAATTGCTGGAAACCGGCATTTTCTCCTTTTTCCTAAATGTTTCATACCATTCCAAAATCAAATTTCAGTTTTTGAGCCACATTTTGTTTTCTTGACTGCAAATGGTTTTAGTCTAGAGGAGCCTTAAATTTGTTGTTTGGTAACAAGTTAACCTTGAACCGAACAATTCTAGGTTTTAACAACCTTGAGAAAGATCGTGATTTAAACGTAGTTGGAGAAGGAGAAAATGTTGGTAACCAGCAATTTTTTGTCCTTTTACACTGTTAGTTGTACGGTCAGGTGGCAGGGGACTTGCAAACTTGTTCATGGCTGTGGCAAATCATGTCGCCCCGAGCCGAAGGTGAGGTGGCGACATGATTTGCAACAGCCGTGGACAAGTTTCCAAGTCCCCTGCCACCTGACCGTACAACAAATTTATTATACTGCAAAGTTTTACCATTCCAACGTGTGTTAAGTGAAATTGACCCATTTTTGGTTTCAAAAACTGAGTACACTGAAGAAGTAGAATTTCCCTTTTGAGTGCCCCAATTCAATGAAAACTGACGTCACTGGGAACTGACGTCACTGAAACCTTGGTAAAACGTGCAGTTTGGTGCATAATCTTGATGTTAATCTTGATCGACGCTGCCATTTTGGATGTTGTGTTGAAAGTGTAGTCACATATACCGGGCTCCCGAAAGGGAAACTGCTTTTACGTGGGTTTTGCCAGTGTACATGATATATATGTTTGGGGCATATTATACAATCAGATCACGAGAAATTTCTTTGCAGTATAATGAAGTATTTTGTACCTCTTCAAAGACGAGAACTTGAGCCATATCAGTCTAATGTGACATTTGCAAATGCTTTGAATTTGGTGAAGTCAAAAATTGCGTTGACTGGTAAAGTGTTGAACATAAACTTCATACCAACTGTCTTTCATCTTTTTGTTAGACATTATGAACCTCTAGAATTCCAAATAATTATAATCACATTACATTTTCATTTGTCAAAAGCGCATTCAAAGTTTTGCAATTTCAAGGCTTACTTTGGCAAGAATAGAAGACTTTATTGCCAGAATATCTCAACAGCATACTTTTGTTCTGTCTGTCCTACACTCTCAACAAAAGCACCTGATTTTGATTTTGGTTTTTTTGGGGGGTAAGCAAATAAAGTCTGTACCAGACAACAATTGTAAGGCTTGTCCAAATTAAAAGCATCTGCAGTTGACAAATCAGATGTGGCTAAAATTGTAAAAGATGTATTTTGAAGGGCAAGAAAACATTTTGGACAACAGAGAAATTGCTTGTTACCAGCATTTTCTCCTTTTTCTTGCAATGATTTCAAAAGCGTCCTTCCAAGGAATGTCTAATCTAAGGTATTGTTAACTTCAACTTTAACCCATAGAGCACCAAAAGAATCAAAAGATCATTTACAGTCTGGAAGTTAGAGTCAAATAACTGCAATTTCGGGATAACTTGTTTAGATCTTCTTGGCAAACTGTACAGTTTAAATCAAAGATCATGTTCTGCACAATCTGATCTAGATCTACATTTGCCACATAGGCAGCTAAATCATGAAAGGCACTTCAAAAGCTAGTTCTC
Source organism: Hippopus hippopus (assembly GCA_946811185.2). Classification (NCBI taxonomy): domain Eukaryota; kingdom Metazoa; phylum Mollusca; class Bivalvia; order Cardiida; family Cardiidae; genus Hippopus; species Hippopus hippopus. Next base: position 22,155,547 of record OX328097.1, read on the forward strand.
TTGATGACTGGTTCTTTGGGTCATTTACAAGGACTGTTGCCATGCATTTCAATAGTCTTGATTGACTGCCACGGCCATGGACTTAAAGCATAGAATTTTTTTCCAGTTGGCAAAAGTCTTAGGCTATAGCCTTTCATGGACTGGCCCCATCCTTATGCCTATTGTATGACTGTCTTTTAATTGATGCTTCATGAAATACTACCACAGAGACCGGTAAAAATAGTCAGGAATGGATGTAAAGTCAGATTTGGATAAGTCATCACAAAACCTTATTTCAATGCCCCATGTGTAACTGTCAGAAGACATGACTCAAAGTACTATGGTAGACATGGTAAACATTTTAGATTTTGGTATTGGTATATTGATCAAGAAATATTTGAATTATCATAACAAAAAGTTTTAATTACACACTGTACAATGAAAAGACACTAGAACTAATTGCTAATGACCTGTTTTATGTTCCTTCTCCCAGAAACAGGAAATATTTCACTGTTCATTTCACATGGTTCACCTGCTAGGCATCTTTGTGTTTTGTTGGAATATTACTTTTTATTTTTTCTCAGAATGATACATTTAGATTATCAGTTATACTGCCTGATGTAATATATGAACTTTCTCAGTTTGAAAAAAAAAAGAAACCAAAATTAAAAAAAAAAAAAATGATCATTCGTTTTTTCTGAAATGTTGAAAACGAAGATCCTTAGCAAACTAATCTAACTATCATTTGCATACTTTTTGCTGCTTGCTCTTGATCTGCTCACTTTGCAAAAACACCTACAAAAGCCAACAGCAATTTGTGGTCCATAGCTGTGTGATAAATGATTTTTGTTCAGTTGAGATTTAGTTCATTTATTCAGAAGCAACTCTTGCTACATCAATCAAATATTGTTCACAAATTTTGATGCAGCCATGAAAAGTTGCTGAAAACTGTTATGATAAATTTGAAAAGTGCTTTATATTAAGCCATTTCTTTATCTGTGAGAGGTTTTTCTTAAATGTCCATAGACTATGATATCATTTTATTATTGATTTTGGTTTCCTCTTATTATACCCAGCAATTCTTCTAAAGGGTTTTTAGATTTTTTGTTGAAGAAGATACCTGAAACTGTGTGTCAGTGAAATACAAGAAACCCAATACAAGCCCTTGGTCTGTATTTACAAACAGTTCTTAGTACTGCACTACCATAATTCTAGATTCCAAAACTAGCCACATAACTGGCTGAGACAGAATGCCTCAACAATTCAAATGGCTAATTTGGAATTTAGAACAAGAAATGAATTAAAAATGTTTGGTGAATGTGGCCTCCAGTATCAGAGTATCCCATGAATCATTTAGATGGTGAAATACTAAACTAAATAAAGAAAAATTTGAACCATGCTCTTGGGAGCGATGCAGCAAATCAGGCCAATTTACTAGCTACAGATAGATAATTTTGGCGTTTATGTGGAAATGTCAGCAGATACTTTACAGGCTCAGTTTGGATCAAATTTGGCCTCATTGGGACCAAAATTTTACAATTTCCTATATTTTATGAGGCTTGTAAAATAAATATGACTTCTGCCGACAATGTTTGCAGCATAAAAACCATTACAATTGAGAGTTATTGCAGCACAGCAAACAGTGATTTCTCTTGGTTGTTTCAATTATATAATGAATTAGTCTGTGTTTCTGAAACCTCATCTTTACTGCTGTAAAACAGACATTGGAACAGAGTATCTATATCCACTGGAATTCCAAACCTTTGTTTGTGTTTATCTTTTTCTGAACTCTTGAACAGTTCCTGAATTTCAATATTTTCATACTTTAATAAGGCAGTGTGTCTGTCTATGATTTTCAATGTCTGATAAATAACAACCTGACTTAAACCGATCATGAGATAAAAGGCTTCTGAAAATAATGTGGGAAAAGAAGAAAATGCAGTTAACCAGCATTTTCCCCTTTTCCCACAATGCTTTCTATCCTTTCTAAGACATGTTTCATACTTTGAGTACCATTTGTCATCTGCAAATGCTTTCAATTTAGGCAAGGGTAAAATTTTGTTATTTGGTAAAGAGAACTCAACAAACTACTTCGAATAAAAGTAAAAATAAAGTGTAATATGGAATACAGAGTAAAACCAAATGTATGGAAACAGGCATAGCTAAAAGCAATTCTGTCATAGAAAACAGCTTATAACTAAAAATAATGATGGAATTTCATTGAAATGTCTTTGTTACCCAATAATGGCACTTATTCCTACTCCCGTATAATCAGGCGTAATTTGCAGCACACATGTTTTCAAACCCAATTGTTCTAACTAATTCAGGAAGCAATCTAGCGACCCTTTTCATCTGGATTTCGAGGCGACAAATTAATCAGATTGTTGGTTGATAACCAAAGCTGAAATTACCCGACACAGTAGCGAGATAGGCAGTCTAATTAGGAAGAACTAATCTTCTTTTCTCTTACAAAAACTTTGCTATTACCATTTCTGTTTAGTGTTTTAAGAGTCACTTAAACCATACTTATGAATGGTTCACTTCAATATGCTGAGGAGTAGTTTTTGTCTGGAATTAATATCCCATAATGAAGCCTTAAGGGCCAGCTCATCACAGTTCCTTAGATTTCTTTATCGAAGATACCAGTTTTTGATGCCTGTTATATCTTTCATCCTTTGACTGATAAATGAGAAAAATGAACACCTCTAGTCATTTCATCTAATTGTTGAAATTTCAAGACTGTGTTTCCCAGAAAGCAAGATCCTCATACTAGTATTGCTATTTATACAGATATAATTCTGAAGCAGAAGCTCTTTTCTTGCCCACATTTCACCCCAAAAATCTATCATGGATGGAAAATCTATAAAACAAGTACTCCAAAAGCTAAACAAATGCACCTTCACATCATTGGTAGTACCAGTATACTGACACCATAAACCACTTTAAGTATAAAAGAACTCTTGGTATATTACAGACAACTTGAGGTGCTTTTACTGATAGTGTAGATTAAGATCAGGCTGTACAGAATGTACAGTCTGACCTCTAGCCATACAAAAGCTTTCATCTACACTGCCCATTACCTTGTAATTACTTTGTAATTACATACAGCACATCTGACTGAATTTCTTTTAGTAGGTCTTTCCTACTGAATCGGCCTATACATTTATTAAATAGCCTGTTTAGAATAAAAAATCTTATTCATCAATGCTCCCGTAGACACAGAGTGTTGAGTTGCAATTTTGTATGACTGACTAAAGGGAGAACAATAGGACGAGAAGACCTGAACTATTTCAACACTGACTAGGTTACTACTGTTTCATTTTTAGGTGTATGTTGATGGGCTATGAATAGTGTCAAATCACCAGCCTTACCCATTTAGAATTAAATATTCACACAAAACCCCATCTTATACTTTAATTATCCTTATCATCTCTATGCTCAACATTTTAACTTCACATTTTTTAAAAAGAAGAATACATCAAGACCAAGGCAGTGCTGATGCTGATGCTGATGTCCAGAACATGCAGTGCACTCTGGATATTTATTTCATGCTTTCCTGTAGGTTATCGAGAAATGACGGTGAAATGTTTTTCCATATTTCATGGTTACGACCAGTGAAAAATACCAATTTTTATACTCTAACTCTTCAACTGAAGGCGGAAACAGTTGTTCCTGTGCACTAGTTACCTAGGTAAAATGTGCGTGCCTCTCAACCAGATGGAAATATGACGTAATTTATCCTACATTTCTTGCGCTTGAAGTAATATTGTAATGCGTTGCTATGCCGAGGGGGTAAGCCACGGGGAATAACCGAAAAGAACCGTACTGGATTTTGATGTAAGTTTCCCCCAAAAAGGGTGAAATTATGAAATAAATGAAATATTTGGGGTTTTTTTGGTGAAAGATTGAAATTTATTTCATCGAGTGAACATCATGGGTAATATTTTCACGAGTGGCACAGCCAAGAGTGAAAATATTACTGATGATGTTCACTCGATGAAATAAATTTCGATCTTTCACTTTACAAAGCAAATATCCTCTATATACTTTTTGTTTATTGTTGAATACTTTGACTAAAACCGCTCTGGAACTGTTTTTGATTGTGGACAAGGGCTTTTAACAAATCTTTACAATGCCTCTCACAACTGTTGTTGCTTGTGCAAGCAGAGTAGATCAAGATCATGCTGCACAGAACATGCAGTCTGTTCTTGGATCTATACTGTCCACTATGCTGAGAAATTTCTGGCCAAGGGCAACTTTAAAATGGCAGTTAATTGCATGTCTTTTGTTGACTGAAAGTTTTGATTTGTATATTTGGGGCTGAAATGGCTTATCTTGTTTACTCAGGGCTAGTAGCTCATTAGAATTTATATTTTTGTCTTCCATAATCAAAGTTGAGTAAATGTTGAATGGAAGAATAATGAAAAGCATGATAAGAAGCTAAACAAAGCTTATTATCAACATACTTCTGCCTCAATTGATGGAAATCAGATACCTTTTTTACAAATATCAGGTATCTGTATTACACTGTAATTAAAATTTACTTTAAAATGAATTAACAAAATCAGACATGATTCAATTGGAATTTGACTGAAATAATGTTGAAAGCGGCGTAAAACACCATTCAAACAAACAAACAAATCAATTGGAATTTCTTATTGACTCGTCTTACTGAATCAAAGGACAAAACAACCAACATAGACTAGTTAACAGACTCATTAGTCTGCTTCATAAAAAGTTTAGATGAATGATTTCCAATCATCTTCATGTATTTTGATATGTAATTGAGAAGCCAAGTGGGTCTTCAGCTATTTACCTGTAATTAGATGTATGTAAGATAGTGGGATTTGAGTAACATGATCTATCCCCTATAGCCTGATATGCTGATTGATACCTATAATTGATTAATGCTAAACTGCATTACCCCATTAGATTTTTTACTGAGAGTTATTTGAATTTTGCACTAAATCTTACAACTGTATTTTTAAAGTTAAAGATAAACGATCTGATACAAATTTAAAGGTCCTAAACATGTGAGGATATTTAATTTGAATGGTTCTTATCTAATTTCTTTGGTGTTTACAGTGTGCCTGCTTTCTCTGTATTCCTTACATATGAATAATCTGTCCTACTTTTCAGTTTTGCAATAAACAACTGCATCTTAAAATAACCCTACTGATTTTGGACTTCAAAAGCTAAATATAATAAAACCATATTTTTCAAGGAGACAGAAAGAGCAAATCACTGCAAGGCTGTTTACCTCTACAGAATATCTCTCAAAATATCAGACAATGAACTTGTTACCAAGTGACAAAATTTTAGACTGGTCTGATTTCAAAGCATTTTCAGATGACAAATGTGGCTCAGATGATGAAAGTTTTGAGTGAAAGGAGAGAAAACATTGTGAAAAAAAGGAGAAAATGCCAGAATTGTTAAAAGTTGGGATTATGTGGTAAAGGGTCAAGATCCAAAATCAAATGCCAAAAATGTCTTGATCTACACTATTAACTTAAGGTGCATTATGCAAGATTCTAGAGAACATTTTACCCTTTAATTTGAACATTAAACTTCCAAAACAAGTCAAATAACATAACCATATTCTGGCAAAACTTTGAGTGAAAGGTGACATATATCAATTAAGAATGCAATTCTTTCCTTGATGTGGTCCAACTTACATTTTTGTGATTTTCTTTATTGAAGCATTCATATTTAAGCAATGCAGCATAACTAAATCCTGTCTCAAAGTTTTAATTAAAAACAAAATACTGCCAGAATTCACACCAGTTTCTTATCCTATGGAGCACAAAGAGAAGTCAATGTCTAAGATCACAAATCCTGAATTTATTGCTGCAGGCTCCTTTTTCTGGAATGTCTCATACATGTATTTGGCAGTTCGTATGTCAGTGATGTAGAATGAAAAAGTATATTTCTAGCTCGAAATAAAAACCAGACTCTTAAGACCAGCTTTGAGGAAAAGGACTGATGATGTCCTAATTTGAATTTGTCGCTGTTTGGCACATATAAATCATTGTGCAACAATGTCATAAAATGTGTTTAAAAGTGTTTATCTGTGTATCAAGAACATTTTTTTTGGAAAACATTTTCCAGTCTTTGACAATAATTATAATTTACTGACAGAATTGAACATTAACATGGCATTTATGAATTTATTTCATGGAAACTCTACACCAATCAGATCATATCACCATGTCATGTGACAGATTCAAAATTTTGGAAAGCAAATTGGCTGCTGGTGGAATAACCTCTATTGTGATGCAAAAAAATATCTATTGTTGCAAAGTGACATTATGGTTGAAGATTAAAATTTATCCCTCAGATTACTGAAAATATAGCAGATTAGAAAGATTACCAGAATGGTTTGAATGTTGCATCACATGTTTTAACACAACCTGTCCTCATAAAAAAATATTGTATAAATTTTCTTTTGAATATTTGTTAAACTTTTTTATGTTGTTCCATTTGTGCCTCCTGGTTCTACTGATTTTTTTTTTTACCTTTGAAACGGCTTCACTACAGACAATTTTGTAATAATCCTTGTACAGCATAGAAAATCAACATAAATATACAAATATGGCTTGCAACACACGAAAAGGGACATTCAGACATTTGCTTAAAGTGTTGTCTCGGATCAGCCTGTGCAGTCCGCTCAGGCTAATCCAAGACGGCACTTTACGACTGCATTAGTTTTTGTCCTACAGTAGACTTGGGCATAATAGAAAATTACCCGTATGCCCCATTTCCGGTGTTGCAGGCCATATATGAACAGAAGTCAAATTATTGTGGCAAAAAGAGAAATTGCTCCTGAGGAGTGATTTCTCTTTTAACTTTTTTTTTCAAAGGCCGTCAGGCAGAAATGCATGACAGAAAAAAAAGGCATCTGCAGGGAGTAATGAGTTGCCCTTTACCAGGTAACAGAATTTTAGACTAGTTTTTATCAACAATATCTGCAGACAACAAACCAAACAAAGCTCAAGTGATTGAATCTTTCTTTGAAAAGATAGAACACATTTTAGAGAAAGGAGAAATACTGGTCATCATTGTAGGTTTTGATTCAACGTTTAGGTTTATTCTGTGATAAGTTTCTAATGATAGCTGTTTTTTCCAATATTTTCTACTATTTCAAAGATAAAATTGACTATATGAGCAATGTTAAATTTTATCTTCTGCAAATCTTCTCAAAATGACAAGAACTTTAAATGAATAGAACGGATAGTACATAGTACAAGTTTCAAAAATGAATGAAGCATGTAGTGATTAAAATTCCAGTTGGATGTAAGAAAATCTGACCTTTGACCATATCATTGCTTGAACCAATGAAAATGCTTTTCATAATTACTAAGGTGTGCATGAAAAATGTTTATTGTATTTGCCCTTCCCATTTTAATTTAATGTTTGACCTTATTCAGGAATGTGTGACACCAATCAATTTAACTCATTTAACTTATTAAATTGCCCAGAGTATTTTTATATGTTTATATATTAGTAAAAAAAGTTCCTTGTCAAATAAACTGAAAAATAACAGGAAATTCTTGCCAATGTCTGTTCTTGATCTACTCTATTTTATATATAATAAAATGTATAAGCTTAACTTTTAATAACCTACATGATCATTTAAGTTTTTACCAAACAACAAAATTTTAGACTTGTCCAGATTGAAAGCATTTGCAGAAAAACATATCAAGTGTAACTTATATAATGCAATTTGTCTTTGAATGATCAGAAAATATTGTGGGGGTGTGAGAAAATGCTAGTTGCCAGCATTTTCTCCTTTTACTATAGTGGTTTTAAAAGTCTTCTTCCTCATTGTCTTAAGGTTTGGATTTGTTTGTTAATGGGTTAAAGCATTAAATAAATGGTACAACCATTTTTTATTAAAAAAAAAAAACTGAATTAGAGTTCTAGCCCATGTGATACTTATAATTTATTGTGTTTTAAAAGGAGAGGACCTACTCTGCATGTTGTGGTTTCTTGTCTTTTTAATTGGGACATCCATTTTTTAACTGAATGGTACCTTAAACCCAGTGCATGTTTCTCATTAGAGACTTAAGAATTCTAAGTCAGAAGAAGAAACCATATTCATTTCAAGGGAAGATGTTTTATTGGCAGATAAAATATGGCCACCGACACAGGAGCTGCCAAAGTTCCTCATTTCTTGTTATTTATTGGTCTATGTTTCCAATCTAAACTGATTTTAAGGCTTCCCCTCTTTTAGGCTCCACAAGATTGATTATTTTCAATGGTTTCCATTTCACTCATTATTTTTAATAAAAAATGAAAATGGGTTTTTATCAAGCAGGAATCTCTTTATCCAATTACTAAACCTTTCTGTAATGAGAATCATCTTTATCAGACTTGTCTTTTTTTCAGGTTATCTCATTACTTCTTGAACACTCACTTTTATTCTCATGCAATAGACCAATACCAAAACATTGTGCCATGAGGAGAAATTAGTATAAGCAAATATTAGTTTTTTTTTTTTATTCCAACTTTGATTTACTGATAAACCCTTTACCAGATGACAAAGTTTTCTGATTAGTCTATACTGAAAGCATTAGTAGAGGAAAAGTAGATTTATGTCAAATGGTGATCTTTGTCTTTGAAAAGGAATAAAACATTGTGGGAAAAGGAGAAAATGCTGGTCACCAGCATTTTCTCCTTTTTCCCATAATGTTTTCAAAAGCCTTCTTTCTAAGCGTCGTTTAAACTCAGGATTATTTGGTAAAGGGTCAACTTTCCTGAACTTATCAACATTCAGAACATTGGTTGAAAACTATAACAAAATAAGAAAAAATTTAAATGAGAGGAGTGCAAAACATCATCGAATAGAGAAATTACTCCTGATGGCAATGTTTGAAATTGTCACATTGTTATTTATACTGGTGACTGCTACAGACTCAAGTTATCTCCCTTATCATTTTATGCCTTGTAAATAAGTTTTGCGGTATCAGGGACTAAGCAGAACTTTGGTAAAAACTTACTCCGAGAATTGACCCTATCATGTCATCTGCCACATAATGGTATGGAGTTTCTTTTTTGCAAAGAGTCAGACAAGACAACAAAGAGTCTCATTTTGGATCCACACTGTCCACCCTATGTAGAATCTGAATTCTCAGCTATGTAATTCTTAACTATGATATAACAGCTTCAGTAGCAGGGTAATCTTTTTTTTTTGGGGGGGGGGGGCATGAAAAAAGACACATTTATAAATGTGTGGTGCTCTACATAAAGGGGTTTAATGGTTTAATCCTTTACCAGACGACAAAATTTCAGCCGTGTCCAATTTAAAAGCACTTGCAGACGAAAATTTCAACTTGACTCAAATGGTGCAATTTTTGTTTGATAGGGTAGAAAACATTGTGGGAAAAAGGAGAAAATGCTGGTTCCCAGCATTTTCTCCTTTTCCCACAATGTTTTCAAAAGGCTTCTTTCCCAGGTGCGTTAAAATTCGTGATTGTGTGGTAAAGGGTGAATGCATCTCCATGATACATTACACCAAATAAGTCATCTCATAATTATAGATCCATAAAATCCAACTTGTCTGATAACAGACTGAATCATGAGGTAGACTAGTCCTTTGCCATACAGAAGATTGATAAATACCCATAGCAAAAAGTTTCGACCCTGGTCAGCCTGCTCGGGGCTGCGCAGGCTGACCTGACCTTGGTACTTGCTTTTCTAACAGCATGGCCCATTTTATTTGGTGACAGAAGAGTTCACTTGATTTGAGACTCACACAGTGATTACCAGTAGAATAAAGTGTTAATAATTCATGTCATGATAAACAGGTAGATAATGCCCAGCTTTGAAAAAAAAAAACCTTTAACTCTTTCACTAGTGAAGAAATAAATTCCACATTCTCAAAGGCTAAATATACAGTTCTGCTGAAAGATCAAGAGACAGTTCATTCATAATCTAGAATAAAGAAATGGACAGTGTAGATCATAGATCAGACTGCAAGTTCTGTGCAGTCTGATCTTGACCTATACTATCCACAAAAGATTCTGGTTTTGTCTATAGAATGGAAAGAGTTAAGGGTTTGTAACATGACAGAAGGAATAGCATTTTTTCCAGTTCCAAACATGATTTCAAAAGCCTTAATCATACTGGAATGTTTGGAAAAGGGTTAAGACAGTAGGTTATATAACTCAAGTCAATGGTGAAAATAGATATGCAAAGTCAGCACATTATGTGACATTTTTCAGCTATGATGGAAGCAATCTTACAAATAAATCAACCTTTGAAGGCATAACCATTAATCATTTGTTCATTAGTGCAAAATACATCATGATATTTCAGATTTAACCAACTCATGATAGACTTTAGATTATTCAGTAACAAGTTCTTTTAACTCTTAAAGTTGACATGTTCTCTTAAGCAATGTATACCACGGTCCTTATTCACCAACCATTCTTAGAAACATTCTCAGTCTTATTCTTAAGAATTTTCTAAATTTTGAAAATATCACATCTCCATTCGGTTTAGCCAATCAGAAGTTGTGTTACTTTCTAAATCTAGAATAAGACTACGAATGAAACAAAAAGTGGGCCGAGGTCAGCTTTTCAGGTATTGGCACTTACGATCAAATATCAGTATACCTTGGAACTGCAAAAGTTGGATTGGTTTTCTGTTAATCTTTATGGTTTTTCATTTTCACATAGTAACTCCATTTATCAAACAACATTAATTTTAACATGCTGATGGTAACTTTAACTGCTTTTGAAGTGCTATGCAAGAGAGTTTAGATGCTTATGGGGACTTTTTAGGTGAAGTTCAGACTGCTCAAAATCTGTCTAATATATTTTGAGACCTCTTTGGAAGGATATATTAACCCTTTTCCAAATTAAATGAATTTACAGGAAACAAAAGAAATGTGGCTAAAATGATAGGGTATATCTATGAAAGAGTAGAGTACATTGTGGGAACAGGAGAAAATACTGTTTACCAACATTTTCTTCTTTTCGAAGAAAGTTCTTGATTAACCCTTTACCACACAATGACGCCTTTTGACGCCCCTAAAAAAGAGGCCTTTTGAAAACATTGTGGGAAAAGGAGAAAATGCTGGTAACCAGCATTTTCTCCTTTTCCCACAAAGTTTTCTACCCTATCAAAGAAAAGTTGCCTCATTTGAGCCACTGTGAAATTGTCGTCTGCAAATGCTTTCAATTTGGATAGGTCTTAAATTTTGCCGTGTGGTAAAGGGTTAAAAGGCTCCTCATTCAGGGTTGTTAGGGTAAGGGATAATATTACAATATTGAAGTCTGTTGTAGGAACTGAATTTCCAGTTTTTTCATTCACTACATGAACTGTGCTCTGTGCTGAACAAGTCTTAACCCTTTACCACACGGCAAAATTTAAGACCTATCCAAATTGAAAGCATTTGCAGAAGACAATTTCATAGTGGCTCAAATGACACAACTTTTCTTTGATAGGGTAGAAAACTTTGTGGGAAAAGGAGAAAATGCTGGTTACCAGCATTTTCTCCTTTTCCCACAATGTTTTCAAAAGGCCTCTTCTTCAGGGGTGTTAAAAGGTGTCATTGTGTGGTAAAGGGTTAAACATTAAGAGTGCAGTAAAAATTTTCAGTAAGCAAACAGACCCCAATAACAGACAGTTGTTTAAAAGCAGCTATTGGTCAGAGTGCCTGCAGCATATTGGGTAGTGTAGACCCAAGATCAAATTGAAGATTTGTGCAGTCTGATCTTGATCTGCATAGACCACAAAAGCTGCTACAGTTGTGAAAGGCACTTTAATGGTTAAATACAACTTTCAAGGTTTTAGAGAAACATGCAAGTTCATCAAATTTGGAAAAAAAAAATATGTTCATGAAATAAAACATAATATATTTGTTTAACTCTGACTGAATGTTATCTCCTGTTATCAGTCCACCCATTGATACCATATAGGGATATTTGGCACCATTGCAAAAGATAAACCTGCTGTGTTGCTATGGTAAATATTGGTTTACAAGGTTGGTGAACTGTTTTTATTTTCTTCATAAACACAACAAGAAAGCACCTTCTGAAGGACAATGTTACAACACCCTTTTTAGAATAGAAACTTTGCTTATTGAATATGAACAGAATTTGAATGTTTAGTAAATCTTATACCTTGTACTTATATATTTCTATAGATTATCTATAGATCTACGCCATTTCCTTTGATTTTAAGTGCATAAAATGTTTCAATCTGTATGTAAATTACAAGCGCTTTGCAAAGGTTTTTTAAGGATCTTGAGTCGTGGTACTACTGCAATATCATGTTCAATCTTGCATGTAGTTTTCCTATCACTCCATTACTCCATAGATCTAAAGCATGAAAATGACTATTATCGATTACTCCATAGATTTAAAGCCTGAAAATGACTATTATCATGGAAAAGAAGTCAATGTCAAAACATCTACTGACAAATGTAGGACACAAGCACCTCAAGATTAACATTTTACCAAATACTGTAATTTAAAGTTTTACCAACCCTGCAAACTCAAGCTGTTGAAAACGTTGGTGGAAAAGGAGAAAATTCTGGGTACCATTTTTCCCCTTTTCCCATGTTTTCTACCCTTTCAAAGACAAATCCAAGTGTTTAACTCATGCCTAATTTGTTAGCTGCAAACGCTTCCAATTTGAACAAGATTAGATCTTAGATTTTATAATTAAGAGTTAAATCTTCTGAAATGACTTTGCAGCAGATGACTGAAAAATCCTTCTAAAGCATGAATAATCAAAACAAATCATGTACTCAGTATATAAATATATGTGAGAACCTTGTGAAAAGGGACAAATTCTTTGTTAGGAGCAATCTCTTCTTCTGCCACAATTTTCCAGTCATTGTATGCTGCGAAACAAATGTACTTGTTTACAGGAGGTAAGCATTCAGCAGTTTTCTCATGAAACATAGCTCTTGACCAGAAAAAAACGTTTGACTTGTCCCAATTGAAAGAATTTGCAGTCTGGCTCAATTCAAGGGATGTGTCTTTGATGGGGGTCGAAAACATAATATACAAAAGGATAATGGTTGATAATGGCAATCTTTTCCTTTTCCCACAATGTTTTTATAGCCTTATCCCTCAGAGTACTTGAAACATGATATTTTTTTGGTAAAAAGCTAAAGCCTTGTGAGGATAGAGAACTTTTCTTTCATATTCCTGAAAGGGTTATCTGGATGAATTGTCAAGGACCCTTGATACTCAGTGGTCAGACAACAACAAAAGTTGATAAGTTGCTGATGACACTGCACGACAATCTTTCCAGGGCCACTCATCCACAGGAAGTAACCCTCAGTTCAATTTATGGGCCTCACAAACAGCAATTCATCAGAAAACTGCAAACAGCATGATTTGAAACTCAGGTACAAATCCTTGCAGATTTTTCAAGTGGCAAAGCACTTCAGTTGTGATAATACCTCCGAGATATGAGACAAGATTCTCAGTTGGATTATATGGAAACATAAATAACAAACAATTAGGCTGGAACTCGTCTGTGTACCAGAACATTGTCTTTGATGGTTTTATGATATTCTGACATGATAATTCGTGTATTATGGATGAGCCGCTTTATATGAGTTACGAGAATTGATACAGACTTTCCCCATATAAGGACATTCTTGTCAATGGGGAGTATTCATACATGGGGTCTTTCACTGATGAATATGAATCTGAATTTTGAGTTTATCCTTCTTCTGATGGGATTTTGTTCCAAGAACATAACATGTTTTCATTTTAAGTAATTTCCGAGGAAAATTTCAAAACATGGTCAATGCTATCAAACAGCTTTTTTCCTTAACCTCATTTGCATTTATCAGACAATTCTAATCTTCTGTCTCTGGAACCATATCTTGGTAGATTGTATAAATGAGTCATGCTCTGTGAAATGGGGGTTTAATGAATCTGCAAAAGGTATCGACCCATGTCAGCCTGCGCAGTCTGCGCAGGCTGACATGAATCAAAACCTTTTGCTACTGCTCAATTTTCTGCATGTCAAAGGACCAGTGTACCTAATGCTTCAGTCTGTTGTTATGCAAAATGGATTTTAAGGATCCATAATTACACGATGACTTGCTTGGTATCATGCATCAGGGATATGCATGAAGCCCCTTTTTGCTAGAGTGCGTCTAAAATGATTTGTGGTCTTTATTACCCTCAGTGAGCAAAATAAAAACATGGGCGTTTTACTCCTCAAAAGATGACAAACACATTGGTGTCATTTTGGCCGTAAAATCTCTACAGATCTGACGGTGTAGAGCCAAGATTAGTGTGCAGATTGATCTTGACATACACCTTCCTCAAAAGCAGCTTTGCTTAGTACTCAAGGAATTAAATTCTTCGTAAACTATTGCAAGTAACTATGAGCTATGCTATTGCAAAAGGTGGGGGGGGGGGGGGGTTTATAATGCATCTCCATTAAGCGTCATACCAGGCAAGTTGTTGCATAATTATGGATCTATAAAATCCATTTTTGTCCAGCACCTGACTGAATGATGAGGTAGAATGGCCCCCTTGACATGCAGAAAATTGACCAATAGCAAACACTTTCAACCCAGGTCAGCCTGAGTGTACTCTCCAGGCTGACCTTGGTTGATACTTTTTGCATATACATGAATTCCCCTTTCCACAGAGCATGACACATATTTTTCACTTGTTGTCCCTAGGAATTCTTTACTTGTGAAAATGCTGCCTGTTTCTTGACTCTTCCTGAAAAACTTTATATGGTATAGATGTAGTCATGTGACCTTGTCCCAAATAATCCCATTCCAACCCTTGATTTTCTAAAAATTTCCCAATGGGAAACATGTCTTATGGAAATATTGTGGAAAACCAAACACAGTTTCTCAATAAGCAGGGGTTTTATGCCTAGTGATATTTACAGTTAATTAAGAACAACAGGATGTTGCTAGCTCAAGCCTAACTTTGGCTTGGATGTAGATCAAAGATCAGATTGTACATTCAATGCAGATTCAGACTAATCTTAATCTGCTCGCTTTTGAGCCTTGATGTGCCTTTCACAACTGAAGTTGCAATCACAGCCAATGTAGATCAAAATCAGAATGCATACGATGCCCAGTCTTGTCTCTGATGTACACTGTCCTCTGTGAAGAAAAAATCTGGCAAACAGCAGTCTTGAAATGGCATTTACATGTATGTGGCTGTTTATTACTCACTGAAAAATATTATGATTTTGCTCATTTGGGGCATAACATGAAACACACCAGGGAGCTTGACAGCATTTCTGTTTGGTGATTTCATAGGTTTTCAGAAAAAGAGAGCATGCATATTGGACTTAAAAAGTAAATGGACTCACCAGTTATTTACTTGTAAAATAGTTAAACCAGTATCTTGGGCTAATTGTTTCTTTTGTTCTTCTGACGGATATGGATGCTGAAAAGAGAAAGTAATTTATTTTTGATGCAGTTCAGGGTCCTCAATGGCTCCAGTGCTTAACATGTTAGATTTGTAGTGAAGAAACTGAATGTAGATCTCATCTTGCATTGCTAGTCACTTGAAAATTCCACAGGCGAAGTATTGCAGAGTCTCAGCCTAGAACTGGCGAAAGCCAGGGAAAAACATAAGTTTCACATGAACTGTTCATAAAATGTTACTTAACGCTTTTAATAAAATTTTAGACATGTCCAAATTGAAAACCTTTGCAGAAGACAAATGAAATGTTACTCAAAAATTGAAATTTGTTTTTGGAAGGGTAGAAAACATGGGGGAAAGGAGAAAATGCTGGTTACCAGCATTTTCTCCTTTCCCCACAATCTTTTTAAAAGGCCTTTTCTCTAGGGTCATTAAATGGTTTGTTTGCAAAGTTTTAGATACTGTTGAAAATGGCATATAACACCACCATTAAGCTGACGAATGTCAGTGGAGATGCAAACATCCTCCCTTTAAGATTCAATACACACTTACATATATTTTCTATGTTGTTATTCGTTGACTCGTAGATTACCAAAAACATGGATCATTTACAGTCAAGCAAAAAGACAAAATAACTGCAATTTCAAGCCAGTTTTGACAAGAGTATCTCGACAAGTAGACAATGTAAGTTTTAGATTAGACTGCACATTTTGTGCAATGTGATCTTGATCTACACTGTCCACTAAAGGAACTTTAGTAGAGCTAGATTCTTTATGAGTAAAGGTCTAAAAATGCAACATGAATGACATCCTTACATAATATCAGTCGGCTCTGTGATTGTGCACCAATTATACTTTCAGACATTCCATGCTTTGACATAATTTGCTTTATTTGCTAAGAAACTTTCCCTAGTATACCCATTTGGACATATTATGATTTATGAAATATATGTATTTATTTGGAGATGGTCTGATGTATCAAAATTGACATTTCTTGGAATTATGATATCTTTTCATCTTAAGGATATATGCATCAATCAGGTTTATACAGAAAATGACTGTCTCTCCTAGGATGCTAGCAATATTGTGATAACATTCAGTAGATTGATAGTTTTCCTTTTTGACTTTCAAAAATTCCTCGTCTCTAATTGAAGGTCTTTATTTGATCTTAAAGGGGTCATAACAATATCATTTATCAAACTTAATAAATGCACTTAAATTCATCAGATTTAAATCAATTCCAGTGTGTGTTGTGTTTTTTCAAACAGTTACCATAGAAACCAGTCTTTGGAAATGAGAAATGTTTTCTTTCCGAGGAATGAGAAAAAAATGAAGAAGACAAAATCGAAAATCTCCTTATAATAGCTATGTTGAAAGTTAGAATAAATTCAATCAATGCTGCTTGAGGACTACATGCATTCTTTTCCACAGGGAATAAAAAGTGAGCTAAAACGTCGACACAATTCAATTTGGAAACAAAATTGATCATTTTGATGCTAAGGCACACACTATGGGCCAAGAAAATTCTACACTGGTGTTGTCACACTTCTCCTGAAGGTTTCCCAACATGGATTTTTTCCCCACTTTTTTGGTCGTCATTGTTTCATTTTAAAAGAGGACTAGAGACGATTCAAATTATTCTGCTTTTAAAACTCTTTACAAAATGACAAAATTTTAGTGTTGTCCAAACTGGAAGCATTTGCAGACATCTTATTAAATGTGGCTCAGATGGTGAAAACCATCATTGGAAAGGCAGAATACATTATGGGAAAAGGAGAAAATGCTGGCCATACCAGCATTATCTCCTTTTCTTGCAATGTTTTCAAAAGCTTAATTTCTCAAGGTCATTAAAACTCTAGATTGTGCGGGAATGAATTTAAATTTGGAATTTGGTAGAAGAATCAGTAGGAGTTTAGTTAGGGTCAAAAGCTTAGTTTATTTCTTATTTTCTTGGGCTGTCCAATGCTATTGGTCAGTTTTCTGCATATCAAAAGACTGGTCTACCTCCTGATTTAGTTGGTTTCTAGACTAAATGAATTTCATGATCCCAAATGATATGATGACTTGTTTGATGTAGTGCATTGTATAATTCTCCATTGATATGCATTAAATCCCCTGTTACCAGAGAACCTCTCACTTGTAATTAAAATTTTTTATTCTTTTGTATTTCAGTCTTGTTCAAACGAAATGTATGCAAGAATAAGAGATCCTAATGAAGGGAACAGTCTAGGACAGCTTTCACAGAGGACTGATGCTTCATGTCATGGTATTAGGCTTGAACTAAACCACATGTAAATTTATTGGTATTGCTTGAATGCTGAAAAGGTATTTTTCACTTGGTATCAGTGATAGTATCTCTGTTTATTTATTTCTCTCTTGATCTTTTAGCCAATTTATGAGGCAAGTCTTATTTGGCAATGGTGGCCAAAACAAACAGAACTATAACATTAAACAAACACATGCACAACTAGACATTAGGTATTCTCTGTGTACTTGCCTTTTTATGAACTTAACTCTTTACCACACAATCCCCTGTTTTAACGACCCTGAGGAAATAGCCTTTTGAAAACCTTGTGGGAAAAGGAGAAAATGCTGGTAAACAGCATTTTCTCCTTTTCCCACAAGGTTTTCTACCCTCTGAAAGACGTATTCCATTTATTGAGCCAAATGTCATCTGCAAATGCTTGCAATTTGGAAAAGTCTGAAATTTTCTTGTTTGGTAAAGAATTAAAGCTTTGTCGCTACAAAATGGACCATAGTCAAACTTATTTTGATGGTCAAGAATTCTAACTTGGCATCACTAATCCTATTGGAGTAAGGATGAGTACCTAGTTTAGAAAATAGATGTAACTGCATTTTCCATAACTCTTTCTCAAAGAAAAAATTTTAAGACATGTCCATATTGATAGCATTTGTAGATGACAAACTAAATGTGATCCAGAATGATTGAATTTATCCTTTAAAGGTTATTTTCTCAAGGTCGTTAAAACTCTGAATTATGCCATATGAACATTCTCCTTTCCTTAGACGATCATCTGCTCTATCTGAAAACTTCTTCTCATTTGTACTAATTTCGAGTTTGTCATCTTCAGATGTACTAAATCTGGAAGAGTCTAAAATGGGTTGTAAGACAGGGCTCCTAAAGCACATGTTGTTGCTTATAGTATGCTAGGCGTTCTTATACTGTGAAACTAAAACTTTACTTTAGGAAGGGTAGAAAACATTGTGGGAAAAGGAGAAAATGCTGGTTACAAGCATTTTCTCCATTTCCCCACAATGTTTTCAAAGGCCTCTATCCTTAGGGTTGTTAAAATATGAGATTATTTGGTAAAGGGATAACTCCTTTACCATACGACGTAATTTTAGACTCACAAAAATAGAAGGTGTTTGCAGACAACAAATAAAATGTTGCTCAAATGATGGGATTTGTCTATGATAGGGTAGAAAAACATTGTGAAAACATTGTGATATTGTGGAAAACGCTGAATACTAGACTTAAATTTCTCCTTTTCCTCACAATACTTTGAAGAGCTGTCTTCCTTGATGTTGTTAAAACCTGGGAATACATGGTACAGAGTTAACTCTTTACCAAACGACAAAATGTTGGACTTATCGAAACTGAAAGCAGTTGCAGAAGACAATTTTAATGCGGCTCAAATGTAGAAAATTGTATCAGAAAGGGTAGAAAACATTGTGGGAAAAGGAGAAAATGCTGGTTACCAGCATTTTCTCCTTTTCCCACAATGTTTTCATAAGGCTTTCTTCTTCAGGGTTGTTAAAACTCGGGATTGTGTGGTATAGAGTTCAGGTATTCCGGTAAAAGATTTGCTGCAACATGTTTTTGCTATCATATTGGAATATGCAGTCAAGATGAAATCCCATTATAATTAATTTAAGGTAGAAATGCAGACTCTTGTCAAATCAATACATAATGAGAAGAGGAAGATTAAAAAACCGCCATAAAAGTCTGGGGCAAATAAATCTGGGAACATTTCTCCCATTTTTAACCTAAAAAATTTGTGGCAACAGATCGTAAAAATCTTGACATGAAACCTGCAGAATTTACATCCCTCAGTTCAGCACTAACAAGAGAGGCAGTTTCCCAATAAAAACCTGAGATCAATATTTAAAACAAAGTCTGGGAAAAATAAATCTTCCTTAAAGTAGTGAAAATCCCTTTAGATCTTTGTCGTTTTAACCATAATTAGAATTGGGTCTCATTCACATTGCGTGATACTTATGCGTATATGTAGAGCATTATTATTTATTAAACATCTAAGAAGTATAAGTTTTAGGAATGTGCCCATGTTTTTGCAATGTTACAGACTGTATATGGTAAAATGGAGAATATTGGGCCATTAACTCCACTTGAAACAAGGCATTATGGGTCCCACACTACATTGAACTGGCGTCAACATTCGACATAGAGGAAATACAGACTTACAACTATTGGGACTTCTCCTTTGACAATTGGAGCTGCATGATATATAAATGGTTTCCGTCACTGAATATAGGGACAGGAAAAAGAGGTATTTCTTGAACTGATCCATATAAGGCTCATGACAAAAGAAACTACAGTTTTACTGAAATTGTAGATTAGATTTAACTATACAGGTAGCTCAGTCTGTAAAGAACAAGGCTTGAAAGCAGTGGTTGCTGATTTGAGTCCCCAGTCATTACAACAGGATGCATTCCTGTCGTAGCACTGATCATAATTTTGATAATGGTTATATGGGGAAGCTGCCAGTGACTAAGGACGAACATTGTGCGATGTACTGGTAAGATTGATTCATTGATTGTATGGTGTTTAATGCCGTTTTCAACATTATTTCAGTTATATCGTGGCGGCCAGTGCACCTAGCCATGCTTTCCTGGAGTTTCTGTTACCAGTACTCCGCACAATATTCTTTCCAAGCCACTGGCTGCTTTCCTACATAACCATCGTCGAAACAACGATCAGAGGTGAGAGAGGAATGAATCTTGTCGCAATGACTATCATCAGTCCTCAGAAAGAAATTGGCCGAGCGGGGGATCAAACTCACGACCCCCTATCTCAAGTCCTGTACGCTACCGACTGAGCTACCGGGGCTCGGCTGTACTGGTAAGAGAAACTCCAGGAAAGGCATGGATACGTGCACTGGCCATATAACTGAAATAGTGTCAAAAATGACATACGTCCAAATCTAATCATACAGTACATGCAGTCCTTTCCTGGGGGCAACCTTCAGCCCTCCCTACCCCTCCATCTTTTAAAACTCTTAACTTCTTAAATACAGCTTGAAAGTTTCTGTATGGGCAATACCATTTTCTTGCCTAAAGTAGATGTTTTACAAACAAGATTAAATAGTTGTCTGTCAAAAGATCTGAATACAGGTAGTTGTTTGTCAAAAGATCTATTTATTGGAAAAAAAAAATGTTGCACACACCATTGAGCAGAAACAATATATTCATTTTTTCTGTAATTCATTCAAAAGAAAATTACATTTCATAATTGAAAATGTTAATTATTAATTTCTCTTGATTTTAAATTTGAAGAGAGAATGACATATCACCGATCTGCTGATGACATTTGTATGACCTGCATGATTATTTGATGTCTCTGAAAATCTAAATAAATGAAAGGCACTTTAGTGCTCCATAGTGTCATATTATTCCCTCCATTACTACACATACATAATGTATGAAACATGCTCTCTGAAAAGGGGATTTAATGTATCTGCAGAAAGTATCAACTAAGGTCAGCCAGCGCAGGCTGACCTTAGTTGAAACTTTTTTGCTAAAGGTGAATTTTTTGCATGTTAAAGGACCCATCTACACAATCCTGACTTTTAAACAACCCTAAGAAACAATGCTTTCGAAAACATTTTGGGTGAAGGAGCAAATGCTAGTAACCAGCATTTTCTCCTTTTCCCAAAATGTTTTCTACCCGTCCAATGACAAATTTCAGTTTTTGAATCGCATCTATTTTGTCGTCTGCAAATGCTGTCATTCTGGGTGAGTCTAAACTTTTCTTGTGTGGTAAAGAGATAAGGAGCAGAAGCTACTCTTTCCACAATGGATATTTATCCATACCATTCAAACAAGGTATTTTCTCCATCAGGGTTGTTTAAACAGAGGATTGTTGGGTAAAATGTTAAGGAAATCAAAAGCAAAACAAAATTTGACCTCCATACTTCTCTAAAAAATTCTGTGGCAAATTTTCTTTGTTTCAGACTGATTCAAACTGACTATGTTGAGTTTCCCCTATAAAGCAGCCTCACATTCATCATGGCCTAGAATTTGTACATGGATTTTTCATTTCTGAAGATGTCATATTCTCCGTGCTCTATTGTCCCATGTATAGACAGGCTGTTATGGAATTAAGACACAGCTTGTGGGTCCCGGGAGACGGAGGAATTATAGATCAACATTGATTAACCCTTCATGAACCGTGTCTAGCTTTAAACAATCATGGTCAATATCGCAGTTATAATCATCCATATCTGGCTATAAATTCAGAGAAAATCAGCAAGATATTCCCACAATGCCTCCGCAACATGGCTCTGTGTTAGGAATTCCAGAATTTTGATGTGAAAAGACAGGCCAGCTTGCGCATTTTGATATTATCAGTGGTGGTTACAACTACAATGATCTATAAAATGTTCATGTTATACAGTCATTATATTGTTATTTGCATTTAGCATGTGATGGTCAGACTTACGTAAGGTCTT
This sequence comes from Hippopus hippopus, assembly GCA_946811185.2. NCBI lineage: Eukaryota > Metazoa > Mollusca > Bivalvia > Cardiida > Cardiidae > Hippopus > Hippopus hippopus. The sequence goes on from OX328097.1 coordinate 22,177,606, forward strand.
ACGTATACCATGATATTAAACCATCATAAAACAATGTTTTGAGAGGCTTGTAGTACCATATTCATTTGATCATTTTGTATAAAACTGGAGTCAGACTCAGGTCTGCATTATTTACAGAAGAATAGACATATTTGTCATCTACCTTTCTAGATGTATTAGAATTTGAAAAAAAAAAACTAGTGTAGACCCGTCAGATTTGAAATTTCATTAATCAAGCTATTTCTATTCAGGCTTAAAGAGGTTAAAGAAAAGGATTCATGCTCACTTTGTTTCTGTGTCTTTTCCGAGTCACCTTCTGCAACTAGTTTGTTTAGTGTGCTATATTTTTTCCATTTCTTCCAAGGCAGGGTTTTTTTTTTTGGTGGGGGGGGGGGGGAAGAGGGAGCCCTAACAGTAGCATAAAAATCTTTTAAAGGTCTGAAATTGGATCCCTAATGGGGTAATCAAACACTCTGAGCCTCTTTTCTTTCATATCATCTAATTAATTTTACTAACCAAATAACTTGAACAGGGTGCTCATGCTTCATTAAACTGTAGGAAATGAAAAGATACAATGTTGAAAATGGATACTCTTGTGAAGTGAGGATAGGAACAGTCTCAAAACTCCCATGATGCAAATCAAGGGGAGCTAAATAAACACCTCTGTAATTTACTGTTTGTTCTGTTAATTGAGACAGTCAGCCTGACCCTTATGGACCCTACTGGACACTAGAATTATACTGACCAGTGTCAGAGACCTTATGTATGCCTGACCAGGCCAAAGAGAGCCTCTTTTGACATAATTGTTAGGTTTTGAAATGTAGCATCAAAAGGCAACAGTGGGTCTTCATGACATCAAAAAGCAATTCTGCTTTTTAACAGGCTTTTATCAATGATACAGTTGTTCTACAGACCTATTTGTACTTTGGAAAGGCATGTGTGACAGTAAATTTATATATGTTTGGCAATTTTTCTTCCTTTAGTGTTCAGTGCCTTCTAATGCTGAAGGATTTTCATATTTTCAAGAAATCTCAAGGCTTTCTTTGTTTTGTTTTTTCAAACATATTACTTTAAAGTCAAGTTTCTTTACATTTGTTATTTCACTACCCCATAAACATGTCTTCTCCCGTTCAATTCACTGCTTGCTACTGACGACTGCTTCTTTTGCAACACACTTGCCATTCTATTTTGTGGGAAATAGAGAATTTTTTGTACTCTTAAAGACAAATCCCAACGTTAGAGCCACATTTTAATTGTCAACTGCAACTGCTTTCAAGATGACTGTGTCTGAATATTTTGCTCTTGTAAAGAATTTCAAAATATGGATGATAGTGACTTCAAGCTGACTGCAATTTGTTTCAGTTGGAAATGGGTTGACAAATTATGAACATGTACCTTCTCACTTTTTATCAAATAATCTGCCCCAGTTTTTAATACCAAGAGATGGTCAAAAGTTAAGATGATGAAGTTACTAAATATGGCAGTTAACTTTGATTTTCAGCCCTAAGATTTAAGATGAAAAACAAATAATCCTTCCTTGACAAAGATACTGTCAGCAGATATGATAGATTATAAAATTTGCTCTTTGAAAATTTGTTAAACCCCTTTCAGCACCAATTTAGGCAAAGGTCAGGGACTTTTGTGGACAGAAGAGATCAAGATGAACCAGAATGCTCAGTCTGATCTTTGATTTATACTATCTACAAGACCCTATTAGATGAGAATGTTTCTGAGATTTGGAGACGTTTGTTTTCAGCTGTTCAATGAGGTCAGTTTTAGATATTTCAGGCTGAAAGAGTTAATTTTTCAGTATACATGTACACTGTACCGTGTTATTTCGTTACTACTAGCAGATGTTGTGCATTCATTGATATTACCTGGTTTAATACTTTGACAAGTGACAACAGTTTTTGACTTGTGCAGATTAACTCTTTCACTACTAAATAAATAAGTCACACTTTTCAAAGGCCACCAATACACCTCCGCTGCAAGATGGAGAACCACTTTGGTCATATTCTAGAATAAAGTAGTGGTGAGATCAGAGATCAGACAGAGATAATGCCGGTATCTAATATATTAAGAATTTAAAAAAAAACATTCTACAATTGTTCTTTCTCAGCTTTTGTCATAGTGCTGTAAACATTTCATCCTTTGCATCTCCTACATCTAGGTAATACTGATTTCTTCTTCATTTTAGAAACCTTCCATCATCATAAAAAAAAAATTTAACCCTATCAACGGTATACAGGATACAGAAAAGCCCTTAGTCTGTTGGGTGTTTTGATGAAATGGCCCAGGACATAAGAATGAATGGCCATTTGTCAACAAGGTAATAATATGCTTTCCTGTCATTATCTCTCATAGCCCTTGACCGGGCCTGCAAAGTTTAGGACTTGTCCAAATTCAAACCATTTGCAGATGACAAGATAAATGTGGTTTAAGTGTTAAAATATTTCTTTGAGATGGAAGGAAACATTGTTGGAAAAGGGGAAAAAAAATCTGGTTACCAGCATTTTCTTCTTTGCCCAAATTTTTTTTTAAAAACTTTTTTTTCTTACATATGGGATTGTTTGTTGAAGAGTAGTTAACTCTTTATCAACCGACAAAAATTTTAGGCAAGTCTAAATTAAAGCATTTGCACACAATATAAAAATTGTGTCTCAGAAATTGAAATTTGTTTTATGAAGGTTAGATAACATTGTGGGAAAAGAAGAAAATGCTGGTTACCAGCATTTTCTCCTTTTCTCACAATGTTTTCAAATGGTTTTTTCCTCAGGGTCATTTAAAGTTGTTATTGTGTGGTAAAGGTTTAAGTCATTACTGCTTGCAGACAATTTTGTTTTGTTTGGCAGCAGAGCAGTTTTAAAAACATTGCAACAAAAGAAGAAATTATTCATAATGAGCAATCTCCACTTTTGCAACAACCTGTTTGCATATGCTTTCATGTATGAAATCTTGATTCATGTTGATTACCATTATAAACATGGATGTTTTCAAAGCTGTTGGCTGAATTTTATGAGGGGGTATTGGGTAAACTGATGTCCATCATTTGTTACAAACTGGTCAACCTTATGGTCAGTCTGACAAAATTTGACCACAGGTTAAAAGTCCAGACACAGAACCCATTACCAAAGGACAAAATTTTAGACTTGTCGAAATTAAGAACATTAGCTGTTTATGGCATGAATGATAGTGTTCTAATGTCAAAGGATAGAAAACATTATGGGAAAAGGAGAAAATGCTGGTTACTTTTGTTCTGAAATGTTTTCAAAAGGCTTCTTACTTACAATAGTCAAAACATGGGATGGTGTGGTAAAAGATTTTTTTCAGACATCAATTTAGTGACAAAGTTACATACAGGTTGAACTTGGATCCATTTTTCCCAAGGTGAAATATAGTATGTATTGACAAGCATATGTTTTTAGCAGTTGCCTGCATTTAGCAACTATCATTGGAAGACCCTATATATTTTGTTAATGACTGTAAATGTTAAACAACTACCTGCTTGAAGAGGCTAGCTTTATTACTCAGTGCCTTAGTGTGGCTGCACGTTACTACTATTTTCTTCTTTTACCACAATGGGCCTTTGCATCAGGCTGTTAAAACCTGGGATTTTCATGTAAAAATGTTATAGGAAAGTGTCTCTTTCAATCCATTGACAATGACATAATGTCTGGTCTGACTTGAAAGGAAGCTGACCCTTGGGCCTCTGCCACTGAAATTTATATTTGAGCTGTGTGTTGTGCTAAAAGTATCTACCAATGCCAGCCTGTGCAGTCCGTGCAGGCTTACATCAGTTGAAAGTTTTTGCCATTTGTAAATTTTCTGCTTGTCAAAGGACCATTCTTCTACACCCCCCCCCCCCCCCCCCAATTCAGTTGATTGTTTGATGAAATGGATTTTGTGGATCCATAATTATGCTGTGACTTGCTAGGTATCATGCATCACAGAGATACAGTAAACCCCCTTTTGTCAGAGCATGGCTCAATGGTTTTTGTACTTTTTCAACCTTTGGATGACAAATGAATACAAATCACAGTATTACATGTACTAACATTTTAACTCTTTACCAAACGACAAAATTTTAGACCAGTCCAATTTGAAAGCATTTGCAGACGACAAAATAAATTTGATTCAAGAATCAAAATCTGTTTTGGGAATAGTAGAAAACATTGTAGGAAAAGAAGAAAATGCTGGTTACCAGCATTTTCTTCTTTTCCAACAAGGTTTTCAAAAGCTTTCTTCTTCAGGGTCGTTAAAACACAGGATTGTGTGGTAAAGGCTTAAAATGCTATAGTTACTATGCAGAAAAAAAAAAGGTTTTTTTTTTTTTAGAGAAACTTGGTTTTTCAAAGAAATGCTGTCACAAGTTGTTCATGAGCCTTTCATGAGTATAGTTGCCTTTGCAACCAGTGTAGATCAGAGATGAGACTGCACAGAATGTGCAGTCTGATCTCTGATCTACACTGTCTGCTTTGCTGAAACATTTTAGATAAAAGTAACCTTCTAATTGCAATTATTTTGTTCATATTTATGGACTAAATATGGTAAGTCTGTTGGGTTTATCAGTGCTCTAACGGTTAAAAATATTAACTTTTTCAGCTCTAGTGAAAAAAAATATCCATTTGAAACCATTTAGTCCTGAAAAAGACAAAATGTGTGGATTCTGAGTGCAGGTATCATAAATTTGTAATCCAATTCATTGCTTGCAATAAATAGCATTAGGCGGAAAGCCCCTAAGCTTGGATTTTGAAAAGGATGGGGCAGATTCAAACTTAATCTGGAAAATGGTGCTTAATGGAGCTTGAAGTGGACATCCAAAATGAGACAGGAAGCTTTTTTTGTGTATAGCTACTCTTGCTTTCATAGCCAATGATCTTTGACCGGTCAGTTAGCATGGCCCAAACAAATAAGACAGACTGTTGACGGCTATTGGAATTTGATTGAAATTGTAAGACAATAAATGCCAGAGAGCCCATAGTTAATTGGGAAAGTGAATGGTTAATTGGCAAATAATGTGAGAACTATGGGGTGTCCACTCTTCAGACAAATGGCCAGACTTGACCAAGTATTGCATGTTGTGAAATGAAATGGTCAGGTCACTTATTACAAGGGATGGTTTGGTTAAGATTTATTGCCCATGGTGATTTCTATGCTTTGATTTATTCTAGAGATGCTGTGAGTAAAACAGTAGTGCTTAACTCTTTACCACACCACAAAATTAAAGACTTGTCCATATTGAAAGTATTTGTGGACAACAGGATAGATGAGACTCAAAAATTTATAGTTGTTTTGAGAAGGGTATAAAACATTGTGGGAAAAGGAGAAAATGCTGGTTACTAGCATTTTCTCCTTTTCCCACAATGTTTTCTATCCTTTTAGAGACAAACTACATCATTTTAGCCACATTTAATTTGTCGTCTGCTACAGCTTGCAATTTGGACTAGTCCAAAATTTTGTCGTTTGGTAGAGGGTTAAAAGCTCAACTTAACCCTTTCCAAAATGACAAATTTTAGACTCTTCCAAAACTTGAAACATCTACAGACAACAATCAAATGAGCTTAACTCTTTACCAAATGACAAAATTTTAGACTTGTCCAAATTGAAAGCATTTGCAGACGACAAATGTGACTCAAAAATTGAAACTTGACTTTAGAAGAGTAGAAAACATTGTGGGAAAAGGAGAAAATGCTAGTTACCAGAAAATGCTGGTTACCAGCATTTTCTCCTTTCCCTGCAATGTTTTCAGAGGGCTTCTTCATCTGGGTCGTAAAAACCAGGGATTGTTTGGTAAAGGGTTAAGTTCTATGAATGGGTAGAAAACATTGTGGGAAACAAAAAAATGCTAGTTACCAGCATTTCCTCCTTTTCAAACAATGGTTTCAAAAGCCTTCTCTGTCAGGGTGGTTTAAACTAGTGATTGTGTGGCAAAGGGTAAAATCAGTTTGCCAACACTGCAGATCTCAGAATTTGCCATGTGATCCTGGAAAAATGCTGTCCTGTCTTTTATCAAGGACTCTGAACAAGCAAGCCTTAGAATTACAATGGTTAGACCATTTTGCCAACACTGCAGATCACAGAATTTTCCATCTGATCATGCAAGAATGCTATGTCAGATATGTCACCCTGGCAAAACATGCCTTAGAATTATCATTTGTAGACTGGTTTAGGAGGGATGTTAAAATGGTTATGTCTGCAGTGGTTGTAACCCTTTCACTGTTTTTCCGCCCTTGCACATTCATGTGCTTGATGACGAATGAATGCATGATCACCTAAGTCTATTAAGTACCATATTTTTTACAAAATTATTTGGTCATTTCTCTTGATCTTTTTAGCTTTATTATTGCAGAAGTTAAAATTCTGAACTCTTTCTATTATAATTTCTACATTCATCATCCTGTTTTCAAGAGTTCTGGGCTACAGATAAGCCTCTAAAAGTTATCTTCATCAGGAGAAGAGTTTGTCACCTGTCATTGTTTTCAAAGTTTATGTAACCTTTAAAGTGGTGAATGTTTAAAAAAGAGTTTATAAAGTGACATTTAAATGTTTGTTCTATTTTAATTGATAAGAAAAGAATTAGGCAACTTGATTTGTCATAAATGTCAAATCCTAACTAGGTTTTGTTGATGACTGAAAAACAAAGCTAAATGTTTTGTCCAGTACTTTACCTCATAGGATGGCAAGGACAACTTTACTTGTATTTGCAGGCAGTGTGGATCAAGACCAGAGTGCATACTATGTATAACCTGATCATTGACAAACATTAAATGAAAATTTGTAAGATAGTCTGGCCAAGAAACTCCTAGGACAACTTGACTTGCATTTGTTGACAGCAGGGTACTCTCCCATTCGAGGTGCTATTACATTCCTAGGCAGGTAAGCCCTAGGCAGTGCACTTTTGTGGACAGTTTAAATCAAGATTAGACTGCACAGAATGTGCACTCTGATTTTAATTTACACTGTCCAATACAGTGAGATTTACCTAGGAAAGAAATAGGATGAAATAGCCAAATTCGGTTATTTACTAACGGTTGGAAATTTTTTAAATTTTTTTACCAGTCTTCAGCTTAATTATGAAAATAAAGTTTTTCTAAAAAGAAATAAAGGAATGTATTGCCTGTTCCCATTTTTTTCCACATTACGTGCTTTTGTATTGTGTTTAATACACGCTGTGCCTAAATTGGACAGGGTAACAAGAACAGAGTGTATTTTCTGTGCAGCCTTGTCTTGGGCAATTTAATAATATTGTTTTTGTCAGATAAATTGGCTAAAGAAACATGGCCTGTATTTCCCACTTTCTAATTGCATTCATAGTTTCATAGTCTCATTCTGAATTTGGAATGAAACATGATTTCTGATTTGTAGAACTACAAAAACCAGTTGGTACAGCAATTCAGAAAATGACTGTGTTGGTGTGAAATTTTCGAAATTCTTGAGAATACAAATTCACTTAAGAATGCTTAGTGATTTTGGCCCCAGGTAGTTTGTCTAGAGAAAAAAAAATGCTCTGCACAAGGAAAAAAGAAAAGTTTCTACAGGTATATTTCTTTTCCTGTTTGCCTTTAAATTATTGCTTCTTGAAGTGATAAAAGATTCCTTGAGGAAAAAAGTGAGTAATTTTAAGCTAACTTTAAGTTTCGGGATTTTATGATCAGTGGTGTCAATAGATACTATAATCCTTTGGGATTTTCTGGCCCTATACTAAACAGTCCCGAAACTTAATTACATTTAAGTAAAAACCTTTTGAAAACATCATGGGAAATGGGAGAAAATGCTAATTACCAGCATTTTCTCCTTTTCCCATAATGTTTTCTACCATTTCATAGACAGATTCATTATTTGAGCAACATTAAAATTGTCGCAAATACTTTCGATCTGGACAGACAAGTCTAACATTTTGTCGTTTGGTAAAGAGTTAAAAGGTAGGCAAGATTGTCTAGATGTCCACATGAACTGTTTATTCAAGGGAGGTAATCAGAGACAAGCTGGATCAATAGATAGGATGGAAACTTAACTTCACCCCTACAAATATGATTTTTATCAACTTGTCAAGTGAACAACTTTTGGAACATTTTTTTTTAGAAAAAAGTAAATTGATTTTTAGAACTAATTGATATTCCTTCCATAAAGTTTACATTGATTAAAAATAAGCAGTGTCCTTTCTTTAAAATAATTTCCCATTGGGTCATATAATTATGTATGTTACAGGTACTTTATGCCTTTTCACATGACTTCCTGCTGAAATAATTTTTTAGTTTTGAATCAGAACACTGAAAAAAACACCACTGCAAAAGCAGCAGTGTTTCCTGTTTTATGTAATCCTTATATATGTTGAAAATCCTTATTTAGTATGGATGCCTGAAAAGTTCTCTGTTACAAATTTGTTACAGGTGGAAGTAAACCCTTTACAAGGCAACAAAACTTAAGACCTGTCCAGGCTGAATTCATTTGCAGAATTTACAAGGTAAAGGTGACTCAAATAATGGAACTCGTCTTTGTACGCATAGAAAACATTGTGGGAAAAGGAGAAAATGCTGGTTACCAGCATTTTCTCCTTTTCCCACAATGTTTTTAAAAGCATTCTTCCTCAGGAAATATTTAATTGATTGATTGATTGTATGATTGTATGATTTTTTAATGCCGTTTTCAACATTATTTCAGTTATATCAAGGCAGCCAGTACTGCTATACATGCTTTTCTGGAGCCTCTTTTACCAGTACTCTGCACAATCTTTCCAAGCCAATGGCTGCTTTCCCACATAACCTTTGTCTAAACAGTGGTCGCAATGAATCTTGTCTTAACAATGAATTCTGTCGCAGTGACTATCATCAGTCCTCAGAAAGAAACTGGCTGAGCCAGGGTTCGAACCCAGGACTCCCTGGTCTCAAGTCCTGCACACTGCCGACTGAGTCAGGAAATATTTAAACCATAGAATGTGAGGTAAAGGATTAAATAGTGAGGTAAGCCAAATAAAGCACTGTGTGTAAGGTGTCATCAGAAGATTAAGGTGTAACAACATTTATCTAATCTCACCAGGACATTTTGATGGAGGGGTGACTTTAATGTGGGATTACTTAAGACAATATTAAGGGGAAATAGGGGTCTTTATGAAATATTATCATGTCTTAATGATGAAATTATTGACAACAGTGAAACGGTATTAGCAAAATTATGTGACTCAAACTATTCTTATCCATTGTTGAGCAGGTTGATTTTCGACCCGTCAAAAGCTTGCAAAAGTAATACCAAGACATACAAATTTTGAGAAAGGAATAAATCATAATTGTGTGAGGAAAATTGAGGAAAAAGGGGCAGTTGAATTTTAGAAGTTGCTCTTTTCTCCATAATGTTTTACTGAAGTTGTCCATGGAAAGACTGTATTTGCATGACTTAAGGTTAGGGTCTTTTCTCATGTTTATCACTGAAGAGGATTATTCTGTATATGATACCCTATGGGTAACCACTTCTTGAAATAGCTGTAAATCCATGCTATCACATTACTTCCTCAAGCAAGTTTGAAAAACAGGGATAGTTGGCATGACGGCATGGTTAACTCTTTACCAAACGACAAAATTTTATGTGTCCAGAGTGAAAGCATTTGCAGTCGACAAGTTATTAAAAACTTAAAGTTTGTTATTGAACAGATAGAAAATATTGTGGGATAGGGAAAAAATGCGGGTTACCATCATTCTCTCCTTTTCCCACAGTGTTTTTAAAAGCCTTCTTCCTTAGGAAAAACTCAGAATTGTGTAGTAAATGGTTATGAATTTACAAGAAAGCACTGTGGCAAAAACAGAAATTCAGGGCCAAAAAGATGTTTTCAAGGTCTGCTGCAGATTTGTTTAGGAGGCATTCTAAGGTAGATGAGTAAAATATTGTGAAGGAAAACTTACAGTTAAATGTTGAAAGAGCCAGGCTCTCATAATATTTGTAGCTACTTTCGGGAAAATACCCCGTTTTTTCTGCCGTTTGGGGTTTCGTTCGTCACAGTCCTCATCAGCGGTCCCTTCCCCTGAGCCGACACTGTTATCTAAACAGTCCCCTGAAAATAGACAAAATAACATTTCAAAATTTTTGCATTAGAGTAAGGCTTGACCCTTAATGGGCCTGTCAGGACTATAGTTGCCTTTGCATGCAGTGTAGATCAAGATCAGGCTGCACAAAAAGGTGCATTTTGATCTTTGATCTACACTGTCTGCATTGCTGAAACAGCACTGGCAAAAAGTAACCATAAATTGTAGTTACAATGTATCCGGGTCTTACTGTAGACTGATAATATCCATTTGGTTTATTTGGCATTTTGAGGGTTAAAATGGTATAAATTTAAACCTGTTTTCAGAGGCCACCTAGAGGAAGTAAGAAAACTGGTCTCTAACAACAGGTGGTCTTTTACTGAAACTTCTAAAAGAATAATAAGATGGAAGGCAGAATGAAAACTGTGGTCTCTTAATGCAGTAGGTTGCTTAATGTAGGTGCTCCCTTAGATAGATTTGTCTCTATAGAATTGACAAGTTTGTTACAGCAGATCTACATAAATGTGATAAAAGGATACTTTCTGGGTATTTTATGCATTAGAAAAGTTAAAACAGACATATTTTTTTTGCAGCAGACCACTTGTGAAAACATTACAGCAAACAAGTGCAATTGCTGAAAGCAAACAGTTATTCCACATCTTGTAAAAATATACATGTATTTACATGAACTCATGTATAAAACCTGAATTCATGTTGGTAATGCATAACCAAGAAGGAAGTTTTTAAAGTCCTTCTCTACAATTATTGTTTCAAAAGCAGTAAAGCATTAAATCTAAATACCTCTAGAAGTTTTTTCTCCAAAATTTATATCGCAGATATTCTTTGGAAAAGTACTTTTTAAACCAATGGCACTGCAACAGATCTAAATCTCTGTTACCACCTGTATAATGGAGGTCACTCCACCCACATTCTACACTCCTTGTACATGTAGATATTAATCTGTATTTTGCCTTATACTTTTTTTAAAGCTATTGGCTGCTTTCTCAAAGCACACATAGTCTGAAGATTGCCAAGTCTTTGAAAGTGAAAACACAGTCATGAGTTAGGTCACAGACAACTGAAAAGCAAAACGGCCAATTGTGATGGCATACTTTTCATTCACAAGCAGTCTATAACACTAATTATTGGAGCTACAGTTACCGGTAACTGCATTAAAGGTACATAAATTTCAAGTCTTTAAGTCTTCACCATATGACAAAATGTTAGCCTAAATGTCTTATTTGAAAGCGTTTGCTTTTAACAAAGTAAATGTGGATCAAATGATGAAATTTATCTTTAGATATACCAGCATTTTCTCCTTTTCCTAAAACGTTTTCAAATGCTGTCTTCTTCAGTGTATTTAAACAAGGGACTGTGTGGTAAGGCCTAAACTCAGTACCAGATGGTGAAATAAGGCCAGTATTTGCTGATGACTTAACTCTTTACCACACAACAAATTTTTAGACATGTCCAAATTGAAAGCATTTGCAGACGACAAATTAAATGCCAAAAAAATCATGGAATTTGCATCTGAAAATGGAGAAAACATTGTGGGAAAAGGAGAAAATGCTGGTTACCAGCATTTTCTCCTTTTCTTACAATGTTTTCAAAAGGCTTTTTTTCTCAGGGTTGTTAAAATTTGGGATGGGCATTGTCCTTGAATTTCGACGATGATTATGTGGGAAAGCAGCCAGTGGCTTGGAAAGAAGATTGTGCGGAGTACTGGTAAAAGACTCCAGGAAAGCATGGATAGGTGCACTGGCCGCCGCGATATAACTGAAATAATGTTGAAAATGGTGTTAAACACCATACAATCAATCAATCAATCAAGTGGCCTTGAAAGGGTAAAAAATATTTCTGGAAAAGGAGAAAATGCTGGATACAAGCATCTTTACCCATGATGCTTTCAAAAACTTCCTTCGTCAAGGTCGTAAAATAAAGGTCGTTGTTGAATAGAAACTTAACCTTTTACTAGAAAATAAAATTTTAGACTTTTCCAAATTGCAAGTATTTGAAAGCAGACATTTAATAAGTTGTGGTCTAAATGATGGCCTTTGTTTCTGAAACAATAGACAACTTCGGTGAAAAAGGAGAAAGTGCTGGTTACCAATGTTTTTCTCCTTTCCTTGCTTTTTTATAAACCGTTAATGTGTCTTTCATGACTATAGTTGCCTTTGTGGCCAGTGTAGATCAAGATCAGGCTGCACAAAACGTGCAGCCTGATCTTTGATCTACACTGTCCGCTTTGCTGAAACACTGTAGACAAAAACAAACATGAAATGCAATTATTTGGGTGATATTTCTAGGACGAAAATGTGTTGGTGATTTTTCGGCGCTCTAAAGGGTTAAAGGCATTCTTTTTCGGGGTTGTTTGAACACAGGACTGTTTGGTAAAACCTTTGAATACAACATTTATTGTTATATCTGAAAATGTTTCTTAATATGCTGAATGTATAGTTACCTGCATACTTCCAAAATTTCCTAAATGGCTGTGTAATGATATTACTAATTCCAGACTGTTTTTTATCCAAAATCCGAAAAAAGATTTCCTCATCATATAAACATTAACCTAGGTTAGATGCCATGTTTTTTTAAGAGATAAGCTTTTTTTTGTAAACTCCAGTAAAAATACATAGGGTCTGTTTAGATCCATTGTGAGATATGGAAATCTGTTAGACTTTGGCAGTGACCTGTTTTTGTACATCAACGAATCACATCAACACGTTTCTGCTGTGATTGCATTGCTCATCCATTAAATTTGGTAATTAAGGTAGACTGTGTTGGTTTTTGGTGTTGGACTGGTTTTATTGCACTGCTAACAAACCAGACGGTTCCCTAAACTAATAATAAACTATTTTCTGCTTTCTGTTCCTGGTGATTTCATTTCTCTGGTTGTAATTTTAATAAAAACTTTAGTTGCAGGATAATTAGATTTTTATCCAGAATCATCCCAGCCCTTTCCTTCAAGAAGAAGGGGTCTTCATACACACATACATCAGTAAGGATTTGTGGGAGAAAAATGTCACAATTTCCATTGAGCAATTTTTTGTTTTTATTGGTTCCCTTAACGAAATATTCTGTTGCATGAAGCCATCTGTTTTCATCCACTGTCAAGGCTGGTCACTGAATTTGTCCTTTAGCAAGGCACTGTGGACCACTGACCTAATCTTGGTGAAAATTAAGTATGAACTTTGGGCATGATATATTAAAATAGTATTGAAAGCAGAAAACAACTTCATTCAAACAAAAATACAAGTTGTACCTTTGGCACTCCTAAGGACACAAACTAAACAAAAAGACTTAACCCTTAGAGCACCTACCAGACATTTCATCCTAGAACAATTGCAATGTCATGGTTGCTATTGTATATAGTGTTTCAGCAAAGCGGACAGTGTAGATCAAAGATCAGGCTGCACGTTTTGTGCAGCCTGATCTTGATCTACACTGGCCGCAGAGGCACCTATAGTTGTGAAAGGCACTCTAAGGGTAAATTACTGGTAATATTAGTTCCAGAGGATTATCATACTAGTACAGTATGGACCGTACCAAAGTCTTGTAAAACTTATACTAATATGCCATTTATGGCAGGATTTGGTTGAATTTGATATGTATCTTCCCCTCTACAGAATCATATGACAGTCTGCTCTATATTTAACCAATAACCAAACAATCCCCTGTTGAAGAAGGCTTCTCAAAACATTGTTTGAAAAGGAGAAAATGCTGGTCACCAGCATTTAATTCCTTTCCCATTTAGTTTTCTTCTATTTTGATGATGAAAATCATCTTTTAACCAATATTCAATTTGTCCTCTGTAATTGCTGTCACTTTGGTATAATACAAAACTTTTTCATTTGGTAAAGAGTCGAACCATTCCTGCATTGAGGTGCACTCTGGTGCATCCACCAATGAAAATTGTTGAAAACATTTGTGGCATAGTTAAATTGATCAAAATGAGCAGTTTCTCCTTATCTTACACTGTTTTCTTGATTAAACTTCAAATCTAAGTTTCATTGATTCATATCTCTTTTTCATTTCACCATTAGCATTGGAAATTAAGACCAAGAAGAAATGCATTATCATGAGGAAAATGGATAAAATGCCCTCTCTCCACCCCTCCATCCCCGAATTCTCACAAAGGAATGACAAGTCTATTTTTAAATAGTTGAGATGTCAATTTTTTTTCACTTTTGCCAATTTTTTCCCAGTCTAGGAGAGACCAGCCAGTGATGGTAGTGATTATTTTCTGGCAGTAGACAAAATTAGATAAATTTGATTGATGGTTTAGCCATTTCATAACAATATTTTTCCAATCAACTTTACAATTCAATTTGCAGGGCATAATTGGTAGGGCCCAATTGCAAATTAATTACTCCGTTCACAATTGTGTGTATTTGCCTGTGGATGTGATCGCGCAAGTTCCCGGAGAAAATTTCCCTGATGATTCCGATATTGCATTACGTTAGGTGGAAATAGACAAGACCTATCATACTCTGTTGTTTATACTTAAGTGTAAACAAATAAGAATTTTTTGGCAAAAGTATATTGTGGGATATCTGCTTTTGCTACAATGCTTTCAACTGTATAATGTTCCAACCCTTTGCCAAACAGTCCTGTTTTTTTGTGTTCCTAATACAAAAGTCTTTTAAAAATATTTAAGGATATGCTGGTTACCAGCATTTTCTGCTTTTCCCACAATTTTTTCTACCCTATAAAAGACAAGTTCCATGTTTTGGGTAACATTTAATGTTTTGTCTGCAAATGCTTTCAATTTGGACAAGGCTAAAATTTTGTTGTGTGTTAAAGAGTTAGGTCATGTTGATTAACTCTTTACCAAACAGTCCTGGGTTTTAACGACCCGAAACAAAAAGCTTTTTGAAAACATTGTGGGAAAAGGAGAAAATGCTGGAAACCAGCATTTTCTCCTTTTCCCACAATGTTTTTTTTATCCTATCAAAGATAAACCTTACCATTTCCAAAAAAAAAAATTGTCATTTGCAAAAGCTTTCAATTTGGACCAGTCTAAAATTTTGTTGTTTATTAAAGAGTTAAATCCTGTATTAACTTTTTCTTCTGTAAATATAATTATTTTTTCAGGAGTTTGAATCAGAAATTCATTGTCTACGCCAATGAAAGTCAATGGAGAGAAAAAGTTCAAAACTATACATGCAAAAGACATACATGTATCTAGTGGCAATGAAGACATGTGATAAATGACAAAAATCGGTCTTTTGGAGTAAGTTATCTATTTTCTACAGTGTTTAATAATGGCTTCATTGCAAAGGCATACAAAGAAACCTGCAATGGAGCAGGATTTATTTATCTTTTATCCATTGAGAGTGCTGAAAATAAAGCACAGTGTGAATCAATCCAATCACTGACTAACCAAACAGTCAATTTAATAATCAGTAAAAAAGTGTTACTGTTAAAAAAAGTTGTTTTTTCCATCAAATTTTGTCACAATTGTGTTTGTCTTTTTTGCAGCAGAACTGCGTTCTGCTTTCTGTTTTTCCCGCTGTGATGAACCACGTTCACTAGATTCTGCCATTTCACTAATTTATCGAACACCACTTGTTCATTTAATTTCTATCCGTAGTTCGAGTTCGTCGAACTAAGAACGTCGATGTAACTACAAACACAATTCAAAGTCTGTTCTGCGAACAAACAGCTCAAAGTTTTGTCGTAACAACTACAATTAATCGATCTAAGATCGATTTTTATTCACGGTTCCCACATTGACGTTCACAAAATCCACCATTTGCAACAACTGATCCGCACATGCACAACACATCTCATTTAAGAACCGAACGGAAATTTTTTACGAAAAAGAATTAAAATGTTTTTGATTAGCTTAGTTATGCTAGTAAACTGGGTGTTTTCTTTCTTACATGTTTCTGAGACCTGGTACCAGTCATACCAGAATCCTAGAGTGCCAAAAAAACTCATCAGACATTTTCCAAGGGATAAGACCCATATAAATGAGCCATGCTCTGAAAAGAGAGTTAGATGTATCTGCAGAAAGTATTGACGACCTGGGTCGAAACTTTTTGCTACTGGTCAGTTTTCTACATGTCAAATGACCAGTCTACCATGCGATTCAGTCTGTTGATTTTACATGTTTATGGAACCTTATTTATGTGAAGACTTTTTTGGTATATTATGCATCACCGAGATGCATTAAATTCCCTTTAACCATAGTATGGTTAAAATGCAAATTCAGTGTTGCTGTTGCCTTTGTCAAGAATGTCTCAGCAAAGCAGACATGATGGGAAAAGAATTTTTTTCTTCTTTTCTCCTATGGTTTTCAAAAGTCTTGGTGTGAAGACAGAAGTGTTTGGTAAAAGGTTAAGTCATTACTTCTTGAATAAAATTTGCTGCAGAGAATGTAATTTTTATCCTTCTAGTGTGCATTATGAATGAGAGCCATGTTTGGTAAAAGCATTACTATCAAAACATTGCAGTGATAGGCAAATTTGCTGATAATGAACAATTTCTCTTCTAGCCTTAGAACTGTTTTAAAAAGTGGTCTGCTGCCGGACAGAAAAAGATGCCTTGAGGATGTAATGTGTAAAATCTTCACTGATAGAAGTCAATGATTGTTTACATTACTTCAAACATTTTAATTTGTTTAATTTGCAGCAAGATTAAAGGCTCTCAGACCTGATCAGATTCGGGGAAAATTGTTTATATCAAGTGATACTATTTTTCTAAGGCATATGTTCTCATCTGACAGACAAAACAACCACAATATTCTGGAATTTAATCTTTGTTTTTTTTTTTGCTTACATTATTTCTTTTTCAATCTCTGCACTTTTTACCATTACTTTTAGCCTTTTATCAGACTACAAAATTTGAGACCTGTCCCTATTGAAAGTATTGCAGACAATAAAGTAAATGTGGCTCATCTGATGGCATTTTGTTTTTAAATAGGTTGAAAACATTTTAATGATGGTGCAAATGCTGGTTAACATCATAATTATTTTGCTAGTTGAATCTACTATCTTATTTATCCATTCTTTACAGGTTTAACTCATTTGAGCCATGCTCTGGCATAAGAGGGTTTATGCATCTTTGTGAAGCATTATACCAAGCAAACCATCATATAATCATGGATCCATAAAATCTATTTTGTAGAACAGCAAACTGAATCATGAGATACACTGGTCCTTTGACATGCAAAAAATTGACCAATGGCAAAACGTTTCGATACTTTTTGCAAATGCATTAACTCATAAAGCGCTTGAACCGACTTAAACTGTTTTTGTGGACAGTGTAGATCAAGATCAGACTGCACAGAATGTGCAGTCTGATCTTGGATCTATACCGTCCACTACTTTGTTACATAATTCTGGCCCAAACAACCTAGAAATGACAATATTTCAAATGTTTTTCCTAATCAAAAAGGTTCTTTTCATTAATTCAATGCTTTGAGGGTTCAGCCTCCATTTCACAGAGCATGGCTCATTTGTTTGAGATAACCACCATTTCAGAAACATTTTCCATCATATTGCTACAGTTCTCTTCTTCAATTCTTGCATCAGATTGCTAAGATTGGGTAGAGCAGTGCCTTGTTTAAGAACTCCACCATATGACTGGTACCTTCTGGGAGCAGCACACAGGATTTCCTGCTTTCAAAGCCGATCAAAAGGGCAAGCTGGCCAGACAATTAGGTATTCCTCAATGGTGTCAGAACCTCTTTTGTCTTTGTTGCTTCCGTCACATAATTAAAACTCCACTTAATAGCTATTTTTGTGTCTTTATAACATGACAAGCTTTCAACGAAAAAAAAAATGAAGGCACTGACTTTTGAGGAAATAAACAGGACATTAGAAAGTTATTTTAACTTTTTAGCACACATCAATATATAAGCCTAGTCAAAATTGAAAGCATTTGCAGACGACATATAAAATATTACTCAAAACATGAAATTTGTCTATCACAGGGTAGAAAACATGGTGGGAAAAGGAGAAAATGCTGGTAACCAGCATTTTCTCCTTTTCCCACCATGTTTTCAATAGCCTTCTTCCTCGGGGTCATTAAAAGTCGGGATCGTGTGTTAAAGAGTTAAGTCATAGCAGAGTTAACTCTTTACCATTTGACAATTTTTTGATTTGCCAAAATTGAAAGCATTTTAGATGTTAAATTAGATGTGGCTGAAATTATAGAATCTGTTTTTCTATAGACGGAAAATATTGTCAGAAAAGAAGACAATGCTGATTACCAACATTTTCTTCTCTCCCACAGTATTTTCAAAAAATGTCTACCTCAGGGTCAGTTAACTTAGGTCTGTTTGGTTAACTCTTTACCACAGAATCCTGAGTTTTAACGAGCCTGAAAGAGACATTTTAGGAAGACCAGTGACCAGCATTTTCCCATTTTCCCACAATGTTTTCCACCCATTCAAAGACAGAAATCATCATTTGAGCTACATTCAATTTGTCATCTGTAAATGTTTTGGTCCTGTGATAAAGAGTAAA
Organism: Hippopus hippopus; assembly: GCA_946811185.2. Taxonomy (NCBI): domain Eukaryota; kingdom Metazoa; phylum Mollusca; class Bivalvia; order Cardiida; family Cardiidae; genus Hippopus; species Hippopus hippopus. The sequence goes on from OX328097.1 coordinate 22,196,072, forward strand.
ACATTAAGACTTATTATACTTGCCAAACAATTTGGTATTGCTAAATGATGTAAAGAATGTTTTGCTGTAAAATGCCTTTGTACATTCCAGGTCTTTTTATTTGACAAAAATTTTCTTGGAACCATACTGTACAAATTTTCTCAACAATAATATTTTGATGATTTCACATTTCTATGGGTAATATGATAGACCCTATCGGTATATTCACTGATTATACCGTCACAGATCATTAACTGTGCCTGATATACTGAAATTGTAATTATGAATTTCTGATGGATTTTCCCTTACACTGTCTGAGAAACCTATCAAAATCCCATACCCATTTGAAAATGTATCCTTACACAAAAACCCTTTTTACCTGAGCCGTAACCCTGTACTACACAATTCCAGTATTTAACGGCCGTGAGAAAGGAAACTTTTGAAAACATTATAGGAAAAGGAGAAAATGCTGGTAACCAGCATTTTCTCCTTTTTCCATAATGTTTCTTACCTTTCTAAGAAAATTTTAATCATTTCAGCAAAATTTAATTTGTCATCTGAAAATGCTCTCATTTTTAACTGGTCTAAAATTTTGTCGTATGGTAAAGAGTTAAATTTTTACTGAGAAAAATTTACTCCCACTATTTTCTTCTCTACATTTTGGAATATCCAGGCACAGCAAAGCTCAAGCCAGTAGTACTTGCATTACTGAGTTATCAACGAGTACTAACTGAAATACTGTTGAAAATGGCATGAAACCCTTCATCAATTTATTGTCCATGAAATAGAATACTTTGAAACAAAGTTGAAAAGGAAAATTAACAAGAAAATGAACAGGCTTTTTCTTTAATTTCATAAAAATTAGGTTACAGTTAAATCCTACTTGAAGGGAAAAAAAGTATGAATAAATAAATGTGACCAAAAAATTAAAATTTGGTTTGGGAAGGGTTGAAAACATTGTGGGAGGAGGACCCACGATGTTTTCAAAAAGCTTTCTTTCTCAGGGTCATAAAAAGTCACAAATTATTTGTAAAGGGTTCAATGAAAGCATTTGCAAAATCGAGTTAAATTCTTTCATTTTCAGAGAGAAAGCAGAGAAAATTAAATCATGGATTTCATTTCTTACTAAAAATCATGTTGTTTTTTTTTTAATAAAAGAAAATTATGCCATTTTTTTTGTACCACCTTTTCCTCTCAGAATCTGCAGAGAGTAACTATGTATTAACCCTTTACCAAACAATCTCATGTTTTAACATTTCCCACGATGTTTTCTACCCTTCCAAGACCAATCTTTTCATTTGAGTCACATTTAATTTGTTGTCTGTAAACTTTTTTAATTTGGACATGTCTAGAATACTGTCAACTGGTATAGAGTTGACAGATTGAACCTTGGAGATGTGGATAATCAAGATGATTTGAGGTATCATATACAAGTGAAAATATTGTGGATAATGGAGAAAATTGTTACATAAAATTTATCATGTAGCTAAAAAATGCTCTTAAAGGGTCTAGTAAAAGATGACTTGCATGATAAAGTGCTTTCTATATTCTATGACCATAGTTACACAACTTTGTCTCCATTAAATTCTTAGCCTTCAAAATTGTAAAAAAAAGTTATAAGTAGGAAAATAATAAATGATAATGAGTAATGCCTATAATAATTCTGTTTCAGAGAATAAAAGTATACCTTTTGTATGCTGACCATCCATTCCAGTTAAAATATTTGAAGAAAGAAATTACTTAATTTAAATACAGAGCCTAGAATAATGTTCAATCACCACCATTTATTTTGCAAATAGAACCATTAATTCTCAATTCAAAGTTAATATTTTTACAATTATTCGGAAACAATGGAGTGGTAGGGAACTGAAAAGGAGATCATTATGGATGGCCCAGCATTTCTACCACTTCACCAGCTCTGCATTTGACAGGCGCTGTGTAATCCCCATGGGGGCCCCTAACCTGCCATTTCCATCTGACAAGTTATTATCTTTCCCTTAGGGGGGCCTTGAGAAAGTATCAAGCAAAAATCCAAATGTTGTTTTTCTTGTTTTACGAATTGCTTCAGTGAATATTGTATACTGTAATCCCCTGTCAATCCCATAAGTCATTTTTGATTGTTTCACTCATATGTTTCATAGCTATTTTTAATCATTATTATTAATTTACTGTATTTGTCATTTTGTATTGTCTAAGTAGCCTTTCACCAACATATCCTGTGTTGTATTGAACCATGAGGAAGAAGACCTTTGAAAACATCATAGAAAAGGAAGAAATTGCTGGCCTGTTTTGCTGTCAAACTCTTTTACTCACAATCAGGAGTTTTAAACAAACCTGAAAAAGAAGGCTTTTGAAAAAATTGTGGGAAAAGGAGAAAATGCTGGTAACCAGCATTTTCTCCTTTTCCCACAATGTTTTCTACCCTTTCAATAACAACTTCAACAATTTAAGCAGCATTTAATGTTTCGTCTGCCAGTGCTTTGAATTTTCACAAGTCTAGATATTTCTCATGTGGTAAAGGATTAACCAGTCAAATTTTTTTAAAACTGACTTAGTTTCTACATGAACTGTATTCACGTTTGTGTAATGTGGTCCAAAGTTGCGTATCAAACAACATTCTGAGTTAACTAAATCAAACAACAATCTAAGTTTACTATATGATACTAGTATAATTGACACAATTGTTTCCTCTTTGTAAAGGTGATGAAAGAGAGACAAATCTACTCAATAAATGTATTGGATCATTTTACATCTGTAGGTGATATATGCACACTTCTGCCCAGCAGTTATGCACTATGATTTTCACACTTTAATCTGAAGAGAATGTAATCTATCTGATTTTGGTGGCATTCGTGAATGGGAGACCAAACCAGTGGTCATCACAGTAAGGGCTGATTCCCAGCGCTAGATGATTATCAAGTATTGATCACCTTAATTGTACACTGACACCAAAAAGGGGTGAAAGCTTTTCACCTTTTGACAAGAAGGACATAGTAGAAAACACCAGGACTGGTCATTTTGGTGAGAAATGGTCACATTATGGACAGAATGAATAGCAGTTGGCATCCCAATGGCCCATACTGGCTCTCTAACAACTTTGTTGGTCAGTCTTTCAGTATATTTTGTGACAGTTGTAATTGAAAAGCTGTTATTTGTATTGAAATAGCCTAACAAAATGACCACCTCTGTTTACTGACATCAATGATGAATGAATTTGGTATTTTGGAGAGTCTAATCATACTCTGCCTGCTGCATTCGCTAGATTTGAAATTCTTCTGTCTTTTCATTTGGAAAATAAATCATCCATCTTTGTAATAAAAATATCACTCCATCATCTTTTAAAAAATCACAAACTTTGATAAAGGTATCATTAGTACTAAAATAGTTTGATAGAATCTAACTGTTTGACTTATAAGCATATGGATGTTTCAGGAAAGGAGCAAAAAGAAGTTTTATCTGGAGACTTTTTTCAAACATTCTTTGGCCCAATGACAGTAGTAATTACAATGTTTGAGATTGGGTGTTATAATAATATGGTGGCCATAGTGACAGATGAGCAGTCAGCCCCATTTACTGTGATTTATACTGCATTTTCCAGACATTCATTCCTTTTTTATCCCTTTTTCATTCTTTTGTCAGATTTGTGATCTCTAGTATGTTTGACTCTTTTTGTAGTTCACATTGTTGTTAGGAGCACTGGACTAAGTAGTTCATCGAATGTAGTATAACTTTCAAAGGTTGACATAATGAATTAATCTGTCAATCCATGAATACACTGTCCTGTGCCCTTTGTCTTTAATTGGGAAATTAACAATCAAATGAAGGAACAGTCAAGAGCCATAGATGATGACAAAAAATCAAAACATTTCAGGGTTGCAAGGAAAATCAGGAACTGGGGAATTTTCCTTCTTCTGCAGTGAAATAACTACCAAGTGATTTTGTTCCTTTTCAAAGGTATAGACATAATTATGATAATTATGGCCCAGTTTAGACTTTTGTCCTGAGCTACAGTTATTTTTGTGAATGGTATCAACATACTGTTGTGCTGCAGGTATATTGTAAGACAGTACCTGAGAAAGCAAATTTATTTACTGAAAACACCATTTATGTTAAGAATATCCTTGGCTAGATAAAGCTCATTTTCTTTCTCTGTAGTGATGGTACTTCAATAGAGAACATGAATAAAGCTCATATTTTTCTACAGAAAGTCAATTAAATAACTCTGAAAGCACCAGAATACACCAACCAAAATTTATTTATTTTATACAAGTATCAGGAAACAGACATGGTGCTGAGCTTGAAAAGTACATCAGTACATTGAATTATTTTGAATTTTGCTTTTATCATAGTTTCACATAATTTTCCATTTTTCCATGCATAGATAAAGCATTTTTTCTTGGGAAGTTTTTTAAAGGAGCATCATATTGACATATGTATCTACAAAGAATGGTCAATTACACCAAAGATAGCTTCAGAATAAGAAGATAATTATGTTAGTAAATTTTCTATTGGCTGCCCTTGAAGTTGGAATGTGAACTCTTTGAAAGAAAGAAGGCATAAAGGAACACTGCAGACATGTTAAGTGGTTCTATCTTGGGCTTTATAAACAATCTAATGAGAGAGTTTAAGTTACAAATATTCAAGGGAAAATTGCAGAATGTTTTTGCATTATACTGATACATAGGTAAAGTACACAAGTTGATACCCCAAATTATTTCAGTCTTAATCTATCACAACTTGGTTATTTGTAGAACCATTGTTTTCATCTCCGAGTAGTTTCATGTGGCCAGTGAAGCTATGTTTTGCGTTTCCTTCTGATCAGTCTCCCAACCTTTTTTCAAGGCACTGGCTTCTTTTCCAATAAGTTCTACTAGATTATTTTTTATGATAATAATTACCATGGTATATGTAAAACCTAAAAAATATTTTCCAGGAAGCTAGGGATTGTAGCTTATAGGTCTTTAAGCCTTTACCACAGTATCCCTAAAATTTACACCACCTTGAGGAAAAAGGCTTTTGAAAACATTTTGGGAAAAGGAGAAAATGCTGGTCACCAGCATTTTCTCCTTTTCCTACAATGTTTTCCATTCTATCAAAGAAAAGTCCTATCATTTGTGACACATCTATTTTGTCATATGCTAATGTTTTATACTCGTATTTGGACAAGTATATTGATTGCCATTCAATAAATGGTTGATCACAAGCCTTATGCACAATGATAAACTTGACCTAATTCAGATTCAACCAAATGATGCAAGAAAAGGTATCTGTTCAGAAATCAGAATGGCTGTTATCTTTCTAAGCTGAAACTTTTTGTCTGTGGTTTCCATTATAACTTATATATACCAGACCACATGTAAACTTGGAAAAACTCATAAATCTTCAACTGTCAAATTTAATTTGTTATGCCATTTTAATTTGATTTTTTATGTGAAAACTTTAATTTTCACCACTTCAGTCTATCACCCATATTTTTGGCTGAATTATTAAATACTTAGCTGTTTTTGTTTGCTCGTTAAAAGAATCAGTAGGATATAGATGAAAAAATTAAGGGATTTTAATTCAATATACCCTTCATAATATAGTTGTTTTAAAACTCTAAATTGGATTGCTTAAATGATGTTTTGCCTCACTTCAACAGGATGAATAGTCATACAACTGTGAAAAGCCCACTTTTTTAATGCCTTGCCTGAGTTTAACCAGTACTAGGCTGAAACTCTGCAGTGTTTGCCAAAGGACACTCCAACTTGACCTATGACCTATATGCAGGTATGAAACCAGGATTTCCTAGTTACAGTTTCAACTTCTAAACCACTTGGAGGTAGAGGATCCCCATTCTAACCCTTAAAGGCCTGACACTAATTCTATATACTTTTGTAGACAGTGTAGGTCAAGATTAGACTGCACAGAAAGTGCAGTGTGATCTTTGATCTACACTGTCTGCTAATTTTTTGAGACATTGTGGAGAAGCCAGCATTGGAACTGCCAATTCTAGATTTTACCAAATGACAAAATTTATAAAACATGAATGTGGCTAAATGGGTTGGGCTTGTTTCTGAAAGCATGGGAAAAAGAGAAAATGCTGATTACTGGTAGTTTCTTCTTTTGAAAGCTTTCTTCTCTATTGCCAACCAAACTTGGGATTGTTTAGCAAAGTTCCACAGGAACAATTTTCATAGGAAAAGAAAACTGTAATGATTGAGAAAATTACTGTTTGAAAAGTAGCTCTTATAACCATCTATAGAACATTGATTCATTTAATTAGCAGCAAAAAAGTTTGAAGCAATATGAAGCTGTCTTGATATTATATTTTTCCTCTTGTTTAATTAAGTTACAGCTCTATGACAGAATTATTGCCTTCCGAATGAAGCCAGAACTCCCTCTTTGCACATTTCCTCAATCAATCGGTTAGCATGGACCAATGCAAAATATTTTAGAAATCAGTGCTCTGTAACACTTTACTTGCTGTAGAACCTTTTTGAAAACAATCTGGTAAAAGGAGAAATGCTGTTATCAAATAATGTCCAAGTATTCCACAATACACAACATTTTTTTGTAGTTTCATATGTATTAAACTTAGTTAACCTTTTCTCTAACAATTTTGTGCTTAAACCACCCTGAGGTATAGAGGGCTCAATCTGAAAAACATTGAGGGAAAAAGAGAAAATGCTGGTAACCAGCATTTTCTCCTTTTCCCACAATGTTTTCAAAAGCTGTTATCTTCAGGGTCTTCAAAGCACAGGATTGTTTTGTAAAAGATTAATCTTGATTTTCAATGGCCACAAGCGCAACTGAAGTTATGTAAGCCATTGAAAGGGTTCTAATGTGAGTATATTGCTTTGATTTCTTCAACCAAATACATCACAAAAATTTGATTTAGGTTCTGCCCCCAATGTTCTCTCTCAATTTTTGACTAGTCCAAATCAAATTGTACAGCAAATTTCCTAATTAAATAGAAATCTTTTATGAACCTTTTAGAAACATGCAAAAGGTCTGAGTACATATTCTAATTTGCAATGATTCTAATGGATATTTTGCATCATCTTTACTTCAACATGTTCTTTTTTTTTCATTTGATTGAATGATTGTCAACTGCTAAAAACCAGGCTGACACACATGTGCAAATTGTGAATAAACCAATATACTAATATTCTGTAGTCTGTGGAACAAAAAAATCTTGAAAACATTATGGGAAAGCAGCAAATAATTATAACAAGCATTGCCACTTTTTTGCTCTCTATTTTCTATGTTATTCAAAAAAACTATTCTTTCCATTCTGTCAATTATCAACCTTTAGTCTCTGGTTTACAATTTGGATGAGACAAAGTTACAGGTTATTGATACATGTCCATCCATACATAGTTGTTTTTGAGTGTTACCCTATCAAAAATATTAAGAACTTTTCATGCATAGTTCATGAAATTGATTCATGACTAGTTCATTAACTGTGCTTTAATAACAAATAGCTTAGGAAAATATTCATGAACTTGTGGACAGTTCTTGAACCTGTTCATGGAACTGTTTATGAATTCCTGAACTGTACATGCACAGTTCTTGAACTATTTCATGAACCATTTGTTCAGTTTGTAGTCTCAACATGGTATAATTTCATAGTGTGCATATTTGGATGTTTAGTTTGATGATTGATGATTTTCCTATTGAAAGGTACTTAAGTAAGCTTATTGGTGGTAGGTGGGTTTTTGGGATCAAGGCTTGGTGTTCCAGTAGCTAGCAAAGGTCTGTATTCATCAACAATTCTTAAGAATACCCTTTGTCTGATATTCAAAAATTTTCTAGATTTGAAAGTAACACAACTTCTGAATGGCTACACCAAATGGTTTAGCCAGTCAGAAGTTGTGTTACTTTCAAATCAATATAATTCTTCAGCATAAGATTCAGAATATTCCTAAGAATGGCTGGTAAATATGGACCCTGGGACCGTATTCACCAACCATTCTTAAGAAGATTCTCACTCATATTATCTGGAATTTTCTAAATTTGAAAGTGACACAACTTCTGATTGGCTAAACCAAATGGTTTAGCCAATCAGAAGTTGTGTTAACTTTCAAATTTAGAAAATCTTGTAGAATAAGACTAAGAATGTTCATAAGAATGGCTGGTGAATACGGACCCTGGTTTTTTGTAATGTCTGATCTCTATGGATTGTCCAATGATGTATGTGTGCAGCATGTACAATGGTTCAACTGGCCTTTTGATGATGAAAAAAAACTGATAGATCTACTTAAGCACTTTTGGCAGGTCCTATCATAATTGTTTTAAAAATGTTACAATTCCAAAAAGAGGTTTTTTTATTTTCAGAACAAACAAGGGTTAAATACTGAAGGCTTGAAGCAGAAGTGATGTATGTATATTTTGTTCTAAATACATTTAGCACTTTTTTTCACTTTGTCAATAATCATACTTAACAGAAAGGTTTCACCCTTTTCCATATAATCAACTGTTTTAATAAGTCTGGAAATGAAGACTTTTGAAAACATTGTGGGAAAAGGAGAAAATGCTGGTAACCAGCATTTTCTTCTTTCCCACACTGTTTTCTACACTTCCAAAGAGAAATTTTAGTTTTTGAGTCACGTTTAGTTTGTCGTCTGCAAAAGCTTTCAATTTGGACCAGTCTAAAATTATGTTGTCTGATAAAGAGTTAATTCAATCTGGTTTTCAATAATTCCATTCCAGCTTTTGTTCAGATAACATACTGCATGAGATTTTCAATTCTTATTTGGGAGAGATAACAATCAGTTGGGCTCTATGACCCTTTTTCTCCCAGTCAAAGTCCCAACTATCATTTTGTGATACATATTTAGATTAATTATAGATGCAATACCTAAATTTACATACATTGCTTGTAACGCAAATCTATTGTTTTTTTCCTTGTGGTTTATTTGAAAATGAGAAAAAAGTGAAGCTATTGAAAAGTGAGCTTCTTATTGTCAGAGCTTTGGCTTTTTCTACTGTGAGGTTTTGCCCTTGTAGTACTAAATACATGAATATTCTATGTTGGTATTAAAAATGCAGGTATTGTGATTTCAAGGCTGTTTTTCATTAGAATATCTGGCAAAGAAACCAATATTGTAGATTCAAGATCCGACTGCACATTCTGTCCTGTCCGATCTTGATCTACTCTGTATAAGCATTTAAATCTGGGCCCTGCACTACAAGGGTTAACGCTTCACCAAATGACAAAATGTTAGACTTGTCTAAATTGAAAGCATTTGCAGACGACAAATTAAAAATTTTTCAAATGACGAAAGTAGTCCTTGATAGGGTAGAAAACATTGTGGGAAAAGGAGAAAATGCTGGTTACCAGCATTTTCTCCTTTTTCACAATGTTTTCAAAAGCCTTCTTCCTCAGGGTCGTTAAAAGATGTGATTGTTTGGGAAGGGGTTAAGGGACTATGTTCTAAATGTGGGGTAACCTTGAATCAAGAAGGGAAAGTGTTGGCTAGTCCTTGCTCCGAAGGGGTATTGTTCAAGGGCACTTGCAAATGTTGGTATTTATCTAACGATCAAATCACTTTCTAAAATTAACTACAATTTTCAGTTATTGAAGCGGCTTCAATTAAAATTAAATTGTGTCTCAGATTTCAGATTAACATAGAGCGGTGTTATCACATCAAATCGGTATCAATGTGCAATAGGGTATCAGCACTAAATGGCAGCCTATTCTTTTTATGTCAAAAGGTTTGAATTGATGTTAAGACTGATATTATACAGCAAAAAATTTCAATGTAATCAATACATTCATATACATATTACAGGACTTTTTTTTTGTGATAAATGTGGAGAATCAAGATATACATTGCATTTGAAAGCCAAACACAAGAATACCCAGCATCAACTCTGTAAATACCCTTTGACAATTTGTAAAATGGAGCATTTTTTCCATAAGTTACAAATGAATGAACTAGTATAAAAGTGGTACAATGTTTGGGAGTGGAAAGGTTGAACTTACTAATACCTACTGAAATAAATTTCAATATACATGAAAACTTCGGGTTTCACATTAACTACATTCCTGGCTACGCACCTGATATTTGTTATGTCATTCATATCATAGACTCACAAGTCAAATTTGCATAAAACATAATATGATATACTTAAATTTTTTGCCGAGTAATGGCATGGGGCAATCACCCTTTTATTATACCCTGGACTGCACAGGATTTATTTCTGAAATTTAAAAAAAGCAGAGTTTGTCCTTAATACTTAATGACCCTGAAGAAGATGACTTTTGGGATAAAAAAATGTGAAAAGGAGAAAATGCTGAAAACTAGAATTGTTCTCCTTTACCTAAGTGTTTTCTCCCCTTTCAAAGATGTTTTATTCCCACATTTTGGCTATATTTTCCTTAACCACATAGGATTTCTTTTTAACTTCCTTGTACCTATGTGGTAAAGTACTAGGTGAAAACTTTGATCCAGATAGACCCAAATAAATACATACATTCATCACTCTTGCTTATTTTGAGATCTCAATTCGTTGGTCAAGGAAAACTTACTAAATAATCATGGATGAAATACTGCATTTACCAGTAATTGTCTCACTTACATTAATTGAATCCAGGTTTTGCAAATTGAAACAATAGTTTCAATGTGTTGTTATTCTGCTAATTTTTATGACAGAAATAAAATGATAAGTACAATTTAATGAGAGCTGGAAAAAGATGACAGTTTTATTATGTCATTATACCAATGACTCTTCAAGTGGTATTACCCTTCACCTGCAAGAAGACTGTTCAGGATGGACTCTTCCACACGAATTCTTTAACTCTTTACCACATGACAAAAATGTAGACTTGTCCAAATAGAAAGTATTTGCAGATGAAAATTTTAATGTGGCCCAGATGATGAAATTTGTCTTTGATAGGATAGAAAACATAGTGGGAAAAGGAGAAAATGCTAGTTACCAGCATTTTCTTCTTTTCCCACAATGTTTTCAAAAGGATGCTTTCTGAGGGTCATAAAACTGGGGATTGTGTAGCAACAGATTAACCTTTGGATTGACAAAACTAGACCCTTTCTGAGAAATGACTGCTATCTTTGCCATCCGGTAATTCATAGATAAACTTAGAAAAGTTATCAGCATTTTAGGCTCAGAATCTGTAAATTTGATTGATATTATTTCTGATTAACATCAGACCTCAAATGAAAGTACCAGTATAACCTCCAAAGGCCAAAGGTTTAGTATACAGATTTTAAATCTTTACCAGACAACACAACTTTTAAGACATGCCCAAGTTGAAACTATTTGCAGACGACAAGATAACTATGGCTCAAATAATGGAGTTTGTCTTTGAAAACATTGTGGAAAAAGACGAAATGCTGGTAACCAGCATTTTCTTCTTTCACCATGCTTTTACAGCTTTTTTCCCCCAAAGGTCCTCAAAATTTGGAATTGTGTGGTAAGGGGTTAGTGGATAAGAAATGAACTCTTTTTCAAATTACAGGGTATATGGGCGGAGCAGTGGGGACAAGAAAAAGATACCATCACATGGAACCCCTATTACATCACTAGTTATCACAGAGGGTCAGTAAGCTCAACCTTTGGATGACACCTTTTATAGGAAATCCAGCTTATCTTAATACAAAAATAATTGAAAATAAAAAATCACCAATTAACTCAGTCTGACTTTAATCAAGTTTTCTTGGCACCCCTGGGCACCCCCTGCCAAGCACTGACCATTAGCGAATACTTGGGGCCAAAGATGGTCATTAAAATGAAATGGACACCACTTTCCTGGGTCATGACCTCCTGAAATCTTTATGCTTTGTGCAGAGAGATAGGAGAGATTTGTAAATTACACATTGCTCCACACCACACCTTTTGTGTAAGGTAATGATAGGAAAAGATATTAGGCATTGACAATAATAGTAGCATTGCAAAATTTTGCCATCTTACTCTCTAATTTATGGAGGATTTTTGTTTACTATCAGGGAATGGATCAAGTCATAATTATTTCATTATCATTAAATCCTTAACAGTCACATTAAGATTTCAGTTGAAGGCATTAAACTGTTGTGTAGGGGTATAGCCTCCTTACATCAGCCTTTCACATCACAGGCTCCCAGCTTGAATCCTATGATGAGTGGGCTCAACCTTAAGAGCTAACAACAACATGGTACCAGTGCTAGTAAGGATGTCCAGGAAGCAATCATTGAGAGTGATCAAAACTTGTTGTCAGAACCTGTTTTGCAATCCATGTAAAATAAATATGTACAAATTAAACTAAAAATTCACGGACTAGTTTTAGATCTACCTGATTACCAAAGTCTTGGCAAAAACTGGTTGGAATCCTCTAAGTAGTTTCACTGCTTAGTCCCACAACAATCGAGAGTTTTAACAACCCTGAAGGAGAAGGCTGTCCAGCATTTTCTCCTTTTCCCACAATGTTTTCAAAAGGCATCTCAGGGTTGTTAAAACACAGGAATTTTGGTAAAGGACTTGAAACAATATTCTTTCATACAGACAGGAAAGTGCATATGAAGAAAATGGAAGCAGAAATTCAAAAGAAAAACTGAACTTCTTTAGGCAAAAATTGTTCCATTATCGGTCTGTAACTTAAGCTAGTCTTCTCATGCAAAGATGTGCAAATGTAATATGATTCTAAAATAGTCTATTCTGTAGGGGGGACAAAAATGGCATTACCTTATTATTTTCTCAAACAAATTTGCAGCAGAAAACATCTTGTTAAATATGGATATTTGAAAAAAAAAAAAGGTTTTTAATGGCTTAAAACGTACAAGCAAGTTGTTTAACCCTTTACCATACAATCAAAAGTTTCAAGGACCATGAAGAAGGCTTTTGAAAACTTGGTGGGAAAAAAAGAAAATGCTGGTAACCAGCATTTTCTCCTTTTCTCACAATGTTTTCTACTCTATCGGGAATACATTTCGTCGTTTGTGCCACCTTTAATGTGTTGTCTGTATATGCTTTGAATTTTGTCCTGTCCAATTTTTTGTCGTTTGGTAAAAAGTGAAGAAAATATTGCCCGTTTCGAGCCATTTCTCCTTTGTCCACAATGTTTTCAATAGTAGTCTTCTGCCAGAGGGGAAAAATGGTTGTATCTAGAGAATAATGAGTTAACCCTTTCCCAAACACTCCCATGTTTTAACGACCCTGGGGAAGAAGGCATTTGAAAGCATTGTAGAGTAATGAGAAAATACAGGTAACCTGCATTGTCTCCTTTCCCACATGTTTTGTACAATACCTGATACGAATTCCATCATTTGAGCAACATTTAAATTGTCATCTGCAAATGCTTTCAATTTCAATAAATCTAAATCTTTGTCATTTGGTAAATCATTGACCCTAACTTGCTAAATAACTCTAAGGAAACTTTCAAGTGGATTGTAAAAACCTGAATTTGGCTCATTCCAAGTTATTTTTTGGTGAAAACATCTCCTTACCAGACAGTGTGGATCAAAGATCAGACTGCATAATCTGTGCAGTCTGATCTTGATCTGCACTGTCCACATATTAAGGCCAATGAGTCGCGCTGAGCGGCAAAGGGGTTAAGGTACTAAAGACAACAGAGATAGATATCGAAAGCAATGAGAAAAAGCATGTTTTTTGCCCATATATCATACCAGGTCTTTCTGCATTTTTATCGACCCTTAGAATGCCCATTAAACCCCACAGACACCTTCAGTCTTGAAATAAGACCTATGTAATTTCAAGTTTAAGGTAGTCCTTATTCAGAACGTCTCAGCTAAGTGGACTGTAAAGATCAAAGATCAGAATGCACATTTTGTGCAGTCTGATCTTTGATCTACACTGGACGCAGCAGCAATTGCAGATGCAAAAGGTGCTTTAAGGGTTAGGTTAAGTATTTTTATCATGAACTTTGCCTCATTATCATTATGTTGTCAATTGTTATGATCTTTTTTACAGCTCCTCCCAGTGCCAATTCAAGTACCTCAAATTCTGTACATTAGTGTTGATAATTCTAGCTGTAATGGCTTGATCATTTTTTATAATTTGAAACCCACAGGACCCTTACTCCTTAACCTTTTTCAGACAGTACCAGGTTTTCATGACCCTTGGAAAGACGGCTTTCAAAAAAATATTTGGAAAAGGAGAAAATGCTGGAAACCAGTATTTTCTCCTTACCAAAAAATGTTTTCTACTCCATTAGACAGCATAAGTTCATTAGTGCCTATTTTGACTATATTGCCTGCAGATGTTTGGAATTCGAAAGAGTCTAAACTTTGTCGTTTTGGAAAGGATTAAAGCGCAGGGGTCTTGCATGATGATGTAGGATTTGCTATTCAGAGATCTAGGTTTGATCATCACACGAGGCACTTGGTTTTTCTTGGAACTGTCTTGCTTGCTTAGGCAAGAGAGTCAAAAACACTAGCCTTGTACTAGTGAAAACCCAGGACTCACATTACTAATCAAGCTGTCTTCTTCATATAACTGAAATAAGGTTGAAAGAGATGTAAAGTACCATTCAATACATCATACAAGTACTTATATCGGCAAATGAACATTTTCAGTCCAGAAAAGTATTTGAGCAGTGCTTTGTGAAAAGGGGGCTTAATACATTCTTATAACACACTATACCAAGCTAGTTTTTGTATAATATGGGCATATTTTTTCTTAAGACTGCCAGAATCATGGGGGAAATTGAGGTGCAGAAAATTTACCCACAACAAAAAGTTTCAACCAAGATCAGCCTGCAGGGACAGCATGATACTGTTTACAGATGAATCACACCCCCTTTTCGCAGAGCATAACTCATTTCATATATTTATTGCAGTTTCAAGGCTGCTTGTGACAAGAATATCCCCATGTAAGCAACAGCTAAATTGCCTTATACATTTCTTTCCTAGGTTTTGCCTGTATCATGTTAGGGTTCTCTGGCCCAGTGTGCTGCAACATGACTAGTAAAACCAGAGTTGGGGGTCTAGTTTCACTACAATTTGGCTGTTATCCAACCCAGGTAAGAAGCAATTAATCCTCTAACCCTTTACCAAATTAATGACAAAATTTTAGACCTGTCCAAATTAAAAGCACTTGCAGACATCAAACTAAATGTGACCCAAAAACTGAAATTTCTCTTAGTAAGTATAGAAAACATTGTTGGAAAAGGAGAAAATGCTAGTTAACAGCATTTTCTCCTTTTCCAACAATGTTTTCAAAAACCCTCTTCTCTAGAGTCGTTAAAACTCGGGATTGTTTGGTAAATGGTTAACAAGCAATCCTGTGTTCTAATGACCCTGACCAAGACCCCTTTTGAAAATACTGTTGGTAAAGGAGATAAATGCAGATAATCAGCATTTTCTTCTGACAATTTTCTTCCTTTTAGTCACACTTAACTCATGGTCCAAACAACTTTGAATAATGGACAATTCTAAAATTTTGTTGCTTGGTAAAGAGTTAAATGATAATTGCACTTTGAAAAAAACAAACATTCACTGTTAAAATGGCTGCAAGGTATTCCTTAGTGGATTATGTGGACAGCATGAAGAGGCCTGCACTTTTCAGTAAATTTGCCCTATGTTCTGACTAGAACAAATTACTTTAGAAAGGGTGATCACTGTAGCAAGTGGCAGCAATAATTTATTTCTCATATACAATGGTATATCTTTAGGTGCTTATTCTCAGTTTACAGTCTTTATACAGCAAATACAGATGTACAATGGCAAATAGAGAAACTGCTCATCATTTACATGTTACAATGATTGTGGTGTCCGTGGTTGTGAGGTAGAGTGTTGGCCTCGTAACGAAAAGGTCCCAAGTTCCATACCTGGGAGCGGGTGTCAACTTCGGGATTTTTCATTGGCCCACATATTCGGCGCAAGTACTGGTGTAGTTCCCAGGAAGCAGAATCGAGAGAGATTAGTAAAAGTTGTAAGAACTTGTTTCTCAATTGATGTAAAATAAGTATGTTTAATGATTTCTCCAGTGGTCATATTGTTTTTGTATGCATGACAATGAAGAGGAGACAAAGCCCTTGCATGAAAAAAAAGGATTTTTTTTTTTACTTGACTTTGCCTATCCCTTTATCAAACAATCTAAAATTTTAATGACCCTGAGAAATAAGGCTTGGAAGACATTGCCAGAAAAGGAGAAAAGGCTGGATTTCTTCTGTATAAGTTTTGTTGTCTGGTAAAGTTAAGATTTCAACTACTTCAAGAAACAAACTTGAAGCAGACATTTTTTAAAATATCCTTGTAAAATATGAGTCATCAAAATAAACTTAGATAAATTAACTCTTTACCAAATGACAAAATTTTAGATTTTGTCCAAATTGAAAGCATTTGCAGATGGCAAAATGAGTGTAACTCAAAAATTGGAATTTGTTTTGGTAATGGAAGAAAACATTGAGGGAAAAGGAGAAAATGCTGGTTACGAGCATTTTCTCCTTTTCCCAAAATGTTTTCAAAAGGCCTCTTTCTAAGGGTCAATAAAAGCCAGGATTGTGACGTAAAGGGTTAAGAGAAGGATGCAATCCTGAATACATTGTAGCAAAAGAAGAAATTACTCTTAAGAGTGATTTCTCCTTTACGTGACAGTGTTTTTTAAAGTTTTTTGAAGTTGTCTTCTGCAAAACGCAGAAAGGCGTCTGTCTGAGGTTACGGGTTAATCCGTAAAGAAAGGTAAGGATTGTTATTTTCTCATTATTGTAACTTTTGTGAGGAAAAGACAGATTTCAAGTACATTGTCAATAGGAAGAATTATTCAGTTTTCAATTGGAATTGAAATCCTAGGTTTATCACCATAACATTCGAGAGGTAGACAGGAAAAATTCCTCAATTTGTCACACCGAGGGGACAAAAACTTTCCTAACCCATTGCTGTACTAAAGCAAATTTTTTTTGCCCGTACTGTAGACAAATTTTGCAAATATGGTTTGCAAGAAAGCAGTAGATATATGTAAGAAATCACTCCTTTTCCCACAATTTTTTTCACTGGGGAGGAGATGCTTTGCAATCTTTGAGATCTTTCTCCCTCATTTTACCTGAACTAACCAGTGATGTGTTTTATTTATAGAACATCAAAGTAACAAAATCAAAATATTCAACCAGGAAACTAAAGCACCTTTAAGAATAATTAATATTTTAAAATTATCTTTGGTAAAGATGTGTTGGCATAGATGAAAGTGTAGATCCTAGATCAGACTACAAATTTTTTGTGCAGTCTGATCTTGATCAAAACTGGCTGCAATGCAACTAAAGTTGTGAAAGGTATTTTATTTAGGGTTAAAATTGTTCTGAAATGGGGTAATTAATCCCTATCCTAATCCATTTTGGGTTTTAACTTTTTTAAAGAAAAAAATCTTAATTTCTCTCCTTGACTACAAATATTAGACTGTCCATTTTGAAAGTATTGCAGAGGAAAAACAAGTAACTCATGTGATGGGATTTGCCATTAAATGGGTAGAAAATGCTGGTTGCCAGCATTTTCTCCTTTACCCACAATGTTTTCAAAGGCCATTTTTTTTTTAGGGTCTTTAAAATACAGGATTGTTTGGTAAAGGGTCAACACTTTTACTGTAAAGAATAATATGAGCTACTAAGCTCCTGCACACAACATAGATCATGAAGAAAAAGGCTCCAAAAATACTTTTAATGTAATTATTTTTCCATTAAGCCTTTCCCACACCACAAATTTTGGACCTATTCAAATTCAAAACATTTTAGGATGTAAAATTCCAAATTGGTACACACAAGCTCACATTCTCTGACAGGGTAGAAAACAATGTGGGAAAAGGAGAAAATGCTGGTTACCAGCATTTTCTCCTTTTCCCACATTGTTTCAGAAGCTGTCTTCTTTAGGGTCGTTAAAACTCGGGATTGTGTGGCAAAAAGTAAACTCATATTGCAGTAAATACAAGCCATTGAGAGTTTTAATCTGGGATTACATCCTACAGAATGCATTTCTAAGGCTGTTTTTTTCATAAATATCTCCAAAAATTTGAAACAATGTAGATCCTAGATCAGACTGCATACTCTTTGTAATCTAATCTTGGTCAGTTTTGTCTGCAAATGCAGTGTAAGAGGTAAGCTGTGTTTATTTCTCTAAGGGTTAATCCAGGAACTGCTTAGCGTGACTTAAAGCACTGACAGACAGTGTAGAATACCGGTAAGATTAAACTACACAGAATGTGCAGTCTCATCTTGGATACACAGTGTTGAGTACAATGGGATTTTTACAGCAAAAAGGGCTTTAAAATTGCAATATTTAGGGTTTTTTAACGACTTAGCAGTTAAAGGGTAAATAGAGTGAATAATTTCCTCACAGCATAAAACTGTCAAAATAGAATGCAACAATATTATGGCACTACCCTTGCATCAGTAATATTTACCCTGTACCATCCATTGATGATTTATCTCTTTATCAAACAACAAGATTTTGGACTGGACCAAATTGATTGCATTTGCTGTCAACAAATTAAATGTTGCTAAAATGATGATTCCTGTTTTGAATAGGGTAGAAAACATAGTGGGAAAAGGAGAAAATGCTGTTTACCAGCATTTTCTCATTTTCCCACTTTGTTTTCCAAAGTTTTCTACCTAGGGGTCATCAAAACTTGTGATTGTATGGTAAAAGGTTAAAAAATTACCTGCTACAACAGTTTTAAGATCTTTCCTTTGTTTATATTAGAGATTATTGCCTTTTTAACAGCTTAGGTCATATCACAGAGGTCAGTGCGCCTATGCATTTGTTTCCTGACTTTCGCACACCAGTTCTGACCCACTTTCCTTCCCAGTCACAGTCTTCTTAAATCTCTCACATGCATCAGAGGTGAGAGGATAAAAATTCCTGGAAAGAAAGTTTTGCCTCAACCAGGTATCTAATTCGCAACCATCAGGTCACCAGTAGGATAAGCTAACCACTGAGCTTCTCGGCCAGGCGCAAGATCTTTCTATTGATTGATTGATTGATTGAATGAATGAATGATGTTTTATGCTACTTTCAACATTATTTCAATCATATCACAGCCATCGCTCACATATTCAAATATGCCCAAGGGTTCACAAGGGCAAGGCTAAGAATTTGATATTTCTTGTCCAAAACCACTTCCATGAAAAATCCAAAGCTTCAATGAAGGATTGAAACCCGGGCTTTGGGATTATGAATGCCTAACCCTTTACCAAAACAATCCTTGGTTTTAACGACCCTGAGGAAGAGGCCTTCTGAAAACATTGTGAGAAAAGGAGAAAATGCTGGTAACCACCATTTTCTCCTTTTCTCACAATGTTTTCTACTCTTCCAAAGTCAAGTTTCAATTCTTGAGTCGAGTTTATTTTGTCGTCTGAAAATGCTTTCAATTTGGACTAGTCCAACATTTTGTCATTTGGTAAAGAATTGACATTGTTATTGAGCTCTGCATCACCACTTGCATGCCTGTCAATATCAAAAGCATTTGCAGATGATTTTCAAACTCGGCTCAAGTGAAAGGGTATAAAACATTGATGGAAAGGAGCTAATCTATGCCTTTTCCCACAATATTTTCAAAAGATTCTTTCTCAGGGTTGTTTAAACTCTGTATCAAACAATCACATGTTTTAATGACCTTGGCAAAAAAATAGCTTTTGAAACAAGAGGGCCATGATGGCCCTGTATCGCTCCACTGGCTAATAAGTAAAACCACTACATGCAAAGCTTTAAAATACTTGGCAAATTGGTTTTGAACATGAGACCCCTGAAACAGGACTAAAATTGGTAGCCCTAGGTCTTATGGTCAGTAACAAGAAGATTTCTAAAGTTTTCACTATATAAGCCCATGTAAAACTTCTGACCCCTGGGGTGGGATCAAATTCGACCCTAGGGCTGTAATTTGGGCACTCTTGGTAAAGACCCACTAGATAAAGCTACATGCAAAATTTGGTAACCCTAGGCTTTATGACCAAGTACAGGGAGATTTCTAAAGTTTTCACCATATATGCCCATGTAAAACTTGTGACCCCCGGGGCTATAATTTGGGCACTCTTGGTAGAGGCCCACTAGAAAAAGCCACATGCAAAATTTGGTAGCCCTAGGCCTTATGGCTAGGTGCAGGGAGACTTCTAAAGTTTTCTCTATATAAGCCCATGTAAAACTTGTGACCCCCGGGGCTGGGTCAAATTTGACCCTAGGGCTATAACTTGGGCACTCTTGGTAGTGGCCTACTAGATAAAGCCACATGCAAAATTTGGTAGCTCTAGACCTTATGGCTAGGTGCAGGGAGACTTCTAAAGTTTTCTCCATATATGCCCATGTAAAACTTGTGACCCCCCGGGGCGGGGCCAAATTTGACCCCAGGGCTATAATTTGGGCACTCTTGGTAGGGGCCCACAAGATAAAACCACATGCAAAATTTAGTAGCCCTAGGCCTTATGGCTAGGTGCAGGGAGACTTCTAAAGTTTTCTCTATATAAGCCCATGTAAAACTTGTGACCCCCGGGTCGGGGCCAATTTTGACCCAGGGCTATAATTTGAAAAAAACTATATAGAGGTCTACTAGATAAAGCTACAAACCAAATTTCGTAGCCATAGGCCTTATGGTTTCAGACAAGAAGATTTTCAAAGATTTCCAATATTTTTAAGTTTTGTTGCCATGGCAACCAGAGTTTTTGATGGAATCAAATTCTTTCAAGAAATTCTGAAGAGGACCATGACAGGATCATTTCTGTGAAGTTTCATCAAAATCGGATGAGCAGTTTCAGAGAAGAAGATGTTTGAAATAAAAGTTAACGCACGCACGCACGCACGGACGCAGGCACGCACGTATGGACGGACGCATGAACGCACGATGGACACCGCGCCATGACATAAGCCCGCTGGCCTTCGGCCAGTGGAGTTAAAAATTGTTGGAGAAGAAGAAAATACTGGTAACTAGCATTTTCTCCTTTTCCTTTAATGTTTGCTAACCTTCTCCAGAAAATTCCATCATTTGAACCACTCCCTATTTGTTGCATGCAAATGCTGTCAAAATGGACCAGTCGAAAACTTTTGTCGTTTGGTTAAACTACAAGTTCATTAACAGACCTAAACTGTAAGCAATCGACTGCATTTTCAAAACGGTAAAGTTGATGAAATATGCAAGAAGGAAGTCACTGCAAAGGAATTCACATCTGCAAGAGCAAGTACAACAAAAAAAGTTCTGAAATGCCAAAATGCCTTGAAAATAAACAATTTATTTAGAGAGAAAATTTCATGAAGTTTTTTTCCCTTGAAAAAATTAAGACCTGGTTTTTAACTTTTTGAGTGCTGATCATTTTCAGTCTTTAAAAAAGACTCAAATTTTTTAATTACAAAACAGGTTTTAACTTTTTACCAAAAAGCTGATGTTTTCAGGACTGTAAGAAGAAGACTTGAAAACTTTTAGGAAAAAGAGGACAATAATGGTATCTAGCATTTTCTCCCCATCCCGTGATATTTTCTACTCAGTCAAAGACAAATTTCAGGTTTTGAGTCACACTTTACATCTGCAAATCTTTCCAATGTAGACCTGTTTAAAAATTTGTTGTGTCGTAAAGAGTTAAGATTGATTGAATGATTGTATGTTGTCTAACACTGTTTTTTATATTATTATTTTAGTTTTTTGACAGGTTGCAGCCAGTGCACCTATTCATGCTTTCCTGGAGTTTCTGCTACCAGTACATTTTCACAGTATTCTTCCCAAGCCACTGGCTGCCCTTCCACATAATTATTGTCGAAACATTGATGAGTGGTGAGAGAGGAATGAATCCTGTCGCAATGACTATCATCAGTCTCCAAAAAAAATTTGCTGAGATGAGTTTTCAAACAACAGTCCTGTATGCTACCCTCTGCACTTTGCTCAGTGGTAAAGGGAAAAAAACCCAGTGTCCAATATTAATCATGAATGCGATTGAATTTCCAAATGAATCATGATCGGCAGTAAAATCAATGTTTTGCATAAAATACAGCCGGTTTCTCAAACAGCGATCACCTTTCAGTCAGCATTGACTTAAACCTGGACAGTAATGTTATCGTCCTCCTCAGAAAAACCTATGTGGTATTTTTTAATAAGTATGAAAACATCTTTAGGAGAGGAATTAATATAAGTTATTCTTAGCTTGTTTTCCAATCCTACCTATCAACCTTTGAAACTTGTTATACCATGTATCATTTCTTTTATTTTACATGTGTATTTGTATCAACATAATAAATAAAGTTTAAACTAAAAACCTATGTTGTTTTACTTCTAATAATTGCCCCCCCCCCTTAGAAAATGTAACACCCCCCCAGAGGTGTTAAATTGAGGCAACGCAGTACGCAAGAACAAAACTGGTAACCCCATACCAAACAGTGCACTGGTTTTAAGGCCTTTTCCAGCACGGTCTTGTTTTCCCTCAGTGTTTTCAAAACAGTTTATAAAAATATCTTATTCCTTCGTAAAACGACAAAAAACTTAACTCGGGCATAATGTGAGCATTTGCAGATGCATGATTGCTGTCTATGAAAGGAAAAAAAAACATTGTGGGAAAAGGAGAAAATGCTTGTTACTAGAATATTTCAAAAGGCCTCTTCCAGGGTCGTGAAAATCTGAGATTCTTTGGTAAAGGGTTATAAAGGGTTAAATGTGAATGAAAGGAACTTCTTGAATGAAAGAATTTTTCATTTACAAAAATATCAGGTATCAGTGGGTATCTTTTGCAAGTTAATTATTTTGCAGACCCACCCACCCAGACGTATTTTAATAATATTCAACAAAGATAGATTATAAAACTGTGTACACAGTCTATTAATGCATGGATAAGCTAATATTAACAAGACAAGTTTAAAATAAACATTATCATGTTTTACTTTTTTCCAGATAACAAAATTTAAGGTATTGCAGACCTTTGTGGAAAATTAATTGAATGAGGGTCAAGTCATTGGATTCGATGACAAACCTTATCTTATAAGCTACTCATAATTTTCATCTGCAAATGCTTTCAGTATGGACTAACCAAAACTATTGTTGTCCTTCTAAGATTTAATGTTATGTCAAGAACAGGCCTTTGGAGTAATGGGTTAAAATAAACATTATTATATTTAATGCAAGGGTAGATCAGCATGTTTATTCAACTAATATGTGAATTGGTCTTTTTATTTGATTTGATTTGTGACAAATGAAATTGTCTGTTTGGGTACTCTTTATTCTGTCTGTACTTTTGTAGTCAGTTAATCCACTTATTACTAGTATCTGGGCAGTTTTTACCATGAAAAACCCTATGCACATATTTACTTGCCTTCCTTCTTCTCTCCACTGTTACTTGTACATATTTTGGCTTTTCAAAACTAACTTGCCAGAAACAGATGAATTAAGTTTTTTCCTTCATCAACAAATCAAAATGACCCATAACTTCATGTTCACTTGATATACTCAAAAAATTTCAAATATCGTAACGAAGTAAAAACTCTGAAATTTTGGATAGATGGAAGACATAAAATTTTGCACAATGAGGGTCACTCATAAAGTTCATAAACTACCATATGTGAAGAGAATTGGAGGGGAAAAAACATATATATGCTCTAATCATTTTGACACATCTTTTTCCCTGTCAGTAAGAGATAAATTTTGAGGTTTTGTAGAAGAAAAAGTGTTTTGCAGCTTGATATCTATGTCAGACAGCCTAAAAAACCTCCTGGGATGAGGTCAGAAAAATTTGAATTAAAAAAAAAAGTTCATAAAAGCAACGGTTTGTCAGACAAATATAATCTTATCGGCATGATATGTTTTGAAAACCATTGGCTGAGAACCAATGCCAAATTGTTTCCATTCGAGGGTTTCAGGGAACCAACTTATCTAGGAGATTGTTTCTAAACTCTTTGCCAAATATCCCTGGGGATTTTGGAAGAAAGAGGTTGAAAACATTATGGGAAAAGAAGAAAATGCTAGTAACCAGCATTTTCTCCTTTTCCAACAATGTTTCCTACTCTTCAAAGAGAAATCATATCATTTTAATTTGGTGTCTGCAAATTCCCTCCATGTGAAATGGACCAGTCCAAAAGGATTTTGTGGCTCAGTAAAGAGGTAATCATCAGCCTATCTCACTTTACCAGCGGAATTAAAATCCTAAGAGATTCTTTTCATTTTCATGGAGAGTTGCTAGGTGTAGGGTGCTCATTCATATCCCGCTATCATTGTGTAAATTTTTACCTGGGTAATTCCATAAGGCTGGTTCATATACCAGGGCATTATGGGTATGTTTACACAGCGATAACGACACAGTCGTGAGCTGTTCAGTTTTGTCCAAAGTAAATTTGTTAAATGGCCTTAGCTGCACAAAAAATTTAGAAGTATTGGAGCATTTTATCCTCTGAAGCAACAATTCACAGATTGTATAATAATTCCAGCAGGCATTACACAAACTTTGTTTTACACTTTTAAATTCTGTATTTACTCATGAGACAGACTGGACAACGAAGTATCCTAGTTGTTTGATAAATAGCAGAGAGATTCATTAACGAAGTACAAATGTACTGACAAAATGCTGCTTTACAAAATGAAATGTGCAGTTGCCCCTTTTAAGAAAACATCATGAGGCAGCTTTGGTCCCCTTTGCAGAGGACATGCTGCAACATATTCCAACAGAGTGTAGCTACAAAAGGAGAGCCCTACTTTTCAGGGAGTTTAAGGTGAATGGCCAAATATCACTATGGCTATGATGGGAACTGGTGGCAAGGTATTGACATAGGTGTGGTTAAGCCAGAGATAGGTAGATCACCTGTTGATATTACTAGCTGGATTTCAACTGATGTGTTTGTTTGCACAGATTAAGTCATTTGTTAAAGACTCGGCTGACCAAAGTTATGCAGTAGGTGTCCACTTGGCCAAACATTTTG
This sequence comes from Hippopus hippopus, assembly GCA_946811185.2. NCBI lineage: Eukaryota > Metazoa > Mollusca > Bivalvia > Cardiida > Cardiidae > Hippopus > Hippopus hippopus. The sequence goes on from OX328097.1 coordinate 22,220,851, forward strand.
TAATATATTGACCTAAATTGACCCAGTTTCTAACCACAGGTAAGTTTTGACTCTTTTTCCTCATACATACCAGGAGTGACACATCTATAACATTATATACCGGTACTTTAAATGGTTATAAGAAGTGACATTGCTTGCCTGTAAATAAAAAAAAAGAAACCTTTTCTAGCCATTTCCATTGTTTTTTTTTTACTTGGGTATTGTCATAACCCTGTTGTTGTCTGTCATGTCGTCTTTGTGGTGCAGAAACTTTGACCATCAAAAGGGGAACCCCTACAACAGGGGTAGGTAACCATCAAAATATTTTCTGACACACTTATGCCCTTTCTTTGACATAGAATTTTTATTGAAAATCCATCTTTTTCTAAAAGCAACAGCAGCCAACCCTTGTAACCCGCATACAGCGCTCTTGTTACAGTGATGTTTCTAAAAAATCAATCATCAGCTTTAGACCCTATAAAACTGAAGACAAAATACAGTGCCAGTTTTTGATAGCACAGATTCCAGATCAGACTGCCTAAAACATGTAGTCTGATTTAAAATCATTCTGCTTGATAAGTTTGGTAGATTTTCTGCTCTAAATGATAAAAAGAGACGTGGAAAAAAAAGGTGTTTTAACCCTTTACCAAACAATCCCTGGTTTTTATGACCTAGACAAAGAAGCCTTCTGAAAACATTGTGGGAAAAGGAGAAAATGCTGGTAACCAGCATTTACTCCTTTTCCCACAATGTTTTCTACTCTTCTAAAGTCAAGTTTCAATTTTTGAATCATGTTTATTTTGTCGTCTGCAAATGCTTTCAATTTGGACAAGTGGAAAATTATGTCGTTTGGTAAACGGTTAAAAGCTGAAAACATCCTTTTTCTATACATGGAAGTTAAAAGTCGGACCTTGCAATTGGTACTTTTTTTTTCAGTTCATTAATTACCGTAATTATAATGCTACAGAGTATGTTGGTAATCATAATACAATTTTACTACAAGAGTTGTTAATGATACAGATCTAGGATGTTAAAGAATATTCATGTCTATTATTTCTTTCTTCTTTAGGGTTTTCATCTTGAATTGAAAATAACCATAGTTCCTTTTTGGGGGATACAGAATTTGTTTGTCTTATAAACAATATGTTACCTCTATGTCGGCACGGATATTATCAGTATGATGCACAAGGTTATCATCATCAAGAGGAAAAATGAAACATGTCCTGTCTTTTTCACATTGAGCTGCAGGTAGATTTGACCCACTTGTTCTCTCTGTACCATTTAACTCTTTTACCACATGACAAAATTTTAGGCTAGTCCAAACTGAAAGCCTTTGCAGACAACAAATTACATGTTGCAACAATGATGGAATTTGTATTAGAAAGACTGGAAAACAATGTGGGAAAAGGAGAAAAAACTGCTTACCAGCATTTTCTCCTTTTCCCACAATGTTTTCAAAAGCTTAATTTTCCAGGGTCTTTAAACTGGGGATTATGTGGTAATACGTTAAACGGGTCCAATGGTTTACTTTTGTCAAGTAGGTGGCCTTGTGGGAACATGCATGGAAGGGGCAATGGTCCACGGTTTTTTTTTTTCATCATCAAAAAGTGTTACTTTCAGGTAGAGTTTCTTACATTTCACCTGTTGTTTTCCAGTCCATTTAGCCCAAAAAGTAGCCTGTATGGTGTCATTATCTCCTCAATAAATCCTAATTTAGCTTGAACTATTTTGCTAACATCAATGCAGTTAATAACTTCTTCCTTGAAACCTACCTAACTTATGCTAAGGTGTTCGTAGCTGGAACTTGTGTCTGAGGCTTAAGCTCTACATCCCCAATCTAATGTCTTTCATTGTGATGCAGATACATTAGACACAAGCTAAGACATTGCAACTCACAGTTGTTCAAGATCAACAATTCTTAAATATTTATATCAACCATTTTGATTGGCATATCACGTTACACATTGGTAAATACAATGAAATTAGGAATGGAGAATGGAAAAAAAGACCACTGATCCCCCGCCCCCAGCTTAGCCATGACAAAGCAAAACAATGATTATGAAAATTATGTCTTTAAAATGCAGAAAAAGATTCCTGATAAGCTTTTTTACAATTGTTCTGGTAATTTTTTGTCATTTTCTGTTTCTATCGGTACATTCAGGGGATAGACACCTATTCAACATTTAGGAAAGCAGCCATCCATAATTGCATTTTAGAATATAATTTATTTGCTTGATAACTGTGTAAACCTCCATCTGTACAATACTTTAAATGGTCATCATCAGATTTTACTGCTGCTAGGATCACCTGCTTACTATTTATTGTGTAGGCTAAATTAAATTGATTATATGAACCTATAAATGTATGTTGCAAGTGATAACATGACTTGTCTCATTGACAAAGTGATGACTTAAGAATCAGGATACCTCAAATTATCAGGGGCAGTATGCTTTAATCATTCGAAATGGAATTTTTATTGTAAATTCCAAGGCTAGCCTTCTAATTGGCTGAGACATTCTGTCTCAGCCAATCAGAAAGCTAGCCTTAGAATTTAGAATGAGATTATCATAAAGATTTGTTTGTGAGTATGGCCCAGTGGGATTTGGAATTCTAAAATTCTATGATGTTCTGTGGACAGTGTTATAGAAAGAGAGAGTCCAGTAATGTCTGGCAATCAGGTAGTTTGTCTATTTCACTTCCTTGATGAACTATTTCCAGTAGATGACAGGGGAAATATGGCTTCCTGATTGGTTAATAAGTTATTCACCCTAATTAGTCTCGACACAATGAAACCAAAACTATTTAACCCATTTTCATACTTTTTCTGTCACTCAAGATAACAGATTTTTGAAAATAAACACAGGCAAAAGAAGCAGACTGCTAGTACAAAGTACCGGTAATTGCTAATTTTTCCCCGATTTTTGCAGATAATTCATGAAAGATGTATCCCTTTCCTTCACAAACATTTCCTCTTTGTGTGATGTGTTTGCTAAAATGTGTATATCATAATTATTGTCTTTACCAAACAACTCAGCGCTTTTAAGACATTAAAGAGCAAGGCTTTTGAGCAAGGCTTGTGAAAAAGGGGACAATGTTAGAAACATTATCCTTTTTTCATAATGCTTACTATGTTATGCAAGAAAAAAAAATCCCATCATTTGGGTCACATTTGTCCTCTGGTGCTTTCTGTATAAACTTCTAAAATTTTGTAATATGGTAAGGATTTAAACTCTTTACCAAACAAAGTTTTAGACCAGTGCAAATTGAATGCGTTGAGAGAAGACAAACATGGTTCAAATTATGGAATTTGTTTCTAAAAAGACAGAAATCATTGAGGGAAAAGGAGAAAAAGCTGGTAACCAGCATTTTCTCCTTTTCCCGCAATTATTTCTAACCTTCCCAAAACAAATTCAAATTGTTGAGTAACATATATTTTGTCATCTGCAAATGCTTTCAGTTTGGACTAGTCTGAACTTCTGTCGTTTGTTAAGGAGTTGAAAACACTGCAGCAGACTTTCATTCTGTTGCTATTGAAGAAGAGGTTGAACTTACCAGCTTCACTGTTGTTGTCAGCATTTTGGGAAGAGTTTGTATTAGATTGACTAGTAACTGGAGTATCGTTGGACCGCGTCGACTGGTTATCGTCTGGCGAACTAAATGGAGGTAAATTCTGTGGTGGTGATCTCTGAAAGTAAATGAAAAAAGAAGATGATAAGTAAAATATAAAGTTTTGAAAGGTGAAAAGTTATTGTTCTTGTGTTGTCTTATGACATGGTACTATACAGTCTTTACTTAACAATCACAGTCGCAACGACAAAAGTCTTCTGAAAACATTGTTGGAAAAGGAGAAAATGCTATTTACCAGCATTTTCTCCTTTTCCACAATGTTTTCTAACCTTGAAAATACAATTACCACCATTTGAGCCACATTTAAATTGTTTTCTGCTTTGGATTTGGACATGCCCAAAGTTTTGTCTTTTTGTAAATAGTTAATTCCATTTGGTAACTAGACAAAACTCTCTATGTTGGCATTTCAAAGCTTCATCTCAAAATACCTGAAATTGCAGATTAAAGATAGATTGCAGGCTTAGTGCAAACCGATCATAACCTACATTGTAAAAAGTTCTTTTGTTGCTCTTTCAAACTCGATGTTAAACATACGAAAGCACTCTTTATATTACTGGAGACAGTGGTGTATGGGTAGAGCATTAGCCTCTCACACCAAAGGTTCCCGGTTTGAATCCCGTGATGCTTGGGGTCAACTTTTTGAAATACCTACATCACAGCATGGATACAGGTTGAGGTTTCCAGGAAGCAGTCACTGAGAGTGATCAACTCTTTACCAAACAACAAAATTTTGGACTCAACCAAATTGAAAGCATTTGCAGACGACAAAATAAATGTAGCTCAAATGATGATTTTTGTCTTTGATAGGGTAGAAAACATTGTGGGAAAAGGAGAAAATGCTGGCTTCCAGCATTTTCTCCTTTTCCCACAATGTTTTCAAAAGGTCTCTTCCTCATGGTCGTTAAAACAGGATCGTATGGTAAAGAGTTAATATCAGTTGTGAGAGCTTGTTTCACAGTCAATGTAAAACAAATAAGTTAAACTCCACCCTATTATGTAAATGAGTTCATGAATCCATGTATGGTAATGTGAGCTGAGGTAAGGATCAGTCTACAGTTGTTCTGGTTGACCTGACCATAAATACCGAACTTTCTGCTAATTTGTTAAATCATTTTGTGGTGTAATTGGATAAAGGTATTACAACTAAAAGGGCAACCCAGGAAAAGCTTGGTATTGAGGTTAAATAATGACATGTTTTTTCTCCATGAGATGTTTACCCATAAGTCCCTTTCAATTTTGTGATCTAATCAATTAGAAATTGGAAATCCAAGATAAAAAAAATTTCTCGAGGAACCGATAGATCTTTGAGAAAACATGGCAATTTCTAAATCTGCCAGAATGTTTTACAATGGCTGCTCAACATCCCACTCTGTTTTACAGTTGATACTCTTCATTTGCAACCTTGTGAATCGATCTTTATTTATAAGTGAAATGTTTACACAACTCTTAGGTATCTTCACTCTAGATACTTTGATTGCTATTTTCAGTATATACACACATTGTACTTTGATTCCAGTAATGGACACCAGGATTGGTCATGCTACTTACTTCTGCTCCTCAAATCACAAAGATATTTGCAATGGGTGAAATGGTAAAGTGAACCCCGTACATTTTTTGCATGTAGAAGAGATGTAACCTGTGTAATAGGAGTGTTTGAATTTCAACCTCCAGGTCTAATTATGACTAAAAGGTCAATTAGATAAATGCTTCAAGAAACCCAGTAATATTGGTGGTACTCATGATATTCTATAATTGAACCTTTCTCATTTTCTGTCATGTCCGTCAGTCTTTACTTCTCATAAATATACCTCCTGCCTGATTGAATTTTGTCATATGTGCAGACTAAGATCAGTGAGCACATACTTTAATCTGATCAAGATTGGCACCACCCACTTTTTAGTAAATCCTGAACCAAACAACCCAGTGTTTTAGCAACCCAAAAAAAGAATTTTTTTTAGAAAAATACAACGGAAAAAGGAGACAAAGCTGCCAACCAGCATTGTTTTCTTTCACGCGCTGTTTTCTATTGTATTAAAGACAACAGTGCTTTGCAGTCGAGCCACACTTTATTTGTTGTCTGCGAAATTTATACTTTCAGTTAACGGTCACATACATGTAATTATAACCCCAAGTAAGACATTATTACCAACTGTAGTTTTAAGGATTAAGGTTTAGTAAGCAAGAAATTAAAGGGGATCAAATGATACCACACGGCAAAATTTAAGACCTATCCAAATTGAAAGCATTTGCAGACAACAATTTCATAGTGGCTCAAATGATGCAACTTTTCTTTGATAGGGTAGAAAACTTTTTGGGAAAAGGAGAAAATGCTGGTTACCAGCATTTTCTCCTTTTCCAAAAATGTTTTCAAAAGGCCTCTTCTTCAGGGGCGTTAAAAGGCGTCATTGTGTGGTAAAGGGTTAAAAAGACATCACAGAATTAAACCTACTGAGCATAAGCCCCTTTTCTTACAGTATTGTCAAAAGTCATCTTCTGAAGCCAGGTAAGCAAAAACACTTGTTGGACTATGGGTAAATGTCAACATGGGAGGCCCCTTGTTTTTGATAACACTTGTAATAGGGCATAAAAATGTATGTATAATTACAAGATAAGTTAAAACATCAGGTTGCCTGCAGTTTAGGGTACCTAAGAGCAGATTACATTACATTATCATCTTATGAAATTAATAAAATCATATAAAACGGTAGTTCAACTTTTTATGCTCATACAGACATTTTTTTTAACCTTTTTGCTCTTTACCAAACAATCCCATATTTTTATAACACTTAGGAAGAAAGCTTCAGAAAACATGGTGTGAAAAGGAGAAAATGCAGGTAACAAACATTTTCTTCTTTTTTTTGTAAAGAACAACTTCTGTGGTCACTGATGCTGATGTACAGAATTTTGTTGTCTGATAATCTGATTGTTTCTCTACACTGTCTGAAAGTTTGTCGTGTATATGGCATGACAATCTGGCCAGAATGGCCTGGAAATTACAACAACTGCGCCTTTTCCAAAGCTTGAAAATGCCCATATCCTAAACCTTTTGTCTTTTGGAAAAGGTTTACACTTAAAGAGCTTTTCACAACTTGAGCTATCTTTGAGGCCAGTGTGGATCAGTATCGGACTGCTGAAAACATGCTTTTTGATCTTTGATCTAGTCTGACTGCTTTGCTCAGATATTCTAGTTTAAAACATAGCAATTATTTAGTTTTTATGTCCATTTGGTTCAGTTGGCACTCTAAAGGTTATAGGTAGTGGGTTTTATTGTAGATTTCTGAGACAAAAAAATAGGCCTGTCGAAACAATTATGCCCATTTTTTGATACAGAATTTTCACTGCAAATCAAGCAACCACACACCAGCATTTGCACCCACATGCGGTGCTCTTTCTGCAATTTTGCAATTGTTTTTTGTACAAACTTCTGACAGAATTGAAGACAGTGTAGAACAGCTTGGTCAGAGTGCTTACTGCCAGCCACAGGTACTAAAACATTGTGTTTATCATTACAATAGTTAAGTAATTAACCCTTTACCAAGTACTCCCTTGTTTTAACCCTTTACAACACAATCCCGACTTTTAACGACCCTGTGGAAGAAGACTTTTGAAAACATTGTGGGAAAAGGAGAAAATGCTGGTGTTACGAGAATTTTCTCCTTTTCCCGCAGTGTTTTCTCTCCTTTCAGAGTCAAATCCCCTCATTTGAGCCACTCTTAATTTGTTATTTGCAAATGCTTCAAATGTAAAACTGGTCAAAAATTTGGTAAAGGGTTAACGACCATTGAAGAAGAAAACTTTTGAATGCCTTGTGGGAAAAAAAAAAAATTCTGGTAAGCAGCATTTTTCTTCTTTTCCCACCATGTTCCCAAACCTATTTAAGTCAAACCTGTCCTTTCAGTTTTATTCATGTAATATGAATAAATTGTTGTTGTTTCAGTGAAAGTTAATTTGTTATCTACAAATGCTTATAAATCGGAGCTATCTAAAATTTTGTCATCTTTTAAGAGTGAATCAAGTTTAAATACAAATTTCATTGATCTCTAAGGGCTAATGATGAAGACAAGACTAAGTTTGCACAGATAAAATCTTAACATTGTGACAAATCTGTTCATTCTGAGCAATTCCTCCATTTGTCATGATTTTTCAGAGGTCCTCTGCTATAGAGGTGTCAAAAATCACTTGAATGTTAGGGAAAGGGTTTTAAATTGGATTTTATAGCAAGAGTTAGAGTATCATTACAGAGCCTATCATTTTCTCTGTAATTAATGATTAATATCACAGAATTGGAGTATGTAAAGATACCTCTCTCACTTCAAATAAAACCTAAGCTTACTAAGTAGTGCGAGGAATTTTGTGTTTTTTATACAGCAATATAAAATCCATCAGCCATATTAAATATGTAGAAAGTGTGCTTTGGAAATTATGCGTGAATTCTTTGTAAGGCAACCTCGCACAGATTTTTGTGTGATATGTTATAAATATTATTAGCTTTTGGAAGCCAAAAAGATCCTCGCAAAGTCCCTAATTTACTTTCATGTCTTCAGTTTTGATGCCTTCCTTATTACGTGACATTTATTGCCTTGGCAACAGACAAGATCATAATATCTGCAAATGAGTACAAAAATCTGTTCTGTGATTGGTGCATTTACAACTGTAACTACAAGTTATCCAGTGAAAGTTGTACATTTTCTTAAAGTATTTTTAGAAATTTAACTTTAAAATTTAATACAATACATTAAGTACTGCAAGAGTCCATCTTTTAGTATTTTATAATTTACCGGTAGATATATTGGTCTTTGATATATTCTAAATCTCAAACAGGAAGTGTAAACATGGCAAAAGACAAACAACATGAATGATGCTAGTGGTACAATTATTTTAACTACATACAGGCTGTCTTTAACCCTTTACCGCACACTGTCGACTTTTAACAACCTTGGGAAAGAAGCCTTTTGAAAACATTGTGGGAAAAGGAGAAAATGCTGGTAACCAGCATTTTCTCCTTTTCCCGCAATGTTTTCTACCCTATCAAAGAAAAATTGAACCATTTGAGCCACATTGATATTGTCGTCTGCAAATGCTTTCAATTTGGAAAAGGCTAAAATTTTGTTGTCTGGTAAAGAGTTAAACAGTCAAATAAAATACGTAAAATGAGATATGAGATCTTGCATGTACATGTATAAATAACTGACCTAGGGCCTTCTACACAAGTGTATGAAAGAAATAAAACTTTGCAATAAAACTTAATCGAGCATTTAAATAATTGGAAGGTAGGGGAATAAAACTTGCTACTAATGTCAAATAATTTCCACCTGTGATTATAGGTAGTCATGAAATGTACAATGGACAGGTTTGGCATTCTTCAGCCATTTTGATTTAAGGTCTACTTGTATATTTTGAGAAAAGTTTTCAGCTTGTGTATTTATTCTGTAGTGTAAACACTATTCTCAGCATGATTTCAGTTATGTGAAGGCAGCCAGTGCACCTATCAATCCATGTGTTCCTGGAGTTTCTGTTAGCAGCTCTTTAAACAAAAATGTTTTTGAGCAACTGGCTTCTTCCCAGTCATCAAAACTATAGGCAACATTGAGAGAGAAATGAATTCTGTCACAATGGCAATCAATTATAATCCTTGAAAAGAACTTGGCAAAACAGGGATGCAAACTCACAACCTTCTGGATTATACAAGTCCTGTACAGTACCAACCAAGCTACTAGGCTTGGTGACCAGCAAGAGAAAAAATACCTTATTTCTCCTGTTCTTTATTTATTGTTTAACTCTCTACCATATGACATAATTTTAGAGGAGTCCAAATTGGAAGCATGTGCAGATGACAAAATTGATGTGACTCAAACTTTGAAATTTGTTTTGGGAAGGGTAGAAAACATTGGGGGAAAAGGAGAAAATGCTGGTTACCAGCATTTTCTCCTTTTCCCACAGTGTTTTCAGAAGGCTTCTTTCTCAGGGTCGTGAAAACCCGGGATTGTTTGGTAAAGGGTTAAATTCATTACCACCCAATCCTGTGTTTTAATGACCCTCAGGAAGAATTCTTTTGAAAACATTGTAGAGAAAAGGAGAAAATGCTGGTAACCAGCATTTTCTCCTTTTCCTACAATGTTATCTACGCTGTCAAAGACAAATTCCATCTTTTGAATCACATTTAAAATGTCATCTGTAGATGCTTTCAATTTGGACATGTCTACATTTTTAGTGTCTGCAAAAGACTTGATTTGTTTTCTGCAGTTGCTTTAGTATTGCCTAGGAAAAGATCTTGTTATTTTGGTAAAGAGGTTCAGTGTGGGATGATCGAGTGATGTAGGTCTGAAGGTAAATACAAACTTCAAAAGGTAAAAAAAGGTCCCTCAAGCAGATGGAGAGAAAAAAAAAGTAAGAAATGATGGTTATCTTAATGAGCGTACTACTTGTACCTTGGTATGATTGATGGAAATATATGGGTTATAATAACCAATTGGCAAGGGAAACAATGCTGTATCAATATGTGATTTATGTGACAGTTATCACAGTTTTGAGCTGATTTTGAAATTTGTATGTATTTGTGTTAATTTTGTCGCCCTCTATAAAGTAGTGTAATGGTACATTTCTGATTTCACTGCGTATCACTTGATATAAAATGTTTTTAAAAATATCTTATTAAAGGTGACCCTTCATGAAACAATCCTGTGTTGTAACGACTCTTAGGAAGAAGGCTTTAAAAAACATTGTGTGGAAAGTAGAAAATGCTTGGAATCAGCATTTTCTCAAAACGTATTCTACCTAGTTTGAGACATATCCCATCATTTGAAACACATTTTAATTTGTCGTCTGAAATTGCTTTCAATTTGGACTAATATTGTGGTTTGATAAAGAGTTGACAGAGATCACAAAAGGATTGATTGATTGATTGTATGGTGTTTAACGCCGTTTTCAACATTATTTCAGTTATATCGCGGTGGCCAGTGCACCTATCCATGCTTTCCTGGAGTTTTTTACCAGTACTCCGCACAAATTTCTTTCCAAGCCACTGGCTGCTTTCCCACATAATCATCGTCGAAACAACGGTCAGCAGTGGGAGAGGAATGAATCCTGTCGCAGTGACTATCATCAATCCTCGGAAAGAAATTGGCCGAGCCAGGGGTCGTAGCCAGGGATCGAACCCCGGACCCCGTGTTCTCAAGTCCTGCACGCTACCGACTGAGCTACCGGGGCTCGGCTCACAAAAGGAAGTAACAAATTTGATTAACATTTGACTTGCATATTCTTAACTCTTTACCACACAATCCTGACTTTTAACGACCTTGAAGAAGAGAGTTTCTGAAAACATTGTGGGAAAAGGAGAAAATGCTGGTAACCAGCATTTTCTCCTTTTCCAACGATGTTTTCTACCCTGTCAAAGACAAATTTCATCATTTGAGCCACCTTTGATTTGTCGTCTGCAAATGCTTTCAATTTGGACAAGTCTAAAATATTTCCGTCTGAAAAGTCAAACATTACTTTATCATCATCATTATACCGTGCATGCACAATCCCTATTTCTTTTGAACTTGCATATAACATTTAGTCATGCTAACATTCTCCAGTGTTTGTTGGCCATTTACATAAAAATCTCTCTTCCGCCGTATTGTGTACATTAGGTTTGTATGTCTTCTGTCCAGCCCGCCTCTTAACAGATTTAAGCTTCTCAGGAAATTCCATTGATTTTTCATCCATTTTTCTGAGTCAAATCCGAGAAAATCCTGAGTGTGTCGCCTAGCTTGATTATAAGCATGACTAAAGTTTTCATTTGACTGTTTAAACATGTAATTAGAAATTGTCAATATCATGGCATTTCTCAGTGCCCAAACACTAAGTCTTCTCCTTTTTTGTTTAATTCTTTACCAAAAAAAAACTGCTTTAAACCTCTCTAAATAAGAAGCGTAATTATGCAGACAACAAATTTGATAATCTAATAATGGGATTTGTCTGTGAAAGGACAGAAAACATTATGGGCAAGGGAGAAAATGCTGGTTTCTCCTTTTTCCAAAATGTTTTCAAAAGCCTTTCTTTCCATGGTTGTTAACACTTGTGATTGTTTAAAGGGTTAAATCTTAGGCAACAAGGAAAGTAATTGTTGAATGGTGTTTAACACCACTGTAAATGCTATTGCAGTCATACCCCTAAACAACTCGCTCATTCACATGTGTCCTGGGTATCACTGTGACTTGGCTAGGTCTCTGCAGTGTCTTGCCTGAGGAATGTTTCATGAAAAGCCTAGTTCCTCCAGTGAGGATTACTGGGATATTCAAGTTGTGAGCCCTACACCGTCACAAGTTAACAAAAACTGAAAATTTTTCAGACAGTAGACAAAATGGGCGATACAGTATGGTCAACAGAATAGTATGTACATGTGCAAAACTGGGTTAACCCTTTACCACACAATCCCGACTTTTAACGACCCTGAGAAAGAGGCCTTTTAAAAACATTGTGGGAAAAGGAGAAAATGCTGGTAACCAGCATTTTCTCCTTTTCCCACAATGTTTTCTACCCTTCCCAAACTAAATTTCAATTTTTCAGTCACGATCATTTTGTAGTCTGCAAATGCTTTCAATTTGGAATAGTCTAAATTTTTGTTGTTTGGTAAAGAGTTAAACATTTCCAAAAGCATTTCCAAATTTCTAATTAAAGCCAATGTTTCCCATCGTTAAAGCACATCATGTAGGAAGTCTCAAGTGTTCCTCATTTTTCGCAAACACCTTATTTTGAGTATCTGTCAGTTACTATCCGCAGGGGAAAGATGAGACGGCTGATTATGTCAGGGTTGTCAATTTTTATTTCTGTACTATAAGTATTAAATTACGCTGATTCTCTTTAAGTTTTAGATGAATGTCTTTTATGATGATAGAAGTGTGTGCATTTTAATTATGATCTAATCATGAATCCTCTGAATACTTGTAAACCATTTAACCCTCCACTAACAGTCCCTTGTTTTAAAGACCCTGAAGAAAATAAGATTTTAAAAGGATTGTGAGAAAAGGAATAAATGTTAGTAACCAGCATTTTCTCTCTTTCAAACAATACTTTCTACTGTTTCAAAGAGCGATATCATCATTTTTAATACAACTAATATGTCGTCTGCGAATCCTGTCAAGTTGGACATCTCAAAACTCTAGACTGTTTCAAATTAACCCTTTACCACACAGTCCTGACTTTTAACGACCCTAAGGCAGAAGGCTTTTGAAAACATTGTGGGAAAAGGAGAAAATGCTGAAAACCAGCATTTTCTCCTTTTCCCACAATGTTTTCTATCCTATCAGGGACAAATTTTGTCATTTGGGCCACCTTTAATTTGTCGTCTGCAAATGTTTCAATTTGGACCAGTCTAAAATTTTATCGTTTGGTAAAGAGTTAAAAGCATTTGCAGACAATAGACTAAAAATGGCTCATTTTATAGGAACTATCTATTAAATGGTGGAAAAATATTGTGGGATGCAGAGAAAATGCAGCTCATCAGCATTTTCTCCTGTTTCAAAATAGCTTCTTTTATCAATGTCATGAAAAGACAGATTTGTATGGTACAGGGTTAAAGATAATTTGAGTTTATTTGAAAATTTGATAGGAGCATTAAAATTACAGCAGTTGATATTTAGGATTATTAATTTATGTTGGAAAAATGGTGATATGAAATGATTATACCCATTAATGCTTTAACCATTTCTAAAGACTTGCAGTTTCAGTAGTTTTCATCGTGATATACTCTAGTTAAAAGAATGGATATACATGTACTTTCTTCTTTATTTTCAAGAACTTTCTTTCATTTTTGTGTTTAACTTGATTTACATCCTGAAAAAAGTTGGTGCAAAAAGGAGAAATAGTTTGGATAATAAGCAAAACAATTTTGTTAAAAGTGGTATGCTTAAGAAATAATCTTCTTTCTATCATGGTTTATCATTCAATAAACCACAGTTGTGAGTTATGAGGCACAATAAATGATCTAGGAGGGGGATAGCCTGAGTGGTGTATTCATTGCACCTTATAACTCACAACGTGGTTTATTGAACGATAAACCACGATAGAAAGAAGATTATTTTGATTCTAACATGACCAGCTCTTAATCAAAGGAAAACAAGTTCATACTTAGAGTAAAAATGCGGATGCAGATTATATTCCATCGATTAACTTACTTACTTACTTTATACGGAATGACGTCACTCTACATAGAATAACTTACTTACTTTATACGGAATGACGTCACTCTACATAGAATAACGTAGATTTTACCACGCTTTCGTTGCACTGTGTTTATAGAGCCGAATTCACATGTCATGTTAGAATATAATATTCATCAGATGATTGTGTTCAATATTTCAGTTATCATGATTGTAAAGATTTGTGCTGCCTTCTTGGGCAAGGGGATTTAATGCATCTTCATAGTGTATTATTCCATGCAAGCCATTGCATAATATGCATCCATTTTGTCAAAAAATCACTAAATCATGAGGTAGAAAGATCCTTTGACACCCAGAAATTATAATAGTTTCAAAAAAAGTTTTGGTTGATACTTTTTGCAGAATGCATTAAACCAACTTTTCATAGAGCATGACTTACCAAGTTATTGACTTTTAATGCCTTGTCTAACCAGCACTAAATTTAGAGGTTCTGTTTAAAAAAAGGCCCTTATAACATGAATATTTCAAAGCAAATTACAACAAATTCTAGTAGAAATTCTTAAATTATTTGGGGTTTGCAAGAAAAAAGAACCAAGAATTCCTAGTGATCTCTGTTTAATTCTTCACGTCAAAAATATCTGGAAAAAAAAAAGGAGAATCCCTCTGAATGAAAACAATGAAGTGTGATAAGATCTGAGAACGGATCTCATTTAAATATATGCAAATGAGATATTGTAGTAGTGTGGTGAGATCTGAGGACATAATACAATCCATGGCACACAGGCAAGGGCTTTTTTTGATACCACAGATTTTTTTTACAGAGGGCTTTGGGATAGAGAATAATGAAGATGTTTTAGATGAAATTGTTTTGTACAAATTTGATTTGCTCAAAGTGCATTCAGTGCTAAAGGACAAAAGCTCTATAAGATGTCCTTAACACTGTATGTAGCACAGATGCAAATGTCTATAGGGGCCCTTAGTTTGAACAACTTGACACAATTTCGAAAGTCATCCTGTGCTGCAGATACATTGTTTTGCTATAAGCAGAGCGGTAAATTATTATATCTAAGGATAGCTTAGACAAAGTTTTAAAGGTGTTATTTATGGTGCACTGTTTAGAAGCAGATCAGGCTGCAAAACCCCGACCTCAGCTATGACTGTAAAGTACTAGCTAAAGAACCTGGAATTGGAATAAAAGCTGGCTATTTTTTAGGCTTTTTGCAGGCCATTTTGCAAAAGGATAAACTTGGTGAACTTGCAACCCTCTCACCATGTCAAGAGACATTTTTGTGCATCTATACTTTTATATCTCTGTTTTAGATATATTTGCACTGAACATTCTCATAAACTGAATGAAAGACACAAAAGTTGTAAATCTATCCTGGAATTGAAATTGGGGTCCCAGTCAAGATGACACAGTCTAACTCTGTCTGGAATAAACTCACAGAACTCACAATGGCCAGTGGACACCAAGCTCCGATTCTAATTAGGTATGACAGCTCTGTCTTTTCTAGCCAATTTTCAAATCAAATTTAGAAAATCTGGGCTCTTTTCTCTGTGACAGGTTCAAAACATAGCATTTCAATTAAGCCCTAACCAAACCATTTCCATGCTTCTCCGACTGTTTGGAAGACTTTTGAAAACATAGTGGAAAAAGAAGAAAATGCTAGTAACCATCATTTTCTCCTGTTTCTACAATGTTTTCTTCCTTTTTCAATGGCAAACTTTATCATTTCTTCTAAATTTGTCATTATAACGAAAATACTTTTAGAATGGCTAAGTCTAAAATTTTGTCTTCTGGTAAAGTGTTAATGGAACAGTTGTCACTGTTGCTATGGAAATTACAATGTATTTTTTTCCTATTTAGAATAGAGCATAACCTTGTTAAAAGATGCATTCAAGTCTTTATCTCACAGCTTGCCATGAGCAACATTAACTCATTACCAAATGACAATATTTTAGGCTTGTCCAAATTGAAAGCATTTGCAGACGACAAAATAAAAGTGACTGAAAATTTGAAATTTGTTTTGTGAAGGGTAGAAAACATTGTGGGAAAAGGAGAAAATGCTGGTAACCAGCATTTTCTCCTTTTCCCACAATTTTTTCTAAAGGCTTCTTTCTCAGGGTCGTCAAAAGTAGGGATTGTGTGGTAATGGGTTAATGATTAGGTGCTTCTGCAAACACAGTAAGACTGCGCAGCTTAAAGCACTATTTAATTACTCTTTGAAGTAATCTGGTAAGAAAAAAAAAAATGTGCCAAATGAATACTACACACATTTTCAAACCATGAATTAGAATCATGTATCACATTTTCCAGGATATTTTTTTGCCAGAATATGTCACAAGATACATAAGATTTGAGACCAAGTCTTCTACAGTCTGATCTTGTTCTAAGCTATTCAGAAAAGCAACTTAAGTTGAGCTAGGCACTCTCAGAGCATTTAATTCTGACTTCTGAGTCACTTTGTATTTTTTAGGTTGACTTTTAATCTGAAATCCTCTTACAAGAGCTTTATGGCTTTTAATAAGCTGAACAAAGTTCCCTTAATTAGACTTAAAGTAGAAATTAAACTAAATCTTGATAAGTAGATTGTCTAAAAATAGTACTACCCTTATTTCATTGAATTGTTCTCTATATTTCTAAGGTGCTGAGTTATATATTACATGTACCTTTAACCCTATACCACATAATCATGAGTTTTGATGATCTTTAAGAAGGAACCTTTTGTAAACATTGTGAGAAAAGGAGAAAATGCTGGTATCCAGCATTTTCTCCTTTTCCCACAATGTTTTCTCCTTTATCAAAGACAGTAATCTTTATTTGAGCTACTTTAAATTAGTCATCTGCAAATGCTCTCAATTTTGACTGGTTTAAAATTTTGTCATTTGGAAACAGTTAAGTTTATCCCGTATCAGACAATCTTCAGTTTCCAAGATCCTGAGAAAGAAGGCTTTTGAAAACAGTATGGATAAATGAAAATTGTTTTCTAAGCAAATTGAATCATTTAAGCTACATTCAATTTGTTGTCTGCAAATGCTTTCAATTTAAGCAAGTCTAAAATTTTATCGTCTGCTAAAGAGACCACTCTGTCATGGCTTTTAAAGATCCTGAGAAAGAAGCCTTTTGAAATCAGTGCAGGAAAGGAGAAAATGCTGGTATTCAGCATTTTCTCCTTTTCCCAAAATATTTTCAAAAAACTTTTTCCTCAGGGTCTTTAAAACTCAGGATGGTGTAGTAAAGGGTTAAATTCTGTTCTTGTGTTTGGAAGATTCAATTTTTAATAAAAAAGCCAAACTCTTTATAAATTCAGGTCTTAGTTATCCCGCTTTTTCTGTGCTTTAGATATTTTTCCTGTTCACTCCTTATGTTCAAGACAGTGGATTGAGGGTTGATTGCCTTACTAGCTCTTATACCAGAAGTTCCAGGTTTGAATCATGTGCTAAGCCAGGTAAACCTTTGGAACTTTTTATTACATCTTGGTTTGAAGTAAAAGTGATTTACTTTTAACATTTTTTGGGGCACCAGACAGTGTGGATCAAGATCAGACAACATGTTTTGTGGCACTAAATGCTGCTTCTAACATGCTAAAGGTAACAGAGAGCAATGCACTCCAACAGGTTTAGTGAAATTACGAGACATCTTGTAGTAAACTGTGGGAATCAGGAAAGAAAAGAAATATCTGACTTTGCATTATTTAGATTTCGAAATATGAAAAATATCCGTCTATATTCTGAGGCTAGGTTCCGCACTGTCTGGTTCTCTAGCAGGTTTTCTTTTTGTTATTCGGCTTTCCATAATTACCTCTGAGATTGAATTAAAAGATTTCATTTTGAAGTCGGCTGATTTGGAGGGATTGTATTTCAAATATATTCTCGCCTTATAAAGGGGTGTTTAAAGTCCTTACCACACCATCCTGTTTTTTTTGGTATCTGTGTTTTTTGGACCCTTTGGGAGGAGCTATTTGAAGACATGTTGGAAAACAGCATTTTCTCCATTTCGCACAATGTCTTTCATCCTTTTAGAGAAAAATCTCAACACTTGAGGCAATTTGTTGTTTGCGAATGCTTACAGGTTGAATCTGTCTAGAATTTAGTTTTATGGTACAGAAGATACTCTATAGCAAGACAAGCTGGTTTCATATCTACAAAAACAGTTCAAAAGACCTATAGTAAAACTACATATACATATAACTTGTGAATTGTTTGAAAAAAAAAGAGGGAAAAAAAAACAATTTCTGACAACATGCAATAAAACTTGACCTTGTTTATTTCTTTCAAAAGCTGATAACTGCAGGGATGTATAAAAGTACTTTTGTGTTGTGTTGGGTAAAGGTCAGTTGAGGGAGAATCAAACAAAAAAATCGTCCCCCAAAAAATGAAATCTGATTCATTTTAAAGATTTATTTAAGGGATCAAGTATCAAAGTAATTATAATTTATTTATGATAAAAGAAATTAAACCCTCAAAATATAATGCTAACTTGAATCATCTTTTTGTAACTAGGAGTTCATATCATTCTTACATCAACGTCAGAGGTTTGAGCCAGTATATAGCCTCAATAGTAACTCTTATGTGATCTTGAGTTTTAAGGACCCTAAGAAAGAAAGCTTTTGAAAACATTGTGGGAAAAGGAGAAAATGCTGGTAACCAGCATTTTCTCCTTTTCCCACAATGTTTTCTATCTCTCCAAAGCAAATTTCTGTTTTTTGTATTGACAAATATTTGTTTGCAGATGCTTGGAATTTGGACAAGTCTGAAATTTTGTTATTTGTGAATGAGTTCACTCACTTCTGTACCATCTGTACAGGCTAACCCTTAAAGCGCTCTATAAACCAAACAGAAATTTTAATCTAGAAATAAGATCCAAATAATTGCAATTTTATGGTTGCTTCTCCCTAAAGTGTACTAGCAAAGCGAACAGTGTAGATCAAAGATCAGGCTGCACATTTTGTGCAGTCTGATCTTGATCTACATTGACCAAAAAGGCAACTTTAGTAGTGAAAGGCGCTTTAAGGGCTAATTTTAAAACTACCAATATATCTTACTTATTAAACAATAGACAAACCTTTGAGGGTAAAAGAAATATCACTTTCTAGCAGTATAAAAAACATTGGGGGCTAAAGAAGCAATTGCTTGTAATAAGCTATTCCTTTTTTTCCCCCTACGTTTTCAAAAACTATTGACTGATTAGGCATTGAAAGTTGCATTTGTACAGTTATGGGTTAACTTAAGTCTTGTGTATGAAATAAGGCATTTTCAACTATGCCTGTGGCAGAGTCCACAATGTTGTCTCCAGGGTTGATTGAGATCAGGGTTGTTAGAATCTAGGACTGTTTGGTAACGAGTTAAATAATTATAAATGAAAGAATTTATTGCATGGAGTTACCCAGCAAGTTTGTTCCATATTAAAAGTTCCTTTAGACACAAAAATTAATGCATCAGATATACCTATTTTAAAAGTTGTGGTAGGCAGAGAAATTGCTCCAAAGGTGTTTCTCGGTACATTGTTAAAAGTTCCATAAAACACACACACAAAACAAGAGGGCCATGATGGCCCTGTATCGCTCCACTGGCTAATAAGTAAAACCACTACATGCCAAACTTTACAATACTTGGCAAACTGGTTTTGAACATGAGACCCCTGAAACAGGACTAAAATTGGTAGCCCTAGGTCTTATGGTCAGTAAAAAGAAGATTTCTAAAGTTTTCACTATATAAGCACATGTAAACTTCTGACCCCTGGAGTGGGATTAAATTCGACCCTAGGGTCATAATTTGAGCACTCTTGGTAAAGACCCACTAGATAAAGCCACATGCAAAATTTGGTAACCCTAGGCTTTATGACCAAGTACAGGGAGATTTCTAAAGTTTTCACCATATATGCCCATGTAAAACTTGTGACCCCCGGGGCAGGGCCAAATTTGACCCCAGGGCTATAATTTGGGCACTCTTGGTAGAGACCCACTAGATAAAGCCACATGCAAAATTTGGTAGCCCTAGGCCTTATGGCTAGGTGCAGGGAGACTTCTAAAGTTTTGTCTATATAAGCCCATGTAAAACTTGAGACCCCCGGGGCGGGGGTCAAATTTGACCCCAGGGCTTTAATTTGGGCACTCTTGGTAGAGGCCCACTAGATAAAGCCACATGCAAAATTCGATAGCCCTAGGCCTAATGGCTAGGTGCAGGGAGACTTCTAAAGTTTTTTCTATATAAGCCCATGTAAAATTTGTGACCCCCGGGGCCGGGCCAATTTTGACCCCAGGGCTATAATTTGAAGAAACTTGATAGAGGTCTAGTAGATAAAGCTACACACCAAATTTGGTAGCCCTAGGCCTTATGGTTTCAGACAAGAAGATTTTCAAAGATTGCCAATATTTTTAAGTTTTGTTGCCATGGCAACCAGAGTTTTTGAAGGAATCAAATTCTTTCAAGAAATTCTGAAGAGGACCATGGCAGGATCATTTCTGTGAAGTTTCATCAAAATTGGATGGGTAGTTTCAGAGAAGAAGATGTTTGAAATAAAAGTTAACGCACAGATGGACGGCCAGTGGAGCTAAAAACCCAAATTTATCGTGGGGACATTTTCCAACATATGACTCGTTCTAGGGCTATTTTTGTTGAATATATGAGAGATTTCTTTTTGGTCTGACCCATGCATGAGATTTGTTTAGTACATTAAGTTAAAACACTAAAACTGAAAAATCAATGCTCCTTAGACAAGAGATAGTGAAACTTTGCCCGAATATCTGCCATTTTCTATTCTTAACACATTGCCACCAGAATATGACATTTTTCATCTTTCAGCCAGCCACCCTTTCATACCTTGTCACCAGAAAGGAGAAACTGTTCAAAGTGAGCATTTTCTCCCATTGCCACATTGTTTCCTCAAATTTCCATGCCTTAAAATAACATAGCTCAAGTTTATTATCCAGATAGATGTATTTCAAGGTTGTTTTCCAAGTCGGCTGCTGCAACTTAGGCTAAAGGTAATAAGTTAACTCTACCAAAGGATAACATTTTAAACTGGTCGAATTTGAGTGCATTTGCAGATGACAAATTAAAATTGATTCAAGTACTAAGATTTGTCTTTGAAAGAGTAGAAAACATTGAGGGAAAAGGAGAAAATGCTGGTCACCAGCATTTTCTCTTTTTCCCACAATGTTTTCAACAGCTGTCTTCTCAAGGGTTGTGAAATCTTGGGACTGTGTGGTAAAGGGTTAACACTTTATCACCCTAATGCAGACTTCTTTTGAAAACCTTGTGGAAAAAGGAGAAAATGCTTGTAGGCAGCATTTTCTCCTTTTCCCACAATGCTTTCCAACCTTTGAAAGACAAATCTTATCAATATTTCTTCAATCCTATTTTATTCTTCATGTGGGAATTCTTTCAAGATGGATGTCTAAAATTTTGTCATCTAGTAAACTAAAGAGTTAAACTAGAGTAATTTGTTAATTTCATCAATAACGATCAATATGTCCTATCGGTTAATTACAGCTTTTCCACATGCATGCCTCCCAACAGAAATATCGAGACAATCTTGCTTTTTAACTTGTAATTTCGCTTCCATTCTGATTTGCCACTGACCTGAAAATCTGCAAGCATGAAGCCAATAATGGTGTTTACCCTCCCTCCATCTTCCGGGCTTTTTCATGACAGAACTGTGTTTTGTGACCATAAAAAGATTTGACCATTATCTTTTTAAGGAATGCTTAACTTATTAATGGATGTTGTCTGGCAAACACTTGAGATCCGGATCAGATGCTTTCTGGTCCTTGTCTATGGAATTTGCCTGAAGATTGTTTGTCTTCAGAATGGACATCTTGTGTTGGTAGTAAAGGAACTCTTATGCCCAATTATGGTATTTAGACTCTATGGAATTCAAAGAAGGTTGCAAAAGGTTAATATACCTGTTAAATGCATCCTCTTTGGTTGAAATAATTGCCGGAAGAATGCAAAACATTTAGGTTAGATACTTGAGTCCTGTCTCTGTACTGTTTAATTTTGGACAAAAGATGTTCAGGTCTTTTTAACCTTTTACCACATAACCCCAAGTTTTAATGGATCATAAGTAAAAAGGATTTTGATTAATACTTTTGGAAAAGGAGAAAATGCTGGTAACAAAGGACAACTTGAATACAGAATCATTTGTAAAATATTTGAGTTGAACATTGTAAATTCTTTTAATATGTACAAGTCTAACATTTTGCCGCATGATTAAGGGTTTAAGCAGTACATTATACAACTTGTCTTTTGTGGACAGAGTAAGTCAAGACCAGACTGCAAAAGATATTCAGTCAGATCTTTGATATACAATGTATGATATTTTTGCAAGATTATCTAACCAAGATAGTCTTGAAGCAGCAGTTTGTAGGTCTTGTTCCCTGGCTTAACCCTAAGAGAGACTCAAAGACCTTTTGCGGACAGTGTAGATCAAGATTAGACTGCTCAGAACTGATCTTGGATCTACACTGTACGATCAGAAGATGGCATTCTGTGAAAAAATGCCTGTAGAGAGCAAAATTTGGGTTTTTACAACTGGCTTGAAAATTTCATGTTGGTTATTAACCCTTTACCACACAGCAAAATTTAAGACCTATCCAAATTGAAAGCATTTGCAGACGACAATTTCATAGTGACTCAAATGACGCAACTTTTCTTTGATAGGGTAGAAAACTTTGTGGGAAAAAGGAGAAAATGCTGGTTACCAGCATTTTCTCCTTTTCCCACAATGTTTTCAAAAGGCCTCTTCTTCAGGGGCGTTAAAAGGCGTCGTTGTGTGGTAAAGGGTTAAGCAGGATAAAGGTTAACCCTTAAAGCGCCGAATAAATCTGTTGGACTTTTTCAGTCTGGAATAAGACCCAGGTAGTTGTTATTTCGTGGTTGTTTTTTGTCTGCAGTGTTTCAGCAAAGCTGACAGTGTAGATCACAGATCAGGCTGCACATTTTGTGCAGCCTGATCTTGATCTACACTGGCTGCAAAAGGCAACAATGGTTGTGAAAGGTGCTTTTAGGGTTAAAACTGTCTTTTATGTGTTAATAGCCCACTAAGGGTTAAGTTCTGTTATATGGTATAGTCAAGTGTGAATAATGATAGTGGAAAAAAATTCTGGGAGAAAGGTCCCCTAATTAACCTTGTACCTTATCAGCTACTAACTCTTCCTCTTATGCAGATCCCATTTTATACACCTTTTTGAGGTTCTTTAAAACATTGTGACAACAGTAGAAATTCTTGTAAAAAAGCAATATATCAATCTTGTAGCTGATGTTTTATGGATTGTCACCTTGTTCAACCCATATTTGTTTTCTTTTGTCACCTTGTTCAACCCATATTTGTTTTCTTTTGTCACCTTGTTCAACCCATATTTGTTTTCTTTTGTCACTTTGTTCAACCCATATTTGTTTTCTTTTGTCACCTTGTTCAACCTGTATTTGTTACTTTTGTCAACTTGTTTAGCCCTTATTTGTTTTGTTCACGTTTTCACCAACACCTTGCTAAAGAAGTTTAAAAGAATACATCTTTTTAGTGGTAACGCAGTCATCTTTTGAAAACATTGTTGAACAGGAAGCATTTCTGTCTGGATAAATCTTTTGCTGTCTTGTACAGAGTCTAACCTATTACAATATATGTACAATTAATTGTGAGCCATGCTCTGTGAACAGGAGTTTTCATGCATCTGCAAAAAGAATCGACCCACACAAGCCGACCGGGATGGAACTTCTACTTCATGATTCAGACAAAATGGATTTTGTGGATCCCTAATGAGGGCCATTCTTATAAGTCAAATTATCTCCCTTGCCAGATAAAGACTAAGGGTAACCAAATAACAGATTGGTCCTTTTACATGTATTCCTTTGTTTTTATCCTTGATTCCCTTGGGCATGTTGCGATAAATGTAGCATGATTTACAAAATATGTGAACGGTGCCCTTGTAGTTTAAAATCAAATTCTGCTCTCAATCATCAGAAAATATGTATATATCGATTTGTAAACCAATCTAACTAGATTTAGTTGAGATATCATCTCATTTACATGACAGTGTAGTGCAAGAAAATCAAGGACAAAAACCAACTAACCCCCTTATCAGGACCAATGTAGTACTGGAGAGGAATCAAGGGAAATAACCGAAGATGGCCCTCATTGTGTGATGACTTGCTTGGTATAATGCATCACGGAGATGCATTATACCCCTTTTTTTCAGAGCATGGCTTATGTATACCCAGATCTGTTAACTAAATACATGTATACCCTTGGTTCAAGCCACACAAGCAACAACATATTTATTGTTTTTAGCATTTTCCTGTTGATATTCCTTCATTTCCAAAAGCCTATACCATGCAGATATGTGAAGAGCAGGTAAAATAAACTATGTCCGTGTACAAAAGAGGTTAAATTTCTGTGTAACCAATGAAAATCCTGTGAAGTTGGCAGGACCATGTGAAAGAAAACACTGAGACAGTGAACGCTAAATAGAGGGATTGGAATTTAAAAATTTTCAAATCCCCAGGATATGATATCTTGTCCTCCAGCCATCATAAACAGATTATCTGGGTCCCCAAGTTCATTTGCTTAAACCTGGGGTATCAGCATGTCTTGGGTGACAGTATACACCCGTTCGTTTAGCCTAATCCTAGTAATGTCATTGGGATAGGTCTTTTCACATTGTCTCGTCAAATGACAGGATATAACCCTAAGGCTGCTAAGTGCGACTCGATGACCTTTTGCGGAAAGTGTAGATCAAGATCAGACTGCACAGAACGTGCAGTCTGATCTTGAATCTACACCGTCCGATGGGGACATTTTTTCTCCTCAAAAAAATACTTTTGAAAAAGCAAAAGTTGGGAGTTTTACTATCGACTTGAAACTGTCATTTCACTTATTTAGCAGGTTAAGGGTTAAACTGCCTTTCTTTTAGTTTATTTTTTTTTTTGGGGGGGGGGGTTTAGGAAGACGTGCTTTTTGGGTAAGTTTCTTCACATGATTTTGGGTAACAGTATACAGCGATCGTTAACCCTAATCACTACACGAAGTTCTATGGAACAGGCCTTGTCGTAATTCTCGCATGTAAAAACAGGAATTCTGTTGTACTCCATTCGTGTTTCATTTGTTGAATTGGTAAACTAAAGTCAAAGCACAAGTATCCATAATTTCCAACTTAAAATTTTAGAGTTTATTGGCGGCTGTTTATTACCAAGAAAATGTTTTTAGAGTGTGGAAATGACGTGACACTTTCAATTGGTACATGGATAGTTTAACTTTACAATACAACTAAACTAATTGTTTTTTTTTAAACCGGAAAACGTAGACCTAGATCCATGTTATTATTTTGATATAAAGTCACTGGAATCATCTCTAATTAAATGTAGGCCTACAGACATAAATATAATTCAAATATTTAACATTCAATTCCGCTTCTCTGCTCATGCAGGTATCCAAAATCTATGTCACCTTTTATATTGTATTAGCTTGTTCCTTTGGAGTATCTCTTGAAAGCGGGAAATACTTTCACCAAGTCGTGTGATACATATTTCTGAAACACTGACACTGGGTCAGAAAGACGAGTTACAAAAAATCATTAAATTCTTAAAATTTACCACGTTAATGTCTCCACAGACTAAAAGGTCACCTTTAACTGTCGTAAGTTCTGTTTTCTCCAATTACCTTTGACCCTAAACTACACAGTCCTGAGTTTTAATGTTCCTGAGAAAGAAGCCCTGAAAACATTGTGAAAATATCCTTTTCCCACTATGTTTTCTTTAATTTCAAAAGCAATTTAGACCAGTTTAGAGGCATTTAATTTGTTGTCTGCAAATGCTCCAAAATTGGACAAGTCTACAATTTTGTCGTCTGGTAAAGAGGTTAGGTATGAAAGCGGTGTGTATGAGGAGAAAGGTTTTTAGAAGGAACGCGGTTCCTGAACCGTATAGCAGTGTAATCAGCAGACATGTTTAACCGTAGGCTTCTACCTTTTTGAAAGAAAGTATACTACCTTCAACAACCGTGTCAGGTAAAAAATACCTTCGGTAGGAATCTGTGGCGTGACTTTATTACTTCTAACCCTTCTCGGTCCCCCAACTCACTACAAAATTTTAGACTGGCCAAAATTCAAAGCATATGTAGACGACAAATTCAGTGTTACCGAAATAATTGAACTGTTTCTCAAAAATGGCATATGAATGGTAGAAAGCAATGTGCGAAAACAGAGAAAAAACTGGATACCATCATTTTCTCGTCTTCCACCAGTGTTTTCCAAAGCCTTTTTTCTTTAGCCGAATTCGTTATACCACGGGACTGTTTGGTACGATGTTAAACCATTACCTTCTTAAACAAATTGGCAGCAATCGACTTTGCAATCATACTTTTAATTCATGGATTATTAGCTGTGGTTAAGAATTTTCTACATGAATCCTTGTAAAAAATACTGTGTCAAAAGTAGTAATCTCTCGTTTACATGCAATGTTCACCTTTTTTTACCAAAATATTTTCAACAAGTGGTTTATTTTAAGACGAAAGAAAAGGTCTAATGCAGGGGGGGTATGTTTTAACTCTTTCTCTTGCAACCAAATGACTTCAAGTTTTTCCAGGTCAAAGAGTTGTATTCAGATACCGTTGAATATGTTTTTGGTGCTAGTAAAGCATAAGGTAGTGGACGGAGTAGATCTAGGATCAGACTGCACGTTCTGTGCAGTCTGATCTTGATCTACGCTGTCTGCAAAGGGAAATTAAGCCGACATCGGCAGAGGGAAGCGTTGAAGGACCCTGCGGTTTTCTGGTTGAGCCAGGAACGTGACTCGACAGAACGTGACGAGGTCATCCTGGCATGGGCTTGGCAATATCTTCAAATATTATAATGTACTTATAAATATGATTCGATCAAAGGCTGCACAATATAACGTAGAGATTCTAGCTCTTAAACTGCTGAATGAATACAATGAAGCATTCATTCTAAATTGCATTCTAGGTCTAACTCTATATTTAGAAAGTAACGCAACTTCTGATTGGGTCGGAAATAGTGTTACTTTCAAATTTCGAAAATTCTTGAGAATTGGACTAAGAATGTCCCTCGGGCCAAAAGGGAAAGATCAGATGTTGCTGTTTTTGTCGAAAACTCGGCGTTTCGGATAATGTAGATATCAGATAAAATTGCGCGTTCTCTGCAGTCTGATCTTTGGTCGACAGTGTCTGCAAAGGCGTATTGAGTTACACTTAGTCGCACAAGGATTTTAAAAGTTAGTGGAAGTAGTCAAGTATTGCCAGTTCAGACAGGTGCAGATAATGGATTCAAAGAGTAAAATACAAGCTGTATTCTGTATCAAACAAAAAAGCCCATAGACAAAGCAGACGAGTACCCACACCAAAGCTTTTATTGAAGAAATAGTAATTTTAAAATTCCACAAGTCCCCGCTGATCTGTATCGTAGGTGAGGGCTTGCTATGGTGAGGATCTCTCTGAAAATGTATGACAATGTCGACCCCATTCGCAAAACATCGGGTGATCTGTCAATTAGGTTAGATTCAGTTACGGAATCGGCCGAGTTTTGACGCAAGTGTCGACAAAAAAATTGTCTGTTGCAAGGTAAAATATTACAAGGTAGAATAACTTTGGGTACTTTGCAAATGTCGCGACCCTTTCATAAAGATAATAAGAGTCGGAAAAATCCTCTACTTCTTTCAATCGTATCTAACCATAGCAACATTCAGGCAGTGTTGACAATTTACATGTAGCTTATGATAGTCGGTGACCGAGCCCCGGTTGTTTATCGGTACGTCCGGGCACTTTGAGTCCGAAAGCTTTATCACGCTCTTTCCGTTTAAAATTGCTCCGACATTGCGTTTGTCAGAAGGTAATCAGTGCCCCGAAAAGATTGTGAAGTTTTTTACGGTCCTGTTTGCCTTTTGAGTGCAATAGGCGAAAACAGCGACCTTTACGGACAGTATAGTTAAGATAGACTGCACAGAATGAATCTGTACCGATTGCTTTAAGTTAAGTCTGTAAGATAAAAAATTTTGAGTTTCAGAGGATCGTACTCACAGCCGCCGACAGAGGTCAAGTTCAAATGTGCCATGGCTTATTACATCTCCGTGATCCATGGTACTAAGCATGCCATCACATACTTATGGATCCATAACAGCCACTTTTTTGACAACGGACTTAATCATGAGGTAGACTGGTCCTCAGACACACGGAAAATTGACCAATTGCGAAAAATTTCGGCCCAGGTCAGCCTGCGCGGATTGCGCAGGCTGACCAGGGTCGAAACTTTTCGCAGATGCATGAAGCCCCTTTTAGCAGAGCATGACTCAAATATATTTGGCACTGAAAGTGTGCAGCTACTCTAAGAATGCATGGAGAGATATAACGTATGTACAGTGTTGATCGCGATTAAACAAAAATAGGCATACTGCTGCAAAATGTGTCAAACATCCAATAAAGAAACAAACAAAAAGTATAATAAACAAAATTGTTCGATAACGATCTGCGTATATTACTTCCATTTCTTAATGACGATTAGCTCGTCTACATAAATGGCTAGTAGGCTAACTTTTTCCTCACTGAATTGTATCTTCACGTTGGAAAACGTAGGAAAAGAACTGGTCTGACACAAAGAGTGCATGGTTTGCCTTCTCAGATAAATCAGACAACGACACGGCTGTACATGTTTGCTTACCCTGCACATTATCAAAAAGTAAGCAACGGATTTGAGCGAACCAGAGTGCTAACGATTCGACCATATAGGGTGTTATACACTCGATGTACCATAGATAACACATAAATGATATATTTCTTTTATTTAAAAAAGCATTAGAGACCTATACTACATTGCAATAAGCGAAAAAATCTCATAAATATTGGACAGTGTGGACCTAAAATCAGACTGCACGTTCTGTGCAGTCTGATCTTGGATCTATACTGTCCGTAAGAGACAAAGCAAAGCACAAAGCAGGGTTTGGGCTTTTTTGTCGTGCCCTAATCAGTTGGGCTCTAATCGCTATTGATCACTATACTTTCAACGTTTTGTGTTTAGTCATGGTCGTATCAAATATCTTGTATTGTCTTTCGCGATAAATACTGCCAGGACGACCCATGCTGACAAAATGCCATTGAGCATTGAATACTCAACCCCCCTCCCCCCACCTTTGTTGTATTCCCAACATTTTGTTTCATTTAGAGTTACATTGAAAAAGAGGGGAAGCTAAAACGCATTAATTCAAGCAATTTGTACCCGTCATATTTTTCCAATAGATGATAGATGTATTCTTGTATTCTAAATAACTTACGAAATACTGGCGGTAATTACTTTAATGTTCTCGTCTAATGCAGCGTTGTGGGTGGGACTTTTTCGCGAAACAGTTTTTTTGAGGTCGTAAATATTCTCACAAGAGTTGGTGTCGGCAAAGAAAATTGCATGTGTGTGTGTGTGTTGGCGCATTTGATTTTACTTTTTTTTTTGCTTTTCTTCTCATCTCCTTTGGTGTGAAAACTACTCGCACTTCCATTTATTTTTGACTCTTTTTTTTTTTACACAGATTGTCAATTACGTTATGGGTATTTTTTTGTCAATAAACAACAGCCCCAATATTGCAAAAGCCCTTGGTGAAAAAAGTATAACATATTAACTCATAACTCTTTACCAAACGACAAAATTTTAGACTTGTCCAAATTGAAAGCATTTGCAGACGACAAACGTGACTCAAAAATTGAAACTTGACTTTAGAAGAGTAGAAAACATTGTGGGAAAAGGAGAAAATGCTGGTTACCAGCATTTTCTCCTTTTTCCACAATGTTTTCAGAAGGCTTCTTTCTGTGGGTTTAGCTGCTAAACATATGAAACGAAAATTTCCATTCAATAGTAAAAACCCAAATATTACGATTTCAAAGTTGATTTCTGTGCAGTCTGATCTTGGTCTACACTGTCCGCAAAAGGTCATTTCGTCGCACTTAGCAGCCTAAGGGTTATAGGACCGTGTGTATCTAACATCAAATCGCGTATGCTTTGCATTCTGATCTTGATCTACACTGTCCGCCAAAGGTCATTTAGTCCCGCCTAGGGGTCATAGGACCGTATGTATAATATCTAACATCAAACGACATGTGCTTTGCATTCTGGTCTTGATCTTTATTGCCTGCGATCGCCATAATGTACAGAATAGGAACTTTGAGGGTGAAATGGGACTTAGTAGTTGTTTATAGAAGAAATGAAAGGCTGCAAAAAATTGTTCAAAATTAGATCGACGTTCATCAATGAAAATGAAAAAAAATAACTTTTTGAAGTTTCTAAATTTGATGAGTTCTCCCGCACAGAAAGTTTGTAATTGCTTATATTAAGTAACTCTTATCACTTTCTATTTTTAATCCTTTAATAAACAATCCCGTATTTTAACGACCATGAGGAAAAAGCTTTTTTAAAACATTGTTGGAAAAGGAGAAAATGCTAACCAGCATTTTCTCCTTTTTAAACAATGTTTTCTACCCTATTTAAAAACAAATTACTTCATTTTAACCACAATTTATTTGTCGTCTTTCAATGCTTTGAGTTTTTAGTATGACTAAAATTTGCTGACTTGGTAAAAATTAACTCTTTAGACTATTTTTTGGAATGAAATTTGGGACTGAAATGCAGAGAAATTCTGATAGTTTTACATTAATTGTCTACCGAATAAGGCAGCAAAACAAACCATACCGCTGAAAAAAGTTAGCTTACTAGTACTGGTTTTCAGGATATTGTGGCCAACATATCTTCCTTAATAATAATATTAAGGAAGAAATTATTATAATAATTTCCTAAACGAAAAATTTTCGACTTCCAAACTGAACAGAGGACAAATTTGAAATTTATTTAAAAAAAAAAATAGCTGAATTTATTTCTCTACTATGGTAGGAAACATTTTGAGATAAAGAGAAAATGCTGTTTATCCAAATATCTCCCTTTTCCATGATGTTTGAAAATCATGTCATCTTAATTTCCTTAATGAACGGGTTCATTTGGTAAAGGGTTGGGCTCGGAAAGACGAAAACGTCAAAACAAAAAGACGAAAATAATGTTACACTAGTTCACGATAGGTCGGAGAGGGGAGCCTCAAAAATTCAAAATGATGAATTATTGCCGACTCAATGATGCATTCACAGCCAGTAATCATCGCAGTTTTGTTGTAAGTCTGTTTGATGTGAAATTTATTGGTTAGATATATCGGCGGCTTTGTAATGCGTAGAAATACAAGGAAATATGAAAAATGATCCATCCTATGTGGAAAGGTGGCTTAATGCTTTTGCAAAAAGCATCGACCCATGTCAGCCTGCGCACTGCGCAGGCTGACATAGGTCGAAACTTTTTGCTATTAGTCAAATTTATGCATGTCAAAGGACTATTTTAACGCATGAATCAGTCGGTTTTTGATGAAATGGGTCGTATGAATCCATAAATATACGATGACTTGCCTGGCATAATGGATCACGGAGATGCATTAAGCCCCCTTTTTGCAAGGGTATGACAACTATTTATTAGCTGTGATCAGCAATTCGAACCATTTTTAATAAGCCAACCAACTGCAAGATATGCTTTTAAATATTTTAATGGCCTCGTCTTTTCTACGATTGGGTAAACGTGAGAATATTTTCAAATATTCAATGGGATACATTTGTAAATAGTTTTAAGGATGCAAATATGTTAGCCAATGAAAACTTGGGGTACGTGCTTTCGCAGTTGGTGCAAGTACGGTAAAAAATATATATTGCATAGAACGTGCAGTCTAGCTTGAGTCTGCATTTCATTGGTAATAGGTTTTCTAAACGGCTTAAGAAAACATTGTAGGAATAGGAGAAAATGCTGGTAACCAGCATTATCTCCATTTTCCACAACGTTTTCTACTTTGTCAAAAACAAATCTCATCATTTGAGTCATGTTTAGTTTCTCCTAAGCAAATGCTTTCGATATGGAACAGTCTAAAATTGTGTCGTGTGGTAAAGGGATAGGCATGCTACTTGGTTGGTTGGTTGGTTGTATTGGGGTTTAACGCCACTTTAACAGCTAAGGTCATATCATGGCGGTCGGTGACGCACATGTGTTTCCTGGCTTTCTCACACCAGTACTAACACAACTTTCTTTCCAAAGCCACCGACTACTTTTCTCACATGCTTCAGCAGAGGTGAGAGGCGAAAATACGCCGGAAAGAAGGTTCGCCTCAACCGGGTATCGAACTCACAACCACCAGGTCATGAGTCCGACACGCTCACCACTGAGCCACCCAGGCGGGGCTATTAGGCATGCTACAGTGCCAAATTGATAAATACCACTTTTTATTCTATAGTCTATTTTACTTCCAAATACATTCAACTGTGAAGAGTCAGAATTCAGTGTCCCGAAGTGCCTCAGACAATGCTCGAATAAAAAAATCAAGAATTAGGATTTCTATTTTAAACGCATCCAATCACTAATATTTTGGTTGCCCGCAATACGGCGCTTCCTAAAGAAAGTACATCGCTCGGGCGACAAGACCATGAGAGCAGAGAGCAGCTGGACAATTGAAACCACAGTACTGAGCATCTATTTTCTGAGAATTCATTTTCCTCATTTTTGACCCACAATAGTTTAACCCTCAGGCTGCCAAGCGCGACTCGAAGACCTTTTGCGGACGGTGTAGATCAAGATCAGACTGCACAACATGTGCAGTCTGATCTTGAATCTACACTGTCCGATAAGGAGATATTTTTCACCAAAAAAAATGAAATATCAATCGGGTTTTTACTATCGGCTTGAGAATTTCATTTAACTTATTCAGCAAGATAAGGGTGAAGAGGATATAAGGGAAATGTGATTTTTTTTTCCAAATAAAAGATACGTTAATAGATGTTGCAGAAACATTGACAAATGGAGAATTCGCATATTTTGAGCAATTTCTCTTGTTGTTGCAATATTTCTTTTTTGTATTTCTTCTGAGAAAGCGCCCTTTCAGAAAGTCGCATGCACCAAGAAAAACGTCCAACAGAGTCTTCCGCCATTATATGTAAAATTGACGTTATCGAATCTCCGCAAAATCAATAGCGTATCCCAGCTATTTCTAATCTTTGGGAATGGACCCGCATTGACATAGGCGAGATTGGACCAATTCTCATTTTAGATTAACTTGACCCCCAAGTTGAGAACTGTCAGAAATTTTAATAACTGTTTGCTCTGCCAGAGTCAATGAAACAACACACACTTTTTCTCTTCCTTTGTGTTTTTGTTTTAACTTCCGTTTTGGGAATTTCCAGTATTTTGACTTCGGTTACCATTGCAGGAAGAGCGTTTTCAAGCCTCTTTCCCATGTTATACCAAACTTTATGGTTATATTAATTTTATGCTTTACATAGGAAAATGTATTCAGTGGCATTGATACTGATAACCATTCGAAACGCCGATGGAGTGAAAAGAATGCATTCAGCCAATCAAAATGAAACCGCGAGTTCCAATTGCAAAACTTTTGGTAAAAACGTCTTTCAAGATATTGGAAAGTGTATTAATCTAAGATCAACAGGCGAATTCGGGGCAGTCTGATTTTAATCTACACTGTTCGCAAAGAAAAAAAACGTAAATCGTCTTTAGAAAGCAGTACTAAAGTGTGGTTTCAATACAGAATTTAGGCTTATCTATACCAACCTATCCCTTGTTACCACGACCCTGTGAAAGGAGGCTTCTGATAACGTTGCAGGGGAAAAAATGCTGGATACAAACTTTTTTTTCCCTTTTCCAACAATACTCTCTTCCCTTCAAAAGACAAATCCCATTATTTCCGTTCGAATTATTTTTTCTTCTGTAAGCTTTATCAATATGGAGAAACAGAAAATGTTTGCAATGTCGTAAACAGTTAACGCAGGGTACCAATAACAGAGGGAAAGGTTCATGACGCACTGCAAGTCTGTGAGATTATCTGCTATTGATGTTTTGGCATTTCGATTTTGTCTTCTTATCAAAAGTTTGAGACAAGACAAATAATTTCCTATGATTCATTTCTGGTCTCAAAAAGACGGCAAGATGAATCCTATGTATTGTTTTCAGGCGCATTCCACGCCAAACTATTTGAGCAGCAATAGAAACAGCGATGCCGCAGTTGCTGTTTTATTTTGTCTGTCATATAAAGATTTATTTGCATTGTATTTATGTATGAACAGGTAAAAACATCCAGATTTCTATTGGATAACTCAAGAGTATAAGGAAATGGACGCCATTCCATCAAGGACACCAAACTAGCCACGGATAACGATACAGCACTACTTTCCTCTATCATGAAGCGTGGCGTATAGGCTTCTCTGCGCTGGCGAAGACAACACCATTCAGAATATGTAAGACGTATTATTTCCATATTCTTTTGTGTTTTCTTGCCGATACAAATGCACTGTAACACCATTCCCATATGTCCCTAGAGTGACATTAAGACATTAGACCGTATGTACACGTATAATAGCTAAAGTGCCAACCTTTTACCATTATGGTCACTAAGGAAAAATGTATAAGTATGGTATAACAGTACATACAAGTCTTTCCTCCAGTGCTATTATTGGCCCCATTTTTCTGCTTACACAATACCTTCGGAAGAAGGTAAAATAAACTTGAATTACGGTTTGATAAGAAGTAAAGGGAAAATCTTTGCGCCTACAGGGGAAATGTTGGCGCGTAAAAAGCTATTTTTCTTCTTTCTCTCACACTGTTTTTGATAATGGTGTACTAAAAAATGGAAATGGTACTTTGAAAGAGGTTATGACTTAAATGCCATTTTCAAGAGTGTTGCAGCTATATAACGCGACAGTTTTGCATTTGTCATCGGACTCAAAATCATACACTTCCACCGTGAACATCTCGAGCATGGCTGACCCCTCACAAAAAAAATGCTTCAGTTCAGAAAACCTTTTCTACAATCAAGATACACCTACTTATCTGCATATCTGGCTTTTCACACTGACTATGCGGACTACATATTTAGGAAACTGAGTTATTTATGACTCTGGTTCTAATACAAAGATTAAGAAACGTCAAATTACCCAGAGATGGCATTTAAAGCCTGGTTCTCAAGAAATAATCGTTTGAAAGGGAGATACTCAGATTTTGTATAAAATTTTCACAAGTAGCTGTGTAAAAGGCTAGAAATTTGTCAAAGCTGATATATGAAGTGGAAGGGGCTGATCATAAACGTCAGTTATGCTGGTTAACTCTTTACCAGACGACAAAACCTGTAGACTTCTCCAAACTGAAAGCATTCGCAGACGAGAAATTAAATCAGTTTTGAATGATGAGCGTTATCTTTGAAAGGGTAGAAAACATTGTTGGAAAAGGAGAAAATGCTGGTTACCAGCATTATCTCCTTTTCCATAATGTTTTCAAGAGCCATTCTTTTTGAGAGTCCATAAAGACACAGGATTGTATGGTGATGTATTAAACCAGCCCGACTGTGTTGATTCTTCACATTATATTTATCACTCCATGAAAACAACCCCATAATTCTGACAGAGGCGGCTATAACGGAAAATTAATATCTATATTATTGCCAGCGACTGTTTAACGGGCTAATATAATTAATGGTATAAAATGAAATGTTGACTTTATTTCCTCTGTTTCTTTTTTCTGTTCTTTTTGTGTTTGGTAACTTCTCTTCTATTGTTTATGCATTTTTGAAAAAGGGAATTATGCACTTGTGTTAGCATTTGGTTTTAGCGCGTTTCGGATACGATAAGTTCACCAGAGAAATAGAAGTTTGTTCTTTGAATTGAAATTACAAAATTCAAATGAATTCGATTGTCATTTTATTTTTTCTTTAATCTAAGACAATTTTACAAGCACTACAGGAGCGGCTGTTTAAATACTAAGTAAAGATATTTCTTAGATATGTGTTTAATAAGGTATACATCGGTTTATAACACGGTCCGTACTCACCAACCATTCTTTCAAATTTTGAAAACCTTAGAGAATAAGACGAGGACTGTTCTTACGAATTGCTGGTAAATACGGACCCAGGACGTGCTTGATGGATGATGAAATGCCTATTATTGTTGACAATAGAGAATCAAAGGCACGTTCCGTCTTCTTTCCTTATTCTGAGGATGCTTTCATATTTATTGGTATGCGCAGAGGTTTCTAGCAAATAAACAGGTCCAATTTGAAATTTAACGTTCAATATAAAACACATTAAACTGTCTGCTGCTGTCAAGGGCAGCTTGTGCTCTGCTCGTCTGCTTCCATGCACACCTGGTTTTTAAATATACTTATTGTCACCTTGTTGTTTGAACACGAAATGGTGTCAGTGGAGATTATAAAACACTTTCATTTATAGGGGTTTTATTTTATATGATCAAATTATTATGTGAAGCCTTCGCCATCTACTTTTCCGTCTTTCAGTAAAAGTCCATTGTACATTATTGAAAGTAGTGCTGTTAATTTAATCTTTAGAGTTGTTGCAATGTAAAAATTGTGTATAAGATATCCTCGCAGAATCCTTACATAGGAAATACATCTATTCAGTCTTTTTTTTAAAAAATCTGACGTAAATAGTAAACAAACAAGGAAAAGTGTACAGGAAATTCTTGTCGAACAATAGCAACTCATTTTCTTCTATTATGTGTGTTTGTTTGCATACCCTTCTATACCTAAACTTGAGGGTGTCGTCAGCCTTTGAATTCAGAAAAACTGAGTGTAAAAAGTTTTTTTTTATAGCCAGTTCTTCCTCGGAATTTAAATAAAAGGGCGTATACTGGCGGGAAACGTGCAGATAAATTGGAAAGGATTGAATTTTACAGCCCCAATTATTATTACTGGTAACATACAAACGCAACGTTTTATAGGAAGTAATGTGTGCCTTTTATTGCGAGGAATTATGGGTCACATCAAACGAAAGGCAGCAAGCAGAAGTCGTAAAATATACCATGTTTCTCCAAATTTATCTTCCTATAATTATTCCTTGCAACTATCTGTCACTCATCTTAACAATTCAATCCTTATCATAACGATGAACGATATAAGTGAGAAAGACTCACACGTTTCGTTCTTTGAACTTTTGATTACTTTTTCTACAAGTAGACATGAAATTCTTTAAAGCAATTTGTAAAAGAAAAAGATAATCTCTACTGTTTATTATTCGTTGGTGAAAAAAATATCCATGATCACAGATTGTATTTTCAAAAAATGTTCACTGGCAAACGTCTACTGTACAGTTATGATACCGGATTAAATTTTAACCATGTAAAATGCATTAATTGAAAAAAAAAATTACCATCAAGAGTAGAGTGGACTTAAATTATGTG
Organism: Hippopus hippopus; assembly: GCA_946811185.2. Lineage (NCBI taxonomy): Eukaryota > Metazoa > Mollusca > Bivalvia > Cardiida > Cardiidae > Hippopus > Hippopus hippopus. The sequence goes on from OX328097.1 coordinate 22,257,862, forward strand.
TTTCAGTGCAATAACATATATCGTCTGGAACTCAATGTAAACTTGTTCGAACGTAATGGCAGAAACTACCATAAAAGTGGAATATCTTCCGTCAAAAACTAGAAGCCGCGGCAAAGGCCCTGTTTAAGCATCGACCGCTATAAATGATTTTAACTCTGACAGTAAACGTTGAAATTACCAATCGCGTTGAAATAAAAAGAATTAGCTCATTTGAAAATATTGAACGTTTGTAAGTAATGGATCATAGACAACAACTTTCGTATTCTACCAGACTGAGAGCAATAATATTTCACCCATCCAACCCTTAGGCTGTTAAGCGCGACTTGGGGTGCTTTTGCGGACACTGTAGATCAAGATCAGACTGCACAAAACGTGCAGTCTGATCTTGGATCTACACTGTCCGATACAGTATTTATTTACGGTGAAATCAACTTTGAACTCGCAATATTTGGGTTTTTCACTACTGAGTGGAAATTTTGGTTTCATTTATTTTAGCAGTTTAAGGTTTAAGCTGGCTTTTCGTGTACCGTCGGTTATTAGTTATGACAACAAACAAGTCAGTTTGCTCTATGATATATGATCTATCCACTACTTACAGTGCAAGTTCTTTCTCAAGAAATCGGAGCGCAGTGATACGATCGCAGCTAATTTTATTGCCCTTGATCTTATCTAGTACTCTATGGCCAAAGTGACCACAATGGTCACTTGGCAGGGGCCACTCAGCCTTATCGGGTCAATCGGCAAATCCAACCCTTTGAAGTCCAGTCCTGACCGGAATTCTTTGTCTTTGAGCCGAGATTAAAATCAGAGACGGAGGCAGCTAAGCTCCTAATTGAATTACTAAGGATTGCCATGTCACTAATGGAAGAACAATAGTTGTCTAGCCGTGGAGTTTTGTTTGTTTGCAGCTGTACGTTGTTTTCAATATTGCACCAGTTTCGTTACGGTGAAAGCTCTGCCTGGCATGTTTCTTTTGGCTTCCATCCTGTTCTAGGCAATGAAATTGTGCATAGTGTAAGAGTTAAAAAGAACGATACTAGAATGAGGCTAGCCTTCAAAGATATTGAGAATTTCGACTTTTTTGTCAAACATCTAATTCCAATATCCAACTTTAGCCGGACGATTATATGACATATTTTCACAAAATATTTTACTGATTGAAATTTCCCACATAGATTATTTGGTGCTCTTAGCTTTAATCATTTCTGTGCCATAGACGAAAATATAGGTGTTGGCAGACGGCATAGATCAAGATCAGACTGCACAGGATGAGCACTATGATCTTGGATCTATACCGTGCGCTTGCTCAGTATAGCTTAGGCTTAGGATTTCTTGATTTCAGTGGATTGTAATCGCAACCGTCAGAAGAGTTTATATATATTTTGCTCTGAAATAGCTAAACATTGTTTGACACAGCTTTGACTTATTTCTTCACCTAAGCATCATCAATTGTTATTTATGGTGGAGACGTTAACCTATCTCCTTGCTGTCATAATTTCCCTGCACGACTCTTCATTTACAGCATGTAGTGATCCTAGCGGGGTTCCGAGTAAGGCAAACAGATATGAATATAGTAATTAGTGTTATTTTTGTACGTCATTATCATTATGATAAGCTGATGATGCATTGTTTTGATAGATAGAATCTGATAACTAAATTGATTAAACAGAATTTATCTTTCCTAGATAATCTAACGAATCGTGGAAGACCAATGAATTGCATGTTTTATTGACAGAGTAGGCATGCATGCATGCACACCGTGAAGATGAAGTCAGCAAGCTTATGAGCATATTTCACAAACTATTAATTAGCATAATGATCGAAATAAATGTGTTTCAAAGAGGCTATTATCATTTAATGAGTATGCACATTTTGTTCTCTTGATGCTTTCTATAGATTGTTGGTTTTGATATGTCATTTACTTTTTTTCTTTGACTCATCAACCTTGATTTTTTTTTGTCTTTTTTAATTAGGGTGCAGTTTCAGTTCTTAATGAAATAATGAAGGTATGGAATCTGGTAGAAAGTGGTGTTGTTGAAAGTAATATTTGTTTCAGTTTACTTTTACTGTTAGGCTGCTCACCGCTACTCAAAGAACTTTTGCGGACAGTGTATATCAAGATCAGACTGCACAGAACGTGCAGTCTGATCTTGGATGTACACTATCCGATGAGGAGATCATGTTTCTCAGAAAAAAAAAACAAACTCTGAAAAAGCAGAATTATGGGTTTTACTATCGGCTTGAAAGTTTCATTTCACTTATTTAGCAAGTTAAGGGGATAAGACACCTAAGCATTACGATCTAAAAAAAATCCCAGAGTGTATTGTCTTTTGCCACATATTAGTACTCTCGAATTACTGAATTACCTACAGTTATACCGCACTCATAGGGTTCAATTTTTCAGCGTAGCTGAATGTGCTGGCTTTTGACCTACTTTTTGGTACTGATAACAAATGAATTAATAGAAATTTGTGATTGGTCAAAATCTAGACATATGTATTCTATGGGCCCCTGCGGTAAAAAAATTTAGCCATGTTTTTTTTCTAAGGGCCCCTGCTTATTTACTGGCAAATTTACGCTGTCTATATTTCTCAATGATTTTTCTTGTTTACTTTCCCTTGTCCAACAGCTATCCATGGTTTGATTGGATCGCAACTAAGTCCTTGGAGTGATTACATCATAACGGTGTAAATCCCCTGTGCAGCCTACGTGTAGATGTGCTGTTATATCATGCTTCAAACTAAAATAAATAATGTAATGAATTTCTGACACTTTAATGTCCCAATAACTTTTCAGTGAATAGGACCTCATTGCCATAAAAAATGAGTGCATGAGCTGTTGATTAGGGGAAAGTTATTATTCTCTGAAGAGTTTGAGAGTAGAGTAGGAGGAAACTTCACATTGTCGTAAAAACTGCGCCTTTACCAACACTGGTATCACTCATATTTGTTTGTTTTCACTTTCACTTTGGGCTTCACAAACAGGAAGTAAGATTTTGTGAGTTCGCAATATTTGTCTTATGTTCCTCGCCAATATCCATGTTATGGGTACCCATATGAATTGTCTCAGTGGCAATTTAGTGAGTACCAACAACATGGGTTTCGATCAGTGACCTAGGAATATAGAATACCACTATTTTAATCGGCTTATACTTTGTGTAGTGTGACTGTATTTGTATCAGTGCACAAGCTGTACCGCTAATGTTGAAGTAACATGTTTCAATGATAGGTGGATTGTCGTAAATCGTTTGACTTTTCTTGAAGGTCGAATAAAGCTTATGGTTATCTTTTCAGCGTAAATATTGTTCTAACCACAGATTGCTGTTGAAAAAAAAAGACAAATATTGTTTTTGGCATAAAAAGGAGTTTCTCTATTTTGAAAAAGGGTATGAAAACGTGATTGTAAACTTGGGTAAAGACGTAATTGCGTATTACAAACAAATTCCCAATATTCTACAATGTTTTTTTTTTTTCATAGTTCTCAGCTGCAAAGGGGATGGTAATAAATCGTATGTGTATGAGACGGTATTAGCCGTTCTGCTGTCATGCGCGATGCCGTGCAAAATGCATTTGACGAATATCACAGACCAAGATCAGCTTGCGCGTACAAGCAAATCTGATCGTGGTCTACATTCTTCACTTCTACATGATTAGTTTTGGTCACATAGTCCACATTATAAGGCCAAAAAGGTGAACAAGGTCTGCAGTCAGCAAGAATTCGAATTTGATAGGATAAGGGTAAAAGTTTTAGTGTAGATAAAAGTGGTAGTATAGCTAAAATTAAATGAGCTATGCTCTGGCAGAAGGGGGCTTAATGCATCTGCGAAAAATATCGACCCAGGTCAGACTGCGCAGTCCGCGCAGGCTGACCTGGGTCGATACTTTTCGCTATTGGTCAATTTTCTGTATGTTAAAGGACCGGTCTACCTCATTATTTAGTCGGTTGTTTGAAGAAGTTGCTATTATGGATCCATAAGTATGTGATGACTTGCCTGGTATCATGTATCACGGAGATGCATTAAGCCCCCTTTTGTCAGAGCATGGCTTATTAATGCATTAGTAATAATTTAGTCATGCTCTATTAAAATGAGCTTTAATGCATCTGCAAACAGTGTCGACCCGGATCGAGCGGACTGCTCAGGCTGACAAGCGTCGAAACCTTTTGCTTATGGGTAAATTTTCCGTATGTCATAGGAGCATTCAACCTAATGATTCAGCTGGTTTTTGAACAGAGAGGGTCCATATTGCTCAACGGCTTGCTTGGTATAATGTAGTACGAAGACGCATTTAACCCCCAGTATTCCAAAGTGGTGCTCATTTATAAATATGAGAAATGACGGAAGCAAGGCCTCTATCGCTTCTTTGGATTGGACTTAGAACAGAACGTTAACTCTGTGACTACAAAGTAACTGAAACTCATATTTGCAAAAGATAAAACCTACGTTGAGCAGTTTCAAAGCTCTATTGACAGGAAAATCTTTCATAATATCGGACAGTATAGATCAAGATCAGACTGCACGTTCTCTGCAGTCTGATCTTGATATACCCTGTCTGCAAAAGCACCTTCTATTGATCCCTCAAAGAGTTGAGGGTCGCCAGTAAATCCGCGAAACGTAAATGATGTTTGTTTAGGGTAAGCCCGATAATGAATTTGTAGACAGATATCCCTGAAGCAGGTTCTGGCCCCGAAGGACAACAGCTGGACCCGATATCACAAATAAAGGGTCATTATGGGTCCGTAGACTCGCACCAACATTGTTGCCTGGGAGCACAGATGGGACCATTTTAAACTTGATTTAAGGATTTGAAAAAGTTTGCATAATTGATATCCCCACCCCTAAATTATTTGATCTATTAAAACTTCATTTTTTAAAACATTAGACTCCGGAGAATAACGTTTAGAAAACTGTTCCCCTCTTTCATTCACTGTTGACATCCAGTCTCAAACGTTTAGTGTTGAAAACGACACAGGAAAGGAAGCCGCAAAAGCATTCAAGTAACACATAATGTAGGTTTAAAAATTCTATGTGATTGATAAAAACGTGCTTTTCTTCTTGCGTTTGTATTTATCGATATAAATTTCCGTGTTGGTAATGAAAGAGTCAATGAATGTGTAGGTAATCGAAATTTGACTCGTCTGCTACTACTTACGACATTTAACTCTTTACCAAACGACGGTATTTTAGACTTGTCCAAATTGACAGCATTTGCAGACAAAACATTCATTGTGGCTCAAGTGATTGGAATTTTTTTAAGGATGTTCAACGCTGTGAAAAAAGAAGAAAATGTTGATTACAAGCACTCTTTTACTTTTTTTGCACTATGTTTTCAAACCTTTTATTCCTAATGGTTCTTAAAACAAGGGATTGTATGGTAGAGGATTAAATTCGAAAGGCGCAAATTTGTTTTAGCAAGGAATGACGCTTTAAAGACGTATCATGTGCATTCAGGTGTCTATTTAGACTAATAAACGTTAAGTTTCCAAATGAAGCCTTCAGTAAACAGTTTACACCGCACTCAGTGTACGTCATGTTTTAAATGACTTGCTCGGCGCGGGTGCCAAAACTTTAAGTGTGCTGCCATCAATTGTTATCTCGCTTTTAACCAAACTTTTGGCTTTAGTCTGATCTTTAGGACCTTTTATCAGTTAAGAGTTGGCCGGGAAAAAATCGGTTAGACTTTTTTATATACCCCTTCAATTAAACGCTTACTGTTTTCGCTTTCAGATGCAGAATATTAAAATTGCACTCGAGAAACTTGTATTTTATCAGGCTGTTTACAGACTGTTTGAAATTGACTTTTTTTCTTACTGTACGGTTCTGTGTCGACGATTTGAAAGGCTTGAATGTTAATTGATTTTAAGAATAATGTTATCCAATACTCTTACCAAAGTTATCTGTTTTTATGGAGCCAGATTGACCTTTACGATCCCATATGCAATTGAGCAATTAAATAAATTTGACATTTAATATTTAATAACACTTACTCATCAATTTGTGATGACAGTAAGGAGGATGAGAATGGTGTATAATATAAAATTGAGCCATACTCTGTGAAAAGGGGGTTAAATGCATCTGCGAAAAGTATCGACCCATGTCAGCCTGCGCAGTCTGCGCAGGCTGACACGGGTCGAAACTTTTTGCTATTGGTCAATTCTATGCATGTCCAAGGATCAATCCATCTGCAGATTTAGTTGGTTATTAGGCAAAATGGGTTTTATGGCTCCACAATCATGTGATGACTTGCATGGTATCATGCTTGAGGGAGATGCACTAAACCCGTATTTGCCAGAGCATGGCTGAAATATAAAACTATTTGCTCCAAGGTGCAATACATTTCCTTGCAAGTCGTACATTCTGTTTGGGCATATAACTGATGGACTAAACCCAAAACATTTTAACTTGAAGCAAGCAGTGAAAAGTGCAAATACTTAATTTACTTTTTGGTGTCACAACTGCATTAGAAGAAAACAAAGTATAACCATGACGCTGCTTAATGGTAATTTTCAATCCCTATCAAATGCCAAATAATTGAAATTTCAGTGCAGAGGTTTAGCATGAAGGTCACGATTCCGCATTGGACACAACATATATACAAGATCGGACGACGCGTTCCGCCCAGCTCAATCTTGACTCACACTCGTTACAGAGAACCTAATGTTACCCTGGCAATGCTAAAGGTTGGAAGCTTGTTACCACCCTATTGTTTCACGTTAGTTTTTGATAATGACGTTTTCCTTCCGTTTGTGAGTGGGTGTAATTTTGGGCCTAGTTTTCTCCGCGTTGTAGCTGACGACAGGGTAATGAGCTCGTTCTTCTCTGAAAGTTTACACTTAAAATACCAGATGCATGAACCATAACACACCAGGCCAAGAGGTTGGAGGCCACAAGTGGGAGAATTCATTCACTAACCCTTTCCTTTTTGCAAATGAATTTTAATACGTTATCTATCAAGCGTTTTTTTCCCAAATCATCTTGAAGAACCAGGAAAAAAAATGTCTGTCTGCTTCTGACCTCATCGTCCATAGTATTTTCCAATGCACTTGTCGAATTAAACTGGAAGGTGTTCTTTTATTCTTTGATCATGACTGCATCAAATTTTGACCACAAGTAAAGGAAACACAGACCAACATCCTTTCAAGAACTTGATTGTTGTCAGTATGTGTATATGTTTCTGGGATTTGCATTACAATTCGGAGTTTCACTCGTTTGACCAATCAAGATTACATGATACTTCACTAGTAATACAAATGGTGTACCCATTTGATTACAGCTAACCGACAATAGGCCAACCGTTGATTGGTACTATTTTGCATTCATATAGGTTTTTGGAGTCTTGGACTACGTATTTCCCGATAGTGCAGATAATGACGAATGGGCTAGCTGGTGGGTAAAGACAATGGTAATGTTCTAGACTGACCTTTATTAATCCGATATACACGTGTGTGTGTGTAGACAGTTGTGAGCACATGGTGCCGACGTGTTAAATGGTCCTTGTGTTAACTCATCTAGATCCTGCAGCTAACTTTTTGAAGACAACGTGACTAAAGGTGAGATTACTCGTGACGAGCAATTTCCCGCGTAAATAAGTACAATGGAGTTTCGTATTGCAAATGGACTAGGTGTATATATACCAACCAAAATGGACTTCAGACGCTTTAATATATCCAACAACCACCTGTACGTCAGGCCGCCGTTGTTGACATTGTGATACAATGTTTATGCCTATATAGTATACATACGTAAAACTGTCAGAAACTAGGTCACCATGTAACTATATTTGTATCAGAATCCTTACGAAATGGTGTTGAATGTTACACATAGTCAATAAATATTGTTATTAGAAGAAATATAAGACCAAAAGACACTTGTCACATCGCATTTTTTTGTACATACAACTAAGACATTCGTTTCTATGTGTTGAATTTAGACTCTTCAGTAAATACAGTCATGTATAAGGAGGATATTAACATGGTAGCCAAGGCATCAAGGCGGAGCCCTACATTACAAATTTCAGTCATAAGGTCATGATAATTTTATTTCAAAGAGAGGCACGAACATGCCTTGAGCGCGCATTCCTTCTCTCCCCAAATGTTAGTATGTAAACAGTTTCAAAGGATGTCTATATTTGGAAAACGATTTATATCAACACTTACGTCAAAATTACGCGATTGTTTATGTTAACTCATGATCAACGCTTTCTACAGTTCTTATCGCGAAAAACGAGATCAGTGATATATCTCGACTAAAATCGAGCAGTTAAAACATTAAATACTTTTATCCGTACACAATCAGTAATAAGCAATTTTATCAGAATGTGTGTTTAGGAAGTTGGGTGGGCTGAATGTAATTTAAGTACAGATTATTATTTTTATGGGTGGATCACGGCATCACATTATGTTTTGTTAGTGTCTCTTTGCGATAGACATGGGATAGAATGAAATAACACGTGACCTGCTGCTGATTTTCGAAAATTGGCTGCCTCATTCTCAGCAGGGTAGGTGGTGAGTTTTTGTTGATGATTTTGAAGGTATTTATGGAGTCCAGGCTTAAACAAGAATTCTTCAAGCATGTGTAAGCGACAACATGTAGATCTATGGAATGGTACCAAAGTGATAGAGCACCGGTGACTTTTGCTTTCGTTTACTTAACCTGTAAACTGCTAAGGACATCGTAATATGTTTTTTTTTTGGACAGTGTATACCACGCTCAGACAGCGCAGAATGTACAATCTACTGTAACAGTGTCCAATATTTTGTCTGACTCTGCAGGCTGACATGGGTCGATACTTTTTGCAGATAACACTAAACCCCTTTTTACACAGAGCATGACCCAGTCATGGATATTGCAAATTCGCGTCTCTCTCCCGCCGACTATAGCTGTCAAAGTCATTGTACGAAGTTTAATGTTTTTGATATACGTTCAGCATTTGCAAAGATATCGATTAGACCTGTTATAAATGCAGATTTCTAACATTTCTATGCGACAATACTGTATTCAGCCATGAAACCGCTGCGTCACGCGTAATACCATGAACAATATATCTGCAATATGGCCATCACTTTAAACCACCGACTTCGATCAACATACTTTTGAGCATCACAATTATGCAATGTTTTATGAATACTTTCCTAACCAAAAATGAAATGCAATTATGATAAAATTAGTACTACAAAAGACTTCAGTAATAAAGCACTTGTAAATGCAGTCATGGATTTGGTCATAGATGAATGACTAAAGAATACAAAAAGGCATTTGCAATCTTACAGATTATTTATTAACAATAAAATGCTTGACTCTGCACCAATATAGAAACTTTCATACCTCACACAGAGTTTGAATTAACAAAGTAGTTCTCGGAGAGGTAGTGGATTACTTCAGCAATAGAAACTCGTTTGTTTTTTTTATATCCATACATAACATTGTATCTGGTTGGCATGTTTTGTCATGCTTTTGAAAACATTTGGACAAAAGGAGAAATGATCATTGCGAACTATTTTACCTTTTAGCTACCATGTTTATTTTGCTTTTAAAAATTCATGCTGCTTATACATATTTTACAAAGATGATTTTAAACTTGTTTCATGAGGTAATGAGTTGTGCAAGAGAAGTCATTCATGAATATTTCTTCATCCACTATCATTCATTTAAATAGTGGAGAGATTCAAAACCAGATCCGATCTGACTACCGTTTTCACCTCCATGTTTTCTGTTCATTAAATGCTTTACAGCAGCTGATTGATTGTCTTTCATACTGATAATTTAAGATTACAACGGATTTTGAAGTTTTCTGATACAGTAATATACACTACCCCTCCGACATAGTAAGTATAATAGTAAGAAATGAAAACAAAATCTGCCATGTTCCCTTATTAAAAAAAAAATGCTTGTAAAATTCCGAAAATCGCCTATGATACACTTTATTGTCGGAATCAAAGCCAATAAATTTTGGAAACTTCAACAACAACATGGTCACTTTTTAAAAAGTATACTGTAAGCGATCTCATGCTAAAGCTGTTTAAACATGCATAGACTTTTTCCAAAAGTATATTTTCTGTACAATAGAAATGACCTATCGTCGGTTTACTTCCAAAACCTCGTAACTACAGCTTGTTACAAGCTGTAGTTACGAGGTTTTGGAAGTAAACCGACGCTGTGTTAAAACTCAAATTCCAGACCAAATTTTGGTCACCATCTTAACTCTTTACCGAACAATCCCATGTTTTCATTATTCACGGGAAGATGCTTTTTGAAAACAATATGGGAAAAGGAGAAAATGCTGGTAACCAGCATTTTCTCCTTTTCCCACAATGTTGTCTACCTTCCACAATAAAATAGAATTTTACACACATTTTAATTGGCGTCTGCAGATACTTTCAAAATTTGGATTAGTCCAAATTAATCTTGGCAACAACTCTTGATTTTTTACATAAAGTGTGCAGCTTTTATCTCGTTACACATAAAGTAGAAACGTATTTTCTCACACGTTTTATAGTAGTTACAATAATAATTTATTTACATACTGTTGTAATATTTTTTATAAGCACTCTTTTGAGTAACATACATTTTTTTATTTGAACCGAAAAGAATAATTTGAGGATGAAGTAAGGTTGGTAACTCTTGAATGTTAAGATAGTTTGCTAGAACGTTTTTAAACCAAGCGGCAACACGTAAATTATTTCTTAAATATTTTTTTTTCAGAAAACACTTCATATATTGCGAACTTAAAAGGTAACAGACAGGGTTTAAATACAATAACAAAGTTGGAATATAATAGTAATAAAGTAAGATATATATTATTATAGTAATAGAATAAGCTGAATGATGAACCGCGGGTATAAATTGCAACACGATGGATAGATATACAAGATGCGCGCATGAAATGAACAAATACGAGTACAAAAGAAATATCTAAAAAGCTAAACGACCAAAAGTGTGTAAGAAAAATATAATATTGAACTGTACTGTAACTTATGGCACAAACATTCAATCAAATTTTTACCAAAGCAGAGGTCGAGATAAGTAGGGGTAGTTGAATCCTAAAACATTATTTCTGCACTAAAAGCTATACTGTTTGTACTCTGTAGAAAATAGTCTCTTCACACGATTCTAATGAGTACACACAACAAAGCTTTAACTCTTAACCAAACGACAAAATTTTAGACTAGTCCAAATTCAAAGCATTTGCAGACTATAAAATAAATGTGACTCAAAAATGGAAATTCGTTTTGGGAAGGGTAGAAAAAAAATGTGGGAAAGGGGAGAAAATGCTGGGTACCAGCATTTTCCAACATCTTTTTTCAAAAGGCTTTTTCTTCAGGGTCGTGAAAAGTCGTGACTGTGTGGTAATGTTTTAAGTAAAGAATTCAAATGATGTACACATTGAGCCCTACGAGTGCTACCCTTATCTGAACCTCTGCAAGTCGACGACATATATATGTTTATAGTCCGTTTTAAAAATAGATGGCACATATTCGATGAAGAAACAGACTTTAAATGGGTAAAAACGCACAGAACAAGCGAGTGTTAAACACAACAAAAATTGCCAAGGATATCGTATGGCGAAACTATCTCTTCATGGCGGAGATTACCTGAATATAAACGACTATTTAACTTGGCTAATGACGGTGAGTGTTGAAATTTAATTCAAACCAGAGCCGCAAGTATAATATAAAGTAACACAAAACATTTCAATGATTTTAGCCCTTTTGATACTCTTTTCGTCTTTCAAGAAATCTCTTTGACATAATTTGTATTAAATAACTGTCTTGATAGCAAAATGTTCCCGAAAAACAGTTTTAGATAATGACTTAATTTAAGAATGTTATATTAGATAACATCAGAAAATGCACTCGCAAAATGATTAACGGAAACTTGATCGTGCACTACACTTTTTTAAATTGACATTTGGTTCGTGCAAGTTATCCCGGTCGCCCGTCTACGTTGTTCTAACGATATAAAGCCGTATTACACGTAGTCCATCATTTCTTGTATTAAACATGTACTAAATCGGTATGTGGTTCCCATTTCTCTTCGTTAAGTTTGACATATAATTTCTCTTTAGAATTTTGAAGAGCCATTGTGTTCATATGATCTTAAATTATTTTTATTCATCTAAATACTGTACATATCATTCTACCCTATGGCTAAATGTTACGTAGAACTTTAAGATGGAAGGTTTGGACTTTACAGATGTCACTCCAAGCAGAAGGGACACTTAGTAACAACATGATGTAGCAATTCGTGCTAACCCTAGCCATGACATGTCTTTTTTTATATATTCTTTTCCCAAAAAATCATCGGTTATTAGAAATAAGCACATATCATTTGACGAGAAACCATAGAAACTTATTCTCAGAGGCGGAAAGGGGCACATGGAATGCAAGTAAGCGTTTGAAACAAACTACGATAGTTCTGTAAATAAACAAATAATTCTGAGTAATGACAATGTAAAATGAAAAAAAAAACAGACAGCCAATTACGCAATTTGCTCTCAATTCAAAGATATTATATACAGTTGTTCAAATGCTCAACCAAATCAAGGCATTGTCCTTACTGATATGAATCACCAATTTACGGCGATCGGCCGAATATAGTCAAAATATTTTCAGCCTCTTGATGGCATTACTAAGGCTAAGACCTATGTTCCTATATCCATATCATGACCAGAATGTCCCTTGTTTTCATGTAGATTTGTGTTATAGCCGTCGATAAAGTCGAATTTATTTTTTGTTTGACAGCGAAGAACTAATCAATAAACGAACACTGCAAGTCAAAAAGAACCTGATGCTCTGTGAACACCGTTACCGCTATTCGAACACTAAATGGTCAGAAATAAATGTTGAAACCAGGGTCCGTAATCACCATCAGCTCTTGAGAACAATCTTAGTCTTATTCTCCAAGATTTTTAAACCATTTGCGTTAGCCAACCAGAGGGTGTAATACTTTCAAATTTTGAAAGTTTTTGAGAATAAGACTAAGAGTGTTCTTAAGAATGCTTGGTGAATACAGTCCCTGAACAAAAATTACGTGGAGTAAAAACACACAGCTAACTGAGTTTTTAAAGGAGGTCTAATTGCAAGCTGAACTGTGTTGGAAGTGTGAGTATGGCCACAGAAACAACGATTTAATGTTTAAAAAGTCATTTCATATTGAACGAATTATTAAGACCCACAATACATTAAAACATTAAGCTACGGATCATAAGAATTTGGAACTGATGCGAAACGACGAAGAACAAATTAAACGAACATGCATCGTAAAAAGCAGTTAGTAAACCGAGCCAAGTTCTCAAAGATGGGATTTCAGGCTAAGTATTATGCATTAATTAAAGGAAGAACAAAAATCCGAGGAACTGTGACGCGCTTTGATAGTCTTGTGTTTCACAAATACGTCAAATATAAATAAGTAATTAACAGATTAATAATATTTACATATAAATAATGAACTAACAAACATTTCTCTCAGGAATAGTCTTTTGACCAATAGGTAACATCATCCTCTTTTGCTAACGATTTAGCGAAGCCGTCACGTGATGGTATCATATCCAGAAGATATTCTCGTTAACCCTTATCCCGTTAAATAACTGATATGAAACTTTCAAGCCGATAGTAAAACCGTAAAGTTGCTATTTCAAAGATGTATTTTAGGGAAAGATATCTTTGTATCGGACGGTGTAGATCCAAGATCAGACTGCACGTTCTGTGCAGTCTGATCTTGATGTACACTGTACGCAAAAGGTCAGTCAAAGGGTTAACTCTTTAAGAGACGACAAAATTTTAGAATTGTCGAAATTGATTTAGCAATTGAAAACAACAATTTCAATGTTGGTCAGACATTGGATTTATTGTTTAAAAGGTAGAAAATATTGTGGAAATAAGAGAAAATGATGGTTATCAGTATTTTCTGCTTTTTTTCCCACAATGTTTTCAAAAGCTTTCTTCTTTCTCAAATAAACTTGGAATTGTGTGTTAAAGGGTTAGATTAAGTAGAGCAATAGTTTGAAAGTTCTGACAGAAAACAATTATTAGAAGTAATAAAACACCAGTATTTGTAATGTTAATATGAAATTGATAGTCGACAAAAGGTCAACTGCTCTGAATATTCACTATTTTACATCTTACTTAATGGTTTTCGAAAAACAACAGGTTATAAATAGGTTACTTGCAGCCTTAATCATTTTCTTGATCAGTTGTCCCTTAGCGTCGGCATGAAACGTTGGAAAGACTGCCAAAGTGTAAAACAAAGTAGATAGCGATTAAATAAGTGCTGATTGCTGAACATTACCATTTGGTATTTATATGGCGGTAAAATTTCTCGTTAAAACATGACATCTGAACTGTTCAGACAGAATAATAATCTGATATACATGAGCCATAATCTGTGAAAAGGGGGTTTAATGCATCTCCGTGATCCATGATACCAAGCAAGCCATCACATACTGAAAGGCCCATAACAGCCACTTTTTTTAACAATCGACTTAATCATGAGGTGCACTGGTCCTTGGACATACAGAAAAGTTGAGAAATAGCCAAGGGTCAGCCTGCGTGGGCTGACCGGGGTCGAAATTTATCGCAGATGCATTAAGCCCGCTTTTCACAGTGCATGGCTCAATGATTATATTTACAATAATGAGTCCATGAATGAACAAAACCAGTCTCGGTTGTACGCATTGTCAAATGAACGATTGTTTAACTTTATAAATATTACTGAAGGTATACGGTTACCAAAATTGTTGTTGGGGCTGTTATTGGTCCCAATGTTCTAAATATAACTTAGATTCGTGCAAAATTTAAGTAAAAGACTAAAGCTGAAGTCTCTTCCAAAGAGACAAAACATAACAGTCGATAGAGGGTACAACACTTGGAACTTGTAATTCATGAAAAATTGCGGTTAGCCTCCTTTACTTTTAACTCATAACGCTATCGCAGTAATTACCTATTATTTGTCCAAATGTGACTTACTAATCTTTGTGAAAAATGAATCATATCTGAACCAGGGATGGCAAAGACTTAGTACGATTTATCATTTCTTTTGTAAGGGAATCATTTGCAATTGTGAGTTTAACAACGTCATAGACATTCACGAGACACCCGAGATGTACCATTGTAACACTTGATTATGCATGTATCATCTCGTAACACATGAAAGTAAAATATATATACCAAAACACACATGGAGATCAAAAAATGCCAATATAACAGCTAAATGAAATAGAAATGGTGCATTCACACTTTAGATTACCTAACGCCCCAAAATGAATCCCTAACCGTTCCAATATAAGAATGCAAAGCGATGTGATATCACAAAGATTGAGCTATAAAATGTCATTCACTGTCCATGATTTCTGAAAATAGCTATGGTACAGTGCGGTGGTCGAGTACCACGTTGATAGTATGTACAAAACTTCACCAACTACGAAAGAAAGATGCAACATACTAGTATCTGGCCTTACACTGCCTTTAGCAGTGAAGACATATCTCATATACTGTCATATTTTTGTTTTATATTCTATATTTTACATCTACATGTATACATAATGACTTCCACACCCTTCAAGCTCCGGACTTAGCTTGACTTTCGAGTTGTTCCTTGTTTCAAGGTCAAATAATCCATACTGGAAAATTCGAACCGTGTATGTTGTAACTTTTGAGCTCCTGTTGGAAACGTAAGCGTAATCTGATTCTTTAACTCTTTACCTGAGGGAGAAGGTTTTTGAAACATTGTGGGAAAAGAGAAAAGGCTGGTTGCAGGCATTTTCTCCCCTTTCCCTCAATGTATTTCACCCTTTAGAAGACCTATTTGATGTTTTGAATAACACTGAATTTGTCACGTGCAAATGCTTTCAATTTGGATAAGTTTAAAATTTTGCCGACTGGTAAAGAGTTAAGCAATCGTCAAAAACCAATTACCGGGGTTAGCGTGAACAACTCTTGACTAAAATTATTTCACGGCTTATTAAAAGTGCACAGTTGTTTCTGAACGAAGATATTTGCATTCTGAGAATTCTCCCGCGATGGTCTATATAGAATAAATAGACTTTCCAGATGCTTCTTGAAATGATACATGGTTATATATAGCACACTGTATAAACTTTGACTAGACAACGTGATCTTATGGGTTCGTTTCCATCTACCAGTCAAATTTCTTGTCCGATTTCAAACTCCAAGACTAGGCATCTGATTGGCTGAGACTAAGTCTCAGCCAATTAGATGCCAAGTCTTGAAATGTAGTAATTTAATTTGAATGATTGGTGAAAACGGTCCCATATCACTATTTGTAACTTGAGGGAAAATCAGGCCTTCCCTATTACTTTCATATGATTCTCCTCGCACGAAACTTTCTGTCAGTATTGGCTGGAGATAGGTGTTCCAAAAATTCTTGAATATATTCCCAGACACTTTTAAGTTTTGTTAGCTGTCACGGTCTGTTTATAGTTTTATAATGTTTACCGTCTTTGCTCGTTCTTCTTGAATGACGTCATCACAATGTGGCATGATTGTTTAGGTCCCACTATAAAGTTTGATAAATGGTCCAGTTCGTGATCGCAGTTATAAGACGTGAAGTGGCTTAGACAAGTCCCGAATTCAATACAACGCACATGATGTGGAGATTCCATGAATCGTGATCGTTGAATGGTGGTACTGAGTTCTTAGGGTCAAGGTCACTCAACGTCGTCACCGCCCATTCCAAGACATCGAGTACATTGAGTGTTCCTGTCAACGAGAAACCAATGTCAGGGTGAGAAGTTAAGCCCAGTTTGATAAAGAAGAGATTTTTGTATGTCTTTTGAATAAAAGACGTTTCGAAAGTTAGACTAAATCTTTTGAAAACAGTTTCCATATCATTTATAATATAGTTGAAACTTTCAGAAAATCCTTGAACTATTCCACTTCCTCATACATAATAATTTTTGCGTTTATTTCGTACATCTAACGGATATTGGTAAGAGTTACATGTATGCAAACAGAAATAGCAGGGAGTTTTTCGAAATTTGTTTTAAAAACTCGCTATACGGAAAAAATGATCGAAACTTAATCTGCAAAACCTCCCTGTGGTTCAACAATCACACATTTTTGTGTTCGTATGTACTTGGAAGTGATTTTTCAAGGGTGTTAAAAAGAAATTTTATTCTAAACTGATAACTGGACTTATATAATTTTGTTTCTCACCCTGCATGGTTTCTGTTGGCATGCATCACAACTCTTTTTTTTTCATTTTCTATCCGTTTCCGAATGAATTTATTTACTTTATAAATACGAATGCAGACTATTTAACTGTTTCTAAAAATCCTAAACGTTAAATACAACAACTACAAATAACTACGTTTACCCCAAATGGCTCGTCACCTCAATTTCATTTTGGACTCTTCCGAAAGACCTGTGCTAAAACATCTTTAATGTGACAAACACACACACACAGACACACAACAGGTTAAATACAAGAGAACGTTTATTAAAACGTTTTATGCATTTTAATTACTCTCATGTTAATAATGATATGGACATTTGTAAGCAGAAAATATCATCTAAAACTATGATCTAAAATATTATGAAATTTCATGGTAGCACTAGCCAGGATATGATCTAAAATAAGATGAAATTTCATGGTTGCACTAGCCAGGATATTTCACATAATGTAGATCAGTATAGATCAAGTCAGAACGTTCATTCCATTCTTGATCTAGGCCGTCTGCAAAAGCATATGTAGGCCTATAATATGCTTTATGAGCCCAGCTACAATACATATTTACGTATTCGGGACTATATATCTAAATTTAAATACATAACAACCGATATGAAGTCTCTCAGGAAAGTTTTGCATAAGAAATGTATACTTTTTTCTTCTTGATTTTCTTCTTATCAAAGTAAATACAGAGGCTGCTTTAGCGCTTAAAGTACAAGAAGTTAATTAAAATCAGTCAATATTCAGCGCATATGCTATAAAAAGAAGCATATCAAGAAAGTAGCACAGAAACAAAGTCTAAAATGGCGCTAGATATACACACAGGAGTATATTCTTGGTGTATTTTGTCGAGGAGATGTTATGTAGCTCTAACAATGGATATTCATTAAGTGTAATCACCAACAGCTGAGTAATTGTATGAACGTTGATGAGAAAGAAAGCTTTGGAATTGCAACAGCAACCATTTTCAGCGAGAATAAAAAATACTATTTAAGTTTTAATGAGTTTCAGCCATCACAGGATCATCAGCTTGTCCTTAACTGCTACAACATTGAGTTCATGCTACATAAATATATCTATTCAAAGGGCTGTGGACTCGAATCATACTGTTTGCATCCCTTCATCTGGGTCTGCAGTGTTATACATTTGTGACTTTTTTAAGGATTAGATATAATCGTGTCTCCTTGTTCTCTGTGAATGAGTTACATTTAAAAATACAAGTTTTCTTGAAACGGTCAAAACTAAGTTGGAAAATATTAACTATATGTTACATGTACATTTTCAGCTAGTCAGACAACATTACTGCTAATCTAAGCCTGTTTTAATGAGATTTGCTTTCAAGTAGCAAACACACAGCTGCATGGTTCCTTGACAAGGGCCTATGATGTATAAATTGTTCGGTAAAGCAACATTAGTTGCACTTAGCTGAGAAATGACCTTTTATAGCACAGCCTCATGTTCTAACGACCCAATGAAGAAGGATGTAGAGAACATTGTGGGAAAAAGGAGAAAATGTTGTTAACCAGCATTTTCTCCTTTTCTCTCAATGTTTTCTACCCTTTCAACTCGATGGTTATCGTTTAAATCTTTATTCAACGTCTGCAAATGGTTTCAGTAATGATTATGTACCGGTCTACAATTTTGTTCTCTGGTAGTAAACAGTTTGGCATATAGTATATTCATGTAAATCATTCCAGACAAAAATACTTTCGATACAAATGGATTCCTTGGAACTGAAATCCGGTTATAGAATGGCTGTATCCCGCTACATTGACTCCCAAATGTAAACTAGTTTTTAGAGATGCCGTGTGAAAATATATTGAATTCTGAGAATTCTCGTGTATCTGACCATCGCTCGCTGTGTAGGGAGACCAGAACAAGTTCTGCGGGCGTTAAATAGCCTGCAGTCTATCCAATTAGAGTGAAAATATTAGCTTTCTAGCAACTTAAGTAATTTGGTGGTGAGATTTACTGAGTAAACATATCCTAGAGGAAAAGTGTATCGGCATGCTCCTTTCACCTGCTGTGAACTACTTCAAACATCTGTTACTCATTCAAGAAGGGGCCTCGTGTATAGCGTATATATCTTTTCCATAACGCTTCGTATCCCAAAGCGGGTACGGTTGCCATGATTTATGAGACGTTTTTAATAAACAAAATGTATGGATTTTGAAGTTTCAGGTATACCTACACGTAGAGCTCACATGTATTGGCTAAATTTCTTAATTTCGTTTGGCTTAATGAATCTACAAAGAAAAATCCTAGTCGACTTGGTCGCTATTCAATGAATTTTGTTCTCTTTTTCATTCTGCGTTTTACAGTTCTTTATCACGCCCATCAAGTTCATTTGGTCAAAACAAAAGAACACTGTGAAATTTGTAAACAAAATAGGATAAATCCAATTGACAGTTTTAGTTGAATATGTCATTCTTAGGAACCATTACCAGCAATAAATGTGGACTTCGGGACGGTATTCACTTGACATTCAAAATAAAATTTATTTCAAAATTGCAAGACTAGCCATCTGATTGGCTGAAACAAACTGCAAAAGCCAATCAAATGATTTGTCTTGGAATTTATGATCGACAAATTTTGTTGCATGGCTCGTGAATACATGGCCCGGGGCAACATTGTTCAAATGACTTTTCTCAACAAGAGAAAAGTATGCGCATACTGTAAGGGTCTAGCGTTTTTTTTTTGTTAGTGTGGAAAAGCTTATGAGAAACCGCGTGTTATCGTGCGTAAACACTGGGGAGGAAAGATTTTCTGATCTGAAAATCTTGTTTACATTGTATTTTACTTGTGGGAGTCTGTCGTGTTACGTTATAAAAAATTATATAGCAGTGCGAAAAGTTTAATGGCGGACGTCTCGTGTTTTGTTTCAAACACATGAAAAGGTAATGGTCATCGAAATGGTCCATTCGACCTATTCCCTCATGCAAAAATTCTTAAAATTTTAACAAGTCTCTGACGCAAAAGTTTTTGCAATTTCGGTCCATTAATCTATATTGTAGTCTTTAATATCTTCGTCATCATTTAGGCCTATAGATGTCTGTTTTTTCGTTGGCTTCTCATGAAGAGAATTATGGGTAATATGAAACAAGCAGCGGAAAGTGAAGATCATAGATCAGGCTGCACTGTCTGTGCCGCCAAATCGTCGGTCTACACTTTCAACAAAGTCTTATATAGTCGCAAATGGTAGTGCTAGGGTTCAATGAAATATACAATGGGATGATTGTGCTGTAACTCCGCCGGGGCCGGAATTCTTTCCAACCCTAAACATAAAATGTATTTTGACTGGATTATTGTTAATACAAGATAATGGGCAGTGTAGATCCAAGATCAAACTGCACATTCTGTGCAGTTTGATCTTGGATCTACACTGTCCACGAAAACACCTATAATGACCCTCCTCATCCTTAGTGTCAACCTGACAATAGCCTTGGCCTAAGATAACGATCTTTTAGGGTTTGTCGAAGGGGATGGTCATCCTTAAAGCAATAAACCATCTGGTTTTGAGTAGAAAGTCATAGAATCAGGCATGAAACTATTCAATTGCACTCTTTTAAGCTTCTCACCCCCTTGACCTGGCCATGGTCTTGATATCTTTTCCAATTTATGTTGACCTTTCACCTGGTCAGTTCCCAGTTGGCGTTATCGAATACGGCTAAGGTATATTTTTGTTGTTAACTCAATATGCCTCGTGGGCAAGTTCTAACTCCCTTCCCAAGCTTGCAAAGGGTTAAAAATTTAAAAATACGCTTAATTGAAATTTTGGTTAGTACGCTTAAATGAAATTTGGGTAAGTACGCTTAAATGAAATTTTGGTAAGTACGCTTTAATGAAATTTTGGTAAGTACGCTTAAATGAAATTTTGGTAAGTACGCTTAAATGAAATTTGGGTAAGTGATACACATAAACAAGAGTTTGAAGGAATTACTCGTGCTTACCGAGCATTTTTACTTTTTGTCCGGATGTTTGTAAACTTTGCCCTATAAATATATCAATGTCCCTTGTATGAGAGAAAGGGAGGATTAAATCCTCAAACAGTGAGTCAAGTTCTTTCTATCCCCACCTCCTCCCAATCCTTTTACAATAAACTGATGCTCTTATGACTAATTGCTACTTATGAAACCCTAGTAGCAAGTTACTTTTTATCAAAAAGGTTTTTTTTTTTACGAATCCACGATAGCATAAATAAGCACACGTTAGAGGATTCAGAGAAAGACAGACAGACGGTCAGAGACACAGAAATACATGTAGAAAGACAGACAGACAGGCTCCAACAATGGTTGACCAATTTCTTTTCGCGGAGTAAATATTTCAGTCCACCCCAATACTACTAGACTATGAAGAATTCACACAAGACCGTCCAAGTCAACCCTTTACCATCTAATGTATATTTAAACTTTAGGCTGCTAAGCGCGACTCTCTGACCTTTTGCGGACGATGCAGATCAAGATCAGACTGCACATAACGTGCAGTCTGATCTTGAATCTACACTGTCCGATTAGGAGATATTTTTCTCCCAGAAATAAGATTGAAATAGCAACGTTTGGGTTTTTACTATCGGTTTGAAATTTTCCTTTAACTTACTCAGCAGGAGAAGGGTTAAAAATACTATTAACAATCACTTGCCAAACATAACACCAACATTAAAAAGAAAGTAAATGTGTTTCAGTGCAGAAGCAGGTACTGAAGCAGTTGCTTATTTACAAGAAATTGCTCCTTTCCCTAATTGTATTATAAGGGGAGCAAAAAAGAATGTATTTGCACGGCAAAGGGTCCTAACTGTATTGAGTATATATTCACATACTACCGTTATCTTAATGGTAATTTTAATTGCACTTCTAGCGTTACAGTTATTGTTTTATGGCGATATTTTTACGACTCTTGCGATATCTGATATAACTGCACTATGCAACCATTTTTTTGTCTGATGTGTGAGCTGTTTGTATGTTTATCTGGGGGTATTCGGTCGTTTTCAGCGTTATTTCTGTTATACAACGGCTTCCAGTACACCTGTCATGCTATGCTCACAAGGCTCAGCCATCAAACTTTGAAAAGTTGTGGACTGCAATTAAAAAAAGCCCGACTTGCAACCTCTGTGTTACTAGTATCATGCGCTACCATCTTCAGTGAACAAATGTACTTTAATTTCAAGCTTTTCCCCCCTCATGTTCGTTTAAAGACGGGATAGTTTGGTAGACTAAGTTGTTCCTATAGACCTGGTCTGTTGGGAAAACAGCCAGTGACTTGCATCTGTTTGTATGGTTTTTAACTCCGTTTTCAAAAATTATTTCAGTTATATCGCGGCAGCCAATGGCTTGGAAAGAGTGTGACCATGGTTGGACAACAACCAGCAGAGCTAGGAGAGAGTTACACATAGTCATGGCAAAGAAGATCACAACAAAGGGTGGAAAAGTGCAATGGCTAGTATAATATAATTGCAATTACTGTTGAAAATAATCACAATAATAAATTGATAAATGTGTTGAAACTGAAGTTTGAAAAACATATAGTACATTTTTACAGATTGATTTGAAGGGTATCAAATGATCAGTCGAGCGCCATAATGACGTATGTGACAATACAGTTGTAATCGGATATAGTGCATTTTAGCGACACGTGTGGAGGGTTTTAACATTGATCGTATGCAAAATAGCCCCGGCTGTCATGGCTAAACCTCTCGTATATCATCGCCATTCACAAAAGACGTTTGGGTATGTAACCCTGTATGACAGGTCTCAGACATTCTGTTTACCCGTCACCCAGACGGTCCCGGTAAACGAATGGGCTTCGTTGTCTTTTATTGGGTTACTGTCTGTAGATGTTGTTGGTACTTATAAGTAATGTATCGACGCGATAATTCGAAGTAGTAAACAAAAATGAGTCGCACTCTGGCAAAAGGGGCCTAAATACATCTCCGTAATGCATTATACCAAGCAAGGCGTCATATAATTATGGATCCATAAAACCCATTTTGTCTAACAACCGACTAAATTATGAGGAAGAATGGCCATTTGAAATGCAGAAAATTTAACAATTGTAAAATGTTTCGATTCATGTCAGCCTGCACAGTCCGTGCAGACTGATATGAATCGATACTGTTTGCAGATGCATTAATACCCTCGTTTACACAGAGCATTGCTCAAGTATTCTAGAACTTACATTTTGGTCTAATTGTTACAGTATTATGATGGTTTAAATCCAGCGTATCTGTGGCTCATATTTCCTCGCATGCAAGCCTTTGGATCTTTCATTATTTAGACTCAGAATACAATTAAAATGAATTAACCCTTAGGCTGCTAAGCGCGACTCACTGACCTTTTGCGGACAGTGCAGATCAAGATCAGACTGCACAGAACGTGCAGTCTGATCTTGGATCTACACTGTCCGATAAGGAGATATCTTTTCCCAAATATCTTCGCTATTTCTTTGAAATAGCAAAATTTGGCTTTTTACTATCGGTTTGAAAGTTTTATTTCACTTTTTTAACAGAATAAGGGTTAAGATTTTAAGGCCTGTTCACAGCAGTAGCTCAACATGTAAGATTTTGTTTCCCAACTAGAAGAATCCTCGACTTCAATATCATCAAAAAGATTTGAGTCATGCTTAGGCAAAGTGTGGTCAAATGCATATCTGCGATACATGATACAAAGCAAGTCATCATATAATCTTGGGGATCCATAAATTCCATTTCGTTTAACAATTTACTGAGTCATAAGGTACACTGGTCCTTTGATATGCAGAAGATTGACCAATAGCTAGAAGTTCCGATCCCAGTCCGCGCAGGCTGACCTGGGTCGATACTTTCTGCCGATTCATCAAGCCCCCTTGACACAGAGCATAGTTCATTTGTATAGGAAACGGCTACGTTAAGATATAACAAAGATTTTCATTGGCTATCATAGCTGGCTCTCCGTTCTGTAGTAGTCATACAGTAAAGTTTGTCAATAATTAGAACTTTCCATTGAATATCACAACGTATTGTTTTCTGTTTAATCGTGCGATTTGAATTCTAACAATAAGAAAACGAAAAATATCAATAATGAATGACGTCAGAGCTTCACGTTTTTTGTTCCGTCTGTCTCACGGCTTTAGT
This sequence comes from Hippopus hippopus, assembly GCA_946811185.2. Lineage (NCBI taxonomy): Eukaryota > Metazoa > Mollusca > Bivalvia > Cardiida > Cardiidae > Hippopus > Hippopus hippopus. The sequence continues at coordinate 22,282,149 of OX328097.1, forward strand.
AACTGAATTGAAAAAGAAAACTGGATAGGGGGATACGTGAATGCAATTAAAGCATTGAAGAATGACGTGTATGCATAACAATGCCATGGGTCCCCAAGGACCGTACACAATTGTTAAGTTCGCATGATAGGCTTAAATATGAAGTGTAGGAATCGTTCTGGTGAAAAGGTTTTAAAGGATTCTTCCTACATTTAGTCCATTTCCCGCGTATAAAGATGTCTTGACCCATTTTTAGCGGTAAGGAATACAAATCGTAGTGCTAAATGGAGAAGTTGCTTATTCTGAGCAATTTATCCTATTGGCACAGCGTTTTCTAATCTGTGACCGATTACAAGAACACTTCGTTTTTCCATCCACCAATTAATACAGTTTGCTGTGCAAGAAGTTGAGGTAAGATACATGTAATGGGTTTACCACAAAGCAATCTCACTCGTTGTGCCTCGGCTCTTTTTTCGTATTCTTCGTTACTCCTTTCAAATGAATGAATTAGTCGAATCGTCAGATTCGCTCTTGAGCATATGCTAAACATTTCCGCCGAAGATTGCATTAAAGCTCCGGCGCATTGTGCCGTCCGAACAATAGGTTAAATGGTGGCGATGATGACTATTTTCGGTACAAATGTCACACTTTTTCCGATACAAATATGATAATTGAATTTCTGTTTGCTTTTCGAATGGGATTCTTTCTATCTCATTAAAAGTCAGGATGCAGCTAAATTTACAAATCGCTAAGAATAATTTCCCGCCTTACGTCCGTGGGTGCCTTTTATGTGTATGCACGGTACGTTAACTTGCTCGTTGAGCCATCAACAATTCATTTCGACAAGAATATCCCCACTCATATTTTCCTTCGGCTACGTTTTGCATATGATTTCATACGGTTTTAATGCTATTCGGGCTTCACTTCAGTTAAACCACGGTTAAAGATTTTAATACGCCCCGGGACTATAGAAAATCAGTCATATCGCTGCAAATTATAAACCTATAAAACATTTTACGTTCAAACGTGTTTTTACCCCTTTGATTACTGGGGATATGTATAGTTGCTTTTTTTGGACGGTATAAATCAAGATCAGACTGCACAGAACGTGCAGTCTGATCTTGAAATTGCACCGTCCTATTTTTTTGTGCAATGTCCTGGCCAAACTCTCTGAAATTGGAAGAATTCGGGCTATTTTCTTGCCTGTTTTTTTTTTTCCTGGGTGCCATTTTAGAGAAGGGAAATATTTTTGTTTATAACCGTAACAAGCATGTAAAGGAAAATCGTTTAATGAGTTTAAAGTCAGGGTTTAAGAAACGATAATAGATTTAAAACAAATAAACGGATGAAAGTAATGTTGAACATTTTTAAATGTGACTTAAAAAAAAAAAAACACTTGTTCAGTTCGATCCTTGAGTTTTAATTCGTTTGTTTCTGTTGATTGTTATCAGCTGCATTATCTGTGATCGTTTATACATGTTCAAGTGTGTAAATGTTCTTGCTAATTTTTTTAACGTGCAATTTCTCCCTTTGCCATAACGTTTTTACTTACATGTTCACATAATAAAAAGTGAATTAGCAGTTTTCGATGAAGAACTTTCCGAATTTTCTCTCCTGACGTCAAGAATTTTCTAAATTTGAAAGTAATGCAATTTCCGATTGGCTACACCATATGGTTCAGCCAATCAGAAACTGCGTTACTGTCCAAATCCAGAGTTTAGACAAAGACTGCAATGTAGAGAGGTTAGTGAATATGGAACTGGTTCTTTGACCTATCCAATTTATTTCTCTAGCAACCTACAAGAAATGTCTTTAAAAAAGATGGACTGCGTAAATTTGCTAGTAAATAGGCAGGGGCCCTTAGAATCCTTACATCCTTACATTTTTTACCAATCACAAATACCTGTTTATTTATCTGTTATCGGTATCAAGAAGTGGGTCAAAAGCCAGCACATTCAGCTACGCCGAAAAAACCTCCTGATTTGCGTTTTTTGATGAAATCTGTATGCATATCCATACGCCGATTATTGTTAGGTTTTTTTGAATTACATCAGTTCGGAAAATTAAAGCATTAACTACCCTATATCAATTCGAATATTTCTGAGTGCTGATTTGATTAAGTTGATCCGGCGAATGGGGTCTTTGTGTTGCAGAAATCTCCCAGAAAATGACAATAGAGTTTTCAGTTCTTTTCACCCACCGCATCAGAATGTATTGAAATAGTTCCATCTGCTATTTGATTCGCGCCTCGGTGGAATCCGTTTCACTCTTAGACTGCTAAGCATGACTAAATGCTTTGTTGCAGACAGTGTAGGTCAAGATCAGACTGCACAGAACGTGCAGTCTGATCTTGATCTACACTGTCCGATACGTTGAGGTTTTCCCCAACAACAATATCTTTGTAATCGCAATGTTTCGGGTTTTTTTTATGAGCTGGAAACCTTTGTTCTATTTATAAAGCAGCTGAAGGGTTAAACACCCATAGGTTCAGAGACGAGACTGGTATAGTGACTGATCCATCTTTGTAGCAGAGGGCAAAATTTTAGACTCTTCTATATTGGAAGTATTTTCATACGAAAAGTCATATGTTGTCATTAAATGAGTGGAAAACACCGTGGGGATAGAAGAAAATGACGGTAACAAGACCTGTCTACAGGGTTGCAATAACATGGTATCGTTTAGTGAAGGGTTATGAGAAACATTATCCATTTGAGTATTAAATTCTAAACATATCATTTATAGTTTTCGAATGGTTTTTATACCTCATATATACGTTCTACACTGTAATTTGTATGGGTTGGACAGTTCGAAATATTGGCTAGAATAGAACTTCTATATAAAGCGTACAAAAAAAATTGTGTCAAATAGAGAAATTCGCTCTTAATGAGAAGTAATTTCTCCAGATGGTGCATAGTCTTCAAAATTAATCTAGGTACTCTTAATTGCTTTAACCTGAAGTTTGAAATTGAACAACAACAAAAAACAAAAATGAACAGTGAATGCAAGCACGTTAGGAATGAGAAATACGTTTATACGGAATCCCTTTTTAAGGGGTCGGTTCAAATGGAATAAAGGGAATAAAATCTCTGCATTCATTGAAATGTTTGTGTGTGAAGGCAAAAGCGAATTCATCAACAGCAAATGAGTTACAGCACGACAGGGAATTTGAACTGGCTGTTTAATATTGTGCTGGGTTATCCATATTTCACCTCTATAGAACTTTGATTCCAATTTGACAGACAGATATGTATTAAACTAACGCTGAGAAAGAAACTTGAAATTTGGAGGTTTGTGCGTTTTTTTTTTTTGTACCCATAGGCGCCTGAATTTTGCAAGGCAAAAGGAGAAGTTCTCTACCGATTTAGAGGTTAAAGCATCTTTCTTTTTCTCTCCATAGTAACAGTGACTTTAACCTTCGAATGAAACTTAAGAAACATGAAGCATGTGCACGATTATTGTCATCTAACCGCGGATAAAGGTGCATAAAAATAACTCTCACAATTTTATGGTAACAAGAATTTTCTCCTTTTCCCTCGATATTTTCTACCTTTTCAATAACGAATGCCATCTTTTGAAAAATCTTTAAATTGTCCTCTGTGCATTCCCTCAATGGGGGCATGTCTAAAATTATTCTGTGTGTTTACGGGTTAAACTTAACTGACGGCGCATTCTGTAGCTTCCACACCTACCATGTTTGCGGGAGCCATCTTTAGGTACACCAAGGACAAATTGATACAAGTTACCTTTCGTAGTAGAATGATCAGTCAACTCGTTCATTCCAGTTGCATAAGAGCACGGTTAATTAAGAATGGAATCTACCCTCAACTTCAAAGCTATTACCTAACCCGGTAATGACGGGAGAGTTAAAGATCACACAAAAATTATCCAAACCTGCAATTCTATACGACATGTTTAGAAAAAACAGTAATTATTCCTGTCTAGTCGGAGCGAGCCTGTGTCAAAGTTCAGTTCACGGTTAAAACCCTTTAGTAAACCATTCTTTGCTTAACTGTCCTGAAAAATTAAAGCTGTCGGAAACATTGTGGGGTAAAGGAGAAAATGCGGGTAACCAGCATTTTTCCTTTCCCCACAATATTTTCTTTACGTGTAAAAGCAGCCACGTTTTATTGGTCGTCTGCAGGTGCTTTCAAAATGGTGAAGTCCACAATTGCGAAGTCTGGTAAAGTCCAGCATAATAGTGGTCTCTCATCTCTGTCGGGACTTGACGTAAAAATTTGGGGTTCTTTTCCGAGTTACTTACTTTACAAGAACACTTCTACTTTAGCGCCAAAGCAAGCATGGATCGGACCTTTTTTTTTTGACCATTTTTCTGTCTGTCAAAGGACCAGTATACCTCACGATTCAGTCGATTGTTTTACAACATGGAATTATGAGTCTATAATGATCTGATGGCTTGCTTGGTATCATGAATCACGGAAATGCATTAAACCCCATTTTGCCTGTGAATGGCTCTGATTATATTTTGTTCTGTTCTACACAGCTTGAAAAATAAATCTGCTTATATGTACGGGAAGCTTTTTTTTGTCGACAGCATGGTAAAACACCTGTTTTAAATGGAGCATTAATTTTGTGGGACTCTAAACGGAGGGAAAAAATGAATGAAAGCGTAATAATACACTGTACTCGTTTTCGTGCAGGCTTTCTCTTTAAGACATCGGTCTCGTCGGAGGATGTGACTATATTGGGCTAATAAAGTAAAACTTATAACGCTTTCTTGTTATGATCATATTGCGATATGTGAACCATTGGAGAGTTTTGAAAGCAATCTGACAAATGGATTCATTGCTGTGTGAATATATCTAGTCCTCTAAGTCTTTAAGAGAAGTATGTACTTGACTAAATAAGGATCACAGAAAACTCGCTATTTCTTTCACCCTTTTACCCAGCAATGCCGAGTTTTTACAACATGACGGAAAAGACTTTCGGAAAACGTTGTGGGGAAACAGGAGAAAATGCTGGTCACCAGCATTTTCTCCTTTTTCCCCATTATGTTTTCTACCCCTAGAAAGACAAATTTCATATTTTGAGTTATAGTCAATTTGTCGACTGCAAATGCTTTCAATTAGGACACGTCTTAAAGTTTTATTTTCTGGTATAGAGTTAAAGATGATCATAAAGTGACGAGATATTTCAACGTATCGGTCTATAAAATTATAACTTTCAACGAGCTCAATGATCAGTGTGATATAGATACCGATAAGGTTTTAATGGTGAAATGTACATTGACATTCGTGGTTTCGACAATATACACTTTCCTCTTACACCCTTGACAAGCAATTAAATAGTGAAATTCATCTTCAACATCCGTGTGAAATTGATGGACGCTGAGTAATGGTCGCTGGCTATTGTCATTCGAGCTATGTAAAAATTTGTTCTTTTTTTTTTATTTTTTATTTATACTTTGCGGCGACGATGGCGACAATCTATGTATTCCGTTGTTTTCCTATACCAGTACTACCATGGCGACTCTTTTTCTCAGCGACTGGGTGCTGTCCAACATTATATCAAGAAAATTGATGTTTAAGGCAACGTTTATTTCATCGAATATCAGTCCTAATAACGAGATTTTCTGCTGCTTGATGCATAGACTCACTTTAATTGTCCGAAAACTATGACCCAGCTTTCAACATTGTTTCATTATTTTATGGCGAAAAGTCATCTGTCTCGTGTGTGCTTAGTTTCACCATACTGGGCTTTGACTTTGTTGTACATTATGATGCCCAAAGACCCACACGAGGTGAGTGCAACTATCAAACCCGAGTTTCCAAGTTACTAATCCAATGGCCACGCAGGATGTTAATAATAAATAATCCATAAGAGTTGTGGCACTTTAATCGCGAATGACCAAGTACAATGAATCGTCTAGTTGCCATTCTAAACTGAATACGTACTTGCAAATTTCTCTTGGTGTCGATTTCTAAATAGCTGTCATGTCGAAAATGTTATTTATCTTTTCAGGATTAAGTTTTATGATAATATCAGAATCCTTTTTAATTTTCGTTTCGGAAAGACACCCTGGGTTTTCTTAATGTATGTCAATGCAACCACTCTTTTTCCTCCCAATTCCCTTAACCAACTAACCCTTCGGCTGCTAAGCGCGACTCACTGACATTTTGCGGACAGTGTAGATCAAGATCAGACTGCACAGAACGTCAGATAAAGAGATGTTTTTCTTTGAAAGATAAATTTGAAGTAGTATTATTCGGGTTTTTTCTACCGACTTGAAAGTTTAATTTAAATTATATAGCAGAATAAGGGTTAACTTTCTCTCACCACTTGCCCCTTCAGCGGACAAAGTTAGAAAACTGAAAGAAAAACAGAATTTGTTTAATACAGGTTACTTCTTTTCCTGTACATGTTCACATCATTCAAAAGAGGATCCCCCATTCCTTGTACATGTTTTTCCTTTGGGTATATTGTACAGGTTTGACATAATGAGTTGATTTTATTAGTCGAAACAAAATTGTAAAATCCTTAGCGTAAGACTTGGATTTAGTGGCAACATATCAACAGACATGTTACTCATCATAGACAAAAGATAAAATAAGAAGATTTCATTGATTTATCGAGATACTTATTTTAGGGAGCCCATTTTCAGGATAACTGTTTTTCAAAATACTAGTTTTCAGGATCATTATTTCAGAATATAATTTTCTTGTGATACTAACATATACAGGATGCTAAATTTCTGGACACCATTGTCCCTTGTTTCATTGTTGGCCACATTGCAGAAAATAAAAAGTGATTAAAGCTAGCTACAAATCCTCAAATGTTGCAAAGGATCACGGTGTATTTTTCACAACGGAAAAAAAGGAGCATGTAAAAAGCGTAAGACAGCGAACAATGGCTTCTCGGTTCATCCTAAACCCCAAAATTGGCAACCAGCAGAGATTTCCAACCGAGCCGAACAAATCAACGTAGAAATTTGGAGGGGAGGCAAAAAGTATACGGGTGACTAGGACATTCATCCATGTAAAAATGTCATTTTACCCATTATGTTCACTGGCTCCAAAAACTCGACTGAATTTTAATCAACCCATGTCCATACAGTTACGATTTTTTTACGCCGCTATAGAAGTAAATTTTGGAAGATATTGTGAGAGAGGGAGCAATTGCTCGTTGAAAGCAACTGCTTCCTTTCTCACAGTATTTTTTTTTATCATTGAGAACAACTGAATCATTTCTTTTAAATATTTCTTCTTACAATCAGTTTTACTGATTTACTTGGTTTGTTTTAAAAATGGCCTGTCTTGTAATGGGTAAGACATCTCAACCAAAAGGACTTAGCCGAAGGGATATATTTTAGAGTGTTAGCCTTTTTTACCGATACATTATTACTAAACAGAGGGGATTTTTTTGCTTCGGCTAATTTTCTGAACTTTTTTTTTTTCATCACATTATATGGCTTGCAACAAGAGAAAAGGGGCATTCGGACATTTGCGTAAAGTGTCATCTCGGATCAGCCTGCGCAGTCCGCGCAGGCTAATCCGAGACGGCACTTTACGACTACATTAGATTTTATGCTACAGTAGACTTGCGCAAAAGAGAAAATTACATAAAAACGGAAAGTGCCGTCTCGGATTAGCCTGCGCGGACTGCGCAGGCTGATCCGAGACGACACTTTACGCAAATGTCCGAATGCCCCTTTTCTCGTGTTGCAGGCCATATCATGCTCGGGTACAGCTACAGGTCGACAGTCTTAAAGCAGAATTAGTTCTTTACCGTACAGCAAAATTTTAGAGTGGTTCAAAATGAACGTATTTGCAGACGATAAATAAAGTATGGCTTAAATAATAGGTTTTATTCCTAAAAAGGTACAAAAACATGGTGGGAAAAGGAGAAAATGATGGTAACCGTCATTTTCTCCATTTCCCATAAAGTTTTCGAAATTTCCCTTTCCTGTGTCGTGAAAAAACGGGATTGTTTGGTTAGGGGTTAAGCAAATTATGTATACGGTTTGAAATGTGAGAGAAGGTAGTTGTTGTCTAAGAGACTTGTAGCTTATAAATTTTCTGGCAAGCACTAGCATTCCTGAAAGTGAATTGTCTTAGAATTGTCTTACAAGAATAAGCTCAAAATGTGGCAGAGTAGGCCTATGGTTGTTTTCCCCGCATTATTGATAATATATTTTCAATATACCATATCGAACTGATAAAAACATCAGATGAACAAAAGACAAACTTTTGAGTTGAGGTACAGTATTTAGGGGTGGGAATGACATCCTCGCATTATTGATAATATATTTTCAATATACCATATCGAACTGATAAAAACATCAGATGAACAAAAGACAAACTTTTGAGTTGAGGCACAGTAGTTAGGGGTGGGAATGGGGAATCGAAAATAATATATTTCGTAAAATACCAACATAATTGTGAGAAATCTGCGAAAGTGTTCATAAAATTGTCGTAGTACTTATAAATTTGTTTTTCTCCAAGTTTTATTTCAACAGTCACCGTGAATTTTTCGGCGTAGCTGAATGTGCTGACTTTTGCCCTACTTTTTGGTCCTGATAACAAATGAATGAATAGAAATTTGTGATTGGTCAAAAATGCAGACATGTTTATTCTAAGGGCTCCTGTGGTAAAAAATGTATACGTGTTTTTTTTTTCTAAGGACCTCTGCCTATTTGCTTGTAAATTTACGGCGTCTATCTTTTTTTTTTAAAGATATTTCTTGCTTGTCTATGCGATAGAATGTAGACGGTTGGCCTTTTGCTCCAGTATGGTTCGACAGTTAGGAAAGTTGAAAGAAGTGCAGGTGATGTCGCTCACTGAACAACAAAACATAAGTCTTAATTTCAATTCTCGCAAAAACATTCTTGATACCGTTGAGTGAAATTCAGCTGTTGTATGTGCCTCAAAAACATTTTTTTTTTAAATAAATGAAATTATGTCAATTTCGTGGCCCGTCGCGTAGTAAAGCAATCATGGTCTTTTAAATGTGAACAATTGGGACAGGCTAGTGTATTGTTGTACTAATATTCAGAGTATAATACATTCAACAAAATAGTCTTATTAAACGCAGTAATCATATGTAGTTCGGACGAAATAATAATTCAGTGATTGTGGAACGGATAATACGGGCTCTTCACTGAACTCTTATCTCCATTTAAACCCCTTTACCACACAATTCCAACTTTTAGCGGCCCTGAAGAAGGCTTTTGAAAACATTGTGGGAAAAGAAGAAAATGCTGGTAACCAGCATTTTCTTCTTTTCCCACAATTTTTTCTATTTTTTTTTTTCAAAGACAAAGTCTATCATTTGATCCACATTTCTGTTGTGGATTGCAAATGCCTTCAATTTGGACTAAAATTCTAACAATTTGTTGTGTTCTAAAGACGTATATCTTGCTTTATTTTACCGATTGGAGCTTGGCTACCACGGATAATTCTTTAAATATTGTGACGAAGAGATAGTCGAATCGAGAAATTCCTGAACTTGACTGAATGTTGTCTGTGGCGTTCCCTTTATTATACTTTTTTGTCTGTTCCGTCCTTTTTACCAGATGGGTATAAAACCTATCTGTAAGGGGTTAATAGGCCCATCTGAATTTGACCTTCAGGTCTTGGTGAAATTAGGCTCATTCCCTTTTACTACGTGAAAGGAAATGGGAGATAGCCATCAAAATCAAGAGGACGACGGGCCATTGTGAATTGTTTGATAATTTTCAGAGTTTTTCTATGAAACAAGATTGGATGCTTCAGTTACTGTGTATGTAGAGAGATAGTATCTCGGTCCCTTAAAGTTCGTCCACCCTAACGACGAGGTATGGGGTAAAACACTTGGAGGTCCTTTCGCTTCTTTTATCGTTATCGTCTTTTTCTTTTTGAAATTTCATTTCACTTTTTCTGTAACAAACTTGTAGCAGGTTACTTTGAAAGCATCGCTAAAGAATATAAATGACCAATATTCATAAAAGTTTAATACAAGTATACAAAAGACAACATTGGTGTAAAAGGATCTGGATGATTTTTTCTGTCTTTGATAAAGTTCACCAGAATTTCTGGTTGTCCGTTTGCACAATAAAAACTGCTATTACAGTAATTTCTCATTTTATGGCATGTCCGTTCAAACCAGTAACTCGAATCATCCAACGTCTTCGAATAATTTCATTTCCAATGATTAATAGTTTGCTGTAATACATATACACATAATACATGATACATTTGTGCCTATGGCCAATGGTCTCTATATGCTAAGCTTGAGCCAAGAGGGGTTTGATGCATTTGCAGAAAGTATCGAACCAGGTCGGCCTGCGTAGTTTTTTGCTGTTAGTCAACTTTCTGCATGTCTAAGGACCATTTTACCTCATGATTCGGTCGATTGAGACATTGTTTTTTATGGATCCAAAAGTATGTGATGACATGCTTGATATAATGGATCACTTGTCAAAGCGTAGCTCTTATAATATTACATTGTACTATGCATTTTATGCCAATGGTCGAAAGTTTACATGCGAAGCTAGAAACACCCGCATAGATTTATCTATGTCTGTGTCAAAGGGTTCGTCATGATTATGTGGACAGGTGCTTGGGCCCTTGAAAACGGAAGAATAATACTGATAAAAAATGCGGGCTTATTCACTAATGAATTTGATTAATGGCGTCAAAGAACGCTTTGAAGAAAACTAGAAAATAGCGTTCTGATAACATTATTGTCCTGCTTGTTTTTTCCTTGAGCACCCTTTTCCTTTACAAAGCAAAAGATACTTGATTTAACAACAGTCAATTCCGTGACTATACAGAAGAAACTTTTTTCAGAAGAAAGGCAGGAAAGGAAACGCAGCACTTGTTTTGGTTACAAAACACCCAAACATCTTAACTCTGAACTAGACGATAAAATTTTCGACTGGTCCAAATCGAAAGCATTTGCAGACGACAAATTAATTTATGCACAAATGATAAAATTTCTAATAAGGTAGAAAGTATTGGGGGAAAGAGGATAAATTCTAAAAACCTGCATTTCCTCTTTCTCCCACAATGTTTCCTAAGTAGCCCTAAGGGTCCTTTCAACGCGGGGTCAAGGCAGCTGCTTGTCACAAGCGATTGCTCCTTTTCCCACATTGTTTTCAAATATTTTCAGACGAAGCCTTTGCGGTGCACCCAATGGTGATCAACATGTTTTGCCACCACCAACTTTCACAGAAGAAAGGCATTATGGCTTAATGTTTAAATTCAAGTCCGGTAAAAGTATGTCGCCCCGCATAGAGTATCGTTTGATCCTTGGCATACAAGAGTTATTCGATAGATTCTTCAATTAATCTAAGCAATTTAGTTTCAGTAATATATACTCGAGCAATCAAAACAACTCGCGGAAATTTTTTTTTTAAAAACATGCGTGATCATTTAATTTATCGCAAACTGAATTAATTTTTGCAAGTGAATTATTAATGATAAGCGCACCTGGCTGAAAAAGTAGTACCATTTGAATAATTCATAACAGAAATGCCGAACAGGGAACACGCCTAGAACCGATTGTTGTATACTATTATGGACAACAAAGCCAACTGAAGATGCGTTTCCGGGTAATGTAAATCAAGACCATACTTTAACTCTTTACCAAACGACAAAATTTTAGACTGGTTCAAATTGAAAGCACTTGCAGACGACAAAATAAACGTAACTCAAAAATTGAAATTTGTTTCCAGAAGGGTAGAAAACATTGTGGGAAAAGGAGAAAATGCTGGTTACCAGCATTTTCTCCTTTTCCCACAATGTTTTCAAAAGGCTTCTACTTCAGGGTCGTAAAAACCAGGGATTGTTTGGTAAAGGGTTAATTAAAGAACTGATCTCTGAATTACACGGTCCGATATAATGCAATATTCTGACCAGCAACCTTGAAATTTTATTTATCATTTATCATTTTTCAAAAAGGATTAAAAAAAAAAAATGTGAGCCATGCTCTGACAAAAGGAGGCTAAGTGCATCTCCGTGATGCATGATACCAAGCAGGTCATCACATGATCATGGATCCATGAAAAAATTATTTTGTCCAACAACCGACTAAATCATGAGGTAAAATGGTTCATGGACATGCAGAAAATTGAACAAAAGCAAAAAGTATCGGTCCAGGACTTCGCAAGCTGACCTGGGTTGATACCTGATGCAGATGCATTAAGCCCCCTTTTCACAAAGCATGGCTCAATCGTCTATTTCACTTATTTAGCAGTCTAATTGGGTTAACTCTTTAGAACTGAATCAATTCGACTTTATCATAAAAGTAAGTTTAAATGAAATTAAAGATGATCTTAGTCAAAGTTTAGCATCAGGCAGCGGACGGGGTAGATCCAAGATCAGACTGCACGTTCTGATCTTGATCTATGCCCGTCCGGAAAAGCTATTTTTAGCCTCCCCGACTGCCCATTGGTAGTAAAAGAGCTAAAGCGACTGTGATCATATTAGCGAGATAATTAACTGTCAACTGTTGGCAAGACAATAATCCAATGTGACAGGTCGAAAAAAAGTAGAAATGGGGATCAGAACGGGTCATCAAATAGGTATGCTCATGAAATACGATCGTACAACAGGATCTTCCGTATTGTAAGTTTTTTCGGTTTTAATCCCTGTCAGTATCGACTCGAGAAGTTCCTTTTTTTCTGATCCCCTAAGCTGCTAAGCGCAACTCACTGACCTTTTGCGGACACTGTAGATCAAGATAAAACTGCAGAGAACGCGCAGACTGATCTTTAATCTACACTGTCCAATAAGAAGATATCTTTCTCATTTAAATACCTTTGAAAAAGCAAAATCTTGGATTTAGCAGGATAAGTGTTAAGTTCTAAAAATAGGCTGCCACTGCTGTTGAAAACTACGTTGGTCGTAGTTTAGTATGCCGGATGGTGTAGATCCAAGATCAGACTGCACGTTCTGTGCAGTCTGATCTTGATCTACGCCATCCGCAAAACCTACTGAAGACGTCATTGGCAACAAGAGTTAAACGTCAATGAGATAAATGTATTTCCATCCTGTAACAAATTTTGTAGCCGACTACTTTGAAAAAAAAAATTTTTTGTGAAATTTGGATTATCGACATGAATTAGGGGTGTCATACATGAATGCATGTAAAGAAATATTGTGGCAAATGGAGGCAATACTCGTTCAGAGCAATTCTTTTTTTTTTTTGTCTTGCTGCAAGTATTTTTCAAATGTCTGCTGTGATGCAGAAAAAAAGTCGTGAGCTGTCTGCAGAACAAAATGTGTTCGAAATTAAAGACACCTCCCCACCCCTCCAGAGTTCTGTGTTAAGGTTGAACCCGTAGATACAGTATACAAGAAGTATATTTTAAAAACGACAGACGGCAAATGGGGAGGGGCTCTTAAAATAAACATGCCTACGTTTTTGACCAATCACAAATTTCTATTTATTCATTTGCTATTAATACCAGCAAGTAGGTCAAAAGCAAGCACATTCAGCTACGCCGAAAAAAAAGAGTGAAGAATGAGACTTAACTCATAAATCGAGCAGACGATTTTCTATCTTACCAAAGAGAGAAATCATAACTTGAGCTACATTTATTTTGACGTCTGCAAATATTTTGAATTTGGTAGAATCCAAAATTTTGTCGTTTGGTAAAGAATTAAACTGCCAATGGCGGCTTAAATAGCTTTTCAGGACGGCATTAATCGATGATCAGATTTTATTCAAGTCGAAAAGAAAGTGTGTAATAGTATTACGGTTTAGTAGCTCGAGTTCATAATCGCCAAGCTATGAAATACCACAAAACTATGACATAAAAATTGTTGTAACACCTGCAAAAGTTCGTAACCATTCTATATTTATTTTGATATTTCATATTTATTTCACCACATGGCGAGCATATTTTAGACATATTGAGTAGTACACCTACATGGTAATCTTTCTGTATGTTCACATGTCAAACAACAAGGGCCATCTAAACCTTTGTAGCGGATGGAATAGATCAAGATCAGACTGGACAGAGTGTGCAGTCTGATCTGTAATCAACACTGTCTGCTTCCTTGGTAGGTTTTCTAACAAAAACAGCTTGAAATTGCAATATCTGCATCTTTAGAAATAACTGAGAGTCTATTGATTGATTGATTGATTGATTGATTGATTATATTAGAGGGAAAAGGTGTTTCAGTGCATTTGCATGGATTGATCGATTGATTGATTGATTGATATGAAAAGGTGGTTCAGCGCAATGCAGAAAGTATCGACCCATATCAGTCCGTGCAGGCTGACCTGGGTCGAAACATTTTGCAATTTGCAATTGGTAAATAATCTACCAGTTAAAGGCCCTTTCTACCTCGTGTTTTAGCCTATTTTAGATAAAATGGATCCATATTATCATGGTGCATCTTGCTTGATATAAAACATTACAAAGATTCATTAAACTCCTTTTTTTTCCGGAGCGCTACTTCAATATATGAGCCATGCTCTGGCAAATGGGGGCTAAACGCATCTTTGTGATGCATGATACAAAACAAGTCATCACATGTTCATAGATCCATAAAACCCTTTTTTTTTTCTAACAACCGATAGAATCATGAAGTAAACCGGTCCTTAAATATGCCAAAAAATTGACCAATAGCAAAAAGTTTCGGTCCAGGTCAGCCTGCACAAAGTGCGCAGGCTGACCTGGGTCGATACTTTTTGTAGATGCACTAAGCCCCATTTCACAGAGCTTGGCTCACATATACAGTAATATATATTTTGACTGCAGCTCGATTTATATCTACGTTATCGTTGGCACACACTCCAATGTGTGCGTGACAGCGAGCAACAAGGCATGTTTTGATGTTGTCTCGATGTATATTTAAAGACTATTTCTTGTATATGTGTTCAGTTTTGTATCTCTATAAAACCGTTATATATTGTTTATACAACTTCTGCTGATGCTATCGCCTGTAAAGTTATGTATTTCTCTGTGCCTGCCATATCTAAAAATCAAAGAATACGTCTGGGGACAAAAGTACAGGATGCGAACCTCCGGACCTTTCCACAGAGTATCTTCTGCTATCTCTAGGGTCACGTGACCTTTTAGAGGTATTTTTTTGTACAGCCCAAACTATTTGTGATTTTAAAATTGATTAACCTTCAAGCCACCTTATGAATGAAATTAATGGAGCCAGAGAGTATGTACACGGACAAAACTTTGCTATATGGACACACTTTTGTCAGAATATTTCACTAATATTTCACAGATAATTTGACAATGAAGAATCAAGAACAGACTGCACGTTCTGTGCAGTCTGATCTTGGATCTACATTGTCCTCAAAAGCAATTTAAATCTCCCTCGTAGCCTTAAGGATTTAAAACAATAATTTGATGGTTGAAGATAATTTTTTAAACTGGAGCTGAATGGAATGAATAGAACTTTAAATAAGTAATTACAATACGAATATGCTGAGTCAACTTATGTGTACATTTGAGCCATGCTCTGTGAAAAGGGAGCTTAATGCATCTGCGAAAAGTATCGACCCAGGTCAGCCTGCGCAGTCCGCGCAGGCTGACCTGGGCCGATACTTTTCGCTATCGGTCAATTTTCTGTATGTCCAATAACCAGTCTACCTCATGATTAAGTCGGTTGTTAAAAACGTGGCTGTCATGGATCCATAAGTATGTGATGGCTTGCTTGGTATCATGGACTACGCAGACGCATTAAGCCCCGTTTTCCCAGAGCATGGTTCATATATATTTGTGCGACGCTCTAGAAAAAAGGAGGTTTAATGTACCTTGTAATGCATTATTCTGACCGAGTCCATGCATAACCGGCTGTAGTATCATGAGGTAAAATGTATTTTGTCTTAAAAACCCGTTATAGTATCATGAGCTAAAATGTATTGTTTCTAAAAACCGGCTGTCGGATCATGAGGTAAATTGTATTTTGTCTGAAAAACCGGTTATAATATCATGAGGTAAATTGTATTTTGTCTGAAAACCGATCGTAGTATTATGAGGTAAAATGTATTTTTTTCTAAAAACCGGTTGTAGGATCATGAGGTAAAATGTAGTTTGTCTGAAAAACCGGTTGTAATATGAGGTAAAATTTATTTTGTCTGAAAAACCGGTTGTAATATCATGAGGTAAAATGTATTTTGTCTAAAAGCGGCGGTATTATCATGAGGTAGAATGTCCTTTGACATGCAGAAAATTTACCAATAACAAAAAAGTTTAAACCCGGGTCAGCCTGACTATTATTGCAACGAGCAAGGCCAGTTTCTATAGTTGATCAACTCTCCGACGTTTTGTAGGGTGGGCTGGTAAAACATAGTCTTTAAATAATAAATTCCGGTTGGTTTTTTTATTAATTTGGAAAAGTGTACAATTTGGTCGTTTATAAAAAGTTAAACTCGCTCCCTCAACCCATTCCTAGTCTCATCCGTGCTTTTTGTCACACAAAATTGGAATCACAGTATGGACAGTTAACCCATTTGACCCGGAGGACAAATTAGCATTATGGTGTTTTTCTCTACAATGTGAAGCCTTCATTTGCTTTACATTTCGGTCGTTTCATGCTGAATAAAAAGTATACCTAAATCGAATTTATCAAGCATTGTATAGCTTGAACTTTTTGCCAAACGACAAAATTTTAGACCAGTCCAAGTGGAAAGCGTTTACAGACGACAAAATATGTGACCCAAACATTAAAACTTGTTTTGTGAGGGGTAGAAAGCATTGTGGGAAAAGGAGAAAATGATGGTTACCAGCATTTTCTCCTTTTCCCACAGTGTTTTCAAAAGCTTTCTATCTCCGGATACTTTGATTTATTCCGTTTCTCTTTCATCTTTCTTTTGACAAGGAGATTTTCAAAAAAATCGGGTAAATTTATTTCAAGAGGTAATAGGTTAGGCAGAGTTTGGCGGAAATAAAGGTCGGATTCGTTCGTTCACCATAATGACAGGGTAGCAATACATGACACGCCGAATGCGCAATATTGTCCGACGCCCATTTAATTATATCAGACATTATGAGATTTCCCCCCCCCCCCCACCTCCCTAACAGACAAAAAGAGCATCTTCTTTTTTTTCCCCGCAGGCCGACCCGCAATTTTTTTTTAAACTTTGTATGTTCGCATTATAATTACATATATTGCTATCCGGTGTTTCCCAAAAGCGCAGTACAATGTTATTTTATGATTTCTTTTACTATACAATCCCAGCTTTTAACTACCCTGAGAGAGAAAACTTTTGAAAACATGGTGGGTAAAAGGAGAAAATGCTGGTAAACCAGCAATTTCTCCCTTTTCCACCATGTTTTCTACCATGTGATAAACAGAAAACAGAAATCTCATTTTGACCACATTTAATTTGTCGTCTGCAGATGCATTCATTTTAGTCTAATGAAAGATAAGTTTTGTGTGGTAAAGAGTTAAATGAACAACATTCGCCAAAGCGACAAATTTGCTGCAGCCGACTTCGAAAAAAAAATTCATCATTGCAAAATATGACCCGTTCTCTGGCACGAGGATGTTTAAGGTATCTCTCCTTGGTGCATTATACAGAACAGGTCAGCACATAATTATAGATCTATAAAATCCAGTTTGTCTAACAACTGAGTCATAAGATAGAATGTTCCTTGGGTATGCACATAATTTACATATAGCAAAACAGTCGGACTGCGCATGGTGACATTAGTCGATACTTTTTGCAGATGCATGTAACCCCCTTTTCACAGAGCATAGCTCATGTACATTGAATATTAGTTGAATTAAGATTCAGAAATAAGAACATATGAAAAGATTGTGGGAAAAGGAGAAAATCCTGGTAACCAGCATTTTCTCCTTTTACCATAATTTTTTCTACCATTCTCAAAACAAATGGGATTTTTGTCTGTCGCATTTCTTGTCGTCTGCAAATCATTTCAATCAGAACCAGTCCAAAATTTAATTGCTTGTAAAGAGTTAATAAGGAATATTTTAATGATGACTGTTTTTTTTACAATAACAGTTGTATTCTGGAATATTACTTGGTTCCGCATGCTCCGGTCTTTTTACCATATACATTTGACTATTTATCCGCATAATATTTGCTTTAAACAATGAAAAGAAACAAGTTTCAAGCTCAAAGACCTCAAAGTACCAATAACTGTCAATAAATTGCTTTTAATGTAGACTATCAGGCCACAATTAATTTTCACAACAACGGAACGTGTCTGTAAATGTACTTGATTCCTCTAGCGACTGGTCTATAACCGTCTTCGTATAATATTTACATTAATAAATCTCTCCATGGAGGATACATGTTACCCGTATTGATTTTATACAGTGGATGATAGATGGGCTAGCTAAGACACTGCCCTATCATCGTGAAACCAATAATTAGGAATAGCGATGTTTACACATCAATGTATAATTTTCGAATCCTACGGAATTTTTCATCAAAACATGGCATCGGTTTCTCTCTATCCCGTTCTAGAAAGAACGTCAGTTGTTTACAAGAATCCAATTTTGAGACTGAGTAACGATATATAAACCGGAAGTACTCAGGCGCATTACCGCTAAAGGATGTATGCCGCAGTTAAAAGTAAATCCCGAATGCCTCTCGATAATTTTATTATTTCCTACATCTACAATATTTTGTGAGCAGAAACAAATTTGTCCATTTATTTATTTATTTTTTAAATGTTCATTATACAGATCTGAAATAACTAGCCAAAGAAAGCGGAAATTCTGCAAAGGACTATTGTGTTTTGCATTTCACAATGCTAGTGACACATTCATGTCTAAATTTAAAGAAGAAGACTGAAAAACGATTATTAAGATGTACAACAGAACCAAATATATCATCAATCTATATTGTTGTATATGTTTTGTGTTGAAACAGTTCGTATAACTGGGTCAGCGGTTGTTGTTTTCAT
Organism: Hippopus hippopus; assembly: GCA_946811185.2. Lineage (NCBI taxonomy): Eukaryota > Metazoa > Mollusca > Bivalvia > Cardiida > Cardiidae > Hippopus > Hippopus hippopus. The sequence continues at coordinate 22,300,972 of OX328097.1, forward strand.
TCTGTCAGTTCATATTACACAGCGTGTGTAATAAATTGTGGCGGATCATTCATCAACAAGTTTACACGTCTGTCAGGCTAGGCCAGTATTTATGATAGATTATCAATTCTCTCTCTCTTTCTCTCTCCTCAAATACCCTTTTCCTTCATTCAGGCATGATGAGTACAACTATAAAATGGGAGACCATTGCTCGAAGTATCATGGCACCCTCGTGTACCTGTCCCGTATCTTTGTCAGTTACTTTAACAGTTTATCACTCCACAAAATTTTAGACTGGTTCAAATCGAAAAAAAAAAATGCAGATGATAAATTAAATGTGGCTCAAATGATGATTTCTGTCTTTGATAGGGTATAAAACATTGTGGGAAAAGGAGAAAATGCTGGTTACCAGCATTTTCTCCTTTTCCCACAATGTTTTCAAAAAGCCTTATTCTTCAAGGTCGCTAAAACTCGGGTTTGTATAGTGAAGAGTTGATATGTAAATATTTATACATATCTAACAGGAACCGAACATCATTTTGAGGTAATACAGTATTTAGTTTTGAAGTTATTCTTATTTCTTGAAATAATCTTAATTTCCTCGAGTCAAATTTTTGCTTTATTCTGTCGACAGGAAACGAGACAAGTAAAGCAGAAGTATATCCAGCTCTACTTGTACCTCAGTCTTTCCTCACCCACAACATTTCGATCAAATTTTACAACAAAATTTACTAGTCTATATTAGCACTGTTCAAAGACTGTTTACTCATCCCTTTACCAAACAGTCCCGTGCTTAATCAACCCGTGCAAAAAGGCTTTTGAAAACATCACCGGAAAAGAAGAAAATGCTGGTAACCGGCAATTTCTCCTCTTTCACACAATGCCTTCTACCCTTTCAGAGACAATATCAACATTTCAGCCACACTTAATTTTTTTTTATCTACAACGTCTTTACAAGTCTAAAATTCCGTTGTTTGGTAAAGAGAAAACCTCTAGAGTCCAATGAACCAGTTGTAAGGAATGTAGAAAGTAAATGTTTGTTACATTTATCATAGCATGACTTTAAATAGTAGGCTGGACTGAAATTCTGATGAAGTAATATTTTAATGCTCCTGAATAAAATAACGTTAGTCGCCTAATTCTATTTTAGCAATAAACGTTGTTTATTTCCTATAATTATTTTGAAGCTCATATTGTCGCTTTTGCAGTAATTCAGTTTGAATTTATTGTTTTACCAAAGTTGCCCTTTACAGAGTGCTTCCGTCTATTTAACCAAATATTTTCAATTTATTTCCCAGAGATACAAACGTGGTTTTAATTTTATCGAAAAGTAATTTTTCATAGGAAAAAAAGAAAACGAGGCGAGTCACTTAACTTGATTAATTCCATTTATGCGAAAATTCTGTTTTCAGAAGCCTAATATTCCGTCCTCACATTTATGGAATTTTATCCAATCTTTTTAGGAGGCCAAAATTTTCGTCACTTAAGTAATATTGGAAAATTTTTCGCCGAAATAAACAATGGTTATTTGAGTTATGGAGCCCAGAATGGGATGCTTGAATCAATGTGCCGTGCACTTGCTGGGGTCAAATTAAGATTAATGAGCGTATATCAATATCGGTTTACAGTCAATGATGAATATTGCGGTATATTTAGGAGGTTTGTGTTTATTTATATTTCGGAGGAAACATTTTGTGTGATTATAACTAAGTCTTTCAAATGATCTCAACTACCATGTTGGATATTGCGAATATTATTTCAACTAAAAGAATATTGCGAATACTATTTCAACTATAACTAGGCAACCAGTACACTAGAATTTGTTTACTCATCGCTAAAAAGATTTTGATAAGTAAAAAATAACAGAAGACCCTCGCGTATTGTAAGTATCAACAGCAGAAAGTGTGTAGATGGATCAGTGTTTATCGTATAAAATAGTTCACACATAATTTTATAGTAAAGAGCGTCGAAAGCATCTGTGAACTTTACAGAAAGTCATACAAAATGTATAAACCAACCACAATATTTTTACATACTATAGTATGATATACATGTTCATGGTTCAAATGTTTAAGCTAATCTCAAATTGTGTCGGTCATATCGAATCACTGACTATAACTTAAAACACAAACGTGGATCAACATATTTTGCTCTGCACACCATGTTAACTCCTAGCGTGCTTAGGGACAACATCAGGTACTTCTGTGGACAATGTAGAACCAAGACCGGACTACACAGAACGTGCAGTCCGGTCTTGGATCCACAATGTCCGATAGGGCTAGATTATCGTTCAAAAACAGCTTTGAAATTGCAGATTTTGGTCTTTTTTTTTTAATGAAAATGTCTGTTTTGATTGGCAAGCTTTCTAGGAGTTGATGGTTACTTGGCATAAACCGCACAAAAATAATTATGTAACAGATAGAAATGCCCTGTGGGCTAGCAAGACTTACCGGATCTGTAGCGAGGTCTGAAGGATCCGGGTTCTGTTCGGGGCTTTTGGAAGTTGTACTTCCGGCCCCTTCTCGATCGTCAATGACTAAATCAATCGGCATCTTTCCTTTCAAACAACTTATATATCGATGGCAAAAATTGTCACACAGTTCATGAACCTGCAAGAAGAAAAACGAAAACAGTCTTTTAGTACAAGTTTTTTTTTATGGCTGTAAGGATTTCTGAAAATTTCCTTCCGATTAAACTTTTTGGATCCATAAAATTTCCTCAATTTCAAACTGGAGAACAAGACGTTTTTTTTTTTTGACAATGCAGATCAAGCCCGGACTACACAGGATAAAAAGTATTGATTTGAATTTGATCATCATGTTCATTGTCTAATATCTTATTACTAGACAGCGGCTAAATCAAACTTTTAAAATTTCAAAATCTGTTGATGTGTTTACGGACTGACAATGTCTTGTGCTGTCGTGTTACAATCGCATTGATACAAGCTTGGTTTCTAATTAACATAGTTATAGATGTACAAAATTCTTGCTAGCTTTATGATTTCTAGTTTAATGGTTCCTAGTTTTTCATTGCACACATGGCCATATTCTGTGTTTTTTTATAAACAATTTAAGGACGAATGCAAATATTTTGTTATACATATTGTAACTTTGAAATGTGAGTTTTATTTTTTTAGGGGTGGGGGAGCCAAGGGGGCGCTCCTTTGCTTAAACTGATTTAAATTGGTAACTTTGAAAAGGCTTTTTTTTTCATTATTTAGGAACGTCTTAGACTGTTGTCACATACACAGAAATTTGGCAAAATGATTATGATGTATTCGGTTTGTTATTTGAAAATTTTGAATATCAAAAATTAAGCGTGTAGATTTGTGTCTTAATAGCGGAATTTTATCTCCAAATATTGTGTGTGGGTTTTAGGATATTAAATGATCACCGATAGGGCTCCTTTAATTGTTATAAGTAATATAAATAAAATCTTGATAAAAATCTTTTATTTGTTCGCATAGCGCTGAACAAACACAGATATTTTAACTCTTAGAGCGCCAAACAAACACAGTGGACATTTACATTCTGGTAAAATAATACAAATATTTACAATTTCCAAGGCATTTTCGGTGCCAGAAATTATTGGTAAAGCGGACAGTGTGGATCAAAAATCAGACTGCACGTTTTGTGCAGTCTGATTTTGATCTATACTGTCCGCCAAAGCGACGAGAGTTCTGAAAATGTATCCCAAGGGTAAAGGCGAGTAAATTTGCAGGCTTATTTCTTATCAGTCGGGATTTTTGTTCGGCCGGAAGGTCGTATCTGGTCCCACATTACAAAATTGTTAAGGTTGGTGGTTATTATCAGTCCCGAAGTTGAATACCTCAACTCTTCACCAAACGACACTTTTTTAGGCTCCTCCAAATCGAGAGCATTCGCAGACGACAAATTCAAGTGCGTTCAAACAATGCGATTTGCGTGCGGATGAGTAGAAAACATTGTGGTAAAAGGAGAAAGTGCTGGTTACCAGCATTTTCTCCTTTTCCCGCAATGTTTTCAACAGCAATTTACATCGGGGTCATTAAAACACAGGATTGTTAGGTACAGGGTTTAAACGCAGGTTTTGAGGTGTTCTACTCATAAATAGACAGATCGATTCATTTTGGACACGATGTTTTGAATCTGTGTAGCCAAAGGCGGTCAAATAAAACTTCAATAGCTTTAGTCACACCAAAAAAAAACATAGGATTAAGATAGCATAGGTTATTTAAATTTATTTTGGGTGTATGATACTAAGAAACTATACATGCTAATTTTGTTTCTTACATTTGATATACCAGTATATAAAATATTTTCGAATTAATAAAGTTTGCTAATCTGACTGTTGTTAACTGTTGTATCTTTTCTTTCGCTTTTTTTAGAGCACAAAGTATCGTCGTCACATGATGGTTGATCGACTCTGCCCGACACCTTTTGTGATACATGTATATCGCAATTAAAAAAAATAAATTGAAAATTGCACTATATGTGGGCTTGACTGTTCACGTAAATAATATTGCAAAAGTTTGAACAAAAAAAAAATAATACATCGAGTAAAACAGTATCAGGATTGACATTTATACATATAAATGCAATGATGAAGATGTATATAAATGCAATGATGAAGTTCACATTTACTTGAATGTTGGTTCTATTAATGAAACGCATATTTACCTTTTCTAATTCCAACAAATGGAAACGTAGAACTTGAATCGCCTGTATCATCTGCCGAAATAGAAACAAGAAAAGACGTGTCAAAATTAATGATTCACGCTCTGTAAAAAGGGGGACTTAATGCATCTGCGAAAAGTATCGACCCAGGTTAGCCTGCGCAGGTTGCGCAGGCTGACCTGGGCCGAAACTTTCCGCTATTGGTTAATTATCTGTATGTCCAAGGACCAGTCTACTTCATGATTAAGTCGGTTGTTTAAAAAAGTCACTATTATGGACCCATAATAATCTGATGATTTGCCTGGTACTATGCATCACGGATATGCATTAAGACCCCTTTTACGAGAGCACAGCTTTAGTGTTATCACAAACAGGTACACACTCAATTATTCCAACATAATAAGGCACATGCAATACCAGTAGTTGAACAAACCATTGTGTATGACAGATAGAGAAATCGCTCACAAACTCAGTTTTCCTGAAACTGATTTTTTTCCCAAATAAGTAAGGCCAAAATTTGGCAATGTAGTGTTTGGGGCGAGGAACTTCAATATTCGAATTAATCGAATAATTGAACCGTCGAAATTTGACCGAAGATTTCATACATTAATTACTTTATTTACTCAACAGAATGAAATGAGTGGTCATTTAACCTAGCAGGCATATCAATGATTAGATATATCTTCTTAAATGTGAATTCGAAATTTAAAGCAGACTTCGAACTTTTCAGAAACCTCGAAACAGTGCAAATGCATTCAGCAAAATTTATGTATCCATAAACGCGAATATCACACATTGCAACACCTTCTGTGAAAAGCGAAGCGTGAGGAAAAAATGGAGACAAAATGACACCAGAAACTTGAGTCGATTTGCACTGTCTTTGCCCTGTACCAAACGAAAGCAGTTCTTAAACATGAATTCTTTTACTTCAAAATTTAATTTAGAATTACAGTGAACATTTTGGGAGACAGGCATGAATAAATCCATACTCGTTTATGTAAGATCTAGCAGAAATGTTGCTATTAAATTAATTCAGACTAAGTTCAAAGAATAAAAAGTTTAAAAACCATAAAGGAAGCTCGTCTTTGTTGTCTCTTTCGAAGATATGTAAGGGCATGTACAGTGAGTTATGTTTACAAAAGAATTTTTGATGCTCCTTGCATTTCTTTCACACTAAGAAGAGCACCTTCCTTATATCTAGCCATGATCTGAGAAAACTAACACAATTGTGTCAATTGCACGTTAATGCCCGAGCGGCACAATTTTACTTCTGTTGCCGAGAATTTAATTGTGTCGGCCATATTGGTTCTCTATGTTTTCAATCTGGGAGAAGAGCCCTTGCTGATTTTTCTGAAATTAACACCTTTTCCTCTTCGTGCTGCAGACTGCCATAGAGATGGTGCTGCCATCTGTTGGCGGATAAGTGAACTTTGTATATTTCTGTACCGGCCATGTGTTTTTTACACCGCCATATTTTTTTCTCGCGTTTATACATTCAGGAATGTGTGAGTAAGAAAAGAACGTTGAAATATTCTTTTCTGGGGTACCTTTACCCTTAGAGTCCAAAATATACAGTAACCACTTTTCCAACCAATAACAAATACCCATCTACTACAATTTTAAGACTTTTTAAGAATTATCACAAAATATTGTGTAACGTAGATTCAGTATCATAGTACACATTTTGTTTGGTCTTATCTTGATCTTATGTGAGCACAAAAAAACTATAGCTGTTTTCAGTGCTGTGAGGTGTAAATGTTGTAAAAAAAGAAAAAGCAAAACGGAACGAATTTTATGACCATCCTATAACATTCGGTTTTTACGAAGAGGTAATTCTAACACCGATAATTTTCAACGCTAGATCCGCGAAAACACCCGTTTTTCGAATATATGTACACCCCTGGGGGAAGACGTGGGGTTGTTTTTTATCGAGAAATCTCGGGCGTTTTGGGTTACAGGTTTTCCGATGTGCATTGTATGGTGAAGTCATTTCATTCACTAACACAAAATTTGAGGAATGTTATCGGTGTGTTTTTGTGCAGAAATAATTTCTTACCGAAAGGAATATCAATGAAAAACACTGGGCCGAAGAGAGAAGCGGTTTGGCGGGGGTGCACGTTATCTTACTTAGTTTCAACGCTTAAAGTGCCAAAAAAACGGACTAAACAATTTCAGTCTGTTAAAAAAATACCCCAATTTTATAATTACAAAACTGTATCACAGAATGAACATTGTGAATAGTTAGACGGTGTAGACACAAGATCACAATGATCAGGCTTTTGGCAGATCTTGATCTTCACTGTAGGCAAATGCAGATTAGATTGCCCGTGTCGTCCTGACAATGAATAAAGGCCCCAAAATAAGCAATGAATGTTTTAAGTGCGAACGCTGTACCTATGTTGAATCTTATTCAGAAACGGTTGAAAATATTATTAACAGAGGTCCAGATAAGAGTGAGTGATTGTATTCTAGATCCATTATTTCTCTTCCAAACCCTATGTTGTGGGTACTCATTAGAATCGTCTCGATGAGACGAGTCTAATGAGTACCCATAACGTAAGGTTAAGTGGAGAATAATTAATATTTCTAATTTTGAAATCAAAATGGCTCCCTCTGTCTGGAGCTCTGTATCAACATATAACCATTATTTGATTAAAAGGGCCGGGGGTCATATTGGCTCCTACATTGCAAATGTTTTCGTGTCCAATGTACCTATAAAGTGTAACCTCCCTAAAACATAGGAAAAGAGCAGGGCAAAGACAGTGACACTGAAAAAAATACGGTACAAATTAACCTTGCCACAATTTCCTTTTGACAGATCATCGGGTGATAGTATTGTTTACTTCATAATTATAAAGTACTTTGGTAAAATATGTATAGTTTTGTATTTTACAAAGTACAGCCAATGAAATGGCTTTTCAGTGTTAATTTGGTAAAATAGACACAGTTTCGAATTTTGCAAAAAATACCTCAATGAAACGACTTATCACAGGTCTAGATTAGTGGAGATATCAAATTCTGATATTTCTGTTTCTTCGAAAAAGGATAATCATGTTTTGTCTCAATGAAAAACAAAAACAGTACCCAAAACAAAGATTTTAACGAATCTATTAAAGGTTACTTTTGTTTGTACTACAAATTATATACCGATTATGCCCTACTGAACATATAGAGTGCAGAATAAACGAACTCAACCTCTTCAACTTCAAAAACAAGCCCTAATATTGCTATTTCAAGATTCGTTTTGGCCGTAAAATATATCAAGTAGCAGACAGTGTAGATTAATGATTAGAGTCCGTATTCACCAATCATTATTCAGAGTTCCAGATAGAGGGAGTGAGTTTGATTTCAAAATTGAAAATATTAATTATTCTCCACTAAACCCTAAGTTGTGCGTACTCATTAGAATCGTCTCGATGAGACGATTCTAATGAGTACCCACAACATAGGGTTTCGAAGAGAAATAATGAATTTAGAATACCATCACTCCATCTTATCTGGAGTCCTGATTATTAATTACATTTTTGGTCCAATTTTCAAAATTGTCTAATTTTATAGTAACGCAACTTCTGATTGGCTAAACCATTTGGTTTAGCCAGTCAGAAATTGCGTTACTCTCTTTAATCTAGAATGAGACTAAGAATGCAATTTAGAATGATCGTTGAATAGGGGTCCAGGATGCACGTTCTCTGCAGTCTGATCTTGGTCTATACTGTCGCTAAAGCAACTCAAACCGGAGTCCAGCAGTACAAAAGGGGTTAGTCAGAAAATGATGAAGAGATAACAATATATATGAATGTAAAAAACTTACCAGGCTGTCCAGCTCGTGATTTGATGAAAATAAAGGTTTATCCGACCTCGCCTGTGTGTTGGGTGGAGGAGGAAAAAAGAGAAAGAAAACAGAAAATGTCAATTAACTATTAACAATGTTAGAGTTAGAAAGGTGAAAATGTTTTCGCTGTCTATGTACATAAAATTGCAATATTCTCGCTCGAAATACATTATCTTTCGAGTTAAACGGTCAGAGAAGCATAATTGCGTATTACTGAGAGAGCAAAATTGCTTTCCACCATGGAAAGTGCCCTTACAATTCCTTAATTTGTTTCTCTTCCCCAACAATATTCCGGATTCTCACAGCGCATTATGGGGAATTGCTCCTAAAGTGATCATTTCTTGTTTCAGTCGGACAATGGGTTCAATTTGATTTTATAGTCAACCCCGTTACTGCACGGGCGGCCATTTTCATTATTTTCATGATTACCCCCAAAGCCCAGTGTCGCGTTTAAACACAGACAATGTTGTAAATAATTGCGTAAATACGTGCTATTAAAACCCAGCAAAATGGCTTTCTTGAGATTAGAGGTTGTATATAGCGTTATTTTGCCAATATACTAGAATATTAGCCATGGTGGAACAGCAAGTCTGCTAATGATAGCTAGAATATAGCGACGGAGTAGTATTGCTTTCTAATATTAATTTAATATAATGATAATTCCGGCCATGTGGTTTTCGTTGGATGCCAAACTTGCAGCTGTATTTGTTTCTCTGAAGGGACGCGACAAACGCACTCACCGAAAATAGCTCACTGTCCTAATTACAGCGGTCAATCGAAGTTCCAGTCTAAATCTATTTCTAAGACTTGCATTTTCATTGGCTGGGAAGTTTCGTTTCCGCCAACTGATAGGCAGGTCACGATTTTGATTTTAGAAATACGAGTTTTTTTTTTTCAATCGATGGCGAGTATGTCCCCGTTACTTCATTTTCAGATCAGTTAACCCATAAACTGATCAATTAATCAAATGAAAGTTAAAACCAGAAGAATAGACCGAAGTATAAGTATTGCGATTTCACAGTATCGGATAGTGTAGATCAATGATTACACTGCACGTTCAGTGTAGTCTCTGGTAAAAAAAAAAAAACCAATTCGTCCAATGTAAAAGAAAGAATAAAGACAGATACAACGAAAAGACCACAAATCAGTTGTTTTTTATTATTTTTTTCGTCAAAGTATAGATAAAAACATATTACTTCATCAGTAGATCAAGTTGTAATTATGCTTGAGACCTGGAAGGCTGTTGCTCATATTTCATTTTCGGATTTTGTTTTGAATAGTTGACCAGTAATTTTCTTTCTCATTAACTTTTTTCATGACATCAATGCTCGTGTCTTTGTAAATTAGGCTTGGTAAATACCTACACAGCAAAAGTAACTTACATCAGCATATAGATATAGATTACCAGACGAGATGAATATTGGAAAAAAATTAGTCTAGTGAAATCTAAATAGATTTGCTGAATTTACAAGTAAACGTGTAAAAACAAAGACGAGACATTAAATTCATGGCGGATTAAGCTAGAATTCCCTTTAGCCAACAACGAATACATGGTCATAAATAATTTTTAGCTGATTGTCTCCGTTCGGAGTAATGGTAAAATGGCACAGTAGAGCAGTAGAACAATACCAATTATATCATTTTTTGAAACAATTTTCGGCCATAAGACATCGGACAGTGAAGAATTAATGTCCAACTGCTCGTCATGTACAGTATGGTCTTGACCATACTGTACATGACGAGCAGTTGGACCTTGATCTTCATGGTACCCTATAGTGATCGAAACTGTCGTCAACATTCTAAAGGTTCAAAACGTATTTTAACAGTATCAGTTTTAATCCGTATTTAACTTTTGGCTATCGTGATCAGTTAAGGGTCATTTGGTCAAAGGATTTGCCGGATTAGGGTTAAACTTGGTATTTAAACTTAAATAAATATTGCTCAATGTGCAAACATTTACATCTCTATCGAATCAATAACGGTAAATATATTCAGTCTTTTTCACCCGCCCTCGGGGCAGATTTTTTATACCATATTTATTTGTACGTATCCCTACTTCTCAATGCGAATATTTCACATAAACATGGATCTGTCGACTTCTGTGGCGTTTCAAACCTTAAACAAAAATTGTTGTTTTCTTTCTTTTTTCATTTGAAAATATAAGATTAATCAGATTGAAAGTCAATATTCAAGTAGTGGTCACGCTTTTCACAGAGATTAAACCGTTCTAAATGTTCTGGAGGTTGCTGTAAAAATCATGGCTTTTCGCGAGAAGGGTCGAGTGACAGTAAAAATCATATGTCGTGAAGATCAACCCTTTCGACGCACATGACAATTCTAGTTTGTTTTGTCGGACAGTGTAGATTACGATCATGCTGCATTGAGCGTGCAGTTTTAAACAAGTATTTATCGAGTGCCATTTTTTTTTATAGTTAGACGTTCAATTCATAAACGCCTAGAATTTGCAATAACTTTCTTCTAAACTGACTGAATATTTACACATGACTCATTTTACGTCAAAATGGTTAATGGACACACAATGATGTACTAGCGTAAACTTATAATGTACTCAAATAACATATAACAGCGCAAAAAATACATTTCGACATTTATACTTCGACTTTTCAATGCGCATATAATGTCAGAAACATTCCGAGAGAAATAAACTGGATTTTACTACCTTAAAATTTTACTTTTATGTCTCGCAGGTGGTAATTTTGATGATAATTAAGCAAATCAAATACTTTTGCACTAATCCATATGCATGAACTTACTCGCAGTGTCATTTTACCTTAAGTTAGATATAAAATAAAGGAGACATTTTCAAAACAAAATACTTAAAATGGGGGCAATTCCGACATAGTTGAAAAAGAAATGCTGAAATGTAAATTCTAAAGTTATTAATTTATTTCTAAAACCTATCTAGTGGGTACACATTAGAATTGTCTGAAATAGGTTTTAACTCTTTACTAAACAACAAAGTTTTGGACTCGACCAAATTGAAAGTATTTGTAGGCGACAAATGTATCCAAAATGATGATTTGTGTCTTTGATAGGATAGAAAACATTGTGGGAAAAGGAGAAAATGCTGGTTACCAGCATTTTCTCATTTTCCTACTACGTTTTCAAAAGCGTTCTCTTTCGTAGTCGTTAAAACACGGGATTGTGTGGTAGAGAGTTAAAGGATGATAATATTAAAAAAAAATAGTAAATATTTACTTTCTAAAAACCTCCTCCTATATGCAGCTCTGATATTGGCAAGAAAACAACAAAAATGACAAGGTAAAAACTATACTTACTAAAACTTGTTTACTGAAAACAGCTATATCTTCATTGAAAGACTCTGAGGAGCACACATCACCGCCTGCAACCCCCGGTTCACGGGGCGTGCACGTAGCTAACTCACATTTCTCAAATATTAGAGCTAAAAGCGGAAATAGCGGGTGCCTAAAAAAGGAAACAAAAAAATGTCGTTGTTTTTTTTTCCAACTGGATCAGTTTTTGGTGGTGTATATAATATTTTTGTAGTTGTTGTTGTTTTTTTTATGTATCATTATAATTATTATTAATATTATTATTATTATTGTTATCCGCCTGCGACTTAGGAACTTGCCTAACTCTAATTCTAGAATGTAAGAGCTAAAACGCGGGAGTAATGATTTGCCGAAAATGGAAAAATTCTAAAGTGGTCAATTTTTTTTGGTAGTGCATTTTTAATATTTTTTCCCATTATTCATTTTTTTTTAATAAATTATTATTTGACCATTACTTTTGTAAAGGCCGTCCCTAGCAGACTATTTGGTTTATGAAACATTTGTTTCTCGTTCTGACTTACATCGCGATGTAAACATACTTTCGACCACTGGTAAAATTTTCTCAGATAAAATGGAAAGATATGGGATAGTATGGTGCGAATTTTTTTCCTTAGGCGCCATATTTGTTCGGACATTTTCACCCTTACTGTGCTCAATAAATGAAATGAATATTGCCATTACTTTAGAAAGACCTAACTTTAAAGATTTGCGTTTAGAAAATTTAGTAAAATATTAGACAGTGTGGATTCAAGATCAGACTGCACGTTTAGTGCAGTCTGATCTTGGATCTACACTGTGTACTAAAGAAAATAGAGCTGTCCGTTGTGTTCTAAGGGAAAATGTATCCCCGTGAAATAAAATAGAAACCATATGCCAAACGGGTTTGTGTGAACTTCTGAGAATTTTGAGAAGTGTCGGGTTGTTTTAATACACGTTGTTTTTTCTGTGTTTTTCTCTCCCATTCGTTCTAATCGTAGGAAAATACCTTTGTAAATCTCTGTAGGTTGGGTTAATAATAGTAATGATAAATAAATAAATGAATGAATAAATAAGATGGGTGTAAATAGATAGTTTAATTCTTTTGCAGTTTAAATTCTATTGCAAGTATAATTTCGATAGATTTATTTTTAGATCTTAAGTAAGTAAATTTTTCAACGGGAAAAAAAAAAACAGAAATAAATACTCATGAATTATATATTATGCTTTGGAAATAAGATACTAGTATTCATGCGGGTAAATTTTTTGTTGTTATGAAATGTAATTTGCCCATTTCACGTATCCAAAAATCTTTTTGTTCCAATTACGGTAAAAAAAAAATCAGACTATTTGACGAGCCGCGAAAAATAATCTGTGCATTGAGTTAAAAATTTATCTTGCGAAGCTACACGCTACACCGTATAAAGTTTTTTATCATTTTTTGAAAGATTGACCCCGTAAACAAGCGTGTGTATTGAACAAGCAAAAACGTCCCCAAAAAGGTCCGTATAAATGCCTTAAACTTGATATTCGCTATCTGTGTACCTGTTTTAAAGGGAGTATGCTTGATTTGAGGTATTGTTATAATGTCGTTACATTTAGTTTCTGTCAAATTAACACACTGTTGAAGAAAAAAAATAAGACGGTGAACAGAGTGTAGACTTTATCGGTGTATGCGGTATTGTTTACTTGTATGGTAAAACCTTTCGGATGCCTCGAACCAACTAGAAGGCATTTGCGGACTACGTAGATCAAGATCAGACTGCACGGAACGTGCAGTCTGATCATGCATCTACACAGTCCGATATCTTATGAACCATTCTTATCATAAGAGCCTTGATATTAAAATGTTTCGGCTTGTTCTCTACCTGAAAATACTTATTTCATTTATTTGGTATTCCGAAAGGGTTAAAAAAACATTGTATTGTGTACGCGACTCTTCTCTTCGTATTACTGGTTTTAAATGTCTGAACTGGAACATACTTCTTTGAAAAGTAGGCATTGATTTGCCTGAGCGTGATACTCGACTGTCAAAATGATTGTAAAAATTCTTTGAAAGAATACAAGGTGTTGTTCATAAGATGTTTTATTGGTTTGCTTAAATTTAATAAACCATATTACTGTTTAAGTTGTTTTAGATTGGCCAAAAGCGTGTTTATTTACAGGTATGCATCATTTTGTAAAATAAACCATGGCTATATAGTATTAAACATTATAAATGTAGCCAAGTTTGCTCGTTAAAGTAAACGACGTGAACATTTTTCATTCTTTGAAAAAGGATCTATAAAAATTGCAATATGAAGGCTGTGTCGGACGGAAAAAGCAAAAACGTATAGGACTGTGTAGATCAAGATTAGACTCCACGAGACTCAAACTGTCCGTGGAATCAAATACCTTCCCGGACAGTCGAGTTCCAAGATCTGACTGCACGTTGTGTGCAGGCAGATTTTGGGTCTACGCTATCCGAAATATAAAAAGATCGTCCACAGCATCCTATATTGTTGGTAGGTGTTGTTTTTACATGAATAGAGAAACATTAAAATAGAAAAAAAAAAACTCCTGTGCGTGCGCCGTGGGTTAAAATCCACATATAGTCCACACTTTAAAATCCGTTTTGATTCAGGTATCACTGTTTATAAACTAAGTTAATCCATCTTATTTTCTTTCAGAACATCTTGACTTAGTTTTCTTTCCAACTTACCCATATATAGAGTCTTTATCCCGTTTTAACTGACTGTCTTGGGTAGAGTTCGAGCCCATCCCGGGCATTGAATTACTAGTTGAATATGGGGGGTAGGAACTATGCATAGTGCCCGGGTGGTTCACACTACTATGAGGGGGTAGCGAATGACCACTGGGTATAGAGGTCCGATGGGGGTCGTACATACTCTCCATCCCTGCCAGGGCACCCCCGTAATGCGCCGGGAAATCATTTTCCAACTGAAATTAGAAACAAATACACATTTGCTAAGTCCCGAGCGGCAAACAACAACACATGTGCACTATCCGGAAAGACCATTAACAACAATAAAGCCGACCTTGTTTAACACCATTCCTATTCCGATCTTAACGGCCATAAACCATGGTTATAAACCTCCATTAAAAACACAGACACTGTGAACGCGAATTATACCAGTAACCTAATTATCAAAATTATGATTTCGTAGCCTTACCCTTTGAGCCATGGACTCTGTAAGTCTCGTCCACGGCTAAGGCTCTTGGTAAATCCGAACCGGAGTATATCCGAATAATCCGTATCCTGTGAATGCACCCCGTTTCCCAGTGTAGTATATCCGGATGGCATAAACAAATCCTAGATTCTGTCAAAGAAATACAAAACTGTCAATGTTAGTAAACGTTTCTACACACTATCATCACGGACCTAGTTTTAGCAAGTTCGCTGTCTCTGCTATCGGCCGAAAACCTAGCGAGGCTGTCAATCATGGCGGTTCAACGAGGCTACACGCCACACTGAATGAACGAATCGCCTGTCAGGGGAAGATATATCGGTTTGAGGCGGGACGGTTTTTTGAACAAGCCTTTTCCCAACCCACTATCTAGTATTTTCGACCCTAAAAGTGAAGACTTTTGAAAACATTATTGGAAAAGGAGAAAATGCTGGTTACCAGCATTTTCTCCTTTACCAAAAATGTTTTCTACCATGACGAAGAAAAATCTCAACATTTCAGACATATTTAAAATTTCGTTTAGATATGCTTTTACTACGGATGAATATGAAAGCGACGTTGGGGAAAGAGTTGACTTTCGAGGCGCTCCGAATATATTTATCCCAACCTCCTACTAAATATATATACGTTTAGTGGATTTCGGGATATATCAAATAGGATAGAAAGACAGACCACACTTGGGGGAAATCTTTAAGATAAGAAAAATGATTTTCAGTTATGATATATCACATTTTGATACAGTCATGCTTTTCTCCATAACATGGCGTCGAGGCCTGTCAAACTTGATCAGACGCCGTATGGTAACGCTCCAGTTTGTGATCTGTTGCTCTATATCCGTGCAAAGTCATTCATTTTCCCGCGCTCCTGCCATAGATTTTGCGGTAATAGGGTAACTGCCAGATTCCAACTTCTTTTCGTGAAATTCAGAGTATTGTCAACCAATAAATATTCTATTCTATATTTATATTTGGAAGACATTAAAATTGATAAATTGAATGTAGAAGTTGTAAATCATACGCTGACAAAGTCCATGTTGCAGTTGACAGAGACTGGTAACTGAATCAGCGATATTTCCTAATTCATTGAGGAATGGTTCTTATTCAACATTGAACAATGATATAGAGACAGCATCGCTTGCTAAACTAGTATCAGTATATGAAACAATAATTAGCAATAATAAATATTAAAATAAACAATCATTAGATGCTCACAAAAATGATATTGGAGGTATGAAAAAAATACTTGTTGATACATTGATTGATTGGTCAGCTAAGCAAATGCTTAACCCGTTACCAAACAGTATCGATCCCATGTATTGACAACCCGGAGTAAGAAAGGCTGTCGAAAACATTGTAAGGAAAAAGAGAAAATGCTGGTAACCAGCATTTTCTCTTTTTGCCTACAATGTTTTCTACCTTTTCAAAGACGAATTCAACCATTTAAAGCAGCATTTAATTTCTCGTCTGCGAATGCTTTCAATTTGGAAAAGTCTAATGTTGTATCGTCTGGGTTTGATGTGCATTTCAGACTCATACGAAGATCATCATAGGCACAGAAAAGGGACATGGGACAAGGTTCAGAAAAAATATCGGGCGTTTTAATTATCGAGATCTAGCCGAAATAACCAAAGTGTGTTCCATCTTATCTGGTCGTATCGCTAGCCCGATAAGCCATGCAGCTCAAGAACTCTATGTAGAGCTCTGGAAGTGATATATATAATCTGCTAGGCCGCATATTATCCTTCTCCCGCTGTGAACCTTTCAATTCCACATTATTCATAGGCGTGAAAGATTGCATTAAACTACGCCCCACTGTTTAGCACCGCCTCAGAATTCCGCCCACTGTAATCGATCCGCCTAGTGACCTATAGAGTTTGTAAACATTATTCCTGAAACCCCTCCCACTGTGGAAGCGTATTGATTATCCTCAGTCTGCGAACTACTCCGTTTAGGCTTTTAAACGTATTTTTCAGGCAAAAATTCAACGTTAATTTAACGTTATGCTTAATATTTTTATTCTCGTTAATTAATCTAAACGAGTCAAGGCTAAGATAGTTAACTGGTCTTATAAATATGTTCGATTGCTTTTTTCGCATCAGACGATTGTGACGATAGCATTTTCGGATTGTTTGTTAGCATTATTGCAAAATCGAAGGATTCCTGTGCTTTTTTTTAACAAGAATAAAGTTCAAACAGCCTAGGAAACGTGTTAAAAAATTGTATGGCCTTATCAGTGCCTAGTAAGAAAGTTTTTCTTTTTTGAGCAATTAAGATCGAACGCGAAATTCGAAGATAATGAAATACAAATTTTAAACTTCGAATGGTCATAAATGGATATTATGGTATTAAAGTTGTAAATTAAACTAGAGCAAATTTTGCTTTTTGAATTTCAACTTGCGATACAGACATTTACTTATCAATTTCAAGTAAATTTGATTTTTGAACGTTTGTGATAAGTACTATCATATTTTACTTTCTGTTAAATATTTGAAGTATGAGTGTTCTGAATTTGAGTCTTTTCAGTAAATTAGTTTTTCTTCCTGCTAAAAGGCATCAAACAATTTGGATTAATTTTTTGTCTCTTATTTTTAATGTGAACTAGTTTTCGTCTTAATGAGAGTGAGTGCTGGAGGAGATTTGTTTACGTCGATGAATTATTTTAAGCGTTTTAACCCATATTCTGCTGAATAACTGACTGAACTTAAACTTTCATGTCGGTAGTAAAAACCGGAATTATGCTACTTCAAACTTATTTTTGGAGAAAAATTTCTCCTTATCGGACGGTGTAGATCCAAGATCAGACTGCACGTTCTGTGCAGTCTGATCTTGATCTACACTGTACACAAAAGGTCAGTGAGTCGCGCTTAGCAATCTAAGGCTTAAATTCGTATGCGTTTCTTTTTAAATTCAATTTTCCATACCTTACAGAAACTTGCGAAAAGAGAGGCATCGAAACGAACACATTTGAAGGTTAGGCGAAATGCCTACTTTGAAAGATACAGTGAAAAAGACAATCGCTACATGCTATTGTTCTGTTTCCACATTGATTTGTAAAGGTGCCTTCTATAGGGCTGTAAAAGCTGGTATCGGAATAATAGGTCGGTTTTATGATTTGATCGATTGTTTAAGACGTATGGATTGAAATTTACCAAACGGACATTTTAGATGAAATGTTCTTTTCAGACATTCATTCAAGTTAAATTTTAGCATTATATACTTTATCTGTAATTGTAAAACCCGTATTTATAGTGTTTACTAAAATTGTTTCATATTTATCCTGAGAAACGAGAGGCTCGAAATATTCTATTTTTATGTTACAGTGATAAAGATCTATGTCAGTGGTATATTTTTCGGCGTAGCTACTTCGCTGGCGTTTGACCTCTTTCTTGGTTTTGAACATACCCGAATAAATGAATAGTATTTTGCGATTGGTCAAAAATGTGGACATGTTTATTCGGCGGACCCCTGCTGGCCTATTGCGGGCACATTTATCAAACCACATAATTTTTAGCGGCAGCTGCTCATTTTTCAACCGGATAATTTGGATTTACATCTAAGCTTCAAATAGTATCATTTATAATGTATATAATTGAAAATTTCACTTTTCAGCTATAAACAAAATAATGAGGAAAAAGAGGCAATTGATTGCGAGTTTGTTTTTCATTATTTCTATTCATAGTAAACCACAAATGACTTTCCATATTTATATTCCAATACCTCTTACGCCGCCAGTCTTTTTTAAAAGATATTTCTTCTTCTGACTGTTCACAAACATGTCAAGACAACATATACTGTTAACGCAGTTTCAACTCTTTACCAGAGTAAAAAAATGTAGACTTGTCCAAATTCAAAGTGTTTGAAGACGACACATAAATTGTGGCTTGGGTGATGGAATTTGTCTTTGAAAGGTTAGAAAACATTGTGGGAAAGGGAGAAAAATGCTGGTTACAAGCATTTTCTCCTTTTTCCACAAGGTTTTCAAAAAGCTTCTTTATTACGGTCGTTAAAACCATGAATTGTTTGGTACAGTGGATAAGGCAGCCGGCTTGACGTCAAATGCTGTAGTCAGATTATTGTGACTCGGTCGCTGGCGAATAAATAAATCTGATTTCAGTTGATTGTTAGAAACTGAATTCAATTCCGAATGAAGAAGTTTAGAATGAAATAGAGGACAGCGTAGCCTTCCAATCGATCGCACGATCTGTGCAGTCTGATATTGAACATTGAAGCCATAGACAGAGCTAGCCCAGGCCCTGTATACTTACTTTAAAAGAAAACATTTTTTTTTTATTATTATTTTTTTAGTCTCTATTCTGTAATGAAGAAAATTGTATAATGCCCCTTTTCCCCACTCCTCTCAGAATTTAAATGCATGAACCCTTTATTTAACGGCAAAATCATGGACTTGTCCAAATTGAAAAAAAAAAAAGAAATAGATTGTAGAAGACAAATAAGTGTGGCTCAAATTCAGTTAATTGTCTCTGAAGTTGTAGAGACATTGTTGGAATTGGAGAAAATGCTGGTTACCAGAATTTTTTCCATTACCCACAATGTTTTCAAACACCCTCTCCATTTAGGGCCGTTTAATCACAGGATTGATTTGTAAAGGATTTAACACCCATTTAATTCCGTACAACATTAAAGGGGGCTATTTAGTTCTTAAGCCGTAAGTCAAAATTTCTTGTAGAACACCGATGAATAGAACTAGATATAGTTTTCTTTGCAGTCATACTGAAACTGTACTGGTACACTGAATAAAAGGCGTAACTTTCAGCGTTTAAATAACGGGTCGTTTAGCAATAGGTAACACCGTTTCGTATTTTTATTACATCAGAAATGACGTCATAGAACTGGTTTGAACACAAATCCTCGATCTGGACGCGTGCTAACGTTATTGATCATGTAATATTCTCAGAAGTATTTGCGAAATTTTGGCGCGAAATCTAAAAATACTTTAAGAGGCTATGAAGCCCATTAAGAAAATACCACTAAAGATATTTTTTTCTTACGTTCATCTTTCTTCTTTAATTGATTATTTACCTGCTATCGCCTTACTTAGATCATTTATCTATCATTTTTTGATATTTGATGCGATAAACGGCTCTTTTTAAACTTTGAGAAGCGTACATTATACACTACAATAGCCTTTTTCGGCCGTCTTTCAATTCTGATCTGGAGTTATCTGTGACTTTTTTTTTTCAGCAAGACTTGCTATAACGTAACCCTCAGGAAAGTTTAAAATGATACCAGAGCGATTCAAATAAAAATTAAAAAGTTTGCATAAAATAAGGATGCCAGTCTATACATTTACATTATTAGATCTACCTTGTGAACGTTTTTCATTTTTCTGTTAACTTAACTGCAGACCCATATTTGAAAAAAAAAAATGTGACTGAAGGTGAAAACGCCGCTGTTACCAAAGCCACGTAAGATCAATTTTTCCTATTGTCACAGTATTAATATCAAACATGGTCTACTTGAAAATCTTAAAGATTGCTAAATCGTTAACACGGGTTTAATCGACCCCGAAGAAGAAGGTAGAGCTCTATGAAAACATTGTGGGAAGAAGGAAAAAATGCTGGTAACCAACATTTTCTCCTTTTTCATACAATGTTTTCTACCATTTGAAAGACAAATTTCATGTTTTGAGTACCATTTTAATTTGTCGTCTGCAAATGCTTTCAGTTTTGACAAGACTGAAATGTTTGTTGACAAGTAAAACCTCAGAATTTTTTTTATGGTTACGTGCTGGCTTACTAGTTGTCCTTTTTATTTTTCTAGCCCCGAAATAATATCTAAAAATTTTGAATTTCAATTTCCAAATTTCAAAATAATTTTTCTACATAGATCTAGTGGGAGAGAGGCAAGAAATATGACGTCTTTTCATTTTTAACTCTTTCCATACCATAGACGACACTGGAAGCTTTTGTGGACAATGTAGATCAAGATCAGACTGCACAGAACGTCCAGTCTGATCTCTGATCTGCACTGTCCACTGCTATATTCCAGATTATGATCAAAATGTCTCCTGATCTTGCAGAGGAGATGTATTCTTAGCCTGTTAGAAAATGCAATTTATTTATTCAGTAGTGAAAGACTTAATATATATCTTTGAAAATTCAGTATTAAAATAAGATAGGATATGTTGACGGCAATATTACGTCAATTATCCGTTTCCCCAGACAATACCGGGTTTAAACGATTCTGAAAAAGCTGCATTTTTAATTCTTTCATCACTGAATAAATAAATCGCACTTTTTCAAAGGTTACAAATACATTCCGCTGCAAGATCAAGAGACAGTTTGGTCAAAATTTAGAATACAGAAGTGGACAGTGTAGGTCAGAGATCAGACTGCACGTTCTGTGCAGTCTGATCTTGATCTACACTGTCCACAAAAGCTTCTGGTGTCGTCTATGGTATGGAACGAGTTAAAGCATCTCGAGAAAATGCTGGCAAGTATATTCGAAGACAGATCATACCATTTGATCTAGAATTCTCTGAGTCTCTGGAAATGCATTCATTTTGAACAAGTCTGAAATATTGGCGTATGTTAAAATAGAAGCACAATGTCTCTTGCAGCATACGAGTACAAGGTCTGGCACTTAATATAGATGAACTTAGCAATACTTTACTATTTCTTAATTGACTGAATAGACCAAAAACCTACTTATTTCATCGTTCTATAGAATTGAGTAATAAAAAAAAAACAGTAATAAAATTTTGTCACCTGGTAATCCATTGAAAAAAAATCTGAACTAATATATTTTCTTCAAAACAATTTTCTACGGCGCACATCCTTGCATTTCGAAAACAGGGTTTGATTTTTCTGCAAAAAAAAAGATGACACAATCGCATTGGTTGTTCCCAAAAGTTACTTTTAGACAGTCAGATTTCTTTGTAAATGCTCGCTTTACTAAGTCAAATAAGGTATCGATTGTTCGAGCGTGGCGTAATTCCAATAATCGAAAGCTCGTACTTCCAGGAAAAGAATTGTTCTTTGAAAATATTGTAGCAGTAGTTTTGATTGCTGATGCAAGCAAGCAAATTGCTTCTAAACCTTCTTTCCAGTAAGAAATAAATAAAAAGACCATGCATTTGAGCGTCGCTGTGGCAAAAGAGGGTTTAATGCATCTCCATGATGCATTATGTCCAAGCAAGTCATCACATAATTATGAAGACATAAAATAACTAATTCATTTTTTCTAGCAACCAACTACAACCTCAGTTCGACTGGTCCTTTGATATGTAGAAAATGTACTGATAACAAAAAGTTTCGACACAGGTCAGCCTGCGCGGACTGCGCAGGCTGACCTGGGTTGATACTTTTTGCAGATGCTTTAAACCCCCTTTTCACAGAGCATGGCTCATATCTAAATAAGGATTAAAAGCAACATTTATGCCATGTAGGAATACTGTTAGTGTTTTCTCATTAGGTCCTTTGATGGACAGCTCTCGAGGCTCGGCGGAAATTTTCTGATCAATAAATCACCTCGCAAGACAGGTTTTATATGATTAAAATAGAACCCATCTTACGATTTGAAAAACACGTCTATTGTGTTGTAAAATTAGAGACTTGATGCTGACCATGGGTTCGCGTCAAAAATAGCCTCGTTTTGCTGAAAGCCTCTTTAAATCCACCATAACCTCATGATCATGATAACGACATATGATATCTGTAACAAAGGGACTAGATCAAGATCAGACTGCATGTCCATGCAGTCTGATCTTGATCTATTCCATTCGATACTCATTTTGTTCAAGTTGTATAAGTGTATACCATTTGAACCTTAGAGTGTCGACTGAATTTAACAAACATTTTTAGCCCAAAAACACGAGTCCAAATATTACAATCTCAGTGTTCTTTGTAGTGCATTGTATTTCAGAAGAGCGCGGAGTGTAGATGAACATGAAGGATCAGACTGCACGTTTTGTGCAGTCTCATTTTGATCTACTCTGGCCACGAAGGCTATGTTATAACTACGGTTATGAAAGGCGCTGAAAAATTAACAATCAATAGGATATCAAATAATGCGCAATATCGCACTTTTTTTTTTCAGCTCATGTCTCCTGAAAACAAAATAAATTTGCTGTCGAGAACTTCGAAACATCCTCGTAAAGTAAATTCATAAATAAGTTGATGTTGCATATGTGGAACAAATGGGAAAGCATTGTAGCAAACAGAACTTTCTCCTGTTGTCACATTGTTTTCCAACATTTGTATCCTGCAAGAAAAAAGATATGTAGTCAGCAGGTGGGAACAAGTTAATGTAGCATTTTGAATTCTAGAAAAATATATAAAATATTTACATTGCAGTATTAGTAAAGGCGCCGTCCACAGTTGTAACTTCTGTGACAAAGCTTTTACTGTTTTACACGAAAATTAAAAAAAATCGGTAAAATAAAAATGCAACAAGATTATCCCGACTAAACCACTCGAGCCTTTGGCAATGCTTTGATTTTTAAATCCTTAAAATTTACTTCAAACTCTAAAATATAATTTTATTACACAACACAACAAATAGAAGCACAGCGCTAACGTGTAACATCTAAAACGACGTTTCACTATTTTACGCGAAAGCGAAATGCAATACGGTAGTAAAGTGAGAATAATATATACAGATTTTTTTTTAAAAATATACATACAGCAACACAAATTATATGAAATTCAATATTTCCCAAACACAGCAACGTCTAACCTTGAAAATAAACATGTCAATGCGATATAAATATTAGAATTCTGTAATTCATGACGAAAGCCAGTTAACTTCTTACTGAATGACAAAATTTTAGGATTGTCCAAATTGAAAACATTTACAGACGACAAAAAAAAACGAGACTATAAATCAAAATTTCTTTTCGGTTGGGTAGAAAACATCGTGGGAAAAGGAGAAAATGCTGGTTACCAGCACTTTCTCCTTTTCCCACAATGTTTTCAAAAGCTTTCTTTTTCAGGATCGTTAAAACTCGGGGATGTTTGGTAAATGGTTAACTTACTACAAAACGCAAAAAAAATGTGCAGTAGGTGCCTTTTAAATACTTCTGTAAGGCAAAGGAGAACTTCTTATGTTTTTGCCACAGTGTTTTCAGAAGTGGTCTTGACTAAAACTTTCGTCTGCAGTTGGTTGGTTATAATATCAACACGTTAAATGATCAGAGAAAAATGTCTTAAATGTTGCAATATGATGGCGTCACTCTTCATGATATCTGAGCAGTTTTCTCTTTCAAATCAGATTCTGTAAAGGCTGTGATGTCTATATATTATCACTATGATCTATGAGTATAAAGGAAAAAATAGGGGTTTATTCCATTGATAATCTCAGTATGTTTGTTTGAATTGGAGTTTTTAACGCAGTTTTAACAGCCGAGGTCATATCACGGTGGTCAGTGCACCTACGCATGTGTTTCCTGGATTTCTTACACCAGTATTGACACAACTTTATTTAAAAGTCAGTGACCACTTTTCTCACATACATCAGAGGTGAGAGGCGATAAATCATCGGAAAGACTGTTTGCCTTAATCGGGTATATCGAACCCGCACCACCAGGTCACGAGGAAGATACCGCTTACCACTGAGCTACCCGGCCGGGCATTTGCTAAAACTTGCTAAAAGTAAATTGTATATAGTCAGTGATAATCGTTATTATTATTATTATTAATGATTTATATTATTATTATTATTATTAATTAATTATTATTATTATTAAACAGTCTTGTAAGCATCCTTATTATAAATATTATACACATACATACTGAAAAGTGCATTACAACACGTTAACATCTGTGTGTGTGATAAGTGAAATATTGTTAGATATATTATATGATAGCCTCACGAAAACCATATATTCATATAAACTGATAGAAATACAACCTTTAGATTTTCTTTTGTCATATTTCGTATGAAACATAAATGCTTTAGAATCTTTTCAAAACAATCCTGTATTTTTTTTTAACCTTTAGGAATAAGCCTATTAAAAACATTTTGATAAACGGTGTAAATGCTGGTTACCAGCATTTTCTCTTTTTCCCTCAATATTTTCAAAATCCCTCTCCCTCACGTTCGGTCAAAACAGAGGATTTTTTCTAAATACAACTCAAATGTTTTGTTTTTAGTTTTAACTCTTTCAGTGCCAAATAAATAAACTTGACCTCTTTCGACGGCTCTAAATACAATCTATTGAAACTAACAAAGAATTTGATAGTATAGGCTTGACAAGACAAGCGGACGGTATAGTTCAAAGATCAGACTGCACGTTCTGTGCAGTCTGATCTTGATCTATGCCGTCCGCAAAAGGCACTGTTTTCGCCTATGGCGCCGAAACGGTTATCCGTTAACCTGCTAAATATCTAACATAAAACTTTCAAATATATTGTAAAAAAACCCAAGTGTTGCTATTTCATAGGTAGTTTTTATACCCCTGCAAAACGATTGTTTTCGGGGGTATACTGGAATCAGCCTGTCTGTCCGTGTGTCCGTCCGTGTGTCCGTCTGTGGACAAAATACTAGTAATTTTGTGTCGAGAACTCCTCCTACAGTTTTGCTGCTACTGTATTGAAAGTTTGTTGATATATTGATCGTATACTGAAGTTGTGCAAGACGCAGTTTTCAATCATCTACTCCCTATGATTCCAGGGTAATCTCCCCTTGAACTTAGAAAATTTTTTTGTTAAATTGCCTGTTTCTGTCAAAGCGCTGGCGGGGGTATTAAGTCACATTCAGTGACAGCTCTAGTTTTTTTGGGGGGTGGGGGATTAATAAAATCTTATCGGACATTGTAGATCCAAGATCAGACTGCACGTTCCTGTGCAGTCTGATCTTGATCTACAATGTCCGTAAAACGTCAGCGAGTCGCGATTAGCAGCCTAAGGGTTAACATCTCTCATTGTTTTACACAGATTTTCTTCCAGCGTCCAGGGACAGAGACGCATAAATAACCATGCCGATAAAGGCAGATAAGTTCATTAGCAATATCTTGCATCATTCTTCACTCGTCTCCCGATACTAGTGATATAAACATAATATGATTAAGCCATGCTCTAGTAAAAGGGCGCTTACTGCATCTCCATGATGCTTTATACAAAGCAAGTCATCATAGTATTATAGATCCATTAAATCCGTTTTTGTACAACAACCTACTGAATCGTTAGGGAGACTGGTCCTTTGACACGAAGAAAATTTACTAATAGCAAAAAGTTTCGGTCCAGGTCAGCCTGCGCCTCTGCGCAGGCTTACCTGGGTCGATACTTTTTGCAAATGCATTAAGCCCCTTTTTCACAGGGCATGGCTCATATTTATAAGCGTTGTGTGACCCACTTATCCAAATTCATAATAGGGTCATGAAGTTAAATTATTTCTACTGGAAGATGAGAGAGCATTTGAAAGGACAGAGGTTTAAAGATAGTCTATACTCGTTTTCAGGCAGTTCTCAGCCCGTTTTAACCCATTTCATCTTTGTGTGATGAATCTTTAATAATTCTTGTATCCTCATGCCAAATGTTGCCCCTGATGGCTGACAGATTGCACAGATTACGACGGATAGAAAATGCATTTCATATTTTGGAGGCCTTCAAAACAATCGCTGTTGTCGTTTCCGGTTTTAAATGAGGATAAATCCCCGGTGTTACATCATAAATATTGGTTATTTATCTATCTTTACACAGCTGAGCCATTCTACACAGTTCAAGTTTTAAGAGCGTTTTTTTTTCTCTCTAACTGTAAGGATGTGTCATTAAAAAAAACATCCTGTTAGCGGCAATATACACTGAAACACACACAGACACACATGCAAATTCCAAAGTTTTGTTTTCTTTAATTTATATTATATTGAACAGAGTATATCCAAGATGAGGCAGAGTTACACAGAGGTCGAATCGTTTTACAATAATTCTGTAATACTGTGCCCCTTCATTCACCGAAATCGAGTTCGACGACTACTATAGTAACTGAAAATGGATAATAAAACTCCATGATATTCCATAAGATTCATTTTTTATTGGTATTTAAAATTTTCAAAAATTGTCAAACGATATTATGTTATACATATCCTAGGTCAGACTTAAATCTATGCGGTCGATTGGCACCGACATGATTATACAATAATGTACAAATAGAGCTTTTTCATGCCTCTTTCATGAAGTTATTGGGGGAAAAAGTAGCATAGGAAAAGTGGCTCGAATCAAGCAATTTTCTTTTTCCCGCCACAACGTGTTCCTTACTATCCGCCATTATTTTTAGATGTTATTTCAATTCTTACTGTATATGAGTCATGCCTTGTTGCATCTGCAAAAAGTATTGACCCAGGTCAGCCTGCGCAGTTCACGCAGGCTGACTTGAATCAAAACTTTTCGCTATCGGTCAATTTTCTGTATGTCAAAGGATCAGTGACTTCCTGATTCGGTCGGTTGTTAGACAAAGTGGATTTTTGTGGATGCCTAAATATGTGATGACTTGCATGCCGTAATGCAGCAAGAAGATGCATTAAGTCCCCTTTTCACAGTGCAGTATTATTTCATGATACAGAATGAGTCGATCAAAAACATTTAAGCGCCAACTTAAAGAAAGATAAACATTTTCTGGGCAGTTATATGTACCCAGACAACTGCACTGGTTTTGGAAAGGATGTAGATAATATTTTGGTTACTTATACCATCTGTTGTTGGGAGATATTTTGGTTTATGTATTAATTAAGTCTAACGTGAAATAATTATAGATATCGGAGCCGGTGCAGGATAACATAATTGCAAACAAAAACAGATACTGCGCGCCTCCATTACACCATGGTTTTAATTATCCCTTTCCGGCGCCAAGGGCCTGTTTGCTATCCTTGCGCGGACAGTGTAGATCCACGATCAGACTGCACAGAACGTGCAGTCTGATCGTGAATCTACACTGTCCGAAATTTTTGTGAGATAGTATGCCGAGAAGGGTGGTGAAATTAGTTTAATTAGGTTTTTAACCTATTGAATTTAGTACCTTCCATTGTTCGGCGCTCATGGTTTTAATTAATGTGCTGGCGTAATATTACAGAATAATGGCGGAGAGAGATGCGACCCTTGCTGTAACCCGGGAAAAATGATAACAATTGGGGGAGATGATGACGAAACGATAACGTCATTGATAACGACCTGATAACAGCACTCGTCTTCTGACATTCCGAGATGACAACGATAAGACAGGATGATTTAGCCCCGTCCCAAGGGTGACCGGATACCCCCTAACAAGATGGTAAAATATAGTAAAACGCCCTTTTAAATGCACATAATGACCCTTAACTTTCGGTTTTATCCTCGGTAATTGCGCTGATTTTGAGGGGGTTCAATGAAATGGGCCCCTATCATAGGGACAAATCAAGTGGAAATGCGTTTTTCTAGATCAGTGACTGGGTCAAAGTAGCGAGCGAAATTTAATTAATTTTGTTGATAAATTGGTTTTTAAAAATAAGGCTCGCTGTCGTTTATTTTACGTATGAATACGGCAAGAGGTTATGAGCGTGTGTCAGTTGGCTGTCATAGAGAAATAGGCCAAACTGACACAATTGTAATATGCCCAGATGATTTACAAAGAGCAGGCGATGCAATACAAAAGCCGCTCGTGACAAAAGAAATATCTTCACTTGTTTGTAGCGATAAATATCTAATATGTTTCGACTGTTTTCACAAAAATGTATGGAAGCCTGTTCACTATATATAACATTTTTCCGCAGCATGATTTGAGCGTTTTTTTTTATCAATCTTGTGCAAGTAGCAGAAAAATATAATTGAGTGGCGCTTTTGAAAAAGGGAGCTTACAGCATCTATTGTTCTAAGCTAGTTGTTGCTAGTCAGGCTGACCTGGATCGATATTTTGTGCAGATATATCTCCGTGATGCATTGTACCAAGCAAGTCATCACATAATTGTGGATTCATAAAATCCGTTTTGTCCAGCAACCGACAAAGTCATGAGGTATAATGGCCCTTCTGACAAGTAAAAAAATTTACTAAAGCAAAAAGTTTCGACCCATGTTCGCCTGCGCGGACTGCGCAGGCTGACATGAGGTGATAATTTTTGCAGGTGCAGTGAGCTGCATGACTCTATTATCAATTGTATTAGACATTCTGTAAGAGATGTTGGGCAAAAAAAAAACGTAAAATTGTAATATTTGGGAAATACTGCATATGACCCATTTACAATTTTATTCATCTAGCTCTTCGTAGGTTTACGGAATTACAGTTTCCGGTTTATACCTCCATAAAAACTCCAGAATCCGGCAGTTCTAAGTATAATGTTTAAAGTAAACTGGTTTTTTGCAGCAACCCTTGTAAGATGTCAGGCTACTAGGTACCAGCCAGTTCAAACTGAAGCTTTTTTTTAAATATAGATTTCCGACTCTAATACATTTATCACTTTAAAGATACATCTATATTCGTTTCCAGGCAGTTTTCAGGCAGTTTTTTCCCCCATTTTATCCTTATAGTTTGGTCATTGTTGTATTTTCATGCCGAATGTTGCCCCTGATGGCTGCAAGATTGCACAAATTACGACGGATAGGAAGTGCATTTCATGTTTTAGAGGCCTTCCATAAAATCGTTGTTGTCGTTTCCGGTTTTAAATAAGGGCAAATCCTTGGTGTTTTTCTACCCCTTCCTCTCTAGCTATAAGGATGTATCTTTCAAAAGATGACATTTGAACGAAAGCAGATTCTGAGTTTGCCAACACTATTACCACTAGTAAGTGGGTACAAAACCGGACTAGTTTTCGAAAAAAAAAAACGGTTTGACGCTTTGTTGGTTTCTTTGTTGAATACGTCATCACAAATGTAGACACTTAGCCTTCCAAATGAGATTTTGGTTGCGCATGCGCGGAAAGTGTAATTTAACTCTTTCAAGGCTAAATATATAAACCTGGTCTCTATCGACGTCTGAAAATATAATCAACAAAGAAATGGTTTTATATTATAGGCTTAACTAAATATGTAGACGGCGTAGATCTAAGATCAGACTGCACGTTCTGTGCAGTCTGATCTTGATCTATTCCGTCCACAAAAGTCCAAGCTTTCGCCTAAGGCAATGAAAGGGTTAATAGTGAATCAATATCAGACTGCATAGAAAAAAGAAGTCTGATCATAAATATAGATCTACTCTATGAAATGATTTGTGAGACGAAAGCATCATTGAAATTAAGATATCAAGGTCTTGTTCTACTCACTGTAAATGTTCACTTACATTCTGGCATTTCAAACTTTAAAGATACATCCTTACAGCTAGAGCGAAGAAAACGCTGTTAACACTTGAAAGTGTGTAAACTTACTCAGCTGTGTAAACATAGATGAATAACCAATTATATATGATGTAAGCGATAGAAAAAACAGTATGGATTTGTCCTCGTTTAAACCGGAAACGACAACAGAGATTGCCTTGAAAGCCTCCAAAACCTGAAATGCATTTTCTGTCCGTCGTAATCTGAGCAATCTTGCAGCCACCCGGGGCAACATTTGGCATGAAGATACAAGAATGTATAACGTTTCATAAAATAAGAATAAAATGGGTTAAAAACTGACTGAAAACGAGTACAGATGTATCTTAAAGTCTTACCGGATGATAATATCTATAGACTGGTCCACATTGAAAGAACTTACAGACCACATTTTAAATGCGGCTAAAAAAAAAGACATATGTCTTTTAATGAGTAGAAGACATTGTTTGGAAAGGAGAAAATGCTGCATACCATGATAGTCATTGCGACAGGATTCATTCCTCTATCACCGCCGACCATTGTTTCGACGATGATTATGTGGGAAAGCAGCCAGCCGCTTGGAAAAAATCATGCGGAGTACTGGTGAAAAGATACTCCAGGAAAGCATGGATAGGTGCACTGGCCGCCGCGATATAACTCAAATAATGTTGAAAACGGCGTTATACACCATACAATCAATCAATCAATCAATCCTTTCCCAACAATGGTTTTCAAAGGTCTGCTTTTAAATCTAGTGCTCATTTAGTAACGGGTTTAAATGATTCACCTGATAATACTTTAGGAACGCCTCTGTAAAGCATGTTACCATGCATTTTCATTTCTAGACATATATATCCATAAATTGATTTCTCTGCATTACAGTCCTTTCAAAATGCAGCCCATGTGATTCAATTTCCCGTACAACGGTAATATGAATAATTTCAGACCCATTTACGGTGCGTGAACAAGTCTTTTATGCTTTGGCACATTTCCGTACATGTTAAAAGCCAATTTAGCTTATGTTTGCAATCCCATTGTCACAAACTTCAGAATGTATCATTTACGTGCGTGTCATTCTAACGTACTGCTTTCAAATTTTACATACGTTTCTCCCCAATTTGTGCACGAGTATGGTATCACCGTCTCACACGTGCTGCCACAAATTACTGGCTTTTTCTCTTTATAGATACGTTTTCTAGGGGGAAAAAGGTAGAAAATTGTCACATTTTCACGAAAAATGGCGCGTTGTTTTTGTCATCGACGGGAACAAAAATCCCCGAAACTTGTAAGTATGTAGGTAAAACCGGGAGCTAATCTATTAAGAATTAGGCTCGACTCTTTTCCCGCCACAGCAATAGATTCCACTCCTTTTCCGAAAGCTGAAAGAAACATGTCGAGTAAAAATGGAGCGATTTTAGTGACAGATAAGACAGTATGAACGGACGGTGTAGATTCAAGATCAGACTGCACGTTCTGTGCAGTCTGATCTTGATCTACGTTGTCCGCAAATGCCACAAATTACGACCACAGCCGGAGAAGGATTAATTTGGACGTGTAGGTACAAATTTTGAGGAAATGTTTGCACTTCAAGAAAGGCAAAGATAAGTTTCATCGACACTTTGATGTATTCCGTTAATAATTCACATGGCGTCAAAGTTCGGTTCTTGCAAAGTGTACGAGGTTTAGTCATCCAGATATACAGTCATTCGTTTTGTGTTTTTCTTTGTGTTACATGCTTTTGTGTTGCGTTTCTTTAGTATTTTGCCCGTCCGGGTAGCTCAGTGGTTAGTGTATCTGACTCGTGACCTGCTGGTTGCGAGTTCGGTACCCGGTTAGAGGCAAACTTTCTTTCCGGCGATTTTTCGCCTCTCACCTCTGATGCATATGGGAAAAGTAACGTTAGTCTTTGGCTTGGATGGAAAATTGTTGTATCAGTACTGGTGTGAGAAAGACAGGAAACGCATGCGTAGATGAATTGACCGCCGTGATGTGACGTTAGCTGTTAAAACGGCGTTAAACTCCAATACAATCAATCATTGTTTAGTATTTTACGTTGTTTGCATCGTCATTTTAGTTATAACTCTCACGGTGGCCAGCGCACGTTTCCATGCTTTCCTGGAGTTTCTTTTACCAATACTTTGCACGTTTTTCTTACAAAGTCATTGGCTGTTTTCCCACATCGAAACAATGTCGAGAAGAAAGAAGAAAGAATCTTTTCACAATAACTATCACCAGTTCCCAGAAAGACTTTGGCGGATGTAACTATTCGATGTTTCAATGAACTGCGTAGATTTACGCAAATTATTTCGAATTGTATATCCAAACAAACGATCCCTGCTTTACAACTGCAATGAAAATATTGCAGCAATTTTCCTTAATAGTATTCAGCCTTCTACTCTTTGTAGCTTTTCAGTATAAAAAAACCTTTGACCTACATAATCGACCAATCACGTACGTTGAAAGAAGACCAAGTACAGTCACGGGCTCCATATCATGAAATGATTTCATTGGATGATTCTGTGTTTCGTGTAAAATGACGCCTCAACAGAAACATGTGACCGTAGTACTATGATAAATCGGTCTATATTCGATATTATTTTAAGACTTGTATTTTAGAATAAGTCGTCCAAATTAAAGTTCATGTATGTATCAAATTCCTTCACCGATCTTCCGGCCTGAAGATGTATTAGTGATTTTATAGCCTTGATTCCAAATGCAGACCATCTGCTTAGCTTGATGAGGCCAGACCAAAACAAACTATGCAGTCCAAAGGTATTGAACATCCTTTACAGTTTAAAGACAGCCGTGTTGAACAAGGTATTCTAATCTAAACAATTCTTGGACAGACTCTGCATGTCATGCGTAAACGGCTTCTAAGAATAAAGTGCAAAATATACACAACACCTACAATATTCGTGATGAATGCAATAAGTATTGACAGACTGGGGTACGTTTTTGGACAGCAGAGCATTGCCAGCTTTCAACGCATGAGGTGGCTTCTTTTTCATCAATATTAAACAAATGGGCAGAAATAAAGTTCATCTGTTACATAGGTAGATGCAAAAATAGCCAAAATGATCACGGGAGGGTACGGCTCACGTTCTTGAGCGGTGTATAACTAAAATTCGTTTATCTTGTATCGATTCATTTATTTACTCCGGATTTTCACGGGAAGGTTTTCATAGTCCAAGAATAGGTAGAAGACATTGTGAGAAAAGGAAAAACTCCTGGTCGGGAATGTTTTCAAAGTCCAACTTTTGGGTAGAAGACATTTTGGGAAAAGGAAAAAATCCTGGTAATGGTGAAAAAACGGGTTTAATTAGTAAAGTGTTTATATATAACTGAGCTATGCTCTGTGAAAAGGGGGGCAAAATGCATCTGCAAAAAGTATCGACGCAGGTCAGCCTGCGCAGACCGCGCAGGCTGACCTGCGTCGAAACTTTTTTGTTTTTTTTGGTATTTTTTCTGTTTGCCAAAGAACCAGTGTACCTCATGATTCCGTGGATTGTTAGACAAAATGGATTTTACTGTTCCATACTTATGTGATGACTTGGTTGGTATGATTTCTTACGGAGATGCATTAATCCCCCTCTTGCCAGAGCATGGCCCAAATATTTTAGGTGTGATCTTGATTTTCGCCACCCCGCAACGGCAAGCCTTAAGTTTCCCGCGACCTTTCAGGAACTGCATTTTAATCTACGAATACAACTACTACTAAACGCATGGTATCTATCAATATTTCTTTAATCAACATCTCACGCAGTTTTCCGAATATTTGAGACAATCTGGGTGAAATACAGAAAAAAGAATGTTGAAATAGAACCTTCAGAAAATATCGTGACCAAAGAAGATGCAGTTTTCTTTTAACGATCATTCATACACCACTTGAATTTCTACACACGCCAAATGCATATGCGTGAAAAGATGGTCGACTTGGAAAAGAGGGATTTGAAGATTTTTTTTTTGTGTGTATACATTTTTTTTCAAAATGTCCATGACTATTATTGTCATTTCTTTTCTTCAATAATTTTAAAAGCCATTTCTATTATGCAAATTTGGAAAGCAATTACGACGCAGTATAACGGTTTGTTCTTCTAAAAAGCCGCACTTGAAGTCAACAAATGCCCATAAATATTATTCAGGCGTTAACCGAACTTTTCACCAGAAGAAAAAAATTATATACACTTCCAAATTGCAAGCATATGCAAACACCAATATAAACATTCACTAAAACGATGTTTTTTTCTTTTTTATATGGTAGAAAACATTGTTTGAAAAGGAGAAAATGCTGGTTCCCAGCATTTTCTCCTTTTCTCACAATGTTTTTAAAGGCGTTCTCCCGAAAAGTCTTGTTGGAGAAAGCCCGGGGTTGGCAGGTAAAGGATCAGTGCATCTTTTGCCATTTACAGATTTAGCAATACCTCACACCTGCATTGATCCAAGTTTTCATGAATCTGACCTTATGTCATTTACAGAGGCTTCCTTTATTATGTTGTACCTTTTATCAAATAATCCCAAGTTTTAACGACCCTGAGGAAGAAGGCTTTTGAAAACATTGTTGAAAAAGGAGAAAATGCTGGTAACCAACATTTTCTCCTTTTCCAACAATGTTTTCTATCCCTTTTGAGACGAGTTGCTCGAATTCCACCACATTTAATTTGTCGCCTGAAAGCGCTTTCAACTTAGTTGGATATAAAATTTTGTCCTCTGGTAAAGAATAACGTAGATTCAAATGTCATATTTCTTGTTCCGAATCAAATTATTTGTACCACCTACAGACGACATTTTATCACATAACTCCCCTTGTTTTCTATGTAAGACAGCCATTACGAATTTTCTTATCTTAAACATGTGCGAGATAAAATAGTGCCGTGTTTGGTCAACGTGCTATAACTATACGCCTCATTTTTAAAACATTGCAGACCGAGGTTCCTATGTGAAATTGACTGTCAGAACTGATGATCGTGACAAGGCTGCAAACTTTAGTATCTTTAATTGTTAAAAAAAAATCCTATATGCAAGATTCCTTCGAAATATTTTTTTTCTCCGTGATGTACACACCAATCAAAGAAATAAACCAGGCCTTATGTAAATTTCAATACATATGCAATACATATGCACATGTAGGCCTATGTTTTAACACGTTATGAACTATAATTCTTGCGAAAAGTTCTGTGATTAAAAAAATCTAACATTCGTTGGCTTTTGAGGTAAAATTTTATAAAAATCGTCCACAAAAAAAGTTAATAAGCTCGCCAATGGCTCGCTTAATAACATTTTCCCTAGACTCGTTAAATAAAATTTTATCATAAAAACCAACTCATGTCAGATCCTGTATGGCCTGCAACACACGAAAAGGGACAGTCGAACATCTGCGTAAAGTTTCGTTTCGGATCAGCCTACGCAGTCCTAGCAAGCTAATCCGAAACGACACTTTCAGTTTTTATGCAATTTTCTGTTTTGCACAAGTCTACTGTAGCACAAAATCTAATGTAGTGGTAAAGTGTCATCTCCGATTAGCCTGCGCGGACTGCGCTGGCTGATCCGAGACGACACTTTATGCAAATGTCCGAATGCCCCTTTTCGCGTGTTGCAAGCCATATATCTTTGTCTTGAAGTAGACCACACTGTGAAAGCATAGAGACAAAAAGGGACGGGAAATTATTTTTTCATCACAATGTTTTCATCAGTATTTGTCTTACTCCTTCAAACAATTCATGTTTTAACGACGCTGCGTAATAAACCTTTTAAAAGTATCGTCACGAGTACTTTCTCATTTTCCCACAACGTTTTCTACCCATCGCAAGAAAAAAAATATCGAATGAGTCACGTTTAACTACTTGTCTGCAAAAGTGTTCAATTTGGACAAGTCTAAAATTTTATCGTAATCCAAAAATATTAAGTCTGGCCATTTTCATTGGCTCTTATTCAGGTACCATTTCTGATATCATTCTTTGTCTGAATGCCAAGATTTTTTTTTAGTTCAGAGTAATCTAAGGATGCGAATAAGAAATGTAACTCGGGTTAACGCCAAAAATGTTTTATTTTCTACATAACATACAAACTTTATTTTCAATATGTATCACATACGGTGGCACAAAAGTGACATGGAAGATATATTTTATACTACGTGCGCACGCAGTAGCTAATACGTGCGCACGTATTAGTTATTACGTGCGCACGCAGTAGCTAATACGTGCGCACGTAATAAGTAATACGTGCGCACGCAGTAGTATTACGTGCGCACGTATTAGTTATTACGTGGGCACGTAATAACTAATACGTGCGCACGTAATAGCTACTGCGTGCGCACGCAGTAGCTAATACGTGCGCACGTATTACATATTACGTGCGCACGTAATAATCCACCAATCAGAATCATGAACGGAAGCCATTGTTTCAAGATGAAAGTGGAAGATAGACCTTTATTGATCCTTATAAACTGATTGGTCGATTATTACGTGCACACGTAATAGTTATTACGTGCGCACGTATTAGTTAATACGTGCGCACGTATTAGCTACTGCGTGCGCACGTACTAGCTACTGCGTGCGCACGTAATAACTATTACGTGCGCACGTATTAGCTAATACGTGCGCACGCAATAGTATTACGTGCGCACGTATTAGTTATTACGTGCGCACGTATTAGCTACTGCGTGCGCACGTAATACTACTGCGTGCGCACGTATTACTTATTACGTGCGCACGTATTAGCTACTGCGTGGGCACGTAGTATAAAATATATCTTCCATGTCACTTTTGTGCCACCGTAATCACAGTTGTTTACATTCAGTATACTATGTTGGATACGAATAATACTAAATAGAAATAAAGTTGAAAGAAAGTTAAAGAGTATAGAGATATTCAGTGCACACGTACTTTTGCATTTTGGTAACGCCAAGAAATGTTATTCGAGTTCGATCTTTCATATACTGTATTTGGCCATCTTGTGTAGTTCTAGGGTATCCTAAGCCAGGCCCAATTCACGGGTACAAAAATTTGAATGCAATATGTTCTAGATTTGCACTGTCCTGAAACCATGTCACAGTTGCCCTTTACATGGCAAAGTTGATTTAGATGTCTTGAGAAATTTCCTGACCACGCATACTGTGTTAAATAATTCACAAAATACCAGGGTAATGCAATATTATCAGGGGAAATGATTAATGTGTAAAAGAAATGAATTATTTTATTTATTATTTCCTTGTCGGTGGTTTCCGTCCGTTGGGAACAATCGCAGCATTCATTTACCAGTATTTCCCGAAGATACGGGTTTCCTTTGGAGCAGTCTCGTCTCCAATTCCTGTATTAGATGTTGCCTGTCTTTGTAAAGCCATAGACTAAATTCGTAGATGTTCCTTCACAAACTGACATCCGTGAGTTAGTGTTAGACCTTTCTTTGTCTTTATGGCAACAAGAAGCTTTCCAACAGTTTGTTTTATCACATAACCTCCCTTGTTTTCAGTGTAATATACCCATTACGAATTTTCTTATCTCATACACGTGTAATATCACAATTATGTGACGTCATTTTTGAAGTCATTTTGTATGTATTTCATAGTTCTAGTGAATGGGTTTTATGGATATTACCGCGGGTGCATAGAATAGTTTCGCATCTTCTGATCAATAATTTGTGAAATATCGTTATGTGATAAAAAGAATCTGACATTCGTTTGCGTTTGAGATAAAATTTTATTAAACTCGTCAACAAAAAATGTTATTAAGCTCGCCAAAGGCTCGCTTAATAACATTTTCCCTAGACTCGTTTAATAAATTTTATCTCAAAAGCCAACTCATGTCAGATCCTGTATTTCTTACAACCTTTTCCAACAAGCTGTGTTTGAAATTGTTGTCATGTACTTCTTACTCTTTACCTCACTGCAAAGTGTTAGACTTGTTCAAATGGAAAGTATTTGCAGATGATGGGTTAAATGTTACTCGAGTATTCGTTTATGGAAGGGAAGAAAATGTTATGGGAAAGGAGAAAATGCTGGTCACCAGTGCTGGTTACAAGCATTTTCTCCTTTTCCCATAATCTTTTCAAGTCTTCTTTCTCAAGTTCGTTAAAATTCTGGATTATTTGGGAAAGGGTTAAGGTTCTTACTTATTACGTTGCATTCACAAAGCACTGTAAAAATCAGATTCTAACATGACACTTGAATTCGGCTCTATAAACACAGTGCAACGAAAGCGTGGTAAAATCTACGTTATTCTATGTAGAGTGACGTCATTCTATATAGAGTGACGTCATTCTGTATAAAGTAAGTAAGTTATTCAATGGAATATAACCTGAATCCGCGTTATTACTCTAAGTATGAACTTGTTTTCCTTTGATTAAGAGTTGGTCATGCTAGAATCGAAATAATCTTCTTTCTATCGTGGTTTATCGTTCAATAAACCACGTTGTGAGTTATGAGGCACAATAAATAAACCACTCGGGCTATCGCCCTCGTGGATTATTTATTGTGCCTCATAACTCACAACTGTGGTTTATTGAACGATAAACCACGATAGAAAGAAGATTATTTCTTAAATAACTCAAATCAAAACTTACTAGAATCTAAGTATTAACTCGTATTTTGGGTGTAAAAGGTAACGGTTTATGGTTAGACCACGTATTTATTTCGATACCAACAGAGTTAGTACAAGTAGGCTACATGAGTGGCACCTGTTAAAAGGGGGTTTAATGCATCTTCATAATGCATTCCTGTAACTGTTTAGAACTCAAATATGATACATTTAAACACTTCCATTATCGACAGCTGAAAGAAGTACAGTTTAATGAAGCTAGAGATATTTTATCGTACAGGCTTGACGAGACGATCGGGCGATCTTGTTGCAAGATTAGGCTGTAAATTCTGTGCAGTCTGATCTTGAACTATTCCCTCCGCAAAAGCCAATGTTTTCGCCTTTGGCGCCACAAGGGCTATACAGAAAATCATTCGTGCATTCCTTTGAAAAAGAGAATGTCAGCGTCGTGACTGCAGCACATGGCTATTTACAAAAGAGATATAGAACAAGGAATACAGAAAGGAATCAGAGACTTCTAGTGCTTTTTACATGCATCAGTTGAAGTTGAAATAAACATAAAATGAGCAACAACTATAAAACATTAGCCACTGCATTTCCGTAGAAATGCTCTGTTGACCACCATGAACTAGCCCCTTGGATGAAGATGTTCTGGTTGGGCATATTGTGTGCAGAAGATGAATAGATCTTTTTGAAAGCAGACTGAGAGAATGTAACAATATGAAAATATTTGGCAGAGATTTAAAATACGTATACTTCGTTGGCTCCTTCCCGGTTAGCGCCATGTACCAATACACTTCGAACCAGAAGCGTACCAATGAATGGTCTTTGTTTTAAGCTTACAAGAGAACTTCCTTTGTTATTGTATTAGGCTACAAAAAATCCCAAAAAGTATTCGCACCACTGCAAGCATTAGATCTAACATTCCGAGCACATGAAGTTGAAACGATTCAGAATCTGCGAAACCATATCAAATCGGCTCTTTATATGCACACCCATTGGCATCAGTTGGTGGAATTTTAAACGGATGACAAAGAATGGCCGCCGTGGGAAGTAAACTTTTGAGACTACACTTTCTTCTAGAAGCTTACCGAAGATCATTACTTTGTTAAAGAATGGAAGGTTTGATAGGAACAACGAAAGTCCTTCAGTATAATTAAGCCATGCTTTGGCAAAAGGCGTCTTAATGTATCTCCTTGATGCATGATACCAAGCAAGTCATCACAGTATTATACATCCCTAAAGTCCGTTTTCGTATAACAACATACTAAACCATGAAGTTCAATGGTCTTTTTACATACAGAAAATTGACCAATAGCGAAAAGTTTTGACCCAGGCCAGCCTGCGCGGTCTGCGCAGGCTGACCTGGGTCGATACTTTCCGCAGATGCATTAAGTCCCCTTTTCACAGAGCATGGCTCAGTTGTAAAATGGTATCATTTTCATGAATGAAAACCCGACGGGCGATTTATCTTGTACTAAAGCGGGGATCAGTTTTTGAAAAAACTGTCTGATTTGGGGATTAAATTGGGTGACATCCCTATTAACTGAACAAAACCCATGTAAGGCCGTTTAATACTTGCCTTCATAGACATACTCGAGCGAAGCCATGGTTGATGACCTTAGTAATATTATGGCAAACAGAGAAATTGCTCGCCGCGAGTAACTTTTCCTTCAGCCATTACGTTCCTTTTTGTTTTCATTTAAAACAGTTGGCCTTAACTCGTTATAAGATGACATCATTTTAGACTCGTTCCAAATTAAAAGCATTTGCTGATCACATATCATGTAAGTAGCTGAAATCATAGGACACTGAAAGGGTAGAAAACATTGTTGTAAAAGGAGAAAATGCTGGTTACCAGCATTTTCTCCTTTTCCCACAGTGTTTTCAAAAGTGTTGTTTTTTTTTTCCAGGGGTCGTATAATTTCGAAATTGTGTGGTAAAGGGTTGAAATAATGTGTCGTAAACTTGGGATATAATCTGAATACAGGATAAAATGTTAACCAAACAGGCTTCCTGTGCAAGTCTGACCTTGCATGCATCTATTAAGTTAGAACGAGAATGCGTTTAGGGTCTGAAAGACAGGTGAATTTCGCTGCTGAATGAATGACCTTGCTTTTCACTACTGACAAACTGACCGACCGACCGACAAACGAACGAACGAGTGACCGACCGACCGACTGAATGCCAGACTGAAGACCCGAATGAACAAGCAAGTTTTATTGCCCGTCGACAGCGGAAGTCGTACCACATTGATTTCATTTTAATATACTGTAAAGTATTTGAAATGATGCTTTTTCTTCTTTATTAATGGAGCCCCTGTATTTTGCAGACATTTCAGTTTCATATGGCTATATTCCGTGAAAGCAGTTAATTTCATAAATTGTGCTAAAAGAGTAAAAATAAAGTTTCAAATAAAATAAAGTATATGACGGAAACGCAAAGTGGCCATCGTTATGTCACGTGATTGCACACGCCCCCCTATCAGGCGCCAACCAAAGCTAAGTTAATATGGCGACAGTCCCCTAATTTCCCTTTTTTTTGAAAAGAAGGACGACATTACTGCAATATGATAAAAGAAACATTGTTCTCCATTACAAGAATTCGACTCCCCAGATCAAATTTCGCGGATTTGTTGTTTGGGCTCTGCCTTTTTTGCAGCCCAAGAGCCCACGCTGTCCATACGCATTAAGATGATACAAGGTTTTATCGGCTGTAAAATGATTACCTCTCATTTTGCAATTCATCATCTCACGGGCAACACGACCATTCACAAAACATTTAACTCTTTACCAAACTACATAATTTTAGACCTGTCCATATTGAAAACCTTTTTAAACGACGAATTAAATGAGATGAGACTTAAATGGCGCGATTAGTCTTTGAAAAGTTATGAAAACATCCTGGAAAAAGGAGAAAATGCTGGTTACCAGCATTTTCTCCTTTTCCCAGGATGTTCTATGGGCTTCTCCCTCAAGGACGTCAAAATACGGGTACCTTTGGTAAATTGTTAAATCGATCGCAAACCCCCGAGTTCTTATCTCGACGGTAAATTTTATACAATCAGGGGATACGAAATGTGATTCAAAACTCGATAAAAGGAATTATTTTTGAGACTACACTGTAAACAGATACCTTTGTTGTACAAGTTGTCGGTTAGGACAAGTTTTTTTTCTCTCAGCAAAAAATTTTTAGCTAACAAAATGATTCATGTAAGAGTAGAATGGCCGAGGGAATCGATTTCTCGACTATGAGTTTGAAGTATCAGTATGTATAATGCATCGAAATAAAAAGGAGTCAGTTGAAATACATATGAGCCAAGCTCTGGCAAAAGGGGGCTTAATGCATCTCCGTGATCCATGGTACCAAGCAATCCATCACATACTTATGGATCGATACTATATCCACATTCATTAAACTACCGATTTAACCATGAGGTAGACTGGTCCTTGGACATACAGAAAATTAACTAATAGCGAAAAGTGTCGGACTGCGCAGGCTGACCTGGGTCGATACTTTTCGCAGATGCATTAAGCCCCTTTTTCACGGAGCCTGGCTCACATGTATCCGTCTAAACGATTATTTTGATAAATAAAGCGTTTTAGTTTTATTCCAAATAATATCGACCCATGTCAGTCTGCACAGGCTGACATGGGTCGAAACTTTTAGTTATTTGTGAATTTTCTGCATGTCTAAGGACCATTCTGCCTCCAGATTCAGTCGGTTGTTAGACTTAATGGATGATATGTGTCCATAATTATGTGATGACTTGTTTGGTACAATGCATACAGAAAATTGACCATTGGCGAAAAATTTCGGCCCAGATCACCCTGTGCGGTCTGCGCAGGCTGACCTGGGTCGATACTTTTCGCAAATGCATTAAGCCCCTTTTTGCCAGAGCAGGGCTCATACGTCATTGTATTGTGTATAATCCTGCAGCGTATTCAAACATTTCATCTGCATCTTGACGAAGTACTCGAAAATAAATCCTTCGCTAAAATTAATGACTGTTGGGCAACTTATGTGTCTCTTTCTGGTGGTTTGTTATCAGTTGGGTTCTAAAGAAGTATCTCT
The DNA here is from genome assembly GCA_946811185.2 of Hippopus hippopus. Classification (NCBI taxonomy): domain Eukaryota; kingdom Metazoa; phylum Mollusca; class Bivalvia; order Cardiida; family Cardiidae; genus Hippopus; species Hippopus hippopus. The sequence continues at coordinate 22,343,731 of OX328097.1, forward strand.
GAAATTTTGGACTTGTATGTACAACATCTAACCCCCATATCACACAATCTTTAAAAAAAAGAAGCCGTTTGAAAACATTGTGGGAAAAGGAGAAAATGCTAGTAACCAGCATTTTCTCCTTTTCCCACAATGTTTTCTACCTTTCTAAAGATAAGTTTCAGGTTTTAAGTCGCATTTATTTTGTCGTCTGAAAATACTTTCAATTTTGACTAGCCTAAATGCCGTTTGGTAAAACACTATTTCTTTTTTCCTTAATGGGCAAAACACCCCTTTAATGTATAGATTTGAGCCGACGTTTTTTGCTCAGAATATTAAAATTTTCTCTGAATGGATAGTGTATATCCATGATCAGGCTATGCGTATTTCACAGTCTGATCTCGGTCTATACCGTCCTGAAAAAACATCTCCAAATGTCACGTTCAAAGGGGATAAGTGTCTATGAAATATCGATTAAGGTTCGTATCACAGTTAATCTGAAGATCGGGGGGTTTCGAAACCATCACGGAAAATCTCACGATAAGCTCACGTCCATTGAAAACATATTGTCACTTGCGCCCCATGGGACAAGTACTGGGGGTTTTGTTTTGTTGTGTGGGGGGGGGGGGGGATTTTTGAGCCATGCTCTGGCAAGAGGGACTTGAATGAATCTCCGTGATGCATTCTACCAAGGATGTCATCATGTAATTATGGACTTAAAATCCATTTTGTCTAACAGCCGACTGAATCATGAGGTAGACTGCTCCTTTGACATGCTGAAAATTTACAAATAGCAAAAAGTTTCGACCCAGGTCAGCCTGCGCCTACTGCGCAGGCTGACCTGGATTGATACTCTTTGCAGATGGCTTTAATCCCCCTTTTTCAGCGAGCACGTCTCATTTATTTAACAAGGTGACAAATGGAAAAATTCTTTGTTGTCAACGCTCTCGAAAGTATCTTAAAAACGCTTACATTTAAGTCTACATTTCAATTGGCTTCTTTTCTTAATGTACTGTGTAAAGGTTTTGTTGCCCAGAAATTGTCAGATTGAGATTAAGTCGAACCCTTATCCTTCCAATCGCGACTATAGACTGTATTTTGCGGAGAATGTAAAGCAAGATCAGCCTCCACATACGCGCAGTTTGATCTTGCTCTACACTCGCCGCTGCTTTATCAGTATTTTCGGTCATATAAACCCAGTTAAATGCCAACAAGATTAAAGGAATCTATTTGTGTAACGGCCAAAAATTTTATTTCGGCACGATAAAGGTTAATTCACTTTAGCGAAGGTACCGTGCCAAGAAAAATAAAGTCCAGCTACAAAAAATCTGCGTCAACTAAAGAACAGATAAATAAATGGGAAAAGGTACTGGGACAATAATAGAACATTTTTTCCGCTTTCTAAAGAGATAGTTTAATCAAACGGTGCTTTTTAGAAAATTTTAATCAATGAAAGACGCAAACATTCCAATGAATATGTTTTCAGGGGTTGCAACCTCTATTCTATCACTGAAATTGCTTGTTCGACAAACTTTGACCCCTTCCAATTCCACGGAGAATAATCCTGAACGCCACTAATTCACTCTGTCAATCAAAAACAAAGACCGGATCGAAAAAGGGATTCGGGAATCCAAGGTTCAGACCCGAGAAAGATGGAAAAGTGCCGATATCTCGCAAAATCTCGTAATTTTCGATATTACCAGTATTTTGATAATCCCCTGCCTGACTTTTAAGAATCATATTGTTTAATCACAAAGATTAAAAGAAATGCCCCTAGTGTTACGGCCTGTCTATCAGTTGTATGTGCAAAGAAGACGGGTCTTAATGAATTAAAGGCGTCAAGACAGGAGAGAATGCCAGTGGAGTTTTTTTGTTGTTGTTGAAACAGGTCTAAAATCGATGCACTGTCCAAATATTTCCTTCTTCAACTGTTTCGTGCAAATTGTATCATCTTTTCCAAACATGTGTTTTTATTTTGTTTATGTTGTATAACAGCCATCGGCTTGGAAAGAACGTTATGGGTATTGCTCGTGAAGAAACTTTAGGAAAGCAGGGAATATTGCGATAGTCGCCGGTATAATAATCATGGCCTGCAACACGCGAAAAGGGGATACAGACATTTCCGTAAAGTGTCGTCTCGGATTAGCCTGCGCAGTCGGCGCAGGCTGATCCAAGATGACACTTTCCGATCGTGTGTGATTTTCTGTTTCACGCAAGTATACTTTGGGACAGTGTTGACGTAAAGTGCCGGGACGACACTTTACGCAAATATCCGAATGCCCCTTTTTGCGTGTTGCAGTCCAGTTAAAAGAATAGTATAAAGCCGAACCAAACGGATTCCACTTTTTCCGTTACGGACGAATTAGAACTATATGTGTGTTCGAAATGATATGAAAATGCAGACATTGCTCCAGACTGCACGTCCCTGTACGCTGACCTCGTTTTGCTTTGTTTGACGCCTAGAAATTTCAGAACCAATATCTAGAACTAGCGAAACCTAGGACACAGATGAATAAGGAAGATGTCGCCATGATATGACTGAATCAAGTTGTAAGCAGCATAAACCATCATTCAGTCAATCCATACTTATTTGCTACCTAATCAGGTGTTCGAGCTTTAGAAAACTAACTTGAAAAGGATAAGGATCTTATAGTTTTTTCGTCAACAATTTCATTTCGTGAAATAAGAAGCTTTTAACCACTGTTTAAAAAAAGAGACCAGGGTCCGTATTCACAAACCATTCTTAGGAACATTCTTCGTCTTATTCTCCAAGATTTTCTAAAAATGAAAGTAACACAACTTCTGATTGGCTAAACCAAATGCTTTAGCCAATCAGAAGATGGGTTACTTTCGAATATAGAAAATTCTCGAGAATAAGACGAAAAGTGTTCTTTAGAAAGGTTGGTAAATACTGATTCCGCCGTCGATTGGTGAATTCAGAATTTAAACACAGTCAAAAGAACGTTGTCGCAAATGGATGAACAGTTCATAGTGACAAACTTACCCATTAGAAACAATGCCTTCCAACGTTGATTGCACAAGATGCTTAAGAAAAAGCGTCAGATAAAAGTAAAACAAGATCAAACTAATGTCAGTGAAAATGATCTTCTTTTCTAACACGTTTAGTCTGTGCTTCCCAAAAAAGTGAAGTAAATTAACAGTAATATTATTATTATATAATACTATAATATTAATAATATTATTATAAGAGTAATATTATTATTACTATTATTATAACAGTAACAAAGAAACCCTTCTGCAAAACTTTGTAAGAAATTTATTATTAGAGATTTCGCAGAAACATGTGAAAGAATGAAATGTGGATTAGTCATATCATTCATCATTATTATTTACGCTGATAGATAAATTAGCATTCATCAGATTTATTTAAGAAATATATTGCTTATTTCATCATTTAGTTTAACATATCGCTTTTCTATGTAATCTCGAGTTGAAACGACCTAGAGAACCAAAGCTTTTGAAATGCTTTGGACTTGAACAACTCTAAACTTTGTCATTTGGCAAAGAGTTATATTAAAATATCTTAAACTCTTGGAATACTACAACATCTGTTCTAGAGCAGTAACGGCAAACCAAAGATGAGACTGCACACTATGTGCACTTTGAAATAGGATCTACATTGATCACTATTTCATGACGTACATCGTCCAGTTTTCCGAGATATGGTAAGATATCTATACATTGTAATATCTGTTACTGTTGGTTACTATTTAACTAGATAAAAAAAAAATAACCTTTGACAGACTGGGGCTTTTAAGTCTTTCATCGCAAAGTATGGACCATGCTCTTGCAAAAGTGAATTTAATGTGTCTCCGTGATGCATGATTCCAAACATGTCATCAAATAATTATGGACCCATAAAAATCCACTTTGTCCAAGAAGCAACTGAATATGAGTTAGAATGGTCCATGGACATGCAGAAAATTTACAAACAGCAAAAAGTTTCAACCCATGTCAGCCTGCGCGGACTACGCAGGCTCACATGGGTCGATGCTTTTTTTGCAGATATATAGGATCTGACATGAGTTGGCGTTGAGATAAAATTTTATTAAACGAGTCTAGGGAAAATGTTATTAAGCGAGCCTTTCGCGACCTTAAGAACATTTTTTCTTGACGAGTTTAATAAAAATTTTTATCTCATACGCCAACGAACGTCAGATTCTTTTTATCACATAACGATATTTCACAAATCATAGATAAGAAGATGCAAAACCATCTATAGATGCACACGCGGTAATATCCATAAAACCCATTCACTTCTATGAAATACGTACAAAATGACGTCAAAAATGACGTCACACAATTGTGATATAAAACGTGTATGAGATAAGAAAATTCGTAATGGGTATATTACACTGAAAACAAGGGAGGTTATGTGATAAACATGTAATTCACTTTTCACTGAGCATGACTGGTATATACTCGCCCTCTTTCGACGGATGAAAACACAATCCACTGTAATTCTGAAAGATGTTTAGCTGATAGGCTTGACTAAACAAGCGGACGGCATGGATCAAGATCAGACTGCACGTTCTGTGCAGTCTGATCTTGATCTATGCCCTTCGCAAAGGCCGTTATTTTCGCCTAAGGTGCTGATTGGGTAAAAGTAGTCGGGGACCATTATGGATGAAAAGTCCTGTTAAAAAAGGGAATGAGTCAAATTACCAGTAATTATCAGACGATAAATCACGGTAAATATATCACAAAATGCAGACGAAGCCTTCGATGAGGAGCAAGAAATGCTTAGATTTATTGGAATATTTTGGAAATTTTCGTTGTCTTATTATTAAAATTTCTGTATTAAAAAAAAAAAACTCAAATGCATTCAGTAGGTAGAAAAAGGCAGAACTCGCACATAATTTCTTATTAAGGTCTAGGGCCCCTAACTCTCATATTAAAAGACAGAAGCTGCCGAGATTCACCGATTAGCCTTTACGAAAACGTTGATGTTACACGATATTTATCGATGAGTTAGTGAGTCTACGGCCCCTAACTCTCATATCAAAAGACGAACGCTGTCGAGGTTTGCCGAAATGCCTTTAAAAAACGTCGATGTTACACGATATTTACCGATGAGTTAGGGGTCGTAATCCCTTAAACAAATGTCTTCAATGGGTAAATAAGGGCAGAAATCGCATATAATTTGTTATTAACTTACTTTTTTAACATACTAAAAAAGATAGACGGCTTAAATTTGCCAACAGAAAGGCAGTGGCTCTTGGAATAAACATGTCTTCATTTTTTACCAATCACAAATTTCTATTCATTCATTTGTTATCAGTACCAAATAAAAAAAAGGGTCAAAAGCCAGCACATTCAGCTACGCCGAAAGATACGATGCATTCAGAAGAGGCAATACCAATGTTGATGTATACACGGAATTTCTTCGAAAAGGGGACCCTAAAGGATCTGCAAAAAGTATCGACCCATGTCAGCCTGCGCAGTCCGCGCAGGCTGACATGAGTCGAAACTTTTTGCTATTTGTAGATTTTCTGCATTTCTAAGGACATTCTAACTCATGATTCAGTCGGTTGTCAGACAAAGTGGATTTTATGGATCCATAATTATGTGATGACCCGCTTGATAATAATGCATCACAGAGACGCATTAAACCCCCATTGGTCAGAGCGTCGCTCAAATGTACCTGACAAAGTCAAGGTCCCTTTTTGAAATTGAATAACAAACTCACACCTGGTTTGTTTATTTGTCGATTCATTCATTTAAGCATCATCTATTCGTTTATTGGATTAACCTAAACGACACATACATTAGCCGTGCTCTGACAAAAGGAGGCTTAATGCATCTCTGTGATGCATGATAACCAGCAAGTCATCACATGTTTACAGATTCTATGAAATGCAGATTGTCCAACAATCAACTGAATTCTGGAGTAGACTGGTCCTATGACATACTGAAAATTGACCGATAGCGGACTGCGCAAGCTGACCTGGGTGGTTACTTTTTGCAGATGCATCGAGGCCCCTTTTCACAGAGCATGGCTCACACAAAATGTTTATTTATCTATTTTGATGAATTAATCACCTTATTCATCAATTACCTTTTTCTTATATACTGTCTATATTTAAATTCAAATATTTCTGATTCGTCATTACAATATCTTTAAATCTATATAATAAAATTTTTATTCCCTCTTTTTTATTTTATGTAAGATAATTCTATCTGAAGCAAATACAACAAACAGAAATTTTCGCGGTCAGCTAAAAATCAATGCAGAAGCATTCAAAGTTTATTACCACTTTCTTGTCAATATACATTTTTAGAACCATATACTTTTAGACTTGCATTTCGGAGCGCCAAATACAAGAAATAGATAATTATTTTCAGTTGGTGAAAAACTTCAAAATGTTTATACTTTATGACAATGCTATGCTTCTTTCGTCACAAAACCTCACAAAATATCGGTGTGAAATATGTACGTTCAAGATCAGGCTGCATGTTCAGTTTTCTCTGCATCTTCGGTCAAACTGACTTTGGCAGCAATTATGTATAAATAAGCTCTTTACCAGAATACAAAATTTTAGACTTGTCCAAATTCAAAGAATTTACAGACAATAAAATAAGTTTAGCTTAAGTGTTGATATCTGTCTTTGATAGGACAGTAAACATTGTCGGAAAAGGAGAAAATGCTGGTTACCAGCATTTTCTCCTTTTCCTACATTGTTTTCAAAGGGCCTCTTCCCCAGGGTCGTTAAAACCCGGATTAGTTTTGGGTTAGACTTGTCCAGTTTGAAAGAATTTGCCAACCCAAATTTAATGTTCCTCAGATAATGGGGGTTTGACTTTGAAAGAGAAGAAAACATGGTGGGAAAAGGAGAAAATGCTGGTATCCAGCATTTTCTCCTTTTCCCACAGTGTTTTCAAAGTCCTTTTTCCTTGGCGGTAGTTAAAACAATAACTGGTTTAGTAAAGAACAAAAGCAACGTGGGTATTTTTTTTCTCAAAAAAGTACCACGACGAAAAGTCAAATGCAAGCCATTATGTGTCAATAATAGAATATTTAGAATTTAAATCTGATTTTAACGACAACAATAAAATGAAACGAAAATTCTTAAATAACCGCCAATATTCGACAATTAACAGCAACAGTTGAAACTATTTTCCCGCGTTTTTTTTTCCTTGCATATTTTCTCCAACTCTAAAAGACAATAGAATCAGCAGACGTCGCTGCAAATCGATGACAGCGGAAGAAAATGTCTTAACATAAATTCATTCCCAATCGTTAAGTGTTCATTTATTGATACGTTTATTATTCACAAATCCCAGATACAATCTTTCACTTCATTTTGATTTGACAATTATAAGCGTATCGCGTTTAACCCATGACCAGACAGGCTCCTTTAGCGATTTATAAATTTATTGTTCGAGCTACGCAAATATGAAGCATATGAAAGAAAGACGGTGTAATTTAAAACAAAAAAAAAATGATTTTAGGAACATCGTGGAAAAAGAAGCAATTGCTTGTAAACAAGCAGTTGCATCTTTGCCCACAATGTTTTCAGCAGCTATCTACTCCAGTGAAAAAATTCATATTTTTAGGGCGACGGATTTTAGGGGGGTCTGGGCGCATGTTTGTCCGTGACTGGACACCGGCGATTGTTCGATCTGTCAGCAAAGTGCCAGGATGTATTGAAAGCGTCTGTGCGATATGAATGATAGTTAACACCTAGACGCTTTATAAAGTGTTAGATCTCTGGTAACTGTCTGTCAAGATGTCTGTTTGTCATGTCAGCTCTTCTTGTCAGGTAGTTTTCACCGTTGCAATAGCTAAACAATTAGACAAGTTGTAAATAGCCGGTTCTCTATAAATTATTTTCGAACAAAGGCCGATCCGTATTTATGAGTGGCTTGTTTCACGGTATATATCATTCGGCCTGTAATGTTTACATATTTGTTTACAGAACAGTCAAGCTAAGTAGAACACGAGTGATTAACACGAAAAATCAAATGCAGACTGCTATATTCGTTTCTGCATCAGAACATGAGCAAAGTGGGAAAAAAAATGTCGCTCGAAAATAGTAACATTCTTTTCATGTGAATCATGGGAATAATTTTTTACAAGTATTTTTTCGAGGTTATCTGCTGCAAATTTTCTACAGGAAGAACGCTATCTCGATACGCGGAAACATTTCCATTCTATATAGAACCCAAAATATAGGTACAATTGCCTTACAGACCAAGATACCGTAAAGTTAGAATTTTGTTCACAATACTTAATAACTCTTTCACTACTAAATAAATAAATTGCATTTTCTGGAAGGCTAAAATTACATTTCTTTGCCAGATCAAGACACAGTTCGGTCATAATCTGGACTATAGCAGTGGACAGTGTGATCACAGATCAGACTGCACGTTTTGTGCAGTCTGATCTTGATCTACACTGTCCACAAAAGCTACTGGTGTCGTCCATGGTATGGAAAGAGTTGATATGTGACCGAAGATCAAGCTACAGCTGCTAAGACGGTTTCTAATTTTGCCATAAGCATGCATTGAGCTGGGTCCGAATTCACAAATTATTCTTAAGAACGGTCTTACTGTTAGTTTTCAAGATGCTATAAATTTTAAAGTAACAACTTCTGATTGGCTAAACCGAATGGTTTAGGCAATCAGAATATGTGTTACTTTCAAATTAGGAAGATTTTGGAGAGTAAGCCTCGGAACTTCGAATAGCCCCCACGCCCTCTCAATCGCTTGGACAGTACAAAAACCTGAGAATTTTTCTAATTTTCCACGAACATGCCAAAAGCCACAAACCGCTTTCCTTAACGAAAAATTTTATCTTTACTTCAAAACATCAGCTGCCAAAAATCGAAATACATGTAAGTATAATGGGCTTCAAGTTTGTTATAGAAAAGAAAACATTGTGGGAAAAGGAGAAAATGCTGGTTACCAGCATTTTCTCCTTTTCCGACAATGTTTTCAAAGGCTTTCTGCAACAGGGTCGTTTAAACTAAGGATTCTGAGGTAAAAAGATAATTTTAACCTCACGGTAAAAACCGAAAACAGATCAGAAAGGTTTTTAAGTTTTTCCACGAACATGAACTAAAACCATTAAGTAATACACAAAAGACAATAAACTGATAAAGCCAATTAATCAAACTTCCCGCAGTAATTAGCATTTTTGCTCTTCCCTCTTTTTTTCCTAGTTTAGAAACGTCACGACAAAAGTTTATAGCGACCATATCGGGCAAATATGTTGTATAGGTAGATCAGGGCATTTATTCCCTTATTACCCTGAGAAACGAATTCTTCGCACACGACATGGAAATACCAATAAAAATGAGCCATGCTCCGTAAAAACGGGTCTTAGTGCATCTTCATAATCGATTCAGGTCAGTCTGTGCAGTTCACGCAGGCTGACCATGGTCGAACCATTTTACTATTTGTCTGTTTTCTGCACATCAAAGGACCAGTCTACCTTAGGATATAGTCGATTCTTAGACAAAATAGATTTTCTTGACCCCTAGCCCTGTGATGACCTGTCTGATACAATGCATTACGGAGACGAACCCGCTTTTACTAGAGCACGGTTCAAAATTAACAATTAATATGATTTAAGGTTTAATACCACGATCAATCCGAAAACATTCTAATTAAAGGAAGTGATTGCTCGTCTGATCTTTATCAAACGACAAAATTCAAGGCTTGTCCATATTGAAAGCATTTGCAGACGATATGATCAATATGGCTCCAATGGTGGGATGTGTATTTGAAAAGGTTGAAAACATTGTGGAAAAAGGAGAAAATGCTGGTTAACAGCATTTTCTCCTTTTTCGACAATGTTTTCAAAAGTCCCCTCCCCATGTCAAGGTCCTTAAAACACGACATTTTTAGGTTATGGAGTTAAGGGCTAATCTTTCCTTTTGTCGCAATTTTTCCCTAAGAAGTCTGCTACAATATAACAGAAGGAAAAAAGCGGGAGCAATTAAAGTTAGCTACTACGTTAGGGTCCGATCTTCCGATCTACACTCTCCGTAACTTTCACACATGCATAAGTTAAAACGTTGTTCGAGCTGTTTTCGCCTTCCAAGTCATGTTTCTTTATATTGTAAAACGTCAAAATACAGTTTACGTAAGTATTAACACGGATCTGACACTGTGGTCGAAATTTTATCCTTGTATTTAAACAAGTCGGTTTTCACGACCATGAGTCTATATCAACATTTTGGGAAAAGGAGAAAATGCTGGTAACCAGCATTTTCTCCTTTTTCCACAATGTATTTTCCCTTTTAAGACAGTTTCCATTATTTTTAGCTACTTTTGACTTGTCGTCTGCGATTGCTTTGGGTTTTGACAGGCCCAATGGTTAGTCGTTTGGTAAAGATTTCAGGTACTGTCTTGGCCAAAAACCAATACTAATAACCGTAACTATAGACGATTACTTCATGTTGCTATAGATTAATATATTACTCAGTTTGACTATTCAGCTAGAACTCACATATCTGCCTTTTACTCTCTCACTTTGCCTATATGCTTAGTTTTGTCATGTGTGAACGAGTTGAACCGATGCAGCAGAATGAGGGCATTTTGAATCAGAGCATTGTTATTGAAAGAACCGACGCCTCAATCTATTGAATACGAGCCATGCTCTGTGAAACGGGGGCTAGATGCATCTGCGAAAAGTTTCGACCCAGGTCAGCCTGCGCAGTCCGCGCAGGCTGACCTGGGCCGAAACTTTTCGCTATTGGTCAATTTTCTGTATGTCCAAGGACCAGTGTACCTCATGATAAAGTCGGTTGTGAAAAAGTTGACTGTTATGGATCCATATGTATGTGATGGCTTCCTTGGTACCGTGGATCACGGAGGTGCATTAAGTCCCCTTTTGCCGGGGCGGGGTTAATTATATTCAGTACTTTAGTTGGGTGAAGTCGTAGTAATTTTATCTTTTTTTTCATTGCATATTCAGTCAGTTGGGAAAGCTACCCACTTATCGCATTTTGCAAGCTTAGACATTTAAAGATGGCCGACAGTGTAGATCTAAGACTCTAGCTTTAGTCTAATCATGGATTTACACTGTCTGCAAAAGTAACTGGATGAAAAGGCTAGCCCTCAAGGAGTTAAGCTGACAGTCCAAAAAGTTGCGGTTGTTAGTTCCCCATTTAGGAATACTTTGCGTCGACCACAATCAACGTATATTTTTTTTGCCGCGGTTTAATGGCCGTCACTTAACGACTCCAGTCACTGTACCAGAACGAAATAACGTAAATAAATCCCCGGTTTTTTGTTTTTATTCCTTTTTTATATTTTTCTCCGTTTTTACGCTGAGCACACAGGTAAAGATTGCCGCAGGGACATTTTATTCGTCTCATCAAACCCCTAAAACGAGGCTCGGCTAGTGACAGATATATAAATTTGGAGGACAAAATGAACGATCTGTCAACGGTTGATGGACGGTTATGACGAACTTACCGCTGGCACACCTGTGTTGTGTATCCGCGCAACCTCCCCACATTGGTGTTATTGTTGTACAAAGAACGTAGAATACGTAAAATTTAGGCCGTATTCAAGCATTATTTTAAATTAAATTCTAGTTCTGAATTCTTTGCAATTTAGATCTAACTGGTCGAGATTTTTTCTCTCTTGGCACACCTGTGTTGTGTATCGCGCAATCTTCCCACATTGGTGTTATTGTTGTACAAAGAACGTAGAATACGTAGTTTAAGCCGTATACAAGTATTATTTTAAATTAAATTCTGGTTCTGAATTCCTTACAATACAGATCTGATTGGTCAAGATCTTTTGTCTCTGTTGGCACACCTGTGTTGTGTAATGCACAACGTCCCCATTTCGGTGTTACTACCGAACAGGCAACGTAGATAACGTACATCTTGGGCCGTATGCACCATTCAATCTAAATTCAATTCTTAATTCTAAATTCTAAAAGTAGCCATTACATTTGCCCAGATGTTTGATCTTTTTTGCCAAACCTGTGTTGTGTGCCGTGCACCCCCCACCCCCAACATTGATGTTTCTGTTGTACAAATGACGTGGACAACGCACCCCAACCTCAACATTGATGTTTCTGTTGTACAAATGACATGGACAAAGTACATCTGGGGAGAAAGTCATTCTAAATTTGATTCAAATTCTTAAACTAGCCACCTTATTGGCCGAGACGTTCTGTCTCGGCCAATAAGGTGGCTAGCTTTAGAATTTGAATTAAAGCAGTATTACAACTCCAGTAGTTGGTGAATACGGACAATGGGGAACTGACAAACGACGCATTTTAAGATTCAAAAAGTGTTAAATCACTTCATTGTTTCGATAAAGCGTATGCTGTTAATACTTAAATTTAGTGAGTTATATCAAGCGTATGCACTGAGCAGGAACTAGTGCCTTGGCATATTCAAGCCAAAAATTTGAAAGCGACTTATTGAAGGACTTTAACGACACCCATGCCCGTGTTTCTTTAAACAGAAAGTCTATATGTCATAGATGTATGACTTCTATTTATGTGTGTTGTTGTGAAAGGGGGGTGGGGGGGAGGGGGGGGCGGGGGAAGGGCATGAAACAGGAAAAAAGAGAACCCGTTTACCATCATGGGGAACCTAAAACCTATCAGCGCCCTATCGACTGAGCCACTGTCTTCTGTGACAAGCGAAAGCTAAATGACCTTATCACGTGACAGCACCTACTCCGTGAAAGAACGAAATACAGAAAGTCTGTTTTGTTTTCGACATTTTTCTATGGTCAAAAGTCATGTCTGTCGATGGATACAGTCATTCAGTTCGTAATAAACAAAAACAAAAACCTAACCGAAATAAAAATATGTTGCAAGTCGTTTTAAATTTATCCTTTTACAAACGATCCAAATGTTTTTACGACCCTTGGAATCACAGTGTTTTAACAACCCTAATTAAAACGGGTTTTTTGAAAACATTGTGGGAAAAAAGAAGAAAATCCTGGTAACCAGAATTTTCTCCTTTTCCTGCAATGTTTTCTATCCTTTCCATTAGAAATCCTATATCTTGAGCAACGTTTGATTTGTCGTCTGCAAATGACATCAATATGGACAATTCTAAAATTCTGTCGTCAGCAAAAAGTATCGACCCAGGTCAGCCTGTGCAGTCTGCTTAGGCTGACTTGTGTCAAACATTTTTTTGCTTTCGGTAAATTTCCTGTATGTTCAAGGACCATTCTAACTCATGATTCAGTCGTTTGTCAGGCTAAATGGATTTTATGAATCCTTAATTGGATCAATACATGTTTGTCATAATGCAGCACGGAGATGCCAGTTTAACCCCTCCCCCCCCCTTTTGCCATAGCATGATGGTTCACATGAATTTTCAGTCATAATATAATAACTGGTGTAATCGGTGTAAGCGGCCCCTATTCACAACGTACAGGGTAATGTCGTGGGTCTTTTTTGTGATTGAAAAATGACTATCCAGATAGTTTGTTATAAAAAAAATCATAAATCAGAAATACAACTCTTCTTGTTCACAAATGTAACGTGATACGTAAAAGTTTTACACCTTTCCTTTTATCAAACACCCCGTGATCCAACCACCCCTAAACCATAACATTGTATGAAAAGGGGAAAAAATGCTGGTAATCGGCTTTTTCTCTTTTTCCCCCCACACTGTTTTTGACCGTTTAAAAGACAGAACAAATGAGTCGTGCTGTGGCATAAAGGGGCTAAATGCATCTACGTGATGCTTAATGCCAAGCAAGACATTATATAGTTATGAATCCACAATATCCATTTTTTTAACTACCGGACTTAATCATGAGGTAGACTGGTCCTTGGACATACAAAAAAAAAATGACCTATAGCGAAAAGTTTCGGTCCAGGTCAGCCTGCGCGGACTGCGCAGGCTGACCTGGGTCGAAACTTTTCGCAGATGCATTAAGCCCCCTTTTCACAGATCATGGCTCAAATATGTAGACTTACATTGAATGTGTCGTCTGCAAATGCTTTCAATTTTGCCAAGTTTTAAAAAAATTCGTTTGGAGAAGAGTTATACAATATATTGTCAAAGTTATTGTAATCGTTTACCCAAACTTTTTTTTCAGTTATTTTTCCATTTTATTCTTTGAACGCTGAAAGCAAAATTTTCAATGTTTTTTGTTTGAATTATAGAATCTCCGAAAAAAAAAAAAAAAATCCATGGGTTTTGTTTTGATAGGTTATGAAATATTGAAAATCCGTCGTGGGCTAGGATTTGGTAGGATGACCCCTGCAGACTATTCTTTTCTTGTCCTTTAGCATGCAACTTTTGGAAGCATCGTGACTGAAGGAGAAATAGCTCTTAACGAGCAATTTAGGTAGCATGTTATGTATGAGTGTAGGAAACCAAAAATCATCTTGAGTATTTGAGTTATGCTCTGTGAAAAGGGGGTTTAATGCATCTATAAAAGTCTCAACCCATGTCAGCCTGCGCAGTCCACGCAGGCTGACATGGGTCGAAGCTTTTTGCTATTGGTCAATTTTCTGCATGCCAAAGGACCAGTCTACCTCAATGATTCAGTCGGTTGTTTAACCAAATGGATTTTAAAGATCCATAATTATGTGATGTCTTGCTTGGTACAATGTATTGCGGAGATGTGTTTGACCCCCCTGTGCCAGAGCATAGCTCATTTATATTTCACAGGAGATCAGGTAGAGCGAGGCCAAGACATTGCAGTGTCCGGGCCTGTTGTAGTAGCATGTCAAAGGAGATAAGGTACAGTGTATATAAGATCAGACAAAACCATCTGTGAACACTTTCCACAAAAATTTTCAATGTTAGGCTATCAATCGATTGATTGAAACTATATCGTTTGCAAAAGCTGTGCCAAAAGGCACCGAGTGAGAAAAATTGTGTTGCTTGTTTGCGGGCAGCTAGTTGACTTTCTCAGAGGGAATCAGTCTTCCAGCTTCTTTCCCAGTCAGATGTATAAACAACAGAAATTTTGCAAAAAAAAATAGTTATGCTCGTTAAAAGAAGCTCGAATCGTCAAAAATTCTTGATAGTTTTTTCGATTATTTGAATCTTGAAACGAAAGAAATGGAAAAAGGTATAATAATCCATAATTGGACAAAATTCAAAGAAAGAGAGACATATAAAATAAAAAAAAATAATAACAACAGCGTACATTTCCTGTTTTAACCAACTGTACAGCGCCATTCCGCGATAGCTTTGCGAGTGGAAGGCTTCAAGAGTTATCTCGCTTGAGCACGGAAAACGCATCGGAATAAAAGCGCAATAACAATCATTAAATTTCGACTACACGAACAACAAACGGAAAAAGAAAATAGAAAGTTCTTCTACTATGGACATTAATCTTCATCTTGTCAAATTTAAGAATAAACGGAACCATCCGCAAAAAATAAAGAATAAAGGACAGATAGAGTTTCTAAGTTGGAAGGCTAAGATTAAGCTACACAAGAGTGCGAACTGATCTCGCTTTCCAAAGAATATCAAATATATGCTTAAAATTAAAACTTACAGCAGTCACAATCGTAAAATACCGTAATAAATGAATGAAAAGTTCGTTAATTCGTTAACTGTAAACTTAGTACATATGAACTGACCGCAACATGTGATTTACATATACGTTTTATATTTGTCACGAAGGTTAAAAAAATTTCTGGTGCATGTTGTATATATGAGTCATGCTCTGTGAAAATGGAGTTTAATGCATCTGAAAAATGTATCGACCCATGTCAGCCTGCGCAGTCCGCGCACGCGCAGGCTGACATGTGCCGAAACATTTTGCAATAAGTAGATGTCAAAGGACCATTCTACCTAATGCTTCAGACAGTTGTCATACCAAATAGATTATATGAATCCATAATCATACGATGACTTGCTTTGTATAATGCACCATGGAGACGCATTTAACCCCCTTTGCCAGAGCATCACTCATATGGATCCATGTATACCATACATCCATTTGTAAAACTCAAATAAGATTTTATTGCGTAACCTGTAATAAGAATGTAAGTTCACACGTTTTTCTTTTTTTTCACAAATCCAGTTATTTAGTTCCAAGTTCCAATGATAAAACTTCATGTTGTGGCGTTTGATTCATTTGTACACAAAACTGACATTTCATTCATTCATTCATTCATTCATTCATCCACCCATCAATCCATCCATCCATACATCCAATCACCCAATCATCCATCCAATCATCCATCTAATCACCACACAATCATTCATTCATTCGAAATGTTTGCACGTTCGTTCGTCCGTTCAAGCACTGATTGGAAGAACATTCTTTTCGACCTTTCGAAGCCACAACAAAGTGTAGATGAAATTGAAAGAAAAAAGAATGCTAAAAATACAAGTTACAGGCCAGGTTAATAAATAAAAAAAAAAGGTATATATTCAGAATATAAACTCGCATGTATTTTTCGTACGACGTTTCGTTTTGTTTTGACATATCGTGTGAATAACGCCGTAAACACATAACAATAATCATCTAGATATACAAATGTCACTTTGCGTGTTAGAAATAAATATGGAAATAGACATGAAACAGTACGCCTAGACTATGACAGTTTCCTATCAATTGATAAGCTACACATTTTCTTTTATCGGTCATGTATTTTTTTTGCAGTCGTGTGTTTGTATGGAAATATCTGGGATTCTAACCAAAATATACCCGCCTCGTAATATGCTTTAATTCTTTGCTAGACGAGAAAATTTTTGGACTGAAGCAAATTGAAAACAGTTGCAGACGATAAAATAGATGTAGGTCAAATGATGATTTCTGTCTTTGAAAGGGTAGAAAACATTATGGAAAATAGAGAAAATGCTGGTTACCAGTGATTGAGTGGTAAAGGGTTAAAGAAAAATTTCATTCAGATCAACTTGCACGTACTGTTTCTCCTTTTGCCATAATGTTTTCAAAAGCGGTCAGCTGCAAAAATAAAAGTCGTAATAAGAAAGTAACAAATGAACCAGAGAAAATATTTATATATTAAATCTGCTTTAAGTTATCATTTCATTTTTGTAACCGTCAAATTCTTTAAAAAAATAAAACACCGAATTTTCTCCTTTTCCCATAAGTTTTACTACCTTTCTAAGACGACTTAAATCCTTTATAAGACTTTTACTTCGTCATCTGAAAACTTATACTAGTCTATTTGTTTTATTGTTGATAGCAAAGGAGAGATTACCAGCATTTTCAGCTTTTACCGCAATGATTTCTTTCTTTTAATGACAAATGAAATATTTCGCTAGACATAAAATTTGTCTTTTGCAAGTGCTTACAATTTGGCCCAGTCAAAAAAAAATGTAGTTGGAAAAGGAGAAAATACTGGTTACCGGGATGAACTTCTTTTTCCTCAATGATTTCTATCTCCTGAAAGACAAATAAAATCATTTGCGAGGCATAAAATTTGTCGTCTGCAAGTGTTTGCAATTTGGACCCGTCTAAAATTTTGTCGTCTGGTGAGGCGTTAAAAAGACGTTTATGAGACCTGATTCCAGGTGAAAACTTGGTGCTTCCGGTCACCTTTTTAAATCGATATTTCAAATTTGTTCTTGGCACTGTCATATTGATGACATCATCATGTTTCTTTCAACAAACCTGTCACGAGCTAATCTTTGCTGTCAATTTCATTCACGTGTTTGTCAATCGCTAACAGACTGATTTTCCTATCTCATTCCGCTTTGCTATCACTGAAAATGGTAAAAAATTTCCACATTGTCAGAAAATTTTAGCATGTCTCGCATCTGCTGTAGACGATCTTCAGACGTTCAAATCTTTAACAAGTTTATGAATATTCAGCTATTTTTAGTGTCAACAGTTATGAAGAATTGAAACATTGTCGTTTCGCGTCTGCTGTAAGCGATCGTAATATAATGTCCCTTTCAACGCCACAAGCAGAAACAGGGGCCTTTGCAGACGGTATAGATCAAGATCAGACTGCACATGACGTGCATGGATCTATACCGTCCGCTTGTTAAATCAAGCTTGAAAGATGAAAAAATAATCTGAGTTTCGGTGGATTGTATATTCAGCCGTCTGAAAAGGCTGAGTTACATACTTGGCGCCGAAAGAGTTAAATATGAGAGTTGCATTTTAAATAATTAACTTCTGAAACAAATTTGAAACCGACAACCTGATCTGAGATATAAAATATGTATAACTTACATTATAACTTTAGTGTAGACATATTTAAATGAAACATTATGGCAGAAGCAGAAAATGGCGGTACGAGCACTTTCTGTTCTTGTCACATTTCTTTTTTTTTTCAAAGACGATTTTCAAGAAGAAAATGTTCGTCCGCAGTAGGTAGCATATTAATCGGCGGATGAATTCGAAAAAGTTTGGTTATTGGATAAAGGGGAATAACTTGTGTAAATACTTTAGAAATAAAATTGAATTATTGTAAAATCTCATTTTAACTTCTCCCTTGACGAGTGATCTTTACTTTATTATCTGTATAATAGTTTTCAATCGCTCATAGAGATTATTTCTTAAATATTTTCTTTTTAAACTCAGAATCATACTTCTTTCTTTCCATTTTAGGCCGAAAGATCTTGAAGACGAATTTATGTGCTATGGGGGACATTTTATTTACATTTCGTCGCATAAAAGGTATATATGTGTCACTTGTATATAAGCAAACAATCCAAAACAAAAACACAGAACGGGTATTATGAGTTCCAGAATTATTTTGTATATATAATTAGGGATGTAGGTTAACTTTTATAAGACTGATTTAAGTTTTATTTCATATACTTCTACCACAAGTTTGTAGTTTAACCTCAGCCAGGTGATACACAGTGGTCGTTAAACCGGCTACTTCAGATATATCACTGTAGCAGCTCACTTGTTCACATGTTTCCTGCTTTTTTTTTTAAAACAAGTACTGTACTTGCACTTCTGCTTCGTTATTTTCAGCTACAGTAAATTCGTACAGATGGAGACCAAATTGTTACTTAAGTTATTGAATACTGTTTGGTCTAGCTAACAAGGGAAAATATGTCAGAAAATGAAATCGCACAGACTCTTTCAAGCCTTTGCCAAACTGTCCTGAGGAATAGAGCTTTTGAAATCATTATGGGAAAAGGAGTAAATTGATAGTAACCAGTAACCAGAGTTTTCTCCTTTACACTCAATGTTTCTTCTCTTTCAAAGACATATCCAATAATTTTAGGCTCATTTAATCTACCGTCTGCAAATGCTTTCAAATTGGACAATTCCAAAAATATTGTCGTCTGACTAAGCGTTAAAGCCTCGTCCATCATGTAAACACGCTATAGATTGTTAATTGTCCATGAAATCACGTGAAACGTCATCATTTTGACTTTTTTTTTTCGAGAATAATTAAATATTTAAACGGCCATTATCTCTATAAATAGACTGATAGGGATCAGAGTATTGTGTAAGTTGACTTGTCACCTGAAGTATGAAAACATTGAACTCTTCCGAATTGTTAG
Source organism: Hippopus hippopus (assembly GCA_946811185.2). Taxonomy (NCBI): domain Eukaryota; kingdom Metazoa; phylum Mollusca; class Bivalvia; order Cardiida; family Cardiidae; genus Hippopus; species Hippopus hippopus. The sequence continues at coordinate 22,363,128 of OX328097.1, forward strand.
TTTTCGGACAGTTTGATATTTCTAGGTTAGCGAAAATGATAAATGTAGCGATTTTAATGTTATTTCTTGCCAGAAGATTCCAAAATGTAGGGAAATATATATGAGCCATCCTCTGTGAAAAGGGGGCTAAATGCATATGCGAAAAGTGTCGACCAAGGTCAGCCTGCGCAGTCCGCGCAGGCTGACCTGGGCCGAAACTTTCCGCTATTGGTAAATTTTTTGTATGTCAAATGATCAGACTACTTCGTGGTTCAGTCGGTTGTTAGACTAACTGAATTTTATGGATCCATGATCATGTGATAACTTGCATACTGAGATGCATTAAGACCCCTTTTGCCAGAGCATGGCTCAAATTTAACAAGATCAGACTGCATGTTGTTTGGTCCTGATAGTTCCCGAAAATGGCCAAAGCTTTACTCAATATTGGACGACAAAATTTTAGACCTGTCCAAAGTTGAAAGCATTTGCAGACGTCACATACAACGGATTTTTGTGTGTGCACATGTATATGCTAAACAAGAAAATGTTTATTGTCTTTAGAAATTATATTAGTTCTAGAAGGGTAAATCATCTTTTATAAGAAATCCTAATTATTGTGAGTTTTCGTCAATCCTTTTTAAGACAAAGTTGTATAAACTACAGAAACCATTCAAAATTAACCTATGTAAACCAGTACTTTATTTTTACTATAGTGGCATAGATCGAAAGTCCACTCGTGTTATCAGTAGAAAATTTAAGCTAAGTTTTTTTTAATGCATTTTGTAATTAAGGGAAATGTCATTGAAACATTTTTGCAATAAGAAATTGTGTATTTTTGCCATATGCATTCAAAACAAAGTCACTTTTGTTATATGGCAGCCGGCATAATACATATTCAAATATAACCCTTAACTTCTTTTGTGGTATAGGGGAAAATAGGGGCTGTAACCAACGGCATAGATCAAGATCAGACTGCACGCAACGTCCGCTGATTTAGTCAAGCCTAAGTAAAAGTTAAACATCTTTTTGACTTTCACTGAATATTTTTAGCCGTAGAAAGAGGTCAGATTTACATATTTCGCGATAAAAGAGTTGAAGTCAAAAATACGAAAAGTGTACATATACAGTCAATGAAAAAAGTACCTACTACATCTCATTTCATATCACACGCCTTACATTTACAAATCTATGATGCAAAATATCGGATAGTGTAGATCAAAGATCAGACTGCACGTTCTGTGCAGTCTGATCTTGATCTACACTATCCGCAAAATGAAAGTAAAACTATACAAAGTGCTATAAGGGTTTGAATGATTTGTTGAGTGACTGATTGGGAAATTGTTTAATTTCGCGTAACTTTAACACGAAATCTGACTCAGTTTCGCCGCAAATTTCATGTTATTTTCTTTTCTGATTGTTATGAATAAAACACAGATTTAAAGGGGCCGTTTCAGGTGGTTTTTTTTTTTCAACTTTTGAAATGGACCATGAAATTTCTTGTTAAACAAAGATAAAATACTACTAATAATATTTTGATCTCTTCAAGCGTAAAGAAAAAGGAGGCTCATGCAGTAAAACGGTGAAATTTCAGCGTTAAAATGGCGGGTCATCGCTTTGCAAGCGGGAACCCTAGTCTAATTTTATGGGAACAAATATGACGTCATCGCCCATGTTCACATAGGATGCCGCATAACCGACGTATTTAGCTGGTCATGAGATAATCCAATAAGCCATTGCAAAATTCTGACGCGAAATCTAAAAATACCTTAAAAGGATACGTACCACTATAAGGAAATACCACAAAAATCACTTTTAGTTCCACTTCCCTTCCTCGTGTTTTGGTGATCAGCAAAGTATTGGCATATTGAGTTCAGCAATAAAAAATTATGAAATTTGGCATAATAATTAAATAGCTCCCTTTGAAACATGGATATATACATGTATTGAAACACATACTAAGTTGAAAGAAATTAGTATTGCGAAAAAAGGTCAAGTGTCATTCTAATAAAAATAATGTGTCTGTGCATTTCTGTTGTTCCATAAATTTAATCCAAACAACAACAACAACAGAAAGGCATTAGCGAATTTATTTTTTTTAATTACAGTAAAACTGACATCACTGAAAGTGGGTGTTTGACTTACGGTTAATTCATTGAGCGTTTAATATGCGAAATAGTTATATTCAGCCAACGAAAAAAATTACCTTAAATTTCAAGCTTTGTAAGTCAACCAATACCGTACAAAATATTTGGGAAGTGTAGGGTTAAGACCGAACTGGGCGTAAAACCCAATCAAACAATAATGCCTGTTTTTTAAAGACACGCAAAAAAACAAAAGCTCAAAGTAACTTTCAGAAGTCAGTTGGCAACATGAAAGAGATTAATTCCAAAGTGCTTGGATGTTTCAACTGGCTTCATTCACTTCTCGTGCAAGCATTGACTCATACCCTTCCATTGATGAATAAGGTAACAATTGCGTACAGCGTAGATCAAGATCAGACTGCACAGAACGTGGTCTTGAATCTACGCTGTGCGCTTTCTGATGCTAAACAATAGCTGTGTTTCCACGACTAGGACCTTAAAAAATAACCGTAATAGTTTTTAGCTGGTAACGAAAGAGTTGAAAATTTTTAATCCTTTTAAATTTTCGGAAACAGATATGATTAGAAAAAAATCTATATTTTTTAAAACTCAACACAGCACAGAAGCAATGAAGAATGAAGAACTTGCTCAAAACTGGCATTTTCTCCATCTGGACACAGTGTTTTCAAAAAATGCCACGAGTTGCGTATTGCCCGCAATGCATCTGCGAAATGAGGAAAAAAAATCCAAAGTCAAAATGCCTGCAGAAATGTGTCAACGTAATTGAAAGATCGCAAAAAAAGAAGAAGAAGCTATTTTCTTAATTTGGCATTCTGTAACCTGACTTTCAATTCGCTCTATTTAATTTCGAAAATTATTTCCATGGTAAAACAAGCGAGAGAACGGTAATAAAACGGCAAAAACGTGCATCGTGCATTTTCGCATTGTCTTTTGAGACTGTAAATGGAAGTTTATCGTTGAGTATTATCTTATCTGTTTAACCCTTCACCAGACAATCCCGTGTTTTAACAGCCCTGAGGAAATAACATTTTGAAAACATTGTGGGTAAAGGAGAAAATGCTGGTAACCAGCATTTTCTCCTTTTCCCACAATGTTCGTCTACGTTTTCTAAAATTGAATTTATCACTTGGGCCACTTTAAATTTGACGTCTGCACTTGCTTCCAATTTGGACAAATCTAAAATTTTGTCGTTTGATAAACAGTTAACTCTTTATCAGACGACAAAATTTGGAACTTGTCCAAATTGAAAGCATTTGCAGACGAAAAATTAAACGTGTCTGAAGTGATTGGCTTTTTACTTGAAAGGATCGAAAACGTTATGGGAAAAAGAGAAACTATTTAAAAAGACTATTTAGCAGCAATTTATTCTTTTCCCACAATGTTTTCAAAAGACTTTTTTTCCCCGGATCGATAATTCACGGGACTGTTCCGTAAAGAGTTTTAAAGTCTGATATGGCAGAAGAACGCGTCTAGGTTATTTCATCGCGTTAATACCGCGTTAACATGTTCCCGTCATGCAATTTTCAACACCTTTTAATTAACCCGAATCTTTGGAAATATCGGCCCATTGAGACATGAACAAAATGGTGTTTTCCTGCGAGACTTAAAGCCTGTTTACCAAACAACAAAATTTTTGACATGTCCAAATTCGATAGCAATTGCAGACGAAAATTTGAAATTGTAGTGTGTCTTACATGACGGAACCTGTCTTTCAAGGGGTAGAAATAATTAGAAATATCTTTCAAAGGGTAGGAGGAAAAAAATGTGGGAAATGGAGGAAATACGGTTTACCAGCATTGTCTTCTTTTCCCACAATGTTTTCAAATGCATGGTTTCTCAGGCTCGTTCTGGCACATGTTTAACACATTCCATCCAAAAGCGAATTCGTAGCACGAGACTATGAAAACATCCTCGGAATATTGGGAAAGTCACTTTTAAATTGAGGTCTATTGCATTTATACAAAAGAAAAATAGAGACTTTATGCATCTGCAAAATGCTACATATAAGCCATGCTCTGAGAAAAGGGGACTTAATGCATCTGCAAAAAGTACCGAACAAGGTCAGCCTGCGCAGTCCGCGCAGGCTGACCTGTTACGAAACTTTCTGGTTTTGGTAACTTTTGTGCATGCCAAAGGACCATTCTACCTCATGATTCAGTCCATTATTAGACAAAATCGTTTTTATGGATCCATAATTATATGATGACCTGCATGGAGATGCACTAAACCCACTTTTGCCAGAGCACGACCCAAATTTTACGCATTCATGCTTTTTGGAAATAAAGGAACACAAGATCAGACTACATTTTGGATCTGTGCAATTGATCTTTGAAATATTAATATACTGCAATTTTAAAGCTGGCTTTTTAACTTGAATATCTGAAGAATTACGGGCTTGGCAGATCGACGATCAGATTGCACATACTGGATCCCCTTTTTTTATTTTAGCTCTAATTCCATATGCGCCCTTAACCCTTTCCAACAAAATCCCGAGTTTTAATGATCCTCAAAGAGAAGGCTTCCGAAAACATACTGGGAAAAGGAGAAAATGCTGATAACCAGCATTTCCTCCTCCCCCCCCCCCCCCCCACCCCCCCAACACAATGTTTTTTATCCTATCACAGACAAAAATCATCGTTTGAAATATATTTGATTCGCCGTCTGCAAATGCTTTTGATTTGGTTGAGTCTAAAATTTTGACATCTGAAAAGGAGTTAAAAACTTGTCATTGTCAACTATAAAACTGTTTAATTTTACTCAAAACGATTTGAAGACGGTTTACATCAAATTCAGACTGCACAGAACGTGCATCGACACAAAAGGTTTGTTTTTCAAGGGAAAACAACATTAAAAAGGCAATATATTGGCTTTTACCATTTGCTGTCAATTTTTCACTGAATACACTAAGCGGTTTTGGGGTTTAATATGTAAGTATATAAGTGAAACTGTTATTTTTTTTTTTTATAATATAATTAGTTTTAAAATTTACTTTAACTTCAAGTTTGTTTTTCTTCTAAAAATGACTAGAAATTATCGAATGGACCAGAACCAAGATTTGAAGGAATAGAATGTACCATCTCTTCTTTTTCTGAAATGCTGAGAGCCAACGAAGAAATTTGATCAAAACAGAATAAATTCTTTACTAGACGACAAAATTTTAGACTTGTCCAAGTTGAAAGAACTTGCAGACGATACATTGCTAAAATGATTGGAGCGATCGTACAAAGGATAGAAAACATTGTAGGAAAAGGAGAAAATGCTGATTATCAGCATTTTCTCCTTTTTCTACAATGTTTTCAAAGGTCTTCTATCTCAGAGTCGTTAAATCCTGCAAATGTATAGTATAGAGTTAAAAGAAAACGCAAAATATTTAATCATTAAATTTCTGTCTCTTATTGTTATTGTTGAGTTCTTTATTCATTTATTCTTTTCTTGGACCGGCTTTCTCCTTTTATAGGGTGACACGAGGCGTTTGAAGTGTCTTCATTGCAATGCTATCAGATAAGATAAATCAAATTTATGAGCGATGACCGTCCACCCAAATCTGTGAGCAGGAAGACCAGTAAAAAATATCTCGGGTGACTTTAAAGAGGTCGATTTATTTACGGCGGTTGATATGGACCATTAAAGATGTGATGGGAAATAAAAATCAGACAGTGTAGATCAAGATCAGACTGCAAAGAACTAGTAGCTTATTAAAATATATACTGTTTATACCATGTTGAAAATTCTGACCAAAGCAGCATAGAAATGACAGAATCTGGCACATTTGGCACACTATGGATTAACCAGTAACCCGCGTCAAAGTTTGCGACCACCCTCCGTCCGTTACGAAAAGTGTAGGTCAAGATCAGCTGGCTCGTTTATGCAGTCTGATCGTTACCACCTGCCCTCGATATCTTTGCCACATAATCCCCAACTTTAACGACCCGGAGAAAGAAGCCTTTTGAAAACATTATGGAAAAAGGAGAAAATGCTGGTAACCAGCATTTTCTCCTTTTCCCACAATGTTTTCTACCCTTCCCATAGCAAATTTCAATTTTTCCTTCACAATTTTTTGTCATCTGCAAATGCTTTCAATTTAAACTTGTCTGAAATTTTGTCGTTAAACTCAACTATACTGTTTTATATCGCGTCTATCCCAAACAACAGTTGTTTTCGTAGATTATTGCAATTAAAGACCAAGATTAACCTATAACCTCTCAGCCATTTTTTTTTTACATGTAGCAGCAGACTATCTTTGAAATAAAGTGTGGCAAAAGGAGAAACTGCTCTTTACAAACAATTTCTCTTTTTGCTACAACGTTTTTATAGGCATTCATATATGAAACACTTATGTATGTTGGTAATCCATATCCATGTGTTGTTCTGAAAGGCAATCGATTAACTCTTCAAAAAAGCAAACTTGTGTTTTAAACGTTTAACGAGCTCGGGAAAAAAGGCTTTTGAAAACATTGTGGGAAAAGGAGAAAATGCTGGTAACCAACATTTTCTTCTTTGCCAACATAGTTTTCCACTATTTCAAATACAAAATTCGTCTTATGAGCTACATTTTATTTGTCGTCTGCAAATACTTTCAATTTGGTCGAGTCTTTTTTATCGTTTGGTAAAGAGTTAAGCCTCACGCGGAGAAGCTCGCCGTTGATCGGTATCCGGGGAAAACTGACAGGGAAAATAACTGATGTACATTTCACTTCGACCAAATCACATTTGACAATCGAAACAAATGGGGCGATCTGACACTCGACATCACCTCCAATAAATCCGGCTTTCATCATTTATATAATAAGATGAAATAAAACATAATGATTTTGGTGATAATAAAATAAAAAAGAAAAAAAAAAAAAGTCGCGACATAATTATGTCATATTTCCCGAAAAAAGAAAACGTTCTGAAATAAACACGACATTCTGTCTTTTAATCGTGATTCAATGTTCGGCGATGGTGTTGGCGAGTTTTTTTCCCAATCCAGACCTCAGACAGAGAAAAAAAAAAATCTCGAAGATGAAGACAGAAGAGCGTTCGGTTATAATACGTTACAATATAAAATATTGAATACTACATACCTTGGTTTTCGAGACAGACGGATCGTAACAACACAAGATGGATGAAGACTCGGATATATCCGTATAGAGAAACAATCTAAAACACAACTTAAAATTTACCAATGTGTCAAAGAACGAGCTGTCATTCCGCGAGGCAACCTGTCAAAGTAAACGTAGGCTAGTTTACGACAACCACAAAGCAATCTGATGGATTCTGTCAGGGTTTACTGTTCGCCGTTTTCATAATGTATTTGTATATGCCGACCTATAGCCTGTAGGCGGGACTACGATGCCTCGCGCTTATGAATATTCATCACTGCGATTCTACGGTTGCGGATAATGCCTCAGCGATCGGTTTTGTTTTTGTTATGCAGGCCTGTTTCTGAGAAACGCGCTCTGCTGAGGCGGGGAGTATGAGAGCTACAATTAGACACTGTAAAGTATAGATCAAAATAAAACGGAAAGAAATCGAAATGTTTATTACAATAGGTTTGCGTTTTTCTCATTACGAAGGCGCTCCAGACTTGGTGTAGTATTATTAGAGAAGGCGAAATGTCTTCAGTTTCTTATCCCCTTTTTTCTTATTAAAGTAAATAGACGGCATATTTAAAGTAGCAAATATAATTATCCTCTCCGGAAAAAAATAGGTTCGTCTGCGAGTAATATTTTCTCATTTATTTCCACCAAGACATTGTCTGACGCTTGAGTATTTTCTCGACAAAAAAATAAAAAGCCTCGTTTTACAAATTTTAAGAAGAAAATGCCAATGTGGGAGAAATACGACGGATTTTTTTGTTGTTTTGCTTGCTTGAGCTCAGCAACTGTACCGACTGAACGCATACGTCCCTAACCAAGTTATGATCTTTATCTTTTAAATCCTTTTCCAGGCGACAGCAATTTAGATTTATCCATATTGGAAGCATTTGCAGACGATAAATAGACCAAATGACTGAGGTAGTTTTTTTTTAAAGAGATAGAAAACATTGTGGGAAAAGGAGAAAATGCTGGTTACCAGCATTTTCTCCTTTTCCCACATTGTTTTCAAATGTGGGTTTCTGTAGGGTCGTTAAAACTCGGGATAATTTGGTCAAGGGTGAAGTCCCTTTAGTATCATTATAAAAATCTTTACTGGGTTGATGTGCAGATAATAATAAACGAGTATCATACCCTTTCTGAGTAAGTACATTTTTTCTAGGAACCAAAGTTCTTGCTTATTTAATATTTTCGAGAAAGCTCGTTTTATGTTCAAAACATAACTACCAGCAGATTTGAAAACATTGTGACATACAGAAAAAAAAAAAATGCTTATAATAAGGAACTTCTCCTTTTGCTACATTGTAATAGTTTTTTTTTTGTCGATTAGCCTTTATTTTCAAAGAATGTTTTCGAAGCCGTCTGCTATATGATATGGCCTGCAACACGCGAAAAGGGGCATTCGAACATTTGCGTAAAGCGTGGTCTCGGATCAGCCTGTGCAGTCTGCGCAGGCTAATCCGAAACGACACTTTCCGTTTTTATGTAATTTTCTGTTTTGCGCAAGTCTACTATAGCACAAAATCTATTGTAGTCGTAAAGTGTCGTCTCGGATCAGCCTGCGCAGTCCGCGCAGGCTAATCCGAGACGGCACCTTACGCAAATGACCGAATGCCCTTTTTCGCGTGTTGCAAGCCATATTATTTGAGTCATGCTCTATGAAAAGAGGGTCTAATACATCTGCAAAAAGTATCCGTCCAGGTCAGCCTGTGGAGTTGGCGCAGGCTGACCTTGGTCTAAGATTTTTGCTATTTGTAAATTTTCTGTATTTCAAAGGACCAGTCTACCTCGGGATTCAGTCTGTTATTTGACAAAATGGATTTTTGGATCCATTTAAGGAATGAAGAGAACTTTTTTTGTTTTTTGTTTTCATGGAGGTATGAAAAAAAAAACCTAATCACACTGTATGAAACCGCTCGGTTTCATACAAAAGTGTGATTAGGTTTTTTTTTTCATACCTCCATGAAAACAAAAAAAAATTCTCTTCATTCCTTATAATTCAATATCACAGACAACAAATATGTACTTAAATTTTACTGTAACTGCTTTTTTTTGTAAATCCAACATTGCGTATTTATTTAATGTCCATTTCATTGATGTTTCATAGCGCGGTAAATCTGCTCGTTCATGACACAATAATGACGTAATTCATGACGTCATTATAGTATTGAATATTAGATTTAGTAGATTTATTATTAAAGGGTTAATTCACGTTTTTGAGGTCGTTAACATTCGCAGAGGCCTGAAAAATGCTTTAACGCCCGAGTGCAAAGCACCGGCTGTTAAACTATTTTGAGGGCCTCTGCGAATGTTAACGACCGAAAAAAACGTGAATTAATGCTATTATTGCATAAAGTAAAGGTATTTCAGCAATAATTCGCAAAGATAGCAAAAATATTTCCATAGAAATGCAAATAAGCGAACTTCAAATGTACTGTACCTAAATGGGTCAAAACCGGAAGTCGGCGAAGAAGCTTTTGTTACGAGCAGTGAAGGGCTGTTAGTCCTGTTTGCCAGTTTTGATTCTCTCGGTGTAAATTCACTTCTAATGATTTTTAATACAAAGTGGACTTATGTGGGATAAACTTGCACACGTTTGGACGATTACAACTAGGATGAATGAGTGGGTATGAATTATTGTACCTGAAAGACGTCAGAGGAATCGATCTACATCAAGCGAGGGAATTACCGATCACGTTAAAAAGTGGGTGAGATGTAGCTGGTTTAGAGTACATTTCACGAGTGATTTTTTGTTCAGATCTCGATTAAACTGAGATCCTGTGCAAAATTTTGTTTGTGGTGTACTAATATCATCAAAGACAAGCCATGAAAAGGATCTAATATGGTACAAGTTCCTACAGTATGATGGTCGGAGTCTAGGGAAAATCTGACAAGAACAAACGTTGTTTACAAGGTAGGCCCGAATCGAGGATATTGATAGTACAAAGCCGGGCGTTAACGGCGCGTGAATTTACTGATTAATACACGTTTTCTCCCGTTAACGCCCGGTTTTTACCCGTTAATACATGCTTATAACGGCCCGAAAAGGCACATTTTATGCAACAATAGAAGTTCAGTACGCTAGAAGCAAGCTGAAAATGAGTTTGTTAGGACCCAGCAAAGTGACAACGAGTTTAAGCTATCTCTTTGAATTTACTGTTGGATATTTTTTTTCAATGTTCAGAGAAAATAAATTTAGCTAGCAATTTGAAATTCCGACTGGATATAAAATCAGACAGAAAAACATTATGGAATCTCGTATACATGTTTGTTTACATTAGTTTGACTGCAAAAGTAGTTCCGGCACTTCCTAAATTTTTTTTTTCATGGAGCTATGAAATTTTTTTTTCAGCCAATCAGAACTCGCCAATGCTCATGAAAAAAAACTAATATTGAATTATAATGATATGAGGACTTGCTTGGTAAAATACATTACGGAGATGCATTAAACCCTCTTTTGCCAGAGCACGGCTCTTATATAATTGGGCCATTCCTTGTGAAAAAGGGACTTAATGAATCTGCAAAAAAGAATCGACCCATGACATGAGCCGAAACTTTTTTGTTTTCTTTAATTTTCTCTATGTCCTATGACTATTCTACCTCCAGATTTAGTCAATTGTGGTAGACAAAATCGATTTGATGAATCTTTAATTATGTGATGACTTGCTTGATATCATGCATCATTGAGATGCGATGCATTAAACGCCGCACAAATATAATGTTTTCAGGAAGTGAATGAGTTGACTCTGTTCCAGACGACAACGTTTTAAACCTGTCCAAATTGAAAGCATTTCGCAGACGACAAAATAAATACGACTCAATTGAAGAAATTTGTCTCAAACCGATGGAAAACATTATGGAAAAAAAGGAGAAAATGCTGGTTACCAGCATTTTCTCCTTTTTCCCAAAATGTTTTCAAAGAGCTACTTCCTGAGGGTCGTTAAAATGAGAGATTGTATGATTGTACAAAATAAATATGACCCAAATGAAGAAGTTTGTCTCAAACCGATGGAAAACATTATGGAAAAAAAGGAGAAAATGCTGGTTCTCCTTTTTCCCAAAATGTTTTCAAAAATCATCTTCCTGAGGGTCGTTAAAATGAGATTGTATGGTAAAGGTCTATAAATGAATTATGATCTTTTTAAAAACGGAAACATCTTGAGATATCTGGTATATTTTTGTCTAAGAAATTATGAAGATAAAGTTGTTACCAAAGAAAACAAAGCTCGTTTTAAGTAATAGTACAGGCTTTTTTTTTGTTGGAGCAGGTTCACGGAAACTTAAGTATTTGCCAAAAATATTGGTTTGAGAAGTAATAGAAGAGAGTTTCAAATATTAAAATGTTTCCTTTAAATCACTGATTTTCGTCCCGTGGAACAGTTTCATTTTCTAGCAGAACTGTTTTGTCTTTCAAAGTTACAAAATACTTGTAATTTTCCAAGCGGGAAATTAAATTTGCATGGAGGAAAGTTAAACAATTGTACAGAAGAGACAGAGAGAGAGAGAGAGAGAGAGAGAGAGAGAGAGAGAGAGAGAGAGAAAGAGACTTTATAAAAAAAAACTCTGTACTTGCTAATGCGAAATCGCAGCAGAAAACTCGGTTTGAAACATTCCAATTTAAAATTGACTTAGATCTGAAGCTGTTAAAAAATTAGATAATAAAAAAAATCCGCCCAAATGGTTAGAAAAAAAAGAGAATTGCTATTGCAAAGTTCTTTTTGCCGGAAAAATGTAGGACTGTGTAAATTAAAGATCAGACTGTAGGTTGTGAGCAATCTGATCTTGATCTTCATAGCCCGTAAAAACGCATGGGGTCGCACTTGGCAGCCTTAGGTCCTTACGAGAAACGACTCAAGAAGTTTTTGTGGATAGCGAAGATCATGGTCGGACTGCACAGAATAAGCAGGCTGATCTCTGAAAACGTGTGATTTATTTATTTGATAGTGCAAGAATCAAAGGCCGATTTTCCAGAATGTTTCGTTCACATATAACTTTTCTTTTATCCAATGTGTTGGCTAAACCACCGATTGATTGACTGATTGATTGTATGGTGTTTAACGCCGTTTTCAACATTATTTCAGATATATCGCGGCGGCCAGCGCACCTATCCATGCGTTCCTGGAGTCTCTTTTTACCAGTACTTCGCACAATTTTCTGTCCAAGTCACTGGCTGCTTTCCCACATAATCATCGTCGAAACAATGGTCAACGGTGGGACTAAACCACCGGAAGAAATGTATTTAACGACGTATATTACAAATTTTTCTAACGGACAGTTTTTTTTAAAAAAAACTTTGCACATACAAAGCTCATCATGTCTCTAGGAGATTACAGTAAAAAAAACGATATGGTTCTCTGTGCTCGTTTCTGAGAAATTTGCCTTTGAAAAGGTAATATACAGTTCCAAAATTCAGTTTTTTTTTTTTTGGAATTAATACACTTTTCTTTAATAGTCAGTTACACACGGAAGAATATACAAATATTTATATACAAATATACAAACTATTTTAGCCAAAATTCATTTAGTTTTGCACAAAAAATATATAAAGGCCTGGTTTTAAGCATGGTAAGAGTACAAATATCCATGTTATTTATAGACTATTGACTTAAATGGGGAGATAATTTGACTGAATAAAGGGTTAATCGTTACTAAATACATACTTTCTAACGGACAGACTTTTCTTAAAATGTCCACACTTATTGTATCTATAATTCTAAACAATAAGAAAAAAAAATAGTACCTATCCGAGCTTATTTTGTCAGAAAACAATGCAGAAGGTCACTGTGGAAGTTAATTTTTTTCAAGGGAATAATTCGATAAAAGCTCAGCAGACACAGAGGGAAAAGGAGAAATTGCTGATTAGAAGCGATTTCTCCCTTTTCCCACAATGATTTTGAAAGTGTAAACAGTTATACTTCCACAGCTTTAAATTTCCTGCTTTTGTTTGCTTGTTCGGTGGGTAACCCCGTGTCAACAGTATTTTAATTATTTCACGGTGACAGTTCATAGATCCGTTTTTCTTTCTCTTTACCAATACTACCCGAATAAAGTGCTACCTGTTTCAGTGCACCAATAGTATGACCATATGTGCAAAAATACATAGGTGCACATTCACTATCCATGACAAAAACACATGCGCGGTATGGATGCGCGCGAATATTTGTGATATACGTCGTTAAAGTGGGTGGTGATTAGACCCATACTAGTATTATGTATTCATTTGTAAAGGGAAAACATTAAATGGGTATGTACCTCTTTCGCTTTTCTTAACATATACTCTAAACAATTTTGAGCATTATATGACTTAAATTAAGAGAAGACAGTGGTTTGTACCGTTTAGTCATGTGGCCTTTACACATGAAAATGAATTATAACCATTTGGGATATTTGAATTACAAGTTTCCATAAAACAAGACAGCACTCAGTTGGATATCACACCAACAATATAATTCGCACCACAATTTTGACTGTTGGCCTGTGTACTACAAGAACAAGATTGACGAGAAAGTTAAACCTTTACCAAACTATCCTCTGTTTTAGCGACCCTTAGAAAAAAGTCTTTTGAAAACAGTGTAGCAAGATGAGAAAATGCTGGCATTTATCAGCATTTATCCTTTTAACACAGTGTTTTCTACCTTTCAAAGACAATGTCCATTCTTTGAGCCAGATTGAATTTTGATTTGTTACTATAAATGCTTTGATTATGGACGACTCTATTTTTTTTCGTCTGGTGATTAAATCCCGCTAACGACGTTGACATGTAGCAGACGAACGGAATGATGAACGCGTGTCTATTTTTAGCGCGATTCGGTCGGTTTCCAAAGCAAAGCATGTCTAATGCAATATACGTCTGGTACTTGCGTTTCATGAGGCATCGAGGAACCTGATAATACTCTGTTGACTTCACCGCGTGCGTAAATGAGTAAATGGCTGCTTAAAGTCACTTTTAACAATATTTTCAGTCATTTCATGGCAACAATTAACGTATTTGCTGTCTTTTTTCTTAATGTACTTAAAGGTCAATATTATGTCAATAGTGTATACAAAAAAAAAATTCCAAACCAATAACACAAAACGGGTATTATTATGTAACCAAAAGCAAAAAGTTTCGGCCCAGGTCATCCTGCGCAGACGCGGACTGCGCAGGCTGACCTGGATCGATACTTTTTGCAGATGCATTAAGCCCTCTTTTCACAAAGCAGGGCTATTTCTATGGAAACCCATTTGGTTTAACCCTAACCAAGTGACACAGTATCACCGTTCTACAATATTAGACACGGACTCTGCAGTGCCTCGTCAAAGGACATTTCCACATGACCAGCGGCTCCAACAGGGATCGAAACCGTTAACTTGATACTTGCATTTAAAGATTACGACCCCCAAACTCATCGGTAAATATCGTGTAACATCGACGACGTTTTCGAAAAGGCTATTCGCCCTATCTCGACAGCTTCCGTCTTTCAATATGAGAGTTAGGGGCCGTAGACTCACTAACTCATCGATAAATATCGTGTAACATCGACGTTTTCGTAAAGGCTATTCGTCCAATCTCGGCAGCTTCCGTCTTTTAATATGAGAGTTCGGGGCCGTAGACCTTAAATCCTTCAGCGTCAACTATACTCAATCGACCTCTTTCTACGGCTGAGAATACAATCCACCGAAACTCAGATTTTTTCTGTCTTATGATGCTTGACTAAAAAAGCGGACGGTATCGAACCAAGATCAGGTTTAACGTTCTGGCAGTTGCACAGGCGCCTATGGGGGTAGCATTTACAGTTTTTTGATTGATTCGGAATTTGTCAAATTGTTTTCTTACAAAGTTGTAGCTGTTACAACTTTTACGGGTGTCAAGAAAGCAGTTTTTTTCCCCTCATTTTTACAGGAACATTTTGTAAGGAACAACATTTCGAATTGCTATAGCCGATCTAGGTACATTTTGTGTTGACTAACATTGGCATCCTTATCAATTTGGTGTTATCTCTTTGCTAAAAGATCGTATTAGGTCCCAAAAAGAGCCAAATACGCCGTGAAAAGCTAAAGTAGTCGTGACAATTTTAAAATGTCTTGTGAGAACCGTCTGAAGACCGAATACATATGCACCGGCACTAGAATTAGACAAGCTATATATGAGGCATGCTCTGAGAAAAGGTGGTTTCATGTATTTGCTAAAAGTATCGGACCAATAGTAAAAAGTTTCGACCTAGGTCAGCCTGCGCAGTCCGCGCAGGCTGACCGAGGTCGAAACTTTTTGCCATTTTTGTCAATTTTTTGCATGTGAAAGGATCAGTTTACCTAATGATTCCTCCGGTTGTTAGACAAAATGGATTTTTATGGATCCAGAATTATGTAATTACATGTACTTCCTTGGTAAATTGCCAGAGCATGGCTTAAGGTAGTAGACCCCCTAACGCTTCTAGTGCAACATGGAATAAAATTTCTTGTTAGTTGATAAATAAAAATTTATACTGATATAATAATTTTGCACATTTTTAACCGACCAGAAATTCCTGTGACGATTATCTTGAAATTATTTGTTGATACGTTTGTTAGTTTTCTGAAAAGGGAGGTAATTATTATCTCCCTTTGTAATGAGAA
Organism: Hippopus hippopus; assembly: GCA_946811185.2. Classification (NCBI taxonomy): domain Eukaryota; kingdom Metazoa; phylum Mollusca; class Bivalvia; order Cardiida; family Cardiidae; genus Hippopus; species Hippopus hippopus. The sequence goes on from OX328097.1 coordinate 22,378,882, forward strand.
TATAGTGAATTTAGATTTATAAATGATAATTCTAAGAAGGAAAAAGAGGAAAAAATTGGCTCGGTTAAAGTAGTACAATAATACTCATTTTTAATCATAGTAAATTTTGTAGGTTAATATTATCGTGGAAATAGCTGTTTTCCTTTAGGGGTCTACTACCTTAAATGTGTCTTTCAGGTAAAATAAAATAGAACGGCTTTAGTGACGAATTAGATTATGAAACCAAAAGAAATACCAACATTTTTGTGGCTTCGATCATCTACCATTAAATTAGATTTTTTTAAACTAAATTTCTATAATAGCAATCTGATTGGCAGAGACAAAACGTCTAACGGCCAATCGGATGACTTCTCTTAAATTTTACAATCAGTTTCCGTATTCACCAACTAGTCTTAGTTTCATTCTTAGTCTTATTCTAGATTTGGAAAGTAACACAACATTTGATTGGCTAAACCAAATGGTTTAGCCAATCAGAAGATTTGTTACTCTCAGATTTAGAAAATTCTTGGAAAGAAGACAAAGAATGTTCTAAAGAATGGTTGGTGAATCCATACGAACTCAGAACAACCCCGTGGAACGTTTACTGAATACGGACCCAAGCTTGAGAATAACTATGATTTTTACTTATATAGAGGAAACGTTGCATACATGACGCTTACAAAAGTTAGCTGTGTCATTCTTATGATAATTTTAATTCTCACGGTTATTCGTCGTTTTTATGTAGATGTCAATACATTATGCTAATGAGCTATTTATTGTAGGAAGCATCCGTTTTATTTCACGAACACTTCTTTCAAAACTCGTCAGAATGCTCATTTCGCGTTTTCTTAACTTCGTGCTGAACCAGACCATAGCCCATTGTGCGCCATGGTTTATTTGCTAAAGTCTGGTCTAAGATAGGTTTGGAAGAATAGCTTATAACTCTCGCATTTTATGTATTATAAACTATTCATTGATTCGAGTTCGGATGTTTGTAAAGAATAAAACAAGGGGTAGCAAAATTGACGAAAACACTAAATAAGAAAGGTTGCGAGCAATAAAATACGATTTCCATAACTTCGTGTTTTTTCTACTTTAGCTTATTTGAATTCTAGACACAGTTTTGAAATGAAATATTGATCATAAATATTGAAAATGTGATATTAAACGTAATAATGTGTTTAATTTGTAACCGCCTAAAACAAACTTGCGGCAGGTGGCTTTAAACAGCACCCATGAAAAATAAGGAGAAATGAATTAAGTTTAAAAAACACGTAAAACACTTGGAAAAATTGAGAGGAAAGGAAAAAAAATACTCGGGGGTTAATGTCTTCAGTAATGATAGAGTTATCAGTAATTGTTGTCAAAAATTTAGCACGACGCCGGTGACGACACAGATGGCAACAGGGCTATGACAATCAACCGACGTTTTTTCTCTGAACGCTTCGAGGCGCACGCTGGCGACGTAGGTGACGTCATAGGCGTTCACGTTTAACGTCATGTGCAGAAATATACATTTTGAGTCATTCTCGGCAAAGGGAGCTTAATGTATCTCCGTAATACATTACACCAAGCAAGTGATAACATAATCATGGAACCATTAAATCTATTTTGTCCAACAACCGACTGAATCTTAGGATAAACTGGTCCTTGGACATACAGAAAATTGACCAATGGCGAAAAGTTTTGGCCCAGGTCAGCCTGCGCGGAGTGCGCAGGCTGACCTGGGTCAATACTTTTCGCAGATACATTAAACCCCTTTTTCACAAAGCATGGCTGATTTATAAGAACGTAACTATGGTCGATCCTGTAAGATTTTTTCGTATATGAACGTATGGTATATCTTTTTGGCTTCTAGTCATCGAAACTTAATAGCATTGATTAGAACTATAAACACCGACCACATTTCAGTTTTAAATTTCCAATTCTCTAGGTGATCATCATTATAAAAGAACAAAAAGCGTTCTTCAAAGCTTCGAATTACGTTCTAACAAGACATAAAAAGACATAATTAACCCTTAAACCGCTAGATACTTAAAACGAATATTTTCTCAGTCAAAAGGAGTCTAATCGTGGTAAATTTACGGTCTGATTGACCATGATCTATCACAGAATGTGGAACTGTGTATATGTATGTAAAAGAGTAGACTATAGAGTCTGTTTCTGATTTTTGGGCCTACTTTTGCTTAAGATCCTATCTAAGAACTTGGCTTGAGAGGAGTATGTACATTGCAACCTGCTTTTTGTGTGATTAAATGAGCAAAGACGTGAGGTTTTCATTTCAATTAGATGTCATTATAATCGTAATTACAGCAACTGTGGACAACAGACGGGAAAAAGATATTGTATCACAGAAAAACGCCATTCCATCTAGCGTAAAAATTGGTTTATGCGTGCAAGACGCAGTAATTGCATGAATAATGAAGAGAGAGAAATATGACGTTCCTACCAAAAGTTTAACTCATTACTACATAAACCCGAGTTTTAACGACCATGACAGAGAGGACTTTTGAAACATTGTGGGAAAAGGAGAAAATGCTGGTAACCAGTATTTTCTCCTTTTCCAACAATGTTTTCTACCTAGTCATGGACATATCTCATAACTTGAATATCTCCTCTGTAAGTGCTTTCAACGCAGACAAAACTAAAATTTTGTTGCATTGTAAAGGGCTAACAATTTAGACTTTCCGAGAAAGCTATTCATACGTGTATTTACCCTTTTAACGCCATGTACATACTGTGCATCAGTTATATCACGGCCATTACTGATTGCACCTGACCACGTGTTCCTGGTATTTCTGTTACCAGTCACCCAATCCAAAATTGCGTTACTGTCTAAGTCTAAAATTAAACTGAGGATACAATTTAGAATAGTTGGTGAACATTTGCCCTGGATTACCAGACCCATCGGTCATCCATGGGCTACTAGGGCTTGGCGTAATTCAAGAAAAGTTAGAACAGTTTTAGGGGATTGAGAGTTTTATTTTTCAATGGTTGTTAACACTTGAAAAACAGTATAATGTTTGGGGTTAAAAACGAACATTCACACTTCTCGTAATACGAAACCGGTGTTCCTTTCTACCACACCAAAAGAGGGGCTTTTTTTTTTTTTTGTTTCCTTCACGTTAATAATGTTAGGGCTTCCTAACAGTCGAGATTTTAGGAACAATTGTAACAAACTATTTTAGGAACAATTGTAACAAACTATCAACAAACTGAATAAAGTTATTATGGTTTCCAAGCATTCTGTGCACAAAATGTATTTGTCTTTTGTTTAAAGTTTTCACTAAATCTATAATAATTGGCTTGCAACACGCGAAAAGGGGCATTCGGACATTTGCGTTAAGTGCCGTCTCGGATCAGCCTGCGCAGTCCGCGCAGGCTAATCCGAAACGAGACTTTCCGTTTTTCTTTACTTTTCTGTTTAGCGCAAGTCTTCTGAAGGACAAAATCTATTGTAGTCGTAAAGTGCCTTCAGGCTGATCCGAGACGACACTTTACGCAAATGTCCGAATGCCCCTTTTCCCATGTTGCAAGCCATATAACTCCAATCGGAGGAATGCTAAATGTTCTTTAACCTGCTGAACACTAGTAAGTGAAATGAAACTTTCAAGTCTATAGTAGAAAAACCGAAATATTGCTATTTCAAAGGAATCTTTTGAGATAGAAAATTTCTCCTTATCGGACAGTGAAGATTCAAGATCAGACTGCACGTTCTGTGCAGTCTGATCTTGATCTACACTGTCCGCAAAAGGCCCTTTAGTCGGTCTTAGCAGCATAAAAGTTAATCCATACCATAAGTGGCAATAAATAGATTACAATCAGTTTTATTTTTACCATCGCTAAGTAGGCTTGGAGTTTCAGTTTATATTAGGAAAACTGCTATTATAGTGTCTAGTTGCACCTTTTTGAAGAGGACAATGACTTTTCTGTTAAAGATACATCTCTACAGCCAGAGAGGAAAAAAAAAAACACAGTTAAATCTTCATGAAGTGTATAATGGTTCAGATGTTGGTCAGTTGTGTAAATATAGGTAAATAATCGATAAATATGGTATACGGGATACAGGAACTCAAGGGATTTGTCCTTATTTAAAACCGGAAACGACAACAGCGATAGCCTATAAAGCCTCCAAAGCATGAAATGCATTTTCTATCCGTCGTAATCTGTGCAACCTTCAGCCGTTAGGGGCAACATTTTGCATGAAGACTCAAGAATGATGATAATAATTTTATAAAATAAGGATGAAATGGGTTAAAACTGGCTGAAAACTGGCTGAAAACGAGTATAGATGTATCTTTAAGTTTTTCGTATAATTTTGGATATTATGTAGTAGTATACATGATTTAATGACAATTGATTCTAAGTACATAACCAATTATTCTAATTTCTGCGAGTAGCAATTCAACCCTTTATCACACAATCCCGTGTTTTAACGTCCCTGAAACAGAAGGCTTTGAAAACATTGTGGGAAAAGGAACAAATGCTGCATCGTAACCATCATTTTCTCCTTTTCATACAATGTTTTCTACCCTATCAGAAACGAATTCCATCTTTTGAGCAACATTTAAATTGTCGTCTGCAAATGCTTTCAATTTGGTGTCCGTGGTTGAAAGGTACAGCGTCGGTCTCGTAACCATAAGTTTCCAAATTCGATACCCGGAAGCGGGTTTCAACTTTGGGATTTTTCATTGGCCAACACATTCGGCGCGAGTACTAGTGTAGTTCCCAGGAAGCAGAATCGAGAGAGATCAGTATAAACTGTAAGAACTTGTTTCTCGATCGATGTAAATAAATATGTTTAAACTAATTTGCGAATGCTTCACGTAAATTTTCAGTATACTTTAAGTATACCCAATCACATACACGACCAGCTACATTATTATGAATATCAATCGGTTTTGCTTTTTCTTATCTAATAATGCAAACCTTGTAAAATTTGTAACGCATTCATGCTTTCTCCCGTCGTTTATTGTGATAGCATATATTTCCACAGTTTTCGGACCCGAGATTGCATCAAACTACATTTCTCTGTAAAACGACGAATGTAGATAGCATTGCTAGAACCGTACTTGGGTTAATGTCCAAGGAATATAGCAGAGTTGAAAATTTATTGCAAAAAGCCGTTTTATTACAAAAATGGCTCTAACAAAGCATCGTCTAGCTATATGACTGTTCCAAGGTGCAAAAAAGAGTGGCGTTCGACATTTGAACACAATCTACGGTACGCAAAGTTACATGCCATATTACATGCTATATTATTATACTGCAAAGAAATTTCTCGCGATCTGATTGGATGATATGCCCGGAACATATATTTCTGTACACTGGCAAATCCACGTAAAACAGTTTCCCTTTCGGGAGCCCCATATACATAACTACACTTTCAACACAACATCCAGAATGGTGGTGTCGATCGAGACGAACCGCCCACAAGACGAACATTCTGAGTGGCCTGCACCATATTGTTACTAGTTTGTCTTGATGGTTGTCATTGAGATGGAAAGAATGGATTGTTTTTGAAAATAAATGAATATAGTTACATATATTATCATTTGTTGTCATTCTACAAAAATACACTGGGTTAAAACGAGCCATCCCTTTGTCAGGTAAGCAAATTGTGAAGTGTCGAAACTCATACATTTTGAGGCAACTAATATTCGATTACTTTTGCCAATGAATCATTAAAATGCATAGTTATTTACCTTGAAGTTGTTTAAATCCATGTTTAATTAAGGAATGAAGAGAACTTTTTTTGTTTTCATGGAGGTATGAAAAAAAAACCTAATCACACTGTATGAAACCGCGAAGCGGTTTCATACAAAAGTGTGATTAGGTTTTTTTTTCATACCTCCATGAAAACAAAAAAAAAAAATTCTCTTCATTCCTTATAATTCAATATCACAGACAACAAATATGCACTTAAGTTCTACTCTAACTGCTTTTTTTGTAAATCCAACATTGCGTATTTATTTAAAGTCCATTTCATTGATAATTCTTAGCGCGGTAAATCAGCTCGTTCATGCCGTAATAATGACGTAATTCATGACGTCATTATAGTATTGAACATTTGCAGATTTAGTCGATTTATTATTAGAAGTAGATCTACAATACGCTAGAATTAAGTTGAAAATAAGATTGTTAGAACCCAGCAAAGTGACAATGAGTTTTCAGTTCTCTCTTTGAAATTACTGTTGGATTTCTTTTTCGATATTCAGAGAAAATAAATTCAGCTAGCAATTTGAACTTCGGACTCGATATAGATCTAAAATCAGAAAGAAAAAACATTATGGAATCTCGTATACATGTTTGTTTACATTTTTTTGAATGCAAAAGTAGTTCCGGCACTGCTAATTTTGTTTTTTTTCATGGAGCTATGAAAAAATTTTTTCAGCCAATCAGAACTCGCCAATGTTCATGAAAAAAATTAATATTGAATTATATAAAAATACGTCGAATTTGTATCGCAGTGACATCATCAAATTTATCTACCAAACTGCACGTTTTAGCAAGGTTTCAGTGACGTCAGTTCTCGATGACGTCAGCTTTCATTGAGTTGGAGCACTCTCAAGGAAAATTCTATTTCGTCAGCGTACTCAATTTGTGAGACCATAAAACAGGGAAATTCGCTGAATACACGTTGGCATAGTAAAACTTTGCTCTTGGAAACTTGTTCACGGCTGTGGCGAATCATGTCACAACCTCGTTTCCAAATTTCCCCCGCCACCTGACCGTACAACTAATAATGTTTAGTTTTGAGTAATATAGTCGAAATATGAAGTGCCCCTGCTTGCTAGTAAGGATGGTTTTATAATTATAAAGCGTCATTATGTTGTGAGGGAAAGGGTAGAAGGTGGATGACTTTAATGGACTTTAGATAGACATCTAAAGCGGGGTGGTAAAAATACTATACCTCTGAATAATCCAGGGCATTCAATACCGGCCCTGTACCACTAGATATAAAACACAATGGGGAACTGAGATGCAAGGCATAATTCCAAAGCATCGTGTTACATTCAAATGTACCCGTTTGTGGGATGATTGCCCGGTGTCATGGGGCGAGCGAGGAGGATAATTTGGTGGAAAACTTACACCGCTAATCGCCGACAGGAATGTAGATAGTAAAAAGGTCAAAAGATGCGTCATCTTTAACTCTTCACCTACAGTCAAAATTCTAGACTTATCCAAAACCAAAATCATTTGCAGATGACGAATTAAATGTGTGGCAGAAATGATAAGCCTTACCTTTAAAATGGTAGAAAACATGGTAGGAAAAGGAGAAAATGCTGGTTACCAGCATTTTCTCCTTTTCCTACGATGTTTTCAAAACTCTTCTCAATTACGGTCGTTAAAACTAGGGATTGTCTGGTAAATGGTAAACCCTTCGGTGCCCAAAGTTTTTCTTTTGCGCATAGTGCCAAGAAAAACCTGTACAAAACCCACGGACTGGTCTTGGAACTACACTGCATGTTTTTCTTACCATATTCTGGTCAAATAAGCATTTATTTATAATATCTGTTTTAGCATAACGACTTACAACATTCATTTGTTTTGTCTCAATTCACATGGTGGTAACCCTGCGACGGCTGACTAAATGCAAATAATAGTTGTGTAAGGTAGGGAAAAAAAAGCCAAAGTCGCTGCTGTTTAATAATGTGTTTTGGTTGGAGTGAATCAAAATATACTGGACAGTGCAGATCTACGATTAAACTGCACAGATCATGCAGACTGATCTTGATCTACTCTGTCAAAAAAAAAAAAACCTTAAGTGTGACACTGTGTCATAAGGGTTAAACGCTTGTAATACGACCATTTTATGAAAATGACACTTTTAATTATTCGTTTATATCTAGCCCCGATCTTCTTGATATTTCTCTCTTATTAGCGGACAGGGACAAGTTATTGGCATTTGACATAATGAAAGGTTTAGGTTAGTTTCTTTCATAGAAATAAGTTCTACAATATACTATAGTATAGTAACTCTTTACCAAGCGACAAAAGTTTGGCGTGGACCAAAATTGAAAGCATTCCCAAACGACAAATTAAATGTTACTAAACTTTAATAATATCTGTCTTTGATACGATAGAAAACATTGTGGGAAAAGGAGAAAATGCTTGTTGCCAGCATTTTCTCCTTTTCCCAGAATGTTTTCAAAAGCCTTCTCTTTCAGTAAAAGTCGGATTGTATAGTTGAGGGTCCATCACTGTCGTTGGTTGCTGCCCGGAAACCTTCCCAGTACTCTAACCTTGGGAGAGGGGGTTATATGTTTCCAGGGACAGGGCCCATTCATCACGTGATTCAAACCTGGTACCTCTGATATGAGAGGCCGTCCCTGTACTCATGAATTACTGAGGCCACGTGAGTAAGGTATGCAGAACTCGTATACTTTCATGTTTGATGAAGGGAAAACAATTGTTTAGAGAGGACTTCATGGAAAGTTTGATAAAGAAAGGCTATGTGAATGGTGTTATGATACTATATTGTTACGGGAGACCACTCCTTCATGCATGGCTTCGTCCCGATTTAAAAACAATACCTAACAACTGCGTTAGGGAGATATCTCTTTAGCTCAGTGGTTAAGGTATTGGTCTTTTGAACCTCGGAAAACGAGGATCTTGTCCGCCATGGGTTGGAATCCCGCCAGATGCGGTTTGCGTTTCAGCCATGCATTTCTTTATTTGTTTCCTTGTTACGGACTTTGTTCGTAAGAATATATTGTAGTTGGCTATGTTTCAGTGATTGTATAACACCATCATGCTATGTCCTCTACGAAAATGCTCTTCAAAGCCCTCTGCCCGAGTACTGGTGACATCTAAGAAAGACCTGAATGAATGTAGTGCGATCGTGATGTTTCAATCCCAATATGACAAAAAATGTTCTGTGTTTTTACAATTTTTCGGCGTAGCTGAATGTGCTGGCTTTTGACCTACTTTTTGGTACTGATAACAAATGAATAAATAGAAATTTGTGATTGGTCAAAAGTGTAGACATGTTTATTTTAGGGCCCCCTGCCTATTTTGCTGGCAAATTTAGGCCATCTTTTTGTTTTAAAGATATTTATTGTTTTATGTTCCATGTTTTTAATCACTTGTCCACGTAAATTGCAGTTGCGAAAAAGCGAAACGGCCAACTTGACAGCAATCAAGAAGACTTCTATGATTTCGTCTCATTTTCGTTGCTATACTTTTGTTTCATAAGGTGCAAGAGACCATTCAAAATTCAAATTTATTTTTGTTAATTAACCGTATCAAATATGTGCTTCAATTAACCCTCAACAAAGTCGGACTAGTTCGTCAAATAAATCTGGTTGTGTTTTGGTATGGGTGATAAATTTGCAGTATATAAAGATTGCAACATGTTTCCTCCATGGGTTTGTAACCACGTCACCATTTGACGCTGTAGATCAACAACGAATTTGTCCAAATTGAAAGTATTTACAGGCGAAAAATTAAATGTAGCTCAATAGGGAAAAGTTGTCTGAGAAAGGGTAGAAAACAATATGGGAAATGGAGAAAATGCTGGTTACCAGCATTTTCTCGTTTTCCCATATTGTTTTCAAAAGGCTTTTTCCTCAGGGTCGTTAAAACTCGGAATTATGTGGCAAAGGGCTATTTTACTAGTTCCCTCTACGATGTTAAATAAAATTTTCTGGCAAAAACTGAGAAACCCTAAGGTCGTTTCAGTATCGGTACCTTTACTTGTGTACCTTCTATGGCACCGAGATGTTCAGTTTGAACTCCATTTGTGGGATTTGATTAAATGTGGTCGTAGACTGTTTTCCCTTGACAAATTGTGTTTGAAGCTGTCAGCGGAATGCAAGTAAAGGCTTCCAAATTTAGCGCTTACCCGCTTCGTGGTCTAACCTATTGCAATTTAGCTAAAGACTTCAATGCCCAGTCTTTAGATATTAATATTTGTACAGTCTCCTTGACTGTTTACATTTATGGCGCGTGCACGATATTAGAATTACTCCGCTGGACTATTTATCGCCCGTATATCTAGCAATATTTCTAGGGGTCAAGTGTCACATTAGAAATTGGAGCTGTAGTCCACTAGCACCATTTATACATGCTCAAACCCCTTCGCTCTTGCTTGTAAAGTTTAAAGAAGGATTGATATTTAGAAGTATGGCTACAATGGTATTAAAATAAGCTTGTCCAATTTTCAACAATGCATTATTTTTGTAAAAATCGATTTCTTTATGAATGAAGAAATGAACAATTAGTTTAAAAATATGAGACCATCGAAAAAATGTTGCCACCATAATTCTTTTGTTCTCAAGGGGTTGTTCGGTTACACAGAACATCTTCGCTACTTGGATATAACGATTTCGTTTTCTTTGGTCTCAAGCTATTCGCTATAACCGAAGGTCGGTTAAACTCTATCAAGGCATTGTTAACTATTTTCTCTTCTGTAGCTGCTTTAACCGGGTAATCACTCGTAAGTCTTGCACAATTTTTCATTAGCTCATTAACGCATGTCGTATATAAAAGTGAGCATTGGCAAACGATGCAGATCGGAAACTTCTGATTCTGGAAAACATCATTTGCCATTGGAGTTCTAGATTAACTAGGTATACATGTACATGTATAAGCAGCAAGGATAGTGATGCCGTCGTAGCACTGACATACAAACTTATCGGATTGTGGTAATATTTTATCGTTCTTTCTGAAACATGTTAATCTTTTGTCAAACAATCCCATGTTTTAACGACCCAAAGAAGGATGACTTTTGAAAACATTGTGAGAAGAGGAGAAAATGCTGGTAACCAGCATTTTCTCCTTTTCCCACAATGTTTTCTTACCATTTCAACGACAAATCCAATCATTGAAGCCACATTTAATTTGTTGTCTACAAATGCTTTCAGTATTGATGAATATATATTAATATATAATTGTCCTTTTGAACAGACCGAAGAGTTTCTCAGAAATACAACCCAATCGGTGTAAATCGAACCATTCTGATAAAGGGAAAGCAGATAGGATCGTTCGCTTGGGTTTTGAATATGGAAATGATTTTCTCCGTTTTGTTCTTTTTTTTTTTATAAAGCCTCGTGGCCGTATGATGAGCTGAATAATGACTTGTATATTACTTTCCTGACGACACCGGGGCTTCTGTAATCTTAATAAAACTATAAAACCACGATAAAATGTTGAAGCTGTGATACTTTGAAGGTTTCCTGAATGAAAACATATATCATGTATCATTTTAGCTCTTTACCAAACGATACCGTGTTTTACGACCCTAAACCAGAAGGCTTTTGACATCATTTTAGGGGAAAAGGACAAGAATCTAGTCACCCGCATTTTCCCCCTTTTTCCAACACTGTTTTTTACCTTTATAAAGAAAATTTCCATTATTTGAGCTGTATTTAATAGTCGTTTGCACACCATTTCAATATAGTAAGCCTAGATTTTTTTGGCAGGTGAAGAATGACCATTTTTTTTTTTTACTGAAAAGACGAGGTCACCACAAGTAAAAAAAGTATGTAAGAACTAAAGCGCTAAAATTCGAAAAACACTTTCGCAATACTTGGAATAACTAAACCGCTTACAACATGCAAAATCCTATCGCAGAGAAAGGAAAACCGCTGTGAAACTTGTCTAGTTGCTTGGCTGCGCCTGGAGCATTGCGTGAGAGAGGATTGCCTGTAAATGGAAGCTGATATCTTCAGTTATTGGGTGCTAAACTTGGCGCGAAACATCAATAAAGTAGACGCTTGACCAATCGTCTTATCGACACTGATCAAAGTGGCATCCGGCCACGAGACCTTTCTGATTTGAATATTGACTCTTTACCAGACGACAATATTTTGGAATTTTCGTTCTTGAAAGTATTTGCAGACGAGATCTTCAGTGCGAGTCAGTGACTGGAGTTATCCTTGAAAGGATGAAAAGCAATGTCACAAAACGAGAAAATGCTCAGTTTCTCCACAATGTTTGGAAAAAACCTTTTTCAATAGGGATGTTAAACACGGGTCCATTTTGTAAAGGGGTTGAAAGAACAGCCAGTTTTATAATATGGCTTGCAACACGCGAAAAGGGGCATTCGGACATTTACGTAAAGTGTCGTCTCGGATCAGCCTGCGCAGTCCGCGCAGGCTAATCCGAGACGACACTTTACGACTACATTAGATTTTGTTCTTCAGTGAACTTGCGCAAAACAGAAAATTACATAAAAACGGAAAGTGTCGTTTCGGATTAGCCTGCGCGGACTGCGCAGGCTAATCCGAGACGACACTTTACGCAAATGTCGGAATGCCCCTTTTCGCGTGTTGCAAGCCATATCGTTGTATTGTACGGTATCGTAAAAGAGACATTGCCCTGAACCGTGATTTCAAAGGTAGTCTAACTTAATATGGGCCATGCTATAGCAGAAGGGGGTTTAATGAATGTCCGTAATGCATCAATACAAGCAAGTTATAGTTATGAATCAATAAAATCTATTTTGTCTAACAACCGGCTGAATCCGGAGGCAAAATGGTCCTTGGACATGCAGAAAATAGGGAAAAAAAATGACACAGGTCAGCCTGAGCAGACTACGCAGGCTGACCTGTATCGATACTTTTTGCAGATGCATTAAACACCCTTTTCACAGAGCATGACTCATATGTACATTCTTACCTACGTGTACTTCTTATTTCATGTATTGATAGTTTAAGATTTTGCTTTAAGTTCCTGTGTCCTATATTTTGTTTTAGTTCATTAAGTTAGGATTTTATGGCGTATTACTGGATTAATTTTGCTGAAACCTTCCAAGTACTCAACCTAGCAGATAGGAAGGTGGTCGAAGCATAAATGACAACAGAGAACAAACCAAACGAATGATGATGGTTCGCTGTAAATAGAGTGCAGCAATGGTTTAGTTACATGTTTCAAAGACTCCCTTTTTTCTTTAATTCGAGTTGTCTAAATGTTTATTGAAATATTTTCCTTGAATGAAATAACACTATAAGATGGAATCACTCCTTTGTCATCCAGATTTAAAATTCTGGCTGCGTGAGAACCCTTTTTGTCATATTAAATTTGAAATTCACGTAATAATTCCATGTATAGGGACACTATATATCAGTAAAAAATCTACACTTTTGAGGCAAAAAAGGAAATCTAATCTGAACAAATAATAATTTTCTGTCTTCATGTATCTCAAAGACAAGTGTTGTAGCATATTAATTGTCATCAAAAGTGTTTGGACAATTAAGGACTTGTTTCGAATTTGGGTGAAATGAAATTTGAATATATCGAATATAAGTTTTTAAGGTCAGCATCGCGGTTCGGTTGGTCGGTATACCATTACATTTTACAATCAGAAAGTCCATCGAAGCTTCCATACTATCTTTATTCTTTTATGATGAAGAGTCCACACTGAATTACAATGTTATCTCGAATGATTGGAGCGGTAAAATATTTTTTATTGGGAGCCATAATTTCTATTTTGATATTCAGCCGTTTTTACAGGGACGTTCACCGCCATATGCTTTGACATTAAATATATTATCACATTCTTGTCTGTCTAATAAGCGATGTTTTCTGATCAAATTATTAATTTAGTATACTCTCAGTGATAAACTTTACATTATTATGACTTTTCCCCGGTCGTTTTCTTTCTACTGAAGAGTAACATCCACTCAGCCTAGAATTTGAGCCAATCTCCGGAAAAGGCAGTTTAATGCATCTCCGTGATGCATTATACGGCAAGCAAGTCATACCATGATATTTACAAATAGCGAAAAGTTTCGATCCGTGTTAGCCTGCGCGGAGTGCGTGGGCTAACATGGGTCGATGCTTTTCGCACGGATGCACTAAGCCCCCCTTTTTTCAAAGAGCATGGCTTATTTATATCCTTTTATATTTCAACCGCATCACGATATTTCCTGATAGAATTTGTTAAATTGAAAAATTCGTTCAAGGTGGGTTCCGCGAATATTGGTCAACAGCAACTAAAAGACCGGAACAAGCACGATGCCTATACCGGGTTTATACGAATGCTGAAGATGCCGCTGTGAATGGTCCGACGTTCTTGCGCTCAGGATCACATTTGAAAATTGCTTTTATCGTTTCTTCATCTCTTCCCAGTTTCGGGACAGTCTGCTGCTTGCATACCACTGAGCCATCGAGGAGCCATATTCAGCATTGAACAATTGTCCCACGAATGGAAATCCGCGACCATAACTAGTGAGCTACGGATTCCTTGAATGTGATGTAACCATTTACCACACAGCCGCGTGTTTTAATGACCCTAAGAATGTATTTGAAAACATTGAGGGAAAAGAAGAAAATGCTGGTAACTAGCACTTTCTCCTTTTTTCCCCAATGTTTTCGACTATTTCAAAGATAAAAATCATCTTTTGAGCTTCATTCATTTTGCAATTGCTTTCAATTTGAATCAGTCTAAAATTTTGTCCTTTGATACACAGATAACAGCTCCTATTTGCATAAAAACTTGTAGCACTTTCATAAAACTGTCATCTGCTATAGATAGTATCAGGCTGCGTGTCTCTGCCCTTGTTATAACATACCCAAGTAAGGCAATAAGCAATTAACTGTCATCATCAACATCAAAATTATCTTTGTGTCTTTGTTATGAGTTATATGTCACAATCTTCTCAAAAAATCGTTAATGCTTTTCGTTGAAGACCAAGACCATTCGACATGCATTCCACTTAGCTAGCGACAGGCTGGTTTGCGAAATCTTAAAGCAGCTTAGAGCCATGCTTTGTGAAAAGGGGGCTTATTGCATCTGCAAAAAGTATCGACCCAGGTCAGCCTGCGCGGACTGCGCAGGCTGACCTAGGCCGAACTTTTTGCTATTGGCCAATTTTCTGCATGTCAAAGGACCAGTTTACCGCTTGATTAGTCGGTTCTTAGACAAAATTGACTTTTTGGATCGATAATCGTACGATGACATGTCTAGTATCATGCATCACAGGGACGCCTTTAGCCCCTTTTGCCAGAACATTGCTCATATAATGTTTCATCCTAGAACCGTCAGAAAGCCTGATAATTAATTTTGTTCCCTCTGCAATGCATGCCATTGATTTGAGTACTGACAAGACAAAAAGAAAAACACCAAGGATGTCCAAACTTACGCAAAATCACGATACTACGATGGTGATAACGCGAGATTACGATGATGATAGTGCGATATAACATCGTGTTTTCATGATCGTACTATCGCTTTATCGTCATCGTACTATCGCGTTATCGTCATCGTACTATCGCGTTATA
This sequence comes from Hippopus hippopus, assembly GCA_946811185.2. Taxonomy (NCBI): domain Eukaryota; kingdom Metazoa; phylum Mollusca; class Bivalvia; order Cardiida; family Cardiidae; genus Hippopus; species Hippopus hippopus. The sequence goes on from OX328097.1 coordinate 22,394,089, forward strand.
ATAATCGCACTGTTGCGTTATCACCATCGCGTTATCACCATCGTACTATCGCGTTATCCCCATCGTACTATTGCGTTATCGTCATCGTACTATCGCGTTATCACCAGCGTACTATCGAGCATCGCGTTTAAAATCAACAAATTCATAGGCGATGGCCCTAACGGTATTCTATCATCATCGTACTATCGCGTTATCACCATTGTACTATCGCGTTATCGTCATCGTACTATCGCGTTATCACCATCGTACTATCGAGTATCGCGTTTAAAATCAACAAATTCAAAGGCGATGGCCCTAACGGTACAAATTTGTGGTTTTTTTTGTGTTCCTTCGAAATTTCTTACAATCGGTCAGGCACGAGTTAGCTGCTGAGCTACGAGGGCTGTTCGATATGTAGTGTGTATTGTACCACAGTGCGATAACGCTTTGCACGATTTCGTAAATGATGATACGCTTGAATAGCTCTATTCAATACCTTTCCAACGGTATAAACACGAGCCTTCAGCTCCACATAGTTTTAAACTTATAGTCATTTCAATAGAGCTAGTCGTTGAGTGGTTGGGAAACGGATTAAGAATAATGAAGAAATTAGAGCTTATATAAAAGTTCGCACAAAACTCGGTCATTCGGTAATGCAGATTTTTACTGAATTGGGGGAAGTTTATGGGTCTGATAAGGTATCTTATGAGACAGTTCGTAGTTGGAGAAAGAAATTTCTGACTGGCACAGAGTCCGTCAAAGATGCAGCAAAATCTGGCCGACCTGTGACTTTAACAGGCAAGGCAAATGTCTCAAAAGTCTGGGAAATAATTGAAAGTGATGGCAGATACACGATTCGTGATATTGCCAACCCTGTTGGCATATCGCTATCGCGGGTGCATGTCATTTTGAAGCGTATTTTGAAAGTACGAAAGATTTCTGCCAGATGGATACCTCATATATTGACAGATGACCAAAAAAACGGGTACGAGTACAAACCGCTAAGCAATTGCTCAAAATGTTTCCCAAATTCAATCAAAGACAATTTGCAAACATTGTTACTGGTGACGAAACATGGGTTCACTATTTCGAACCAGTAAGAAAAATTGGAAACAAAATATGGCTAACTAAACACGGTATTGTATGTAAAAATGTATTCTATGTAAGGATTTGTAAATAATGACAATAAAATATGTTTAAACTAAACTATAGCCGTACAAATTCCGGTGCCGAAGGGCAAAAGTGTTACAGGTCGGTATTACCGAGATGTTATACTAAAAAAGGTCAAGAAATATTATCTTAAACGACGCCCTGTGTCAGGATTTAGGCATGTTCGTCTACTTCATGATAATGCACCATCACATACATCTGAGCTTGTGAAGCAATTTTTGAAGTCGGAGAAGGTTACCGTCTTGCCACACCCACCATACTCTCCAGATCTAGCCCAATGCGACTTTTTCCTTTTTCCAAAGCTTAAAAAGTTCTTATCTGGTCGTCGTTACAAGCCCCGACAAGCCTTTGGCTCAGCCATCAGTCAGTGCCTCAGAGGTCTACCTAAATCAGCGTACCGTGACGCATTTCAGAAATGGATTCAGAGATTGAAATTATGTATTTCAAACCGCGGAGAATACTTTGAAGGGATGTAATGTTCATTTCACTATTTGAGTCGAATGCTTTCGAGATATCGTACAATACACATTACATATCGAACAACCCTCGTATTACGTCACGATGCAAGTTTTAAACGCATTTCATACTCGCCCATTTGTCATATAGCAAGCTGTCTCAGTCCGTAGAGAGCTACCCAGCTCTTTGAAGTATTTGTAGATTTCGAGGAAGAATTTAGCAAAGGCTTGTGCACACTTCTTTTATGAGAGATCGTATTTTTTTTTTAAAAGTACTATGACGTCATATCTGATATTCTAAAAATAGACGGAATACCGATTGCAAAACGACCATCCAGCACCTTCGCCCCCTTCCGTGTCGTCACGCTTACCAAGAAAATACACGTAGATTTGAACCATGCTCTAAAAAGGGGGATTAATGCATTGATTCACCAATTGCAAAAACTTTCGACCCAGGTCTGCGGACTGCTCAGGCTGACTTTGGTCGATACATTTTTGCAGATGCATTGACCACATTAAGTATTTTATTTTTTCACCATTTATGACATTTCTTTATATGTTTCGGTTTTTATAATACTTAAGTTTCTGCATTTTGTATGTGTTAACAATAATTAATAATAATTCTAATTATTATTATAATTATTATTATAAATAGCGATGATTTTTTTTGGTGTAAAAGTTTTCTCTCTCTGTCTCTCTCTGTCTCTGTCTCTGTCTCTCTCTCTCTCTTCCATTTTTTAAAAGAACGTGTAAATTGTAAAAAGATGAGTTCTTAGTGGGTTTTTTTTTATGTTTTGCTAAAATACTATAACGAAATCAAAACTTGTGGTTCATATTCTCACAAAGGTCGATGCAGGAATTACAGATTTAGTCAAAGTTATACTTTTATCTTGTTATAAAATCATCTCCGGCTCGGCCAGTTTCTTTCTGAGGATTGATGATAGTCATTGCGACAGGATTCATTCCTCTTTCACTGCTGATCATTCTTTCGACGATTGTTATGCAAGAAAGCAGTCAGTTGCTTGGAAAGAATATTACGCGGTAAAAGAAACTCCAGGAAAGCATGGATAGGTGCACTGGCCGCCGCGATATAACTGAAATAATGTTGAAAACGGCGTTAAGCACCATACAATCAGTCAGTCAATCAAATTGTTATGATATCAATATGAATTCAAAACAATAGCAAGTTATGCGACACATTTTTGGAAAAAAACACTATATTATCAAAATTAACAATATTAACATATTTTGAATAGATACACGAATGCATTATGGACGAAATGCCAAATTACTGAATGAAGAACATGTACATAGTACATGTATTGTGAGAATCACGTGATCATCAATAATGATTTTATGTCTCTTTAACATCCCGTCGTCCCTTATCTATTTTCGTTATCAAACGTATGATAAAAGTTCATAATCGCAGAAACCCCGTGGACAATAAACAAGCATTAATGACTTTCTTTCTATGGACCAAATTTTCTTTATTACAGGCGGAAACCTTCATTAATATTTCAAAGCTTCCTCAACCCTTCCTCGCATGGTGGCATACCATCACGTATAGACAGACAAAGGACTTTTAGCAAACATCGTGGTAAATGGAGAAATTGCTCAGTATGAGCAATTTCTCCATTCACCACAATGATTTTTAGAGAATATATTTTGTGTAAGAATTTTTTTCGTTGGTGGCCTTCACAACGAGACGAGTCTTAAAAAGCATGTATGGAACCTGTTTAACGACCAATGGGGTCAGGATAATTTCATAATTCAATTTATCATTATTAAGCGGGGATATTTTCATAAAAACAGGAACAAAATGGGTTATTAGTTTTTGTTCCTGGTAGTTTCCAGGGGATATCTTACCCTATTAAGGCATAAGAACTACTCCCCGGAGATTTGATGCTTCCCCAACCCCGTCGTCTCTATAACACATGGAAGATACAAAAAAAAAAAACCAAACCTTGGAAGCCCGGGTTGAAAAAGTTATATAGGTGCGTCGATTTAGGTTCCATATTATCATACATAAGATGTCGCTTTTGAGTGATCTATATCAAAAGAAAAAGCGCTCCCCCCCCCCTTTTTTTTTTCTTCGACAACTATTTTATTTTCCCAGTAAAAAATACATTACAAGAGCAAAAGTTTCCGCAGAGCTCTGAAAGGAAGAGGTTAAGAGAATTGTCATGGCAACCGAAAGTTTGACACTAACATGATGGCACGGTTTTGTCCCCCTATTCTTTCTTTTAATGAATATATGCAAATGTATTTTGTAATGAAATCAGGAAAGATAATGTTTTTCATTGGTCATTTTGCAATGTAATTATAGTCATTTATTCGCGAAGCCCGGCCTGGCGACAATTATTCCGTTGTGTGTACAAGTTTTCTTGTCAAATTTAAGATGATGTATGGACTCAAGGAACCCGATATCGCCTGCAAAAACCCATCTTTGGAATGTCTATTATTCAAAGCAGGGTATTATTAGTAAAAACTATTTTCTTGGGCTTGAAATGGCGCAGGTGAGAAAACAGAACCCAACCCCGGATCGCCGTGGGAAGGGGTGTTCTGTTTCGCTTTTCCAGCTTCCAAACAGAGGTGGGAGGATTTTTCATTAGTTTTCTTGCATACAAATGTCCAAAAGAACAGAAACAAAACTTTGGCGGCCCGCTTTTTGTCTCGAAACACAGTTTAAGGTGGTATCTCATTTCCTTTGCCGCTGTAACTTGACGGCTTGCCAGCGAAGTCCCTTATTAAACCATCATTCAAAATGCCAAACTGATACAAAGACGTTTTCTACAAATAACAAATGTTTTCCGTCTTTTTTTCCTTCATTTCGTGTCTTTTATCGATTTCTGTTTGTTTTGATACCCAATTGTTAAAAAATCAAACGTTTTCTTTACAACGGCATAGCTTTGATTTGCAAGCCATTTCTGTATGGCTTTTCAAATGTATGGACAGATACAAAGCGTTTTGTTTTGTAAGTATTGTGTTTCTTTTCCTTTAAAAGATGTGTTGTTTCAAATTCTCAACTGATATTTTCTTTAAGACAATTCCGTGTATCAATTATCATTTTATCTCAAAATGAGGTCAGATGAATTACAGTCAATGAATCAGTAACGCAAACAATATGGTGTTCATGTTTAAATGTCTGAGAAAGTTCAAACCTCTTTAAACTTCAGAGTTCGCTATCAACATTATCTAGGCCATCAGCCAGGTAATATTTCCTTCTCTCTCGAAATTGTCACGAATTCTCGTCATACTACGCGATATCCAACGAGATTTATAGTTTACGTTATCTAGGAAATGGGAGTCGGTTCTTCCAGACAAGGTGAAATTATACTGTTCCATCTCATTTCCTATCTTGTAAACAGTGAGATCGTGTCGCTTTAGAAGCATTAGTAAGATTTAAGACATATTTTGGTTTCAATGGCATGATAAAGTTGGAATCGGATTGCACATTTTCACGTTCTAAATGTCTTATCAACAGTTTGACTTGACCTCTTGGTTGGGGTCAAGCTATTTGTTAAGTAACGTAAACCTTTGATTTGTTTTGCTATTTCTTGTAATTTGTTTTAAAGTCTGTAAACTTTGTCATTTGATTAAACGCCTATTTCTAAACGAAAACAGTGTCTACCATATATTCAGTTCTCCCGTAGTTGGGATTTAAATAATTGTGTTGTTTTTCCCCATTTATATAAGTATTTTCTGGTCTATGCCAAGAAATATGCCATAACAGCGAAAATAACCTTTCGAGTCAAACCAAATGGGCCAACTCTGGCAAAGGGGAGCTTACGCATCTTCGTAATGCATTTTACCAAGCAAGACATTACCTTATTTGGGATCCATAAAGTCCACTTTGTCTAACAAATGAGAGAATCATGAGTTAGACTGGTCCTTTGACATGCAGAAAATTGACAGATAGGAAAAAGTTTAGGCCCAGGTCAGCCTGCGCGGACTGCGCAGGCTGACCTGGGTCGATACTTTTTGCAGATGCATTAAGCCCCCTTTTCACAGAGCATAGCTCAAATATATTTCTGTGCATCACAAAGCATACAATAACAATACGTACTTACAAAAAGTGCAATTAATTCTATTAAACATTACTGTTCTTAGATGATATCTTGTTAAGTTGGCAGTTTTTTATGAATGACAGTCTAAATGGAGAAGAGTAGGTTATTTGTCTGTCAAACCCATCCTTTTCGCCTTATTTTTAAATAACCCTATAATAGATAAATAAATACGCACATTTTTCAAAAAAAATATGTTGTTCTTCTACCAAAAAAATCTTTAAAATGAAATGCTTGATTTTCAGACGCAACAAAAGCGTCAAACTGCAAAACTAGAAATTTCTCAAGCATTTGAAAGGGTCATGTTCCTTCATTGAAACATGAAGATTTCAGATTTTTTTTTTCGAATTACATTCAACAAAAAAAAAAAAGAGAAATTGTGTACACTTTATGAAACATGGACAGTTCTAATATATATCTAATCTATGTTTATCGGACTAATACACAGAATTTTTAAATGTACGTGCAGACTTGTGAATTTTGTCTGAATCTGATTAGCAGAAGTATAAAATGTCGCTCAAATGATTGGATTTGTCTACTGGTAACCAGCATTTTCTCCTTTTTCCACCATATTTTTCAGACCCTTCTCCCTCAGGGTCGTATATTCACCGGATTGTTTAAAGCCTTTTGCAAATATAGAGCCATCATTTTGGAAGAGAGTGACCATGTTAAAATATCTAATCGAAGTCATTTCAGCTTAATTTTGCGCCTGAAATGGACTATTTTTGAAAAAAGAAAATGAGCTTAAAGTTTAAATTGCTCGTTACGAGCAATCTCCACTTTGTTTTTCTCAATATTTTCGTTTGTATTTTTAAATTAAAGCGTTATTTATACAAGAAAATTTTGAAAGTCGTCGGCTGGCATTGTAAATAGAATTTATTTCATCAGCTTGTGGTTATATGGGGAAATATTTGCCGAAAAAGAGAAAGGTATGCGAAAATAACGAGTGCCGTAAGGCACAAGTTATTTTCGCGGACCTTTCCCTTTTGAGGCAAATATTTCCCCATATTAACCACAAGCTGATGAAATAAATTATATATTTCCTCTGATTATTTTGTCAACGAATGCCACTTTTAAAACTTAAAAACTTGAAAAACTTAAAAAAGTAGTTCCAGATTTTCAGCAGGAGGAAAATATTCACTGTGACGGGGAAATAATTCCCCCCAGCTTAAATTACGACATTTCTTTACCCATAACATTTCTAAAAATAGACACATGAAATATAATAAATGCCATTATTTCATTGCCAAAAAATCCCATGTTTTAAAGACCCTAGGTAACCAGCATTCTCCCCCCTTTTTTCCCACCGTGTTTTCTATCCCTTTAAAGACAAATCTCGTCATATGAATCACATTGAAATTCTCGCCTGGTAATAAAGTAAAGTTACAGAAAGTATGCACTTCTAAACTACAAATCGACCTCCAATTCAAAATTCAGCATCATTATTGAACATTCAGTTACGGCCGACATATATGAAAATCAAAGTCCTTTTGATGTTTTGTTCTGTGACAGAAATGGCGGCCACTGTTCTTAGAGCTCTCCTTTGTTTGAAATACCATAGAAAGGGCATTCAAAGAATTCCTCTTTCATCTGCAAGACAAATCGCAATTGCAGTCACAGACAGCTTAGATATTCTGGAACGAGTTCTTTCGTTAATTGATAAACGTTCCCTCGTGGCCCGTGTTTACATTTCACAGACTTATGCGCCATTTCGCACGTGCGGACATGATGGAAAATACATTCAGGAGGATGGACAGTTGTGGGCAGTCCCGCAATGATCTTGTCCAGCTATTGCTGCTATTTGTTTATTGGTTTATTGTTTGCCTTAAGTGTTTTGACCTTAAATAGTTCAATTAGCAAATGACCGTCGTAAATCTTGAGCACATGCCGGGATAACCTTTATAAAATGTTTCAAATTTCACAAATTTTTGGAGTGGGTGTATTGCTCTATGTGGCCTGCATCACGCGAAAAGGGGCATTCGGACATTTGCGTAAATTGTCGTCTCGGATCAGCCTGCGCAGTCCGCGCAGGCTAATTCGAAACGACACTTTCCGTTTTTATGTAATTTTCTATTTTGCACAAGTGTCCTGTAGCACAAAATCTGATGTAGACGTAAAGTGCCAACTCGGATTAGCCTGCGCGGACTGCGCAGGCTGATCCGAGATGACACTATACGCAAATGTCCGAGTGCCTCTTTTCGCGTGTTGCAAGCCATATCATAGCTGTACATAAGCGCAAACATCACATGCTTACAATAAAAGATCCATTTTTCGATCGCGACGAGGGGCAGAAAACCAGCCTGGGTCCGTATTCACTAACCATTCTTAATTTCACTTTAAGTTTAATTCTAGAAAGTAACTCAAGACCCGATTGGCGAAATCATTTAATTTAACCGATCAAAAGTTGTGTTGCAAAATAATAAATTCGTAAGAACAATACAAATAGTATTTCTAGTCTTAATTCTAAATTGAGAAAATGGTACAATTTCTGATTTGGGTTGGCCAATCAGAAGTTGTATTTCTTTGACATTTAGAAAATTCTTGGACATTACTATAACAAAATCATTTTTGAATGACTGATGAATTTCAATAAACGGATTCTTGGAATCTCTTGCGAAACTTTTACAATGATTAAAAATTTAAACTGAAATTAGTTGTATCCGTAGGTCTTCAAAAAAAAGTGAATTAGTGTTGTATTTATTCGCCAGAAAATGTTTCATCAGCTCTTCTGATTACTTTTAAGAAACGATAATATTCAGTGTATTTGAATTGTCGTATTCTTGAGATGATCGAAGTTTAACGATTGTATGGTATATTAAGGAAATGTTTCGAGAACTGTGAAATGTCGTAAAACAAGATTTAACTTAAACGCGATGATGCATTGAAAACCTGCAGAATCCGTTCTAATGAAGACAGACTTGGAGCGCATGAATAATTTAATAGATACGACAAATGCCTATCAAAGTGACATTTTGTTTACCAAAACATAGATAAAGTACAATAAACTTGATCTGCTACCCGTATATTGAACGTTAAAGATTTCCAAATAAGGAAATTTTAATACTGAATACCAATTTTTGATCGAAATGTTCTAAACAATCAAGGCGTTTATCTGTTTTCAAAAGGACCATTTATATCAATACAATCATTGCAACGAGGACAAAATTCAATTAAATTTGGAAATGTTCTGCTATGTTGACACCTCTAAAAACCAGCTTTTACAAAATTTGTCGTCAGTGTCGATTCTTTATTTACTATGTCGTATCGGTATATGCTAGGTCGCCGTGTTTTGCATGCGAAGGGCGTAGCTAGCACGAAATAAAGTACATTTGTATACGCAAAAGTAATACCAAAAATATTATCCGAAGCGGGATTGTCTAGGACGGTGTTGGGGCTCCCCCAGAAAATTTTTGAATTGTAGAAGCTATTTGGTAGCCTCTGGTGACGTTCTTTGGCACAATTGTCCTTTCCCCCCCCCCCCCCCCCCCCCCCCAAAGTGCATACAACTAAGTTTTTGCATACAGGCAGCTACGTCCCTTCATGTTGTGCCGATTTAGCTTCGGTGAAACCCGGAAATGACACGAATAAGTGAGCTTTAGCCTTGATAAGACTAAAATGGTGTTGGAAGTGGTGTTAATCATCAATAAAACAATTAAAATGTGTGTTGAAACGATAGTGAGTCGACATTCAGAGCACACAGGAAAGAGCCTCGAATTTCTCTGAAAGTAGTACCTTTAATTTGGCGCATTGATACAAACTTAAACATTTCGATTGTTTGAGCTAGATAAAAGAATCCAAGAATTCGGGCACTAAACAAAGTTTATAATTGGAATCATACTTTCGACCTCAGTATGCTTGAGTTTAAGACCAAGCAAGCCAGAATTTTCAAGAGAAAATGATACCACTGCTACATAAGCGCTTTGGTTTGTTATGTTATTTCTTGCATTTTGTAGCTTACCAACTATGTAAACAATGTGATAAAGGAGGAATTTCTCTTAAAGAACAATGTCCATTTTTGCCACAATTAATGTGTTCATATACTAGACCTTTATCCATCTGGGGTGTCCTTGTTTTACAATATTTTTTTCATGTCTGTGGTAAATGTTTTAAGATGCTTTGAGATGGTTTTCGTATTTCAATTTTTAAACCCTTTACCAGATAATTCCGTGTTTTAACAACCCTTACGAAACGGAATTTTGAAAATATTTTGGGAAAAGGAGAAAATGCTGGTAACCAGCATTTTCTCCTTTTTCCAACAATATTTTCTCCACTCCAAAGCACCAAGAACATCATTTCAGCCAAATTAAATTTGTCCTCTGCCATCTGGTAAAGAGTATATACTTCCTCTTCGATGTATATTATCTTTGGCTGGAATATCGGTGTCGTCGCGACTCCAAACTAGAGTGTTTGCTTTTCGACAAAAATCAAATATAATTAAGCTTTAAAAAGATACTTTCTATTTACTCTGCTGTTTAGGAAAATTCTCTACGATTTGAGATTAGTACGGATCAAACCTAACCACTCTTTTATCAAATACCCAATTCCTGGCTTTAAATCAAATTGGAGCGTTTGATCCTGATAAAATGTCTGACAATATCTGCTCATATTTATATACACAAGCCCCGATAGATATATCCCAGCTGATAATTTTTGAAGGAATTTATTTTACAATCCTCTATAGAAATACTGACCATTGGTCCAAACTGAACCCAATCCGAGGTCAAATAAGGTCAGCTGACCAGCGGGTTGACCACATAGGGGTGAATTATGGGTGCAGGCAAGTGTCATTTTAACACCTTGTGTGGGTCCTATCGTTCCAACGTCGAGTTTTAATGCCCGAAGTTTTATTTAGAAATTGTTGAAAGACAGCGGTGGTCGATTGGATTGACATAGGTTTACGAGGTTTCGAAGGTTTTAGGCTGATTTTTGTTTTGATAGTCTGGTACTTAACGACATTCCGATAATCTGACTGATAGACTGACGATTCTACGAGTAGTTAATATTTCAATTCTTTGCCAAACGGCAAAGTTTTAGACTCGACCTAATTGAAAACAATTGCAAATTAAACGAGGGTAAGATGGGTCTGTGAAAAGATGGAAAACATAAGAAAAGGGAAAAAAAATGCTGGTAACTGGATTTTTTTTTTTTCTTTTTTCACAATGCCTTCTATAGAATTTCCCCAGGGACGTTAAAACAGAAGGTTTTTTGATAAAGGGATAATTTTTTCCCTCATGAAGGAGACTTGTTTTGAAACCTTGTAGCACAAGAAGAAAATACTTGATGATGTTTTAACCATTAACCTGCTAAATAAGTGAAATAAAATTTTCAAGCTGATGGTAAAAACCCAAATTTTGCTACTTCAAAGCTAGTTTTTGGAGGGAGAATATCTCCTTATCGGACAGTGTAGATCCAAGATCAGACTGCACGTTCTGTGCAGTCTGATCTTGACCAACACTGTCCGCAAAAAGGTTCTTGAGTCGCGCTTAGCAGCCCAAGGGTTGAGTTGTACTCATGCATTACACATAAATTCAAATTATTTATCAATTTTTTTCACAGGGATTCTTTTTCAAGACTTCTGCCAAAATTTTGTTTAGGATAAAACGAATAAAGCTAGATAATTTGAGAACCTTACGGTTGTCATGAAATTGCTGAAATTCTCTTGAAAACGGCTCGAAGCACCACAAAATCAAACTGTCGTCCACTGCAAGTATACATGCTTTCCTAACGTTGCTATTACCAGTACTTCGCATGGTACTCTTGCCAAGCTTCTCGCTGCGCTTTCCCATGTAAACATCGTCGAAAGTTCTATTTTTGAATTTTTCATAAATCAGACACCGATAAACCCATCTTGTATACCCATCTTCAAAGAATGCTGTGTCGTTACTGTGGCCACCCAATCCCTTGTTCCAACGACGATGAAGATGAAAGCTTTTTAAAACATTGTTGGAAAAGGAGAAAATGACGGTAACCTCCTTTTCCCACACTGTTTACTTCTCTTCCACAGATACTTCAATCATTTTAACCACATTAAATTCTTTCTCTTCAAATGCTTTCAGATTGGACGAGTCTAAAATTTTGTCGTCTGATTAAAGAGTTAAATGGTAAATTTTACAGATGTCGCCTTAAATAATTTAAGCAATTTTCGAATGTACATAGACATTTATTGTGAATTTTATTTGAGACAAAGATCCCCAAGAATACTAATTTCTCCTCAAAATAAAACGCAAATGTAAAATGTTTCTTTTTTTTCGCTTTTAGTTTTTGATTACGAAACTATTAACCCTTTCAGCATGATAGGCGAAAACAGAAACATTTGCGGAAGGCATAGATCAAGATCAGACTACACAGAACGTGCAGTCTGATCTTGGATCTATACCCTCCGCTTGAAAGGTCAAGGCCTAGACGATAGAAATCTGTCAGAGTTATAGTGGATTAAATTTTCAGCTGTCAGAAAAGGTCGAGTATATATATTTGGCGCTGAAAAAGTTTAAGTAATTACGCTTTGCAACTTCTCCCGTGTTGTGCAAAGAGGTTTGATCGATATCAGTCTTTAAGACAGTGCAATCTGATGTTATCCTGCTCTCTTATGAATTATGGTGATTAAAGTCTGAACAAAAATGTCGTCTGAGTTAGCAGATGTATTAATTCGCAAGGAAAAAACATTTAAAATTCTGTTAGATGTTACTGAATAAATAATATACTATGTGATTTTATTCCGACCGTTTTTTAAGTTTATTGAACGGTTACCGAACCTAATTATTTTACGTACATTTACACGCAACTATGTAACCATTCCATTTATACGAGGACATAAAATAGAAATAGAGTTTAGGACATAAAATAGAAATAGAGTTTATTTCATCAGCTTGTGGTTAATATGGCGAAATATTTGCCGAAAAAGGGAAAGGTATGCGAAAATAACGAGTGCCGTAAGGCACGAGTTATTTTCGCGGACCTTTCCCTTTTGAGGCAAATATTTTCCCATATTAACCACAAGCTGATGAAATAAATTATATATTATATTTCCTCTGATTATTTTGTCAACGAATGCCACTTTTAAAACTTAAAAACTTAAAAAACTTAAAAAAGTAGTTCCAGATTTTCGACAGGAGGAAAATATTCACTGTGACGGGGAAATAATTCCCCCCAGCTTAAATTACGACATTTCTTTACCCATAACATTTCTAAAAATAGACACATGAAATATAATATTTGAAGTTTTTTCACTGCAAACGATTGCGATACACGAATGACGCGCTTTGCCACTATGTTTTTCACATGCACTCGAGTATTAACCCTTAGGCTGCCAAGCGCGACTCGAAGACCTTTTGCGGACAGTGTAGATCAAGATCAGACTGCACAGAACGTGCAGTCTGATCTTGTATCTTCGTTGTCCGATACGAAGATAATCCCCCGAAATATAGCAGCATTTTGGATTTCAACTATAGTCTTGAAAGTTTCTCTTCATTTATTTAGCAGGTTAAGGGTTAATACATTGCTACCTGCAGACGATTTTCTTCTGTCTTGAAGCAGACCACTTTAACTCCTTACCAGACGACAAAATTTTAGCTTGGTCAAAATTGAAAACATTTGCAGACAACAATTTCAGTGTGGCTCAAATGGTGCTGTTTTTCTTTGGTAGGGTAGAAAACATTGAGGGAAAAGGAGAAAATGCTGGTTACCAGCATTTTCTCCTTTTCCCACAATGTTTTTTTTTTAAAGACTTCTTTCCAAGGGTCGTTAAAACCCAGGATTGTTTGGGAAAGAGTTTAAAAAAAACTTGTGTCAAAGGCAGAAATAAGCTCGTATTGAGCAACTTCTTTTTTTGGCACATTGTGTCAGCGTATATACCTATAGAAAATTCTACCTCATGTTAATTTTTTGGCAGAGGCTATTTACAGTTAACTGTAAATAGCCAAAAAAGTTAAAATGGCTTTTGACAGTTAATTGTAAACAGCCAAAAAACGTAAAAATGGCTATTTACAGTTAACTGTCAAGAGCCATTTCTACGTTTTTGGCTATTTACAGTTAGCTGTAAATAGATAAATTTACGTTTTTTGGCTATTTACAATTAAAATGGGTTTTAATGTTTTCAAGTTCAATTTGAGTTACAATTTCGACCTGATTTTGAGTATTAGATCTAGAAAGCCAGACTATTTTTCCCTGACTTGAGATTAACATCGAAATCTAATCCTCTGTTTTACTTTCTACACACTTAGTCATACTTTTAAAAAGAAGGCAATAGAGCAAATATACTTCATAATTCATACGAATACATTTTACAGCAGCTCACTACGTATGTTTGGCGCGACCGGAAATAAATTTGTACGCGTCATTTTACCTGTAGCTGACACAAAGTAAATGGGAGACAACAACTGAACCGAAAGCTCCGGACCGTTATTTTCAAAACTAGTCCTTTTGAAGAGCCCTAGCACTTTGGCTGTACTGTTTGATTAGAAAAGAGTAAATTGAAGTACAAAAATGTGTTCTGATTCACATTTAATGTTTCTTATGCAAAATAAGTTGTAGTTCAGCTGGCGGGAATTGGGCTGTGAAACAACAGAAACTTTGTCGGAAAACCGAGTGGCTTTTTCTTTTACCTGAATCTTTTCAAAAGCCTTCTGCCTCAGAATCGTTTAACCTCGGAATAAATTAACAGGGAAAAAATAACATCAGAGCTGTTAAGGGCACCTTCAGTTGTCCACTCGGGCAGCATTTGATACAGACAAGACCAGATTACAAAACATGTAGTCTTATCTTTAATAGCTATTATCCGATAGTTACATTAAAAAGAAAATAAAAACAAATAGAAAAGAAGAAGAATTATAACAACACACTCAAATTTGAAATATCTAGGGTTGCTGACCTTGTTTTCTATATTTAGCTTTCAACGAGTTTACCCTTCGACAACATTTAGGAGTACCACTTGGAAGTACAAGAAACGACACGAAGAAGAAAGAAATTTCCTCTTTGCAATAATACGTCAAACATTGAATAAAATGGAAACGCTGCTTCTTTTCTGTCATTGATTCAATACCTACCATGTGCAGGGATATTAAAAAAGTGGTTATTCGGATTATAATGGGATAAGCGACCTCAAGTCCTCAGTACTAACAAAACTGAAAGTAATAAAGCCATCACACCACGATTGATGTTTTACCGCCAAGGTAAAGTGGGTGATCTCACCTACAATCAATAGGCAGATAAACAGAGGACCGTTTGTTTTGCCAAAGATACCTTGGGGCAAGTGTCACGGATTGCCCGAAGCTGATGGATCACTCTTGTCAACGATAAACGCCGAGGTAAAACGTGTTCAGATGTGTAAATGGCAACACATTTTTGTTGGTATTTATAGCCATAGCCGAAGCTGAACGATGTTCTGTGCGACTCTGAGGAAGAACACGTTTTTTCAACATCATTGGAAAAGGAGCATTGTCTCAGTTTCCAACAAAGTTTTCTTCTTTTTTCTATTGCAAGCTTTGTCATCTGAACAACATTGGATTTGTCGTTTACATTCTTTTCTGTATACGAGCCATGCTCAGTGAACGGGGGCTTTAATTCATCTTCAAAAAGTAGCGACGCCTGCGCAAACTGACCTGTGTCGAATTTTTTTGCTTATGAGAAATTTTCATGGATAATCAAAGGACCATTCTAATACCTCAGGATTCAGCAGGCTGTTAGACAAAATGGATTTTATGGATCCATGATTATGTGATGACTTGCTTTGTTCCATGGCTCAAGTAGGTGCATTAAACCCCCTTTTGCCAAAGCATGGCTTAGTCTTAAAGGACTAAAATTTTTATCGCCTGATGAAAAAGGTTAGCGGTATATCGGGCGATAGTTCTGCTCAAAATTATTTGCTAATAAAGTACATTGTATGTAGTTATGCGTAGTTACTGGCACGCAAATAGGTTTGGTAGTACACGACTTCAACCTTTAAGATGCTAAGCGTGACACGATTACCTTTTGCGGACAGTGTGGATCAAAATCAGACTGCACAGAAGGTGCAGTCTGATCTTTGATCTACACTGTCCGATAAGGAGATTTTTCCCACCAAAAATATCTTGAAATATGAAGATTAGGGTTTTTACTATCGGCTTGAAAGTTTCATTTCACTTATTTAGCAGGTTAAGGGTTAATTCAGTTCCAGGAGGTATTCTGAACATTTATATAGAAGGCTACTTTGTTTTTGTTTTCGATGTTGAACTCTTTTTTCCTTAGATGGCAAGAAGACTTTTATAAAAGAACATGGTCATGCTCTTTGCCAATAAATTTTGTATGTTATGATATGATAATGGAGTGCTTAATAACATGCAAATGGGCTTGGTGTTATGCTGTGGAATTTTTAAGAAAACACTCAGGTCAATTGTTTAGTTCGCATTGTTTCGAAATTTATGCTTTACATCAGATGGTAAATACGACGATTGACAGAGGAACACCTGGGCAAACTTACTTAAGATGAACTTTGTTGATGAAAGAATGATATCTACTTAATGATTACAAGCTCGTCTCGGTTTCTACTTGTCAAAAGTCACTGCAACACGACTCACTTTTTTAACTCTAACTGCGCCAAATATATAAACTCGATCTCTTTAGATAGCTGAAAAATACAATCCATCGAAACTTAGAGCTTTGTCTCGTAGGCTTGGCTACACTGTACAGTCTGATCTTGACCTGTGTTTTCGCTTTCGAGGCTGAAATAGTAAACGCTACCTACTCCAGTATCTCAGCGGTACCCATGCTGAGTCATGGACCAGTAGCTATACCCCAGAAGTCACAACTTTTAAATAAGCTTATATAGTAAAACCTACTTGTAAAACCTTCTTACTAAGATCTACTTGTCCCTGACGTTGTTTATAACCACATAGCCTAGACCTATATTATTTTGTGTGAGATCAGTCTTGTGGACCTCTACCAGGATTCACTACAACTTTGTGGTCAAAAATGACTTCGCCGTGGGGTCACAACTTCACATTGGCTTTTGTAGAGAAAACTTGATAAGTCTTCTTGTTCGAAGCCATTTAGCCTAGAATTGTAATGTTTGGTATGTATTGTTTGCATTTAATAGCCAGTGGAGCGATACAGGGCCATCATGGCCCTTTTGTTAGTTTCGGCAGTGAAGCAAAACTTTTCGGCAGGAAAAGTACTTTATTATCCCATTCGTAAAGTAACATTTTCAGCAAAATTTCATCGATATGCAATTACACGTCGCCCTATAAAAGTGATATATATGACCCGAGTGAGCATACATTTTGTTATGATTATATTGAAGTACGCTTATTAGCTAGGCTTCAGCCTGCAATGTTAACGGTGTCCATCCGGAAGTGCGTTGGAAATTTACCGTCAACAAATGTATTGCCGTGGTAAAAAATAGATCTGAGAAATCTTTCGTAAAATTAAAACTAAGTTCTTTTCACACTGAATCATAACCGAAACAGGCGACTTTAAAAGCATGGATAATGAATATGGACCAGTGTTAAATAAACGATTTTACAATTACAAAAACATGTGACAAGGATGTTTTCAAGGTTGTCATAGTTGCATAATTTGGGCCATTGGGTGCCCATAGAAGTATGCACGAAAGCAACGGTGAAAAGTACTTAAAAAAATAATTCGTAACATTTTCGTAAATTGTAATTCAGTGTAAACAAGGTCAACTCGTTATACAAAGGCGTCGTCACAGTGATTTATATTGTCATTTAGTCATTCACTTTCTACATACATCAATATTTTAAACTCTTTATCTCTTTCCTTACTGTTGACGACACCAGAAGCTTTTGTGGACTGTGTTGATCAAGATCAGACTGCACAGAACGTACAGTCTGATCTCTGATCTACACTGTCCATTACTTAATTTGAGATTTAGGCCAAACTGTCTCTTCATCTTGCAATGGAATTATAGCCAATCACGAAAAAAATGTTTACAAATCATTTACTTGGTAGTGAAAGAGTTAACAGACGACGAAGCTTTCGACGTTTCCACTTTGGAAGCATTTCTAGACAACAAATTTGAATGTTGGTAAATGATGGGATTTTCCACTGAAATGACAGAAAACATTGTAGGAAAAGGAGAAAATGCTGCTTACCAGCATTTTCTCCTTTTCCAACAATTTTCTTTCTGAAGCCCCCCCCCCCCCCCCACGTGTCGTTAAAATACGGGATTGATTTGTAAAGGGTCAACAGGTCATTTACTACGGTAATGTTTAGTAATGAAAGTAGGGTGGGTGGGTCTAGAGGTGGAAAATTAGTATAACAAAACGGTTTTATTGATGATAAGATTCAATTCTGCCTTATAAGCCCTACCAACCATTAATTATGACAAGTAATCAAATTTTATTTATAATCTGAAACAAATTTTCCGCAGACGTTTTTGTAAAATGCTTGTACATGATCGATAAACAGTAGTATTTTGTATGTGATCGATGACCAGTAGTATTTAAGGCTGAACACATATTATACTTTACATATGAGTGCATCAAGACAAGAACTGTCTGCTGCTGTCCGAAGCAAGAAACAAGAAAAAGTCTTTAAAAAAGACAGACCGCGCAAATTTGCACCCAAAAATAGGCATGCAGGGGCCCTCTGAAAAAAAACCATGTCTACATTTTTGAACAATCAAAAATTTACATTTATTCATTCGGATAGATCAAAACCAACAAGTAGGTCAAAAGTCAGCACATTCAGCTAGAAAGAGGGGGAGAGAGACTGAGGTAGGTAGGCAGGCAGGCAAGCAAGCAGGCAGGCAGGCAGACAGACAGACAGACACAGCACTCTAATAGAAAGGAACTGTGTCTCCATACTGATGCCCAAATTTCTACAAGTCTTCTCACTGAAAGTCAGGTGATATATTAATTAGATTACTCATTTTAATATTCTTCGACTGCTAGTCCTTGAAAGCGCCAGTACATAGATTTATACCCTAAAGAGAACGATGAGTAATGTTGGTTGTCATAACTGGCAGATTTGTTTAAAGCTTACTTCTATATTTCTGTCAACTAATTGAATTGGAATGCAGCAATAAGCTTAAATTAAACTTAGGCAAAACCTATGTGAAATTGGACTGATACTAACAAGTGCTTTAGGTATTATAAATCTTAGAATCATGGTTATTTCAGTAATACTACCTCTGCTGTTGAAGACTGGCTATCTGACCTGCTCTCTGATAAAACCAATCACAGAGCGAAACTTCTCCTCGGTCCTATTCACCAACCATTCTTAGTTATTTTCTCAGTCTAAATCTTAAGACGTCCAAATTTTAAAGTAACGCAATATCTGATTGGCTAAACAACTGCCAAATAGTTTAGACAATCGTAAATTGTGTCATTTTCTAAAATTAGAAATAGATTATTGATGCAATTCAGAATGCTTGGTGAGTACGACCCTGGTTTGCACTTTGTAACTGTTTCTATTTGTAAGGTCACACTACACATGTAATAATGTATCATATGCCAAAATAGCTGATTCTAAATAGGAATTGACCGTGAGTACATTTTTAGCAACCCTTCAATATAGGCTAGATCATGATCAAACTGCATAAAATACCAACTACAAAGCACTACATTTCTGTCGGTGTATACTGTGCTGGTTATTGTACTTACAGAACATATTCTTAACCATTTTTGCATGTTTTAAATTCATAATCCTGCTCAATTTCATTCTATGCAAACTTCGCAATGTCCATGGTTATCTTAAGCCGAAACATTGCAGCAGCAGGAGACTGTTTGAATGCGCAGAATGACGTACCGTTCTATTGTTGTCTATAAACCTTTTTTTTGTTCCGGTCATTTCTTTGAATAAACCTTGCTATATTTGTACAATCGCATATATCGAGTTGTCGAGATAGTTCTATGAACTCAATAACAGCAAGGTCGTCAACGTAGACGTTGAAAAATGGACACGACTGTTCTCGTTATATAAGACACTAAATTACAACTGGAACAAGAGAAGTGGGAGGGGGATAGGAGGGGGTAACTAAACCTTCTACAACACCTGGACTTTGAAACTTTAATTGCTGCTGACAGCTACATCCAACTGGGAGTAATTACCGCGCCGTATCTCAGGTTCCTCTACAATTTTCTCTCATTACCTTCCTTCGTTACATCGTGCGGAATATTGCGGTGAAGTATGGTGGCCGTCGTTTCAAAACACAACAAAAAGACGGTAAACAACGCCAAGGAATGCAACACTGCCGAGTCGTCCTTTTTCTTACTATCGCCCGTAACAAATTTTGCAGATGATACCATCCAAACCATCTTCGTGAGAGACAGGGATACTCAGCATGAGTTTAAGATTTATGACACAACAAAGCATCGTGGTAAAAGGACATATTGATCGTATGATAGTTATTATTAGCCCATTTTCTTAAATGTTTTCAAACAATAGTCTGCTGTAAGATGAAGACGGTGGACTGCAGGCGGTAAAGTGTTGAAATGAACAACACAAATGTTAGACGACACAACCACAATCGTGCTGTATGGGTGGCCAGTAGATCAGAACTGAGTCATCTCTTTACTAAACAATACCCTAGACTCCTCAATTTTGAAAGCATTTGCGGACTACAAATAACACTTGACTCAAATGATTAGCTTTTTCTCAGAAGATAATAGAAAACATTTTGGGAAAAGGAGAAAATGCTGGTTACCAGCATTTTCTCCTTTTCCCAAAATGTTTTCTAAAGCCTTTTCGGACAGGGTCTTTAAAACGCGGGCTTGTGTGGTGAAGGGTAAATGCTGCAGTCAAATGTTGTTATATATCTTGTGGCATTGTTCTTCCTTTGTTCCTTTTAAAACAAGGTTTTGTACTTAATATCCTATTACTGTCATTTACTTCTTGAAAGTTCGGTCTTTTTTTGTATGACAGATGGTGATGTCACGAGAGTTATTTTTCTTGTTTGCTTGCTTGTTTGTTTGTTTGCTGGTTGGTTTTTTGCCGAGCCCCGGTACTGGACTTGAGAACAGGGTGTCGCTGGTTCGATCCCCGGTTGGGGCAATTTCTTTCTGAGGATTGATGATAGTCATTGCGACAGGATTCATTCCTCTATAACCACTGACCATTGTTTCGACGATGGTTATATGGGAAAGCAGCCAGTGGCTTGAAAAGAATATTTTGCGGAGTACTGGTAAAAGAAACTCCAGGAATGCATTGATAGGTGCACTTTAGTCGGTTGCTGAACGTAATTGATTTTATGGATCCATAATTATGTTAGGATTCGTATGGTATCATGCATCATGAAGATGCATTAAGTCCTCTTTTGCCAGAGCATGGCTTTTTTTTTTTTTGTCGCTTCAGATTGTTTCAAACTGTTATGTTCTTGCAAACTTCCTGGAAAGAAAAACAGTTGAAACTCTTGTACGACACTTGGTTTTCCATAATATTTACCATGAAGCTGATAAACGCGATTCGCTGACATCTAGCGGACAATGCAGATCAAGATCAGACTGCACAGAACGTGCAGTCTGATCTTGGATCTTCATTGTCCGATAAGGAGATATTTTCCCCGAAAAATAAGTTTGAAATAACATTATTCGGATTTTTACTGTCGGCTTGAAAATCATTATCTTCCGCTAGATTACATTTTTCAAATAGATATCTATCTGATTTGGGCATTCTGAGTACAGAACCGGACTACTTTTCAAAACGACAACCGTTACTTTGAATTTCAAAATAAAATAAACGTTTACTCAATAAAACGCTACTTGGTGCGATTCATTCAGCTATGATCGGCTAACATGTAACCTATGCACCGACCATTTATTAAAACAGCCCCTACAGGCTTGGGTATGGCTTCGGTATAAGCCCTACTTTCCCCCTGTATATGGGATGGGTGATGCGTCATAGCAGACATGTCAAATCTTCGAAGAATATGACATGCGCAGACAATGGCTTGAAAGTTTTTTTTTTTAAACTTATTCTATAGGATAAAGGTTAACTCCGTAACTCTTAACCGGGCGATAAAATTTTCGACTCTTCTAAATTGAAAGCATGGGCAATTACATGACTAAAATAGAGGGGGGGGGGGGTTTATGATACACTCAACAAAACTTATAACCCGCCACTTTTAAGCTGTAATTTTCCGTAGACCTGTTTCTTTGGCACCACTGTCCAGAAAAGATATCTTTCATTTGGTTTGATTTTTTTACAGAATAATTGATCAATGTAAAAACATACATCAGCCTAAGTCTGAAAAGAATTTATTGACGTGTCCTTGTTAAAGGAGCATATGAAGTATCCATTCGCTCAACACTGAAAATTGAAAAGTCAAATTCTTGAAAACTTCAAGCTCGTTTTCTCTGGTTATATCTCTGTGCAGAAAATAATTTTCATGTTTTTTCTTATTGCTGACAAAATTTCAGTAATTTAAGCCTTTCTTTTTTACCTTTTTTGACTTAAAGACACCACGCATGCGCAACCTATGTGTTTTCCCTCTTTTTAAAAAGACATGTCTCTGTTGGAAGAATCGAGCATCTTTTCATTACAATACCATGCCTAACGTCAATATATACGTTACATCTTGTTTCCATTTACCTGTCTCTTATTTGGTCAGATTTGCAGGAGAAAAAAAATGGCGGTTTATAAGTTTCGCTGAGGATATATTGATCATAGGGATGTGTTACCATGTATTTGTATCATTGTTTAATATTGTTGTTTTGCTAAGAGACCCAAAGTAACCAATCCAGATTGATCGACTGATAAAAGTCTGTTAACTCTTTACCAGACGACAAAATTTTAGACTGTTCCAAATTGAAAGCATTAGCAGACGACAAAATAAAAGTTACTCAAAAACTGAAATTTGTTTTGGGAAGGGTAGAAAACATTGTGGGAAAAGGAGAAAATGCTGGTTACCAGCATTTTCTCTTTTTCCCACAATGTTTTCCAAAGGCTTCTTTCACAGAGTCACGAAAACCAGGGACTGTTTGGTAAAAAGAGTAGAAAACATTGTTTCTCCTTTTTCAACAATGTTTTTAAAAGTCTTCTAACCCAGGTTCATGAAAACACGAGATTGTGTGGCAAAAGCTTAAACGGGTATGAAGAAGAGCAAGGTCACGATCAGACTGAATGGACGGGCAGGTTAATCTTGCCTTGCTGTCTTCACCAAGAACAAAAAACTGTTGCCATACTCAGACAGTTGTTCAATCGATCCGTGCTGCCGTGGTTTGTAATTTCTAACAGGAACAGTTTTCGATTGAAGGCTTGGTCTAATGAAAGTTCTTTTGATAGCTTATCCACGTTATCACTTGTCGAAAGCATTGATAACGAAAACTTTGAAACCCTTTACGATACAAGCCTTTGCTCTTCCAAGTCGAGGAAGAACGTATCGAAAAACGTCGTAGGAAAAAGAGAAAAAATCTGGTAACCAGCATTTTCCCTTTTTTCACCACAACCTTTGCCACCACCTGCAAGACAATATCCATTATTTAAGCAACATTTAATTTGACGTCTGCAAATGCTTTCAATTTTGACAACTCTAAAGTCTTGTCGTTTGGTAAAGAGAATAACCCTATACAAAACAAAACTGTGTTTTAAAGACCATGAGAAAGGATGCTTTTGTAAACATTTATGGAAAAGGAGGAGATGCTGGTAACCAACATTTTCCCTTTTTTTCCATTTTTTTTTTTTTACCTTTCAAATCCCATAATTTTAGTCACGTTTAATTTGTCGTCTGTAAATGCATTCAATTTGGACAAGTCCACAGTTTTGAAGTCTAGTAAAAAGTTTACCTCTTAGGCTACTAAGCGCGACTTACTGACCTTTTGCGGACAGTGTAGATCAAGATCAGACTGCACACAATGTGCAGTCTGACCTTGGATCTACACTGTCCGGTAAGAAGATATTTTTCTCCAAGAAAATAAGTTTGAAATAGCAACATATGGTTTTTTACCATCGACTTGAAAGTTTTATTTTAGTTATTTAGCAGTTTTAAGAGTTAAAAGGGAGAATTCAAAGAGAAATGGCCTCTTTCTACAAGTCTGTCTGCCTGACGACGTGCAAGATAACGTTACCGCGATAAAAACAGACTGACAAATAACTCAGTTCAAGTGTTTTCCTATCTCCGCCATGAAGAGTTTGATCATGTGACCGTGTTTGCGTAACCCTAAATAAAAGATATTGTGTCAGCATTGTGCATGGCAAAGGCCAACGAGACTCAACTCTTGGCCTAATTGCATCTGTTGCCAAGGAAATTTCAAAAGGACAGAACGTTGCACAAATGATAAATGCAAGCATTGTTTGTAGAAGTATTTTTCTATCATCTACCGACTAAAATGAAATTAATGTTTTCAGACAGAAAAAAAAAAATATCCAAACCTTTACGATTCAAGACTGCCAAGGCAGCAATATTTAACAAAATGTAAGAAAGCACGTTGTGTGCAGGCGATCTTATTCTACGCTGTCCGCTCTGGTAACCGGCGGGGTTGGGGGCCGGGGTATTTTTTTTCAGGGTGTAATTAGTTTAAACACATTCATTTTACATCGATTGAGAAACAAGTTCTTACAACTTGGACTAATCTCTTTCGATTCTGCTTCCTTGAAACTAGACCAGTACTCGCGCCGAATGTGTGGGCCAATGAAAAGTCCCAAAGTTGACACCCGCTCCCGGGAATCAAACCTCACAACCACGGACATCACACAGTGTGTAATTGGACATGCAGGAAAATTGACAGATTGCAAACAGTTTCGACTCTTGTCAGCCTGCGCGGGCTGTGCAGGCTGACATGAGTCGATACTCTTTGCAGATGCATTGAGCCCTCTTTTTGACAGAGCATGGCTCACATCCTTGTTTGTCGTGCAAGATGGCATTTCGGACATAGCTTTGACTATTACCTACGCCACAAAATTTTAGACTTGGTGAATATTACAGTTGACAAGTAAATGTTGCTCGTATGATAGGATTTATCTTGGATTAATTGATTGATTGATTGTTTGGTGTTTAACGCCGTTTTCAATATTATTTCAGTTATATCGCGGCGGCCACTGCGCCCATCCATGCTTTCCTGGAGTTTCTTTTACCAGTACACCGCAAAATATTCTTTCCGAGCCACTGGCTGCTTTCCCAAATAACCATCGTCGAAACAATGATCAGCGGTAAGAGTGGAATGAATCCTGTCGCAATGACTATCATCAGTCCTCGGAAAGAAATTGGCCGAACTGGGGATGGAACCAGCGCCCCCCTGTTCTCAAATCCAGCACGCTGCCGACTGAGCTACCGGGGCTCGGCGGATTTGTCTTGGAAAGGAATAGAAAATATCGTTCCCATCGATATGCCGCGACCCTCGAGTCAAACGCCCATATTGGTAGAAGAATCCAGTATTGGACTGGGCAAGATTAATGATAATGGCTATTTACCCATCGTCGATTCCATGGTCGGAGTTATAATGACGAAATCTGGAAAACGGGTTCTGTTTAAGGCTTATTCTGCTAGATAAGTGAAATAAAAATTTCAATCCGATGGTAAAAACCCGAAAAATACCATTTCAAACGTTTTTTAGGGGGCAAAAAATCTCCTTATCGGACAATGTAGATCCAAGATCAGACTGCACGTTCTGTGCAGTCTGATCTTGATCTACACTGTCCGCTAAAGGTCAGAGAGTCGCGCTTAGCAGCCTAAGGAGTAACCCATTACAATACAGGTTAAGTTCAGATCAACTAACGTATAACTAAATTGTACAGCATTGAAGATAATCATCTCATATTGAAAAAAATGATAAAACTCGAGCTTTTTACATGAAACAATTTTTCATGATACGACTTGAATGGTTATAAAAACGCTTCCGGCAACAACTCCCCTTCCCATTTTTTTATAATTTCATTTCTTGCTTATCCCGGTATTATACGCATAAACAACAGTTACTATATACTTTGCAGTTTTCATCTTCTAGATGTTAGTTTGTTATTCCAAGAATACCAAAAATAACTTATTACTTATATGTTACGTTTCCGGACAGCGTGTCTCAACATCAGAAAGCATAAAACTTGCTTGCTTGTTCTTTGTATTGGAGTTAAACGCCGTTTTAACAGTTTATGTCATATCACGGCGTACAGTGCTCCTAACATATGTTTCCTGGCTTTCTCAAATGTCATATCACGGCGTACAGTGCTCCTAACATATGTTTCCTGGCTTTCTCAAATTAGTTAGCCTAATTACTGACACTTTTTTCCCAAGCCACTGACTACTTTCTCACATACATCAGAGGTGAGAGACGAAAATTCGCCGGAAAGAAAGTTTGCTTCCACCGGATATCGAATTCACAACCACTAGGTCACGAGTCAGATGCGCTAACCACTGAGCTACCCTGGCGGGTCCATTAAACTTTCATTCTGGTGGTGGGTCTAGGCTGTTTGATATTTGATCGGCTACTTTGGACAAAAGAGCCCTGGAATTGCAGTTTTTTTTTAATGACAGATATGTCCATTTTGTTCTATTAGTAATTCTAAAGGAGCAAAATGTTTTGAGCACAGGGCTTGTGAAAGAAGCTCTCGTTTTCTTTTTGATCCAAGTTCATAAGAGATCCAAATGAACAAACGGTTGTTAGCTTTGATTCTCGCTGAATACAAGAAATACCCCAAAGTAGGAAGAAAATTACTATCTTTTCAATCAAAACGTTTTATTTAAGCAATCGGTCCGTTATTGATCTGCCGATCTGCATTGGCAAAAGAAGCAATTAATTTAAACTTGCTCACAATCGGGGTGTGTAAACAGGGCATCGTTGTAGTTATAAGGGACCATTTATCAAACATCGCCCCGTGGTCTTGATGCTAAATTAAACGAAGCATTCGGGCGTTTTCTTTGAATATACCAAATATGGACAAAAAGTCCTATTTGATTTCGCATCTTTCGGTTCCAATCCATTTGAAGAATCGTTCTAGCTGTACGTGAAAGTTATAAATAATCGAGTTTACCATTATATTCTCTCGTCTTGATGGAGTCTTCGGGGAATCTAAACTCATACATTTTCGGATTAAATATTTTCTTTCCTTTTACCACAGATTCCGCCGAGTTTCAACGACCCTGAAGGAGCCTTTCTGAAATCATAGTGGGAAAAAGAGAAAATGCTGGTAACCAGCATTTTCTCCTTTTCCCACCATGTTTTCTATTCTGTAAAAACTTCGGTTCAGTTGTTACTCTTTTGATTTTGTCGTCTGCAGAAGCTTTCAATTTGGAAGCGTCTAAACTTTGTCGTTTGGTAAAGATTTAAATATTTTCTTCCCCGGTTTTAACTGAAGTAATACTATCAGAAACTGCGTTTTCAGTTTTTGTAGTCTAGTTCTATCAAAATATAGCCGAACCCCGATAGCGTACAGGACTCAAGAACATGGGGTGGCTGGTTCGATCCTCAGCTCGGCCAATTTCCTTCCGATGATTGATGATAGTCATTGCGACAGGATTCTCACTACTGATCATTGTTTCGACGATGGTTATGTGGGAAAGCATCCAGTGGCTAGGAAAGAATATTGTGCGGAGTAGTGGTAACAAAAACTCCAGGAAAGCATGGATAGGTGCACTGGCCGCCGCGATATAACTAAAACAATGTTGAAAACGGCATTATACACCATATAATCAATCAATCAACCAATCTTTGAAACACTTTCGATTTTGTCGTCAGCAGGAGCTTTCAATTTGGAAGTGTCTAAACTTTGTCCTTTGGTTAAGAATTAAATATTTTCTTCCCCGGCTTTAGATGAAGTTATACTATCAGAAACTGCGTTTTCTGTTTTTGTAGTCTAGTTCTATGAAAATATTGATTTACCTTTTAGTACGTAATGCCACGTTTTAACGACATCACGGAAGAATGCTTTTAACTCTTAGGCTGCCAAGCGCGGCTCACTGACCTTTTGCGGACAGTGTAGATCAAGATCAGACTGCACAAAACGTACAGTCTGATCCTGGATCTATACTGTCCGATAAGAAGATATTTTTCTCCAAAAAATGAGTTCAATGATAGCATTATTCGGGTTTTTTACTATCGGCTTGAAAGTTTCATGTAATTTATTTAGCAGGATAAGGGTTACAAATATTGTGGAAAAAGGAGAAAATGCAGGTAACCAGCATTTTCTTCCTTTCCTACAACGTTTTCTACATTTTCAGTGAAAAAAAAAAAATGTTCTGATCGGCTAAACCATCCAGACCTAGATGCCGCTTTTCTGGACGTCTTATCTGAAAATAGGGTTCTGTGTTAAAGACAAAAAGCGTATATGGGTTACTTGTATTAAGGTCTACGGCCCCTAACTCTCATATTAAAAGACGAAAGCTGTCGAGATTGGCCGAATAGCCTTTACGAAAACGTCGATGTTACACGATATTTACCGATGAGTTACGGGTCGTAATCCTTAAATAGGACATCGGTGTGAACATTTCAAAACCGACTACCGTAGGATAAAAATGTCGGGACCCAATTCAAGATTGGTTGTTGCATGAAATAGAAAATTTTGAATGGTGTCAATAGACTGTTGATTTTAGTATTTAACCCTTTATCAAACAGTCACGATCTTTTTAACGCCCCCCTCCTATGGAAGAAGTCTTTTGAAACCATTGTGGGAAAAGGAGAAAATGCTGGTTACCAGCATTTTCTCCTCTTCCCACTAAGTTTTGTATCATATCAAAGATAAAATTCGTCATTTTTGCCTCCTTTAATTTGTCGTCTGCATTTGCTTTCAATTTTGACAAGTCTAAAATTTTATCGTCTGTTGACGAGTTAAGGCTGAGAAAGCAGACTCACAGAAGTGTTCTATTTTTCGATTACAATTCAATGGAGTATAAAGCGAGGGAGATTGAGCAATCTGAAATTTGTATTCCATGCATGAACAAAAGTCAGACATGTTAATTCTACGGCAATCTTGTTTGACAGACATTTTTTGCCCTTTGTAGTCAACTCAATACTTCATTCTTCTGTCACAGGGGTCCTGTGTGGGCTCAGTGGTAAGGTGTAGGACTCGTAACCTTGATGCCCCAGGCTCGAGCCTCACTTGAAGCACAGATTTTTTTTGAGGAAGTATCATCGCAAACCGTTTTCTTTTTTGTCAGATTACGTAAGAAAGTAAAGGACAGTATAAATCCAAAATCAAGGTGCTCAAATTGTGAAGTGTAATCTTGACTGAAATAGTAATAAAGAACATTAAGGCCGCATATTCACCAACCATCCTCAATTGATTTCTTAATCTAAATCTGTGTTATTTAAGAAATAATCTTCTTTCTATCGTGGTTTATCGTTCAATAAACCACGGTTGTGAGTTATGAGGTACAATAAATAATCCACGAGGGCGATAGCCCGAGTGGTTTATTCATTGCGCCTCATAACTCACAACGTGGTTCATGAACGATAAACCACGATAGAAAGAAGATTATTTCGATTCTAACATGACTAACTCTTAATGAAAGGAAAACAAGTTCAAACTTAGACTAAAAACGCGGATGCAGATTATATTCCATTGAATAACTTGCTTACTTACTTACTTTATACAGAATGACGTCACTCTACATAGAATGACGTAGATTTTACCACGATTTCGTTGCACTGTGTTTATAGAGCCGAATTCACGTGTCATGTTAGAATTTAAAAAGTTATTGAGAATTAGATAGAGAAATACTTGTTGAACACGGCCCCAGAAGTTAGGCACAGAAGGGCGTCTTGATTTACTCTGTCCTGTACTTGAACAGACAGAAGAGGGTGGGGGCGGTATTCACAAACAATTTTTAACTGAACTCTGACTCTAGTTTTAAAGGTTTTACTTTTGAGAGGGAAAGTCAGGCCGGCATGCTTGAAGAAAACTTTTTTTAAAAAATGAGGGCTCGCGCTAGTGTTCTCCGTGCGTTCTGAGACGAACTTAGGTACTGTATGTTAGTACTTGAGATCCAGGATTTAAGAAGCATAAATCACTAAATAAGTGCATCACTTGCCAGATTTGTCATTAGTCACTCTGAACCATGGCATTCAACCGCGTACTCAGGGAACTGAATGTATATAAGGTCAGGTTACAATGCATAATACCTGGTGTGAACCCATGCCAAATGCACTGAATGCCCAAGAGAAGAATGCATGTTCATATCTTGGATCTACACTGTGCAAAAAAGCACCAGAATGTTGCCAAGCTAGGAGATACAACGTATAGATATATTAGCTATGCTCGGGCAAAATGGGGCTAAATGCATCTCCGTAATCCATGGTACAAAGCAAGCCATCACATACTTATGGATCCATAATTTCAACTTTTTGTAACAAACGATTTAATCATGAGTTAGACTGGTCCTTGCACTTAGAGAAAAGTGACTTGTAGCGAAAAGTTTTGGTCCAGGACAGCCTGCGCGGACTGAGCAGGCTGACCTGGGTCGATACTTTTCGCAGATGCATTAAAAGACTCCTTTTCACAGAGCATGGCTCATGATTATAGATATAACTCGCCGGGTCACAGCATAAGGTAACATGATAAAGAAAAATCGGACCTGAAAAATCTTTGACCATGACTACAAGCGAGTTAATTGGTGCTCTGGCAGATATAAACCAGAGAAGCCATCACGGCTCGGCGATAAGAATCGGGCTCTGCGAGCGAATTTCATTAACTAACGAGAAATGTCACAAAATTGGTAGGATTGTTAATAATACTGGAATGTATAATTATGGGGCAGGAGGAGAAATCTCGTTTTGCCCTTTTTTCGTTCACCTTTTTCTGTCACAGTACGAAAAGTTTTCACGTCTCCGTAAAAGACTACAGCTGGTAAGCATTGTGGAAAAAGGAGCAATGGTATGTAAAATGCAATTGCTCTTTTTCCGGAATGTTTTTTTCGTATCAATCATTTTCATTTCCTATTCAGTATTATCCTCCTCTGTAATTAATAACAACTTTTGGCATGTCTATAGATATGCAACTATATAGGATCACTCTTTACCAAACGACAAAATTTTAGCCACTTCACAATAAAAGCTGTTGCAGACGAAAAATAAAAAATGGCATAATGAATATTTTTCCCCTTAAAAAGGAAGAAACTTTTCGGGAAAAGGTGTAAATGCTCGTTACCAGCATTTTCTTTTCCTGCAATGTTTTCTAACGCCCTATCCCCTGTTGCCGTTCAGACATGGCAGTGTGTGGTGAAGTGTTAACCCTTTACCATACGAATCCGAATTTTAACGACCCTGATGACGAATGCTTTTGAAAACAACGTTGGAAAAGGAAAAAAAAAACAATGTATTCTACCCTTCCAAAGAAAGAAATCATTATTCGAACGACATTTTTTCTCGTATGCAAATGCTTTCAATTTTTTGTGGTCCAAAATTCAGTCGTTTGATTAAAAGTAGTTAGAGCTTTATGCATTCGCAGGCAATGACATTTATCCTGTGTGACAGATGGATAAATTGCTTATCTTGGGCGATTTCTTCAGTTTGTAACGCTGTTTTCTTCGCCAGTTCTTACACTGAATTTCGTAAACGATCAAAATTCCCAGTATTTGCCTGTTGTCACACTCGTCACATCTCTGCTGATTCCTTAACTCCATCCAACATAATCAACTGATCGCCCGAGCTTTGCCGCATGGCTGTTACGTATCATACAAACAGGCTTTTATTTTTAAATGTACTAAAAGACCAAAACCGGCAAGTGCACAGATCAGAATATTACAATTTCCATTGAATTCTAATGAAAAAACTGTTTATTTATTTCTATTCCTTTTTCTGCAGTGTTTTCTAAAGTTGTCGTATGTATGAGCATTAAAGTAACAATAGCTGCCAAAAGTAGACAAAGGGGTGTTAAAATGCATTAAATTAATTTCAAAACGAGGTTGCCAGGTCACTCTATTTTTCGTTTACTTTTTGCTTGATTTTAAAATACATTTTCTGCCAGCGACTAACACTTGTGCCGACCACACAATAATAGACTGTCATCTTCACAATATTTTCCATACTTTTAAATGCTGTGATTTAAATTCAAATGCATATTAACACCTTCATTGTGTTTTTGGCCGCTATTGGGCCTTTAAGGTATGGGTTTGTACGGCTACAGAATGGCGGCTTATCTGTAGCCTCGAGCTTTCAACGGGTGAATGTTTATACGATTATAAAGCGTGTTTGTTTACAAATATATGTAAATATAGCTGCACGATTATTCATTACCAGCCGATAAGTGTATATTTTTTGGCGTGTGGATTTTCTTCAAAGATCCTTAAGAAGGTCGGATTAATGTCAAACTGTATTCCTGATTTATGCTTTTTAGAAAAACCCTAACTGTTTTGACATTCATTTATTTTGCACTCCTTTACACAAAAAAAAACACCGAGTACCAATAGATCGCAGTCCCGTTTCATGATGTCTCTGTATTTTTAGATCACCTGAGCACAAAGTGCTCAAGGGGAGCTTTTAGGATCACCCTGTGTCCGTCGTGCGTCGTCCGTCGTGCGTCGTCCGTCGTCAACAATTTCTTTAAACATCTTCTCCTCCTTGCGTCAAGTGGTGTCAACAATTCTTTAAACATCTTCTCCTCCTAAACCGCTGGGCCGATTTGGACCAAACTTGGCTGGAATGTTCCTTGGGAGGTCCTCTTTAAAAAGTGTTCACAGAATTTGATTCCATGAAAAACTCTGGTTGCCATGGCAACCAAATGGAATTTTTTAAGAAATTCTTTAAAAATCTTCTCCTCTGAAACCGCTGGTCATATTTTGAAATAATTTCACAGAAATGTTCCTCGGGTGACCCTTTTCAAAAATTGTTCTTTGCATTGTGCGGTGTCAACAATTCTTTAAACAACTTCTCCTCCTAAACTGCTGGGCCAATTAGAACCAAACTTTCCTGGAATGTTCCTTGGGAGGTCCTCTTAAAAAATTGTTGACAGAATTTGATTCTATCAAAAACTCTGGTTGCCATGGCAACCAAATGGAATTTTCTAAGAAAATTTTTAAAAATCTTCTCCTTTGAAACCGCTGGTCATATTTTGAAATAATTTCACAGAAATGTTCCTTGGATGACCCTTTTCAAAAATTGTTCGTGAAAGTTTGATCCGTTGAAAAACATGGCTATGGTGGTGGGGGGGGGGGGGCTCTTTGCATTCGTTAAAAACCTTCTCCTCTGAAACCGCTGGTCAGATTTTGAAATCATTTCACAGAAATGTCCCTTACATGCCCCTTTTGAAAAAATGTTAGCGAAATTTTGATCCGTCAAGAAACAAGGCTGTGGTGGTGGGGGCTATTAGCACTATACGGACATGAAGAAATTCTTAAAATTTCTTCTTCTATGAAACCACTGGTCAGATTTTGAAATAATTTCACAGAAATGATCCTTTGGTACCAAATTATGCCCCTTTTTTGAATTACAATTTTAACTTAATATCCAGCACCCAACAGCCAATTGTTGGCACCGGCATGCGGTGCTCTTGTTCTTTTTATTGAAGTTATTAAAGAAAAAGTTTTGGAATAATGGCTATGGTCTACTCAAATATTCAGGTGAGCGATCCAGGGTCATCTTGGCCCTCTTGTTTTACTTTGTCCCTCTCACTGTCTGCCTTTATCTTTAAATAGTATTCGTTCTGTTTTGAAATAATACTCCTTTACCGTACGGATTTCAAGATATTCACGTGGACTATAATTAGTACACAACAAAAAAGACTGAATGTTGTTACCCGTCCCATACGTTTGGACAAAAAGAAACCTGAAGATATTCGGAACACGTCCCGTGCCAAGGATAAGGGGTCTTATTCTCAAGATTTTCTTAATTTGAAAGTAACACAACTTCTGATTGCCTAAACCGTTTGGTTTAGCCAATCAGAAGTTGCGTTACATTGTGAATCTAGAACTAGACTAAGAATTAAATTAAGAATGGTTGGTGAATACCGACCTAGGGCTTCCACAGAGTTTTGTGCGAAGGACATATTAGGCCTAATTCTCTTCCAAACGACAAAATTTCAGACTGGTCCGAATTGAAAGCATTTGCAGACTACAAATTGAAAGTTGCAAAAATGATGGGGTTTGTTTTTATAGGATAGAAAACATTGTTGGAAACGGAGAAAATGCTGGTTACCAGCATTTTCTTGTTTTCCCACAATGTTTTTAAAAGCGTTTTTCAAGGGGTCATACATACTAGAAATTTTCTAGTTATAAAAAAAAAACCCA
Source organism: Hippopus hippopus (assembly GCA_946811185.2). Lineage (NCBI taxonomy): Eukaryota > Metazoa > Mollusca > Bivalvia > Cardiida > Cardiidae > Hippopus > Hippopus hippopus. The sequence goes on from OX328097.1 coordinate 22,427,838, forward strand.
ACTCTTTGGAGCATCAAAGGGTCCACTTTTCTTCATGATGTTATTAAACACCAGACGACAAAATGCTAGACATTAGCAAAATTAAAGCATTCGCTGACGTCATATCAGCTGTAGCTCAAATCCAGGCATATTTTTTTTTCTTAATTTGGGCCTTTCTCTTCTATAGGGGGGAAAATATTGCAAGACAAGAAGAAAGATACGGTTTCCATCATTTTCTCAGGCTTTTCTCACAGAAATTTCAGAAGGCGTCTTTCTTAGATTCGTTTAACTTCTGAACTGAGTGGTAAAGGATTAAATAGAAACAAATTCAAACTAAATGATTTGTCGGTAAGGTTTCAAATTATGTTAACAAAAGTAGTGTTTCACGTACAAACGTCTCTCGAAAATCAATTAGTAGAAACCTTAAAATTATAAACAAATTATATTTAATTGATTTTTTGACATAACTAATTTAGCCTTTTAGCACGTACAGTTTATCCGAAGTTAACCCTTAAGCTGCTAAGCGCGACTCACTGACCTTTTGCGGACAGTGTAGATCAAGATCAGACTGCACAGAACGTGCAGTCTGATCTTGGATCTACACTGTCCGATAAGGGGATATGGTTTTAAAAAAAAAATTAGTTTGAAACAACATTATTCGGGTTTTTACTATCGGCTTGAAAGTTTCATTGCACTTATTTAGCCAGATAAGGGTTAACTTGTAAACCATGGAAAACGAGCCTAACAATAATTATCAACCCTTCTGGTCGCAACCTCTGATGTCATGTAAGTAAAGTGTATTCAAAGACCCGCCTGCACTTCCGTGAGGTTGATCTTAATCTCCACACTTTGTACTCTATTCATTTTCATGCCCATTCGTACGCGGTTTAAGTCAATGATTGAAAGTTTTGAAATCCATGCAAGTCTTTAGTTCTGTTTATTTACGTTTTTCCTGCTAAATACGTGAAATGAAACTGTTAAGCCGATAGTAAAATCCCAAATTTTGCTATTTCAAAGGTAAATTTTGGGGGAAAAATATGTCCTTATCGGACCGTGTAGATCAAAGATCAGACTGCACGTTCTGTGCAGTCTGATCTTGATCTACACTGTCCGCAAAAGGTCAGTGAGTCGCGCTTAGCAGCGTAATAGATAAATCAAAGTACACTGGAAAAAATAAAAGTACGTAGTTTCAGTATTCATTTTTTTTCCTTTTCTCTTCACCACACGACAAAATTTTACACTTATCCAAATCCGAAGCACTTGCAGACGACAAATAAGATATGACAAATGGCGGAATTAACTTTTGGAAATAGACAACACATTGTGGGAAAAGAAGAAAATGGGCGATACCAGCATTTTTTTTTCCCTTTCCCAACAATGTTTTCGAAAAGGCCTCTTCTTCAGGGTCGTTAAATCTCGAGATTGTGTAATTGAAACTTGACATTTCGGTATATCAAGAGTCGACATTTTTCCGTGTTGCAGCAGACTAGATTTTTTAAGGGAGACAAAAAGAGGTGGCTAAAAGAGACGTTGCTGTAGTTTTGAGCTATTTTTCCTTTCACGCAACATTGTTGTCAAATGCTTGCACATGCTTCCACGTTTAGATATTTCAAGTTGAATATCAAAATTTTTACAAGGACGGTTTCAAATTCCTCTCCTGCAAATTTAGTTTCAATGGTTATTACTTTCACGGTTTCATTTTTAAACTCTTTACCCAAACGACAAAATTTTCAGACTTGTCCAAATTTGCAGACGACAAATTAATCGTAATTAAAAATATGAAATTTGTCAATCATAGGGAAGAAAACATAGTGGGGAAAGGAGAAAATGCTGGTTGCCAGCATTTTCTCCGTTTTTTCTTTCATAATGTTTTTTTAAAATGCCTTTTTACCTAGGGGTCGTTAAAACTCGGGATTGTTTGGAAGAGAGATCATTATTTTTGCCTTTCGTGCACGATTGAACCATAGACAATCGGCCGACCCTCTAATGCTTTCGTCCTCGCGAATCACTTTACCTACATCTGCTTCAGTAGCAGACGACAAGGCTTTGTTGCAGACGACAAACCTGTGAAATTAACATTAACCCTTTTACCTCTTAACATTTTACCAAATAATCTTGAATTTTAACCCTGAGAAAAAGCCTTTTGAACACAATCTGAAAAAAGGAGAAAATGCTGGTAACCAGCATTTTCTCCTTTTCCCACAATGTTTTCTATCCTTTCATAGACCAATCCTACCTTTTGAAACATATTTGCAGAGTACTAAGTTTTGGAAATGATTTCAAATTGGACAAGTCTAAAATAGTGTCATTTGGCAAAGGGTTTGAAATAATGAAAGTAATATGTCATATTCTTAGACAATAGAAAAATGCCAGATGTCGTCATTTAAGGGCTGCTTTTGCCAGATTATCTTGCAAAATGTTAGTCATTGTCGACTCATGTTAGATATCGCATCTTCTGCACGGTTTAATCTAAATCTACATCGTCACCAAAGCAACTAAAGTTGTGTTTAACGCTTTAAAAGCCGACCCTTCTTTCTGTCTCTCAAAATTGCGATTAGTTCTGAACAATATGGAAAAAAACATAAAACGCATTAATTTCTTATTGAATAGACGAATGAAATTAATTTGGACATACTCATAAAGCTAAATTATGAATATTGAGTCTTTGTGATGGATTTTTGTTTATATTCTTTGTGTGCGACAACCTGTTATCAAATGCCATTGGCCGTAATTTGTCGTAACATAAAGTAAGTATCAATGAAGACAAGGATCATACAGAGCCGTAACATTTGAATTAAATATCAATTACTAGTAGCTGAAAACGAGGTTTTAACAACGAGCATTAAACCATTAGCATTCCGTTAAAATTTAAAATATCGTATAACTTCGTATCAACTTCTCGGCTTATCCTAAATGAGTTTTTCAAATGTTCATATTCCGTGTCTGGATTACCCTCACTTACCAGTTTTAGCACTTCTTTTATTGTAGTTCTTTATGCTATTCATGGAGGTTTTTACCGAGTTGCATGCGTGAGGGGTCGGGATAAAATATAAGTTGTAGGCACGGATCGTAACATTGGTTTTTAGTCCATTAAAATACATGCTATAGACGTACCAGTAAAATCAAACAATGGGGGGAAAAAGCGACTAAGGTTGGTTGTTCTGGAAATTAACGCCGTTTCAACAGCTTAGGTCATATCACGGCAGTCAGAGCACCTACGCATGTGTTTCCTGGCTTTTTCACACCAGTACTGGCACAACTTGCTCTACAAGCCACTGACTGCTTTTCTCACATGCGTCAGAGGTGAGGGGCGAAAAATCGCTGGAAAGAAAGTTTGCCTCAACTGGGTATCAAACTCGCAAACCACTAGGTCACGTGTCAGATTCGCTAACCACAGAGCCGGACAAGCAACTTGGGTATTTTATTGAGTTGTATGCGTGAGGGGCCGTTACAAAATACGGGTTATAGGCACGGATCGTAACATTTGTTTTTAGTCCATTAAAATACATGCTACAGACGTATAGTAGACCCATAAAATGAGTCAGAAGGAGAGAATTGCTGTCTTTCGAATGAAATGGAAACAATGGGGGAAAAGCAACACAGAAACTGTATCGAGCATTTTCTCGTTTTTCCCACTATATTTCTACAGACTTTGCTTGCAGGGTCGCTAAAACCCGGGATTGTGCGATAAAGACTTAAGTTAGAATACTTGGAGTAAAGGAAACTGTCTTTTTTTAACGAAAACGGTGTGGAAAATGAACAGACACATTTTACGGAGTAGTATGCTGGAGAGGCTTATTATGGTATATGAGCTGTAGGCACGTTCTATAACATTGATTCTAGTCCGTCAGAGTTCGTCTTGTCTTTGTTAAAGTTATAGTTACGACTGAGCCAAAAGGTCGCACAAAAAGCAGAATTGCGTCAGTTGATGGACAGAAAAATTCCGTTTTTCGAATTATGAAAAACGTTGTGGAAAAGTAGCATACAAATTGTACGGAGTAGTATGTCGGATAGGCTTATTATGATAATTGGCCTTCAACACGCGAAAAGGGGCATTCGGACATTTGCGTAAAGTGTCGTCTCAGATCAGCCTGCGCAGACCGCGCAGGCTAATCCGAGATGACACTATACGACTACATTCGATTTTGTCCTAGAGTAGACTTGCGCGAAACAGAAACTTACTTAAGAACGGAAAGTGTCGTCTCGGATTAGCCTGCGCGGACTGCGCAGGCTGATCCGAGACAACACTTTACGCAAATGTCTGAATGCCCCTTTTCGCGTGTTGCAGGCCATAAAAAAGCTGTAGGCACCTACTATAACATTGATTTACCTCTGTCACAGTACATCTGTCTTTTAGACTTACCAGTTGCAAGTGAGCCAAATGGTCGCACAAAAGCAGAATCAGAATTACGTCGGTTGATGGACAGAAAAATTCCTTTTTCGTATGACACGGAATTCATTGCGAAAAAAGAATAAGGAACTATACTCGTGGTGATCCTGTATATAATATGGTTCATAAGTACGACAATAATATTTGATCCTTGCTCTGGGAAAACGGGGATTAGTGCATCTTCGTGATGCATTAAATACTGTATTTTAACACCGTATTTTAATATGGAAAACAGTGTAGAAAAAAAGCAATTTTCTCGTTACAAGCAAATACTCCTTTTCTAACAATAATTTCAAGAGTTGTATTTTGTAGGCACGCACAAAGTAGTATACCTGTGACGCACTGGGGTAAGTGTAAAACGCTGCAATACCGGAACAGCGTTGAAGCAACGTCGAATAAATCAAGGGAAGCCGGGGACGGGAAATAGTACGGCATGCAATAAACTACTCAAGGAGGGAAGATGTATTAGAAAAAGAAGAAAATGATTTTTAGATGCTTTGTAAAGAGTTGTAAGACTAGATATAATCTATGACTGTTCGAGAAATTTGCAGTACAAAAAAGGGTGATTCCCTGGTGTATCCCCGTGCACTTGTCCTTGCCCTATCAACTCATTGTCCGGGTGTTTTTTTTTCCTCTGCTTTTTTCATCGTTTTAGGCATTTTGCATATTTTTCCGTATCCCGTATCACACTGCTTCGCCTTAATATCTCTTTTTGTTGATTTGCAATAAAATTCGTTCGTTCGTTTGGTCGGTCGGTCGGTCGGTCAGACGTATCGACTATTTTCTTGGTGAGTTATGAAGGTTTTAAATATTTCAAATCTATGGACGTAAGTGTTTCTCCAAATATGAAGCCTTTTGACGCAATTGCAACAACGCAATCTTCTGAATCACAGTAACAAATGCAATTTTAAAGCTTAATGTAAAAATGCCCTTTAATAACCATCATGTAAGATAAAAATTAAATTGAATTGACAAAGAAATAAGATGACCTCATTTACTCAGTTGTTTTGATAAATGTCAGAGGAATAAAATAGGGGAAAAAATTCTTAGAGTTTACTCAGTTTTTGTAACAAATGCAGAAATTTGTCAAAATAATAAGGAAATCAATTCGTCTTAACGCTTGTCCTGCTAGATAAATGAAATGAAACTTTCATACCGATAGTGAAAACCCAAATTTTGCTATTTCATAGGTGTTTTGGAGGAAAGATATCTCCTTATCGGACACTATAGATCCAAGATCAGACTGCACGTTCTGTGCAGTCTGATCTTGACCTACATTGCCCGCAAAAGGTCAGTGAGTCGCGTCTAGCAGCCTAGGGATTAATCACCGAGAGAGCTGAGAATAAGAACGAAGTGCACATTAATTAACGTAAATGCCAAGTACACGTGTGTTGCAACCTGTACCATAAATTATGTTGTTTGTTTCATAAGCTGATACATATTCCGGAAGTAGAGACTGTAAGCCATTTCCGTGTGACATACATGTGTACGTCCAAACAGGTCATTTTATTATGCTTATTGGGCCAAACTAAGATTCCTATGTATAGTGTATTTCCTGTATTAAAAGAAAAAGAGGATTTACTTTTCGCAAAGACATCAATATGGTAAGGTCAGTGGTGCTTGCGCCACAATTTGTCAGCTATATCGAACAGTAAAGACTAATGATCAGTGTGATTGTTCTTTGTAGTTGAAATTTATCTACAATGCTTGAAAAATGTGCCTAGACTTGTCATTTCACAAAGATTTCATCAATACAAATAATTTTCTAGTGATGCAAAGTGACTATTGCATGTTTGCGTACAAAGACCTCCACCTATATAAACCTGGCCAAAAGTCACCAAGGGAAATCAAATTAAATCCAAGCTTCTTCTTTACCATTAATAACTTATGGGGCATCTATTCAAATTTTGCCAAAATATGAAAATGAATTATCAGAACAGATGAAAATCTGGTGTCCGCATTCACAAGCCTGTTTGTTTACATCATCATTTTCAAGCCTATAATTATATTGGTCAAGCTGTGTGTTTCTGATAAGCATGTAGAAATAAATCTTTCAAATACAGATCAACTTTATTTTGAATTTGAAAGATACGATTTTCGACAATTTGCTTGAAACAATCGCACGCAAGCAGACACTTGCACCGAGACACCCAGATTTCTCGGCGTACACACCCAGATTTCTCGGCGTACAGTTCTTATAATTGAATATCAATGACTTGGACATGCAGTTCCACGTGTAAATTTATTGTGTTGCTTGTGGCGTTAAATTCCTCAAAGTCAACAGCATTACAAGTTATAAAACAGCGCCATCTTGTTTCGAGCAAATTGCAACTTTTTCTACCATTGTGAACGTGATCACTTTTTTTTTGTTACACAAGACATCTTCGCTGTACACTTTTGTAGGGTTTACTGTCCTTTAATTAAGATTTGGAGCCAGAGAGGAGAAAAGTAACAATACCTAATTACCATTTGCGGCCATCTCGGCAAAGATTTATTAGTTTTTACGGCAAGTAACTTAATGTCTTGGTGATTAATTATGTTTGTTTACACACACGGAATGTTCCTGATAAACAAGTCCCATTGTTTTAACAGTACTTGCTTCCTCTCTGTTCAATTACACTGGCTCCACTTTCGACCACAGAAAAGAAAAAGGATGTAATTTTGTTATCCCTCTCCAGTCGTCGTGCCGCTTATACAACATGGTTGGGCATTACACATTTACACTGGTATAGTACATTGCTGCAATGATGTGCCGACCTATACATGTATATACATGTACTTTTCGTGGAAAAAAACTGTCGCATACTTATGTAACGCTCTATTTCCACGAAAGTTCAGGCTATTGTACAAGGTCTTTGAGCGTTATTATACAATAACAATGTTGAAACCTTAATTTGTCTTCTGCTACAAAGACGATCCGGTTGGGCGCACGGCTGGTGCATTGTTTGGGCAGTTCACCACAGGCATTCATGCAAATGAAGTCAGAAGAAAACTTGCGATGTGCTAGGACACGGCCACGACAGAATCCATCTAAGCATGTCGCTTATATTTTCGAGCCTTCATGGTCCCGGGTTTTCGCCCTTGCCTAGTCTAAATCGCATTTACAAATTATTCTTAAAAGCGTTCTAATTCTGAATCGGAAGAAAACCCATCTTATTGCCTGAGACAGTGTGTCTCAACCAATGAGACGGCAAGTCTGGGATTTAGAGCTGCAATCGAATTTTGAAGCTGTTGAAGAATACTGACACTTTGGCAGTTCCTATTGACTTTCCATCTGACGTTAAAAACAGTGTTTTTCTTTCGATTGCAAAAGACGAACAATGAAATACACGAAAAAACAGTAAATATGTTTGGCACAATGTATGGCAAAGATCTATTGTGTCACACGAGTGAGATGTTAAGTTACATGTATTCAGTTGTAACACTTCCACTGCAAATTGCGTGTAAAATAGCATCTGCGGACAGCGTTGATCAACATCAGACTGCACAAAACGTGCATTATGATCTTGTATCTACACTGTCCACTACGTGATACCTAACTATAAGCAAAATATCTTCAACTGCAGTGGAACTGTCTTGGAAGACATCGAAAGAATTGGCATTCACTTATTTCGCAACGAATGAGTTAAAAAGTAAAATAATTTAAGGGCTTTTTGGCTCTTTCAGTGCCAATGTCGCATTAAATAACTTTTGCGGACAGTGTAGATCAAGATCAGACTGCACAAAACGTACAGTCTGATCTCGGATTTACACCGTCCGCCACCTGATACTGTCTTTGACCAAAATTAGCATCCAATGCAACGAAATAATACTTACAGGCCTTGAGAAAAGTCGATTCTATTTAGTCTGGAGCGAAAGACTAAATCTGTCCCATACAATAGCTGATGTTAGTGAACCAAGATCCGACCGCAAAATATTCTGGTCTAATCTTGATCTTCACTACCCTCAAAAAGAACTGATTTTGTGTCTTGGTTGCCACAAGGGTTGATCTGATTATACGCAGTGTGTTTCTTGCCTGACCTTTACTTGGCATGCCTTGGGAATGCGAGATGGAATGCAGCCGTAGATAAAACTATCCAAAACTGGTACATTTCACCTTGTCAGATATATGTCTTGCGTTTGACATTTGTGATACTCAATCCCCGGTTCCCCTGTCAAGTTAAAACTTTTTTCTATCTTCAGTATTTCAGTTACAATCGAAAACATAAACAATTACCTGAAGCAGGGGGATCTTCTTTTGACATGTCTTGTTTTTGCTAAATATTTTAGTTTACATTTTATTAATTTGATACCGTCAACGCTTTGCATCATGAAGACGATTCTTTCAAGTTTTGCAGCAGATAAATTTCAAAAAGATAAAAATTATGGCGATAGAAGAAAAGAAATGCTTGTAACTAGCAAATTCTCCTTTTGCCCCAATAATCACACATTTTTTTCAGTATTTCACCTTGAATATGGTTTATATTCATCGCTGTACAAGGATGACTGTTTAGGCATTTGTAGCATATTAGTTTCAACACGAGGAAAGAAATATCATCGTGACCTAGTTCAATGGTTCTGAGAAAGGTTGGGATTTCGTTATGTTCGGAGGTACTAGGGCTTTATTTCTATTGACAACAACGTCCGTCCCCATACTGCCCATGTTATCTAAGAGCACCTTGTATCGGAGGGGTACTGCATACGTATTCAATAACTAGTGTAAGAATTATTCTTAGTCTTATGTTGAAGAATTTTCTTAATATGAAAGTAACGCAACTTCTGATTGGCTAAACCAAATGGTTTAGCCAATCAAAAATTGTGTTACTTTCAAATCTAGAAAATTCTTGAGGATAGGACGGAGAATATTCTAAAGAATGGTTGTTGAATACGGACCCTGGACTAGCCAACCAGATTCCCCAAACTCAGTCGCATCGAATATATTTCATTATGTGTAGTGAGTTGCATGTTTAATCGTCAGCCCGTCAGATTCAACCAAGAAGTGTGCAGGAGCATGGTGCTTTGCATGTCTGGGAATGGATCACATTCCTACAAAGGATAGTCAGGAACCTGAAAGCAGAAGCATGAGGGGACAATGTCAAGCAGGTATCATGAACAGCAACGTGTCATTTACTTAACAACTCTACAAGAGCTTGCATCGTTAGCTTTGTGGCAAGTTTTGAAAAATTATGCATGTTACGAAACCCTTGATTTTTTAATGGTCATTTTAAACAATATTGCAACTATGACATAAATTATGTACTAGATCTAAAAAGTTCTTGGCGTTTAGCAAACTTTTGCGTAGAAATGGAAAAACAAGCGCCTTTTTTTTTTCAAACTTTTGCATTTTCGAGTAATCAGTACTTCAACGCTTCTTCCTGTTAAGAATCTATATTGTCATTTAGAGGAATCACTTTTTTCAAGCAACTCCGAGGTCCACTGCTTCCTGAATAAAGTCTTAATCTTTTACTCCTTCTTTGCGATGGGCGATTTCAATATCTTTTGCGAACGGCGTAGATCAAGATAACACTGCACAGAATAAGTGCAATATGATCTTGAATCTAGACCGTCTGCTCCTCCATTCCAAACGATGACCGAAAAGTCTCCAAAGTTCCACTGGAATTATACTCAAGGTATCGAAAAAGTTGGTTTCATTTCTATGACAGGGAAAGAGTTAAACGAAAACTAGGGGTTTGTACTCTATTATCGTGGGACCATCATCTTTTCCGCTACTGCCAGTATACATGTACCCTGTTCGTGTTGCAAAATTGTAAATATTTGGGTGTTGACCCAGGTTTTTAGGCGCTGCGTTTCTCGGCGTCTCTACCGAGTCTTCAATAGTTGCCATTGACTACTTTTGTGAACAACTTGCTTCACTCCTTGGCTACGCATTATATAAAGTCGACTTTTTTTTTTCCGAGGCCTTAAAATAGAGTTCCTCTGTATCTGAAGATATTTTTGGTCACAGTTTAGCATCAGAAAGCGGACTCTGTAGATCCAAGATCAGACCGCACGTTCTGTGCAGTCTGATCTTGATCTACGTTGTCCGTAAAAGTTGGCATTGGCAATGGAATGGTTAATGAGTAATACAAGCACAAATATAACCTTGGAAGCCTGGTAATATTCGCGGTTTTCTTGTTAGCATGAAAATGTATGGTTTCTAACCTAAACCAGAACAAAAGCTTTCACAACCTGTCTGTTATCAGCATATAATTATTTATATGTGCATGTTTTGTTTCATCCGGTGTAAAAAGGCATGTTGGATTTTCCGAAATGTTTTTCGTCTTCCAAAAAGTAAGTGAATATCGAAAAAATGAAAATCTGCCCAATCAAAAGAGGTGAACTAAATTGACATATGGCAAAAAAACGCTTGCACAACGAATACTTTTCTATAAAAATACCTCCAATAAAAGAAAAGTACGCAAAGAAAGAATATATGAAAAGGGAAGCATTTAGGAGAGATAAAGAGAAAATTACAAAAGCGCGGATTATCCGATGCCTGTAGTTTTTCCTTGGGGCCCAACTCGCCCATATATTTACTCGATCTGGCAGTTATAGATAACACCCGCAATCTAGAACAACACGGATATATATATCAAAACGACTGGATAAAGAATGAACCCTTACGTCCACTGTAAATAGGAAAGAAAATTTTGAACCATGAAATGCAATGCCGTGGGAGCGTAGAATGAACTACAGTGGAAATTTTGATTTTGACTTGCGTTTTCAATTTTTCAGATGATGTAAGATGTAATGACGTTAAATTAATGGACTAACTTTTTTATCTGTTATTAATGATCCGAGCCAACCCATATCAGATTTAACCCATTTCGACAGAAGCATATTTTTAACTCACATAAAACAAGTGGTACACGAGAAACCTTCGTACAAGGCAAACTGCATTTCTTGAATGTGATCGAAAACATTACAGGAGCAGAAACAAGTGATTTTAGTTTTGCACTAGTTCCTCTTCCAGTCGTCTTTCAACCAGCTATCTTCTGGAGGAACGTACAAATTGTATTTGAGTGGGAAGAAAGACAAATTCATTGGCAAAGACAGGGTCAGGGGTTACACACCTTTCGTGTATTTGTTTACAGGGAGGGAGAATAAAACTAAAAATCACAGGTTTAACATTCATTCCTTTCTGTCAAGAGTTTCTTTCATTTTCTCCCTATAATAATGTGGATGTGGAGTCGTGAATGTCGCTTTCTTTGACAGATTTAGTCAACGTTGTTGTGCTCTATCGATATAAGGGCTGTATGTCAACCCGTCCTCCCATTCCGGTAACTCCTCTCAAGACGGTAAAATTTTACACTTGCCCCTACTAAAAATCGTTTGCAGACGAAAGATTTAATGCTTCTCTAAGAATGGAATTTGTCTTCGAAAAAGAAGAAATATACGGGAGAAAACTGGAAATCCTGGCTTTTGTCTTTTTTTCTTAATGTTTTCAAAACCCTCATCTACAGGGTCGTGAAAAAACAGGATTGTTTGGTAACGGGTTGACAACGCAAATGGTAACTGGCACATCGTATGCAAAGAAACATATATAACTCCGAATAACTGGCAATATGAACACCGAGCCTTTGACAGCCTTGACAGGGCAACTTTATGGAAACGACAGCAAATTTGTTGTTATCAGTTTGTGGTGTATGAACCTCAGAAACGCCGCTTCAGTATTTCGGAACGCAACCTTGTTCGGTGCCATTTGTCGTGAAACATGGAGGTGTTTTCTTCTGATCAAGGATTTATTTTCTGAAAAGGCTTTACTTTGTGTGTTGAAGTGAGGCTTTCATATCCGTTGCGGAAGTAATCTTTTCCATATATGTGTACCTTCTTTGCATAAAGTGCACTGAGTTCTGTTGGAAATACCTTTTTTCGTATTTTGGAATTTTTTGTATATCTACTATTTTACGAAGGGAACTTTATACAAGTGGTTATATTTTACGAAATGTTAATCAAACGCAACAACGACAAAAGAAAAAAAATCTGCGCGTACTTTGCGTATACTGCTGATCCAGAGAAACTTGGAATATATATGGCGAGGTTAATGCCTAAAGCCGTGATGACGTAGTTATGACGTTGTTAGCTTATTTTAGGCTCCTTGGATGTATACATACTTACATTCGAGAGGATTTGTGCGCTTTATTTCTGCAACGATATGACTTACATTACAGGTCACCTGAAACATTTGCATCTGTTGAAGATTTTTTATGATATTGATAAGCATTGCTCAACACATGTCAACAGTAACCTTGTTAACTAATTTGCCACATTCTTATTTTGTATTCTGAAACAAGGACTTTTACCTAGATGTATAAAAATAATAGATTTCAGAACTTTTCCCCAAACTTGAATTCCAGTCTTTAAACAATCGTAATTGTGAATCCTGTAATTCCTTTTATCGTTGAAGAAATATATTTTTTTGAATTGTCATTTTAAAACTTTTATTTGTGAATATTTAAGATATAATTACAGTATTGATCTACATAAAAACTATTGACTTCTAACTTGCTTGTAGTCTTTAGTTTTGTTTGAAAAATCATTTATTAAAGGAACATTAACGCTTGTAAACACATGCATCCATGCAACATGTTTGGGGAGGAAAAAGTAAATGGAATTTATTTTAAAACGGATATTTGAACTCACAAGAAAAATTTTATTTTGATGTCTAGGGGTCTATTAGAAAATTACAGATTCTATTTTTTTTTTCAGTCAATACTTCATAGATTATTGAGAGAAAAAAGTATCAGCCTTCTTTGTATTTATTTTATGTAATGAAAATTAATTAACAGAAAGTGAGTTTAATTTGTGACTGTGGCAAAGATCGTCCAGACCTAAACTCAAAGGTGCTAAGGATAACTTTCTTAGCTTTTGAGGATTGTGTAGATTGAGAGTAAATTGTACAGAATATGTATTCCGATCTTGGATCGACTATGTCTGATATTTTATTTAGATCTTGTAGGAAAAAAGGTTTTAAATCGCAGCAGTCTGTCTGCATACTAACACTAAAAAATTAAGTCTGTTTCAGTTTTTTTTTTTTTGTGCAGTCTGTACTGTACATCAAATCCTAGAGCCCACAGCTATTTATGTTTCCTTAAGAAATGAGTCACGATCTGGCAAAAGAGGGTGTAAATGCGCCTCTGTGATATATTATACTAAACAATTCTTGTGACCAAAAAATCTATTTTGTCTAGTAACCGACTCAATCTTGAGGTAGTATGGTCCTTTGACATGTAGAAAAATTAACATTAGCAAAAAGTTTCGAACCAGGTCAGCCTGCGCAGATTGCGCAGGCTGACCTGGGTCGAAACTTTTTGCAGATGCATTTAAAACCCCTTTTCACAGAGCATAACTCATATGTAATCTGAAGATATTTTTTTGGCAATTATATTGTAGATCTATGTAATATTTTTTTTGTAAACAACCTTTTAGATTTGGAAGAAATAGAAGCATGTTTTAAGCATTTGGTGTGCCCTTTTTACAACAGCATGTGATTTGCCGAAAAAGTGAAAAAAAACAAGGAAATTTAATGAGGTTAATATCAGATTTGTAATCTCAAATGACTAAAGGACAACTTTGAATATACATGCATACCGAAATTTCCCGGAAAATAAATTACATTTGATCACTTTTCAATGATAAAATAGTTTACTTTTTCAGTTGTTTCTTGTTTTTATTTTCAAACACTAAATGTATGCCAAAGTTTATTAATGCAAGTATTTTCTTATCTTGCTTTTGTGCAATTTAGGGTTTGATTTTTAGATGAATTAAGACTATAAATTAATATTTCAGTATTAAGACTAGATTAACGAAAATGTTGAATTTTTTAAAAATGCTTCATTCAATATTTTAATTGAAATATAGTGCAGTGAATAATTTTTCATTTTACAGAAAAAACACTTTCCCATATTTAGGATAAAACGATAAGTAAATATTTGGTAATGAAAAGTGATTTCAACAAATAGATCTATTGCCAACTGATCGGTCGCCGGGTATTTTACCAGCTTTTATAAACACGTCTAGATATTCCCTATACAGACAATCTAATCTCACGAACTCTTTTATTTAATATTTTGAATTTTAATTCACTTAACTGATCGCAAAAGGATTACGGCGGATTTCAAATTTCGAGCCCATTTGAGCATCATGGTTTCTTCAAAAGGACATGTTCCCTTGATGTTTATTGACATTGTTGTAAAAGATATCCCCTGATCAGCACGTGTCTTTGGGTTGAGCCCCACATATTATCCCGGGATGTGCCTTATCAACGCCCAAAAGATGTTCATTGATGTAAAATAGTTCATTTCAAATTTTATTTCTACTTTTAGCCGACTGGGGTACCCTTTTGGCTAAGCAAGATTTTTTATTAATCCGTGTTAAGGTTCTAGTTATTATTTTTTTCATAACCCTTGGATGCACTGTCTGAACATCTTTCACGTCTTCTTTTCTATAGAAATAGATTTAATATTACTTTTAATTAAGAAATAAAACGTTTGCTAATACATTTAAGTTTTTTTTTTTCCAAAAGGGCATAAACTAAACTGCCCTATATAACAGACATAAAGGTATCCCATTTAAAAGTTTGCAATAAGATATGGTGAATTGCACAGACTGTTCAATACATGAATTGTTTCGTTTTATCAACATGCCATTTTCAAAATGAAAGCCTGTGAGAAAACAATATCCATAATTTTCTCAGTCTTAAGTAGTTCCTTTCATACTGTATGTTTTTTTCTATACTGCATATTTTACACGATAATATATATCGCCCACACAAATGAATACATTTAAGTCCACTCAAGGCAGATTTGATGCAAAATGAATGCTTAAAATGCCCCCCCCCCAAAAAAAAAAAACCTTTGGCTTATCAAAATCTGGCGAGTATTATTTATTCCATCTTTTTTTTAGATGTAAATGTGTTTCAACAGACTTTCTCATGAAACCTGATATTTATTTATATTAATTCGTTTAAATAACTGGTTACATTTTTTATGTACTTCCAAGAATTTCAATAAGAAAAAGGATACACCCATTTAAACATGAAAAAAATATTCAAAATAGATTCTACAGAATTGAAAAGACTGTTTATTATTGTGACATGTGTGAGTATTGGGGTCGTATTCACCAACTGTTCCTAAGAATATTTTTTAGTCTTATTCTCAAGAATTGTCTTAATTCGATAGAAACAAAACCTTTAATTAGCTTAACCAAATGCTGAAGCCAGTCAGAAGTTGTGTGTAACTTTCTAAAACTAGAATTAGACTTGGAATGGAATTAAGAATGAATGGTGAATATGACCCCTGATAATCATATAAATAAATACCTTTTATCAGTCATACACATGCGGGGCACAATTAGCCTTTATAGATAAGTCATCTCTAATTTTCTGTATCAAACTTACATTGTTTGTATATTGTAATGCTTTTGAAAAATCACTTCGATCTATCAAAGTTTATAGCGCGGAATTTCTACGGTCGAATTGTACACAACAAAATACCCTTTCGATGATTATGATTGTAAAATTTCATCAGTAACTTTATCTACGATTATGTTAAAGTAGAGTATTGTTCTTTTCCATGTGTTTACTCCTACTTATTTATTAATTCAGCACAAAACAACATTCTTTTTCTTTCTCTTTTTGTTGAAAAAATGTTTTTCATTTCACTCATCACATCTATTTTTCAGATAATTGTTTGATGGTTTGTTATAAAAGGACATATATCATGATTACTTCCAACAAAACTAGGGTCACATGGCAAACAATTTTTACACTAATAAGATTTTAGCTTTTTCATTTAGTGAAGTGTCGATATATTTATTTCTATTTTAATAATAATAATAATAATAATAATAATTATTATTATTATTATTATTATTATTATTATTATTATTATTATTATTATTAATTTTATCATTATAAGTAGTAGTTTTTATAAGCAAAATGCAGACAAATTTCAACATGAACATATTTTGCATCATAACATTCATCTTATTTATTTTTTTGGAATTGCAGGAACGTATTTTTTTCCCGGTAACATTTTCTTTATGCTGTTGTCGTTGCGTTGATGTAAAGACATTCTGTTTTGTTGTTTATGGTCATGAATTATGTTTATTTCTCATACAATGGTTTTACACTTTCTTTTCAAATTAATTCAACATTCTTTTGACAACAGCAGAATTCTTAAAAAAAATACTACATGCATATAGACATCATGTCACGAATTCGTTTTTATCTTTTCACTCATGGACGTAGCTGTCAGCTCAATTGTTATAGTCATAACAACTGCAAAAAGAAAAAGGTTATGAGAAAATTGCCTTACATTTATAAAATTATTACTTTACAGAAATAATGACTTTGAATGATTCAAATGTAAGTACCAAAGACCGAAGCACGAGTAGAAAATGCAAAGGGAAACTTAAATCATGCAAAAACTCAATTTTTCATTAAAAGAGTTACATGTATTTTATAATCATATTCTAAAGTATTATTCAGTGATTACTAGTTCCTCTCCATTTATACATGTAATTGTCATTAGAATTATTTATTACGAACTACAATTTACCTTGCATTTAGCACCAGAGAATGTTTTTGTCACTTTTTATTTATTACGTTAACTATGACGAATTCATCTGAAGTGAGTGATGTATGCACAAAAATGTAGTTTTCAAGATGTTCTTTCAAAACGTATTTCACCGTCAGAAATATTTGGTTTTAATTACAACTTTTATTTACAACCTTAATTGATAAAGAGGAATTTCTCAACGAATTTTATTTCATGCTTTCCGGTAGGATATCGAGAAATAGCAGTGAAAATATTTTTCGATATTACACGGGTACGACCAGTGAAAATACCGATTTTTATATTCTAGTTACCTAGGTAAATTGCGCTCGACTCACAACCAGATGGAAATATGACGTCATTTACCTTACATTTCTCGCTTGACGTAATATTGTAATACGTTGCTATGCGCGAGGGGTACGCCACGGGGAATAATTGAAAAGAACTATACTGGATTTTGATAAAGCTCCTCCAAGAAAGGGTTAAAAGCATGAAATAAATAGAATATTTGTTTTTTTCGGTGAAAAATCGAAATTTATTTCATCGAGTGAACACCATCGGTAATATTTTCACAAGTGGCTGCGAAAGATCGAAATTTATGTCATCGAGTGAACACCATCGGTAATATTTTCACGAGTGGCGCACGATCTTTCACCGAAAAAAACAAATATCCTCTATGTATTATCCCATCTGGAGAATTCTAAAATTTCGCCGTCTGGTATAGATTTAAACAATGTATTTAAATTAGTTTGAAGTTGTATTTACTGTTCGTTTATATTAAGATAAATTTGTTGAAGGTCACACTAAAGACTAAAAGAAGAATGGTTTCTACCGTCTTGGTGCACCGGATTTTCGGATAGAATATCTACCGATTCGCCAGTGTCATGATTATAATATCCTACATCTTCAAAATATTCAGGAAAAAATATTCAGCCTAAAAATAATGTGATAAAGCGTACAAAGAACACGCACATAAATGATGTTAAACAAATAACAGTCCCTTGTCGGTGGGCTTTGTTATTTTTCTCTTACACAAATCAAAATCTTCGTATCTCCGTTATAGAAATAAAAAGAGTCTCGGCAAAAATTAAAATGCTGTAAAGAATTTGAAAAAAAAAAGGTATGAACTATTCTGGATTATTGTGTGTTATGTTTTTGATACTGTTGCTGTTCTTCTTATCGTTCTTCATGTCTTTTTTTTTTCTTAAAACGACCGTTTGTATCATAATCATAATGAAATGACAATCTGATGACCTTTGCAAGTCGTTTTCAACTAAATTATTCCTTACGTTGCCATGACTTTTGACATAACACTACAGGGGAAAAATTCGGATGTATAGTAATTTAAACAGTAGAACAAGACCGAATGTCGCCCGACGTTCTTCATATTTTTCCTGGAAGTAAAATACAATAGTTTATCAACCACACAGAATTCACGGTCAAAAAAGCTAGATTAAATATTTAAAGTGTGTATTTTCAAGGCCGCTATAGTGGAAATATCACACAGTTAAGATCAGACTGTGAAGATCAAAGATCAGACTGCCTGATCAAGACTTCTGGAATCGCTCAGCGTTTTAATTCAGCCTTTCCACAAATTCCTGAGGTTAACGACCCAAACAAAAAGGCTTTTGAAAACATTGTGGGAAAAGGAAAAAAATGCTGGTAACATTTTCCACCATTGGAGCCGCATTGAATATCCTTTAGATTTAGTCAAGTCCGAAATTATGTCGTTTGGTAAGGGTTTAAGGTTCAGTCAGTTCTATTGATACCAGACAATTCACAAGAACAATCCAAGAAGCGTAGTCAAATTACCAGACTCACTTCAGAATTCAATAAGAGATCTATAAATCTGTTTTTATATTCGATAAAGACTGTATGCGTGAGACATACGAGACAAAGTATTCCCATCTAACTTTATACCGGAAAACTTCATAAATACTAATAATCAACGTTTTTGTTTATGACCGAACATTTTTTGTCTTAATGGTATAAAAGAGAAGTCAAAGTTCCGATGAAATATGGAAACAAATTTGGATCGGATGCAGCTAAAAGATACCATTAAAGTTCCTTACTTTGAGCAAGCGCATAATCTAAACTGGGTCATTGCTAGACGAAAATGAAGTTGAAATGGCAACAGAAATAATATTTTCATCAGACAAAATTACATTGACCGTTCATAGAAAATTGGGCATCGTGACTTGTTCCAGCCCTTTCGGGGGCGCTGATTACTTGCCCTACAAGTGTCACTGGGCAAGGCTGTGCAGAGTTCTAACATTTTACAATGGAAGCGCAGTAAGGACAAGAATAGAAGAGCTTAGCTTGCGGATATACTAACTGGAAACTGAATCATGACAAATGATCAAAACGTACGGTTATCATTTAGTTTAAATATTTTAATTCTTTGCCAAACGACAAAAAAATTGGACTAGACCAAATTGAAGGTAGCTGCAGACGACAAATTAAATGTAGCTCAAATGGTTATTTCTTTCTTCGATAGGGTTGGAAACAATGTGGGAAAAAGAAAAAAATGTTGGTATCAAGCGTTTTCTCTTTTCTTCCACAATGTTTTCAAAAGCATTCTCTTTCATGGTCGTTAAAACTCGGGAATGTGTGGGTAAAGAGTTAAAAAAAATGATTGTGACAAACGGGCAATATTTCTTTTTGCCGAAATGGTTTAACTTGTACCCATGTAGTTAACGTTTTATTTTGTTATCCATATTTTGCAAACGCTTTTTCTTACAGTCGTATGCAGATTTATTTCGCGAATTAATGAATGAAACAATGAGTTCAAATTGCACAACGATCAAAAAATTGATATTTGTTATATATGTAACAATTCCATCACAGACAATGAAATGGCTCCCGTCAGTTTTATTGTGATATCAATATACAAAAACAATATAAAGAATGTTAAGGCATAGAATATGGACGGTCAGTTTATCTATTGGATTTCAGACAATAATAAAGCAAACCACAGAAATGAGTGTTGTTTTCGTATTTGTTATTTTTGTATGTCTTTCACTTGTACGTTTCAGTTCATTTTGTTTTCAATTCAATCATTTGATGTAATCTTTATTTGAGTTGTAACTTATACTCCTTCTATTTGTCTCACTTCTTTACCAGGCAAAAAAACCTAGACTGATCCAAACTGAAAGAAGTTGCAGGCAAAAAATTAATTACGCCTCAAATTATGAAATTTGGCTTTGAAAGGGCCGAAAATCATTGTGATAAAAGGAGAAAATGCTGGTAAACAGTCTTTTCTTCCTTTTCCACAATGTTTTCGGCAGTCGTCTTTACTAGGGTCGATTAAAGTCCGAAATGTTTGGTAAACGCTTATTGCAGATCAATGTGAAGTGCAGCATTCTAAGTATTCTTGATGCTAATCAAATGGTAATTCCTGGATTTTCTAACCATTCTAAATTGTATTCTTACTTTACATTTAGAAAGTAACACAATTCTGATTGGCTAAACCAACAGGTTAAGCCAGTCAGAAATTGCGTTACTTTGAAATATAGAAAATTCTTTAGAATTAGATTAGGGTGTTAATAGGAATGGTTTGTGAATACCGGCCAAAGTTTCTTGTACCTAAATGTAATACAGCTCAATGTTATTTCTAATTTTCTTTGTTTTGTTGTTGAAACAGTCTTTTCTAATATCATAATTCCAAATGGTCTTTTTTTTCATTTTGTAGTGTAAGCTCACCGTAAAGTTCATTCCACTGGCAATATAAGAACCAAGCAAGCAATGTTAAAACACCCGGTCCAACTGTTTCTGTGTTACCTAAGAGAGATAAATGAAAAACTATTTTGATTCCATAAACATTTTCTGCATTTGATTATTAGTTCTATTTTTGCATTGGCTGGCAAGGTAGTATACATGTATATCAATTTTTTTCATTGGTGAAAAAGAATAAAAGCACCAGAACAAATTTTCATTTAATATCATAAATATTAAGAAACAAACTTATTACGTAATTTTGTTTCAATTCTTTTAGGACCATGTACCGAAGTAAACCTTACTGCATGTGAATCATAATGTCACCTTTTGAATGTCAAAGATCAGTACTCTTTAAATGGAAAAGACAGTAACTATTTTGGAAAAAAAATAAGTATATTCAATCTTTCAGTTTCCCATATACGACATGAAAATAAGCTTCAATTCAAGCCGAAAAAAACAACAAAGAAATGTCAGATAGTTGATTGAAAATTATGACAAATAAGTTGTTTGTAAAATAAAAATAAGACAAAAGTAACTGGTAAAATACTGTCTCTGGACATTTTTTTATTTAAAAAAAAAGTATCAAAGACTAGCTGTCTTTCTGGCTACTAAATAAGATGATTAATTCAAATTCAATTCTTTGAATCGTCCAAGTGAGGAACCATTTAATGTGTGTATCAGTTCTGAGCTTAGAAATGACATAAAATAGCTACATTTTCTGTCTTATGATCTGCTTGTTGAAAAAATAGTAAATATGTGTCCATTGTTGTAATGTGTATTATTTTTCCTCTAGATCGTCAAGTTAAATTTATGTAAGCATTAAAATTTTGTATATTTAAACAATTTTAAAGCATTTGTATGAGTTACCCTCGACCTTTTAAAAAGAAATATCGACCAATATTTTGTTTACAGTTATTGTATGTCATAGTAAAATTCATGTACTCATTTTTTAATTTATATTTATATTCAATGCCATACGTTAATTCTTATTTCGTGAATAAAATGCCAAAAATAACGTCGCCGTCCTTGAGTTGATAATTTCATCTGTAAGTCATGCGCAATGAAAGGATGTGTTGTTTACTGACCACCTTTATATTTATAGCGCCTATCACAACTATAAGTACCTTTACGGTCAGTGTAGATCAAAGATCAGACTGCACGAAACGTGCAGTCTGATCATTGATCTACACCGACACCCCCTTGAACTTGGAATTATCCGGGTAATATTTCTAGACTTAACACGATTTTTGGTTTTCATTTTCCCTCTAATGGCTAAACCAGCTTCGAGTAATTTTGCGGACAAAGTAGATTAATAGAGGACTGTATAGAATGTTCTGTCTGATCCTGAATCTACACTGTTCGATGATGTTTCTGATGTTCTGGCATTGGAGCTGGTTTTTTTTTCTTTACCAGACAAGAAAAGACCGTTCAAAATTGAAAGCATTTGCAGACTACAAATTAAATGTTGCTCATGTGATGGAATTTGAAAGGGTAGAAAACATTGTGGAAAAAATAGAGAAAATGTTCTCTATTTCCCACAATGTTTTTAAAACCCTTCTTCCTCAAGATAAATTGTTTAGAATGTCTTTTTACCAACAGGGAGTATTAATTTCATTAATTTAGCTGTCTGGCAATTAACGAGAAAATCAATAGAAAATACAACCCTCCTAAACCTCAAAATTCTGAGAAATTCCATTATTGATAAGCTTAGCGTTTGGTATTGGTGGTTCGGTGAGCAAAATATTGCTTTCTTTATTTATTTTCAAAACTGCCAAAATGGTTTATATTTTTATGATTTGACATTAATATATCATCATCAAAATATTGGTATCTATTTGTGTTAAATTTTAATTTTCATATTATAATTCTTAACAATTTTTTTAGAATTCTTTCATCGTATATGTATATATACATCTTTCGCAAATCTGGAACAATGATAACTATTGTAACTGCAAAAAAAAAAATGATACTTTATTTTTTGTTTTCCAGATCAGTTTGTATCTGATTATTCAGACTCTTGAAACCATGTCCGTAAGAAAGCTCCTTTAACCCTTAGGCTGCTCACTGACCTTTTGCGGACAGTGTAGATCAAGATCAGACTGCACAGAACGTGCAGTCTGATCTTGGATCTACACTGTCCGATATGGAGATATTATTCCCAAAAACATAACTTTGAAATAGTAATATTTAGGTATTTACTATCGAACTGAAAATTTTATTTTAGTTATTTAGCAGAATGAGGGTTCATTTCCTTTTTTGTAAAGAACTTCAGCAATCGAAATGGAATGGATCTTGGAATTTTTTCCATTATCTCATAAATTATGGCCTTTATTTTGCTTTAACTTCTTAAACAATACTGCAATAAGAAGACTGTGCGAAATCTAAAACTTTTGAATGATTTAAATAGACCACGAATACTTTTCCGTGCTGTGTAGTAAAAAATTAAAATTTGCTAAATGGAAAAATTACTAGAATGGAGCGACATCTCTATTTAATTTTTGATAAGATTAAAAGAAAAATGGCTAGGATGCGTTAAAATGCAGTACACGAAGGAAAGATTTAAGGTTTTCAATAGAGTATTCCAAGATGCATTCACATGTAATTATGCATAGAAAATACAAGAATTTGCGTGCTAAATTCCACAGAAGAACTGTTTCACGGAATATTTAAAATGCTAAGTAGAACTCAAAATGCTCGGATGAAACGACCCGTTCGAATATAATGGTACTATATGCATTATTTTGACATGCATTAAGTGAATTATTCATATAATATCCCTTTTTTATACATTATTCATTCCACAAAGTATTTTCTTTTATCTCTATTTAACAAAAAATCCTCAATCGCGTGCTATTTCAACCTTTAGATAAAATTGGAAAAAAATAATAAATGAATATTTCCATTGAAGAAAAGTTGAGTCTTGTTTTTTTCTGAAAAAAGATGAGAAATAGGTCTTGCAAGATAATGCACGCCATTTATAAAATTATTCTCAGAATGCTGAAGATGTTACAGCATAACACCGACTTCCATTTCTTCGAAAAATCAAATAGCAATACAAATTAAAGGCCGTCATTGTGTTTCACATGTAACTGTCATTAGATTTTTCAAGGAAATGGGACAGAATAGAATGAAAAAGCTTGAAGAAATTACCTCTCCTTAGTACAATTGGTGGCCCACCACTACAGGATAATGTGACGTGTATCACAAGGGAAATAGATCAAGATTGGTCTGCACATCTTTGCAAACCAATCCTTCTCTGCATACTTCGCTATCCATTGCAGATCTAATTTAATCTATTTTTGGCAGCAGGCGACTTTGAAAACATAGTTTGGAAATATCGGTCATCAACACAGAAAACAAATTTAAAAAAAAAAGGTATTCAAAAGATATTGTAGTGCAACACAATGTGTCGGCTTCAGAAATGTTCCAGTGTATTTTCAATTTCTATGCTGTTTGAATATGTACTTTTATATCTTTATCTACATGCTTGAATTGTACTGTTTGATAAATAAAAATGCAGATTAAATCCTTTTGACATAAAGACAATAAAAAAAGTGACCCAGTAATTTTTTAAAATGATCTCATAATTATGTCATTTTTAGACAATTTCAATTTTCTGTGTGTCAACATTTTATTGAGGATCATGAAAACTCGGCAAAAAACACTTGCTTTTACTTACAACTGGACAGTATTTAACAAATTAGTGTTTCCTCGTTTTTTATTCGTTCACATTTACTGTCAAATGCTGTGCTCTTAGTCAAGAAAGGACATGGAATAGGTACGTTCGACACTAAGAAAACAGCGTGTGTTTCTAAAGCTATGGTATTTAAATTGTAGACGAAAATCCTCCCAGATAGTTTTTGGCATTACCGTAAAAGATAGTTATACGTATTATTTAATAATTAGCCTTTAAATTGCTTTAAAAGTGAAATTTTTAAATTTATCATGTCCTTCCCTCATTGAAAAATACATTTGATAGTCAAATTAAAACATTTCAATTTAGATACTGATTTAATAACATAACATGAATAGCAGACATTGTAAATCTTTTACTAGATTGTACGTTGTGAGCAGTGTGATGTTAATGTAAAAAGACTACAACAGCCTCTGATACTGCTGCTTTCCATAAAGAATTAGATGTGAGTAATTCAGTGTAAAAAGAATGTTTAATGCATCCGCAATAAGTTTCAACCCATGTCAGCTGCAGTCCGCGCAGGCTGGCCTTGGTCAATTTCTTTTCCTGTTGATAAACTTTCTTCATGTCGAAGGACCATTTTACCTCATGATGCAATCAGTTTTTAGACGAAATGGATCCATATGCGACGACTAGCTCGGTATAATGCCTCAAGAAGATGTATTACGCACTATTTTCCAAAATCGCCCCTCGTTTGTTTAATCGATAATTTCTAAAAAAAAAAAAACATGTACTTAATACAAAGTTCCAATGTGTGAAGGCATATAAAAAAGAATGTCTCAGTTCAGAGCCTGTCGGAAGCTCAGAAATTATCTAAAAAGTGAGCTGTGGAATATGATAAAATTAATGTTGAAAGTAGTAGAATATCCGATTTTAACAAGCAAACAAATCAAAATTGTTTGCTTTTTAGAAAATGACGAAAAGGAGCAAAAGCAGTCTGCAGTAAACATCCAAAAACAGTAACGCCTGTCTTCCTTATTTCGACTGTCGCTATACTTTTTATCAAAATATATACCCTTCGTGTAATGATTAATGAGTAGTTTGTAAAGTGAATTGCACAAAAAGAAGATCAAAATCAGAATACAAAAGTAAAGTATTGGATCTACCCAGTCCGATATTTTTTGTCGAAAATTCTTGCCAATACAGCCTTGATAACTACGCTATACGTGGTTCGCATTCACCAACCATTCTTAGGAATATTCTTCGTCTAATTCAAAAGAATTTTCTAGGTGAAAAAGTAACGCAATTTCTGATTGGCTAAACCATTTGGTTTAGCCAATCAGAATTGCGTTACTTTCAAATTTAGAAAATTCTTCAGCATAAGCCTAAGAATATTCTTAAAAATAGCTGGTGTATACGAACCTTGGCCTTCTCTACGTACTGAAAATACCTGCTTTATGTCTTTTGAACTTTAAGGGTACCCTTGTGAGCCCTAAGCACGAAGTCGGTCGCTATTGCATACTGCGTAGATCAAGATCAGGATCATAGAACGTCCTGTCCACTGATATTTGATCCTCATCGAGTCTTCTTTTGAAGAAAAAATAAGAATATTCCGACCAAAAAAAAGCGTTGAAACTGCCATATTTTGGGGTGTTTTCTCCACTTAAAATATCTATTCATTACTTTATACATTTACGTACTAAACAGTCTCTCGTTTTAATGAATTTGTGGAAGAAAGATATTGAAAACCTTGTTGGAAAAGGAGAAAATGCTGGTTACCAGCATTTTCTCCTTTTCCCACAATGTTTTATACCCTTTCAAAGTCAAGTCCCATCATCGAAGCCAATTTTTAT
Source organism: Hippopus hippopus (assembly GCA_946811185.2). Taxonomy (NCBI): domain Eukaryota; kingdom Metazoa; phylum Mollusca; class Bivalvia; order Cardiida; family Cardiidae; genus Hippopus; species Hippopus hippopus. The sequence continues at coordinate 22,453,947 of OX328097.1, forward strand.
GTCGTCTGCAAGTACTATCGATTTGGTGCAAGTACTATCAATTTGGTGCAAGCACGATCGATTTGGTAGAGTATAAACTTTTGTCGTCTGGTATAGAGTTGAGCACTCTAAGAGTCAAGAAGAAGGTGAAAAAAAGGAAAACAGACACAAAAGATTCCCTCCAGGTGTATGGGAGATACATTACAGAGGAGGGGTGTCTTCTCCTCTCTTTTTTAAACTAATAATTAATTACATGACAGAAAATCAGATTTCCAATCTAGATATACTTAAAGCGAATTATTTTCCTGACTTTGCAATAATTACGGCCATCAATCAAAGTACTAAAAGTGGCTTGACGGGATTTTTGTATCCCGGATGGATTTCACCGGTTAAGTCATAACCCCTGAGCGGAATTCCCAGTATATGCCTTTGAAAACAGCCATGTTAAAAAGGTATATTTTAAGATGAAAATTTTGTGGAAACAATAAGAAAAGTTCCGTGAGTAATTTGTCCTTTTGCCCCCCCCCCAAAAAAAAATTATTTTTTTTTCTGCAAACAGGAAAAGTTGCTTTAGAAAGTAGAATTTGGTCTTTGTTTTTCCCCTCCCAGTACTTTAGTTCGTCAACTGAATAAATGATATTTAACATGTAGCACTTGAAACTTCTTAATGATGCGTAGTACTTAGTCTATCATTGAAGTTGCCTATTTAGTTAAAAATTTCTTGCAAAATACCGATTAAAACAATAAAATGTATTGTTTTCTTTACAGTCGTATAAAGTGTAAGGTTATATTGATTATAAAAGCTGCAACTTTGGGCGTTTGAATAACAGCATGATCGTTTTATAATCGTTAAAGTTCTCCGTGTATTCTTATTACATCAGATATGACGTCATTGTAACGTTACTGACTTGATTAAGACTCCTGGTAATCGAGGCGTGTTATTGATCATTTGACATTCCTGAAAATTTTTGAGAAACTTCTGTAAACATCGACGTTTTCGTATAGGCTATTCGGCCAATCTCGGCAGCTTCCGTCTTTTAATATGAGAGTTAGGGGCCGTAGAGGGTAGGTAGCCTGTTAAGAAAATACCGTTGAAAAAAGATTTTTTCTTACTTTTGTCTTTCTTCTTCACTGATGATTAGTCAGCTATCGACTTCCTCAGTGAAAAATCGTTTTTGCAGTTTAGTGGTATTATAAAAATTTGAATAGATCTAGTTCTAAATAAAGCTCTAAATAACTGAAATGAACATTCTAACTCTTTCTATACCATAGAAGACACCAGAAGCTTTTGTGGACAGTGTAGATCAAGATCAGACTGCACAGAACGTGCAGTCTGATCTTTGATCTACAATGTCCACTTCTATATTCTAGATTATGACCGAATCGTCTCTTGATCTTGCAGGGGAAATGCATATTTAGCTTTAGAGAAAATGCAATTTATTTATTCCGAAGTAAAAGATTTAATGTTCTACATGACTTTACTGAGTCTGACAAACATGATACTCAAACGAATAGTTGAAAGAGTTGACGTTGTTCCTGTCAAAAGTTGAAGGAACTAATTTTCTGCGTAATGTCGCCGTTTTCTTATCAATAATTACTAAGTTTAAGTTATTATTTTCACAGAAATAAATCCTGGGGAAAAATAATTAAGTCGACTCTTGTTAGATTTATTTCTTGACATAAAATAATGCGATGTATGTTACTGATTCTAATTTTAGAGCTTTAATCATTCATCGTTAAATCAATCAATAATAGTCAGCATTGTGTAACAAGAAAATATTGATGCATAACATCAATGGCGCCGCAAATTAGTTTTTTCTGAAAAAGGGCACATTACAGCGGGTTGATTTTTTACGCCAAGGGCATCACTTGAACAAACTTCATAGAGGTCCACGTGGTGATACTACATGACAAATATTTAAACTCTGGGCCATCTGGGATACGACCTGGTTTTTATCGATCTGGCAATGAAAGTACGGTATTTTACATGTTAAAAAACAAAAAAATCTGTCCAAATAGAAAAACAAAGTTGGTACGGGCTCGATCTGGTTATGAAAGTACCGTATTTTTACATGTATGTTAAAAAAAAATACTGAACCAGTCCATATAGTAAACAATATGGCTACCTCCACAGGCACTTTTCAAAAGCGAATAATAATATAGTGCCACCGCTCATGCGGCGCCACAATAAGGTACGTGTAATAGAGATGTGTTCAAATTTGTGAACTCGATCTACAAATTTATTTTAGAAGGGAATGGGATTGGTTCAGTTTGCGTACAAATTCTCCAATTATGGATTTTTGAAAAAAAAAAATCATGTTATTAAGTACATGTATGTTAGATATTCCAACGGTACTCCGATTTTTTAACGGCATCGACATATTTTCTATTTAAGTGATTTTGGCGAGTCTGCATCAAATCCTCCAAAGCCAGTAAATGCTTTCCAACATGAACAAAGTCAATGAGAATGAAAAAATAAAGTATCTTGCACATTGGCTGTCATCCAAATCCCGGATTGTACTTTCTCCGAGCCAGGAATCCGAACTTACAAACCTGTCTGGTGACTTCTAGGCCTACACTGGAAGGCAACATTTTAAAAGAAGACTTGTTCAGGATTATAATTGTCTGAAAGATTGTCTTAATGTTCTAAGCTATTATTATCATGATAATTGTTATTATTATTATTATTATTATTATTATTATTATTATTATTATTACTGACTGAGCTACCGAGATGACGCCTACTGGATCATAAACACTGGACGCTTTAAAACGATCTTCACAACACAATGCAAGTAATGGATTTCTATCGTAGCACACTGCTACATGGCTTAAAGATATATCCACGAAAAAACTTTCGTAGCGCAAACAGCAGCAGCTGTGCCTTGTTCCTGGCATCTAAGATAGGTTAAGCTTATCGGTTTCACTCTGGCAATCTCAAACATTCTTTTTAGTCGTGACATGGCTGAGAAGACGTTTCTCTGATTAGATATGACGTTTAACTTCTTGTAGCTAAACCGACATGTTTCTTGCGCGGTCAATGATCGGGAATGAAGAGTTTTTTTAAGAATATGGTCCTCTTTCCAAGGCGCCGTAGAGCGCAACAAGTGCTTAGAAAATCGGTCACTTCTATGTTTTGTTAGGTTAATTGTAATTCAGAAGTACGATATCTCGTATATCTGTTTGGCAATGGTCTTTGTAAAGTTTGGAGTGGTCAGGGCCTATATTCACCAACCATTCTAAAGAACATTTCTTTGTCTAATTCTGGATTTAGAAAGTAACACAACTTCTGATTGGCTAAACCATTTGGTTTACCCAATCAGAAGTTGTGTTAATTTCAAATTTAGAAAATCTTGAAGAATAGTACTAAAAACGTTTTTAAGAATAGTTTGTGAACACGGACCCAGGACCAAGTCACGTACTGTAGATACAGTAGACAAACTGCGGAGTTTAACATACTCTATTCATTGTTTATTTCCCAGAATGCCCTGACTAGAACAGCCTCTTGCTTTCTGAAACTGGAAAAATAAAAAAAAATACTCTATTTGAATAATGTAAATGATAACTTATTTTGGTTGACTCGCTATCTGTGTAACGCGGTAAATACTTATTTCTTTTATTATTTCCAAAAGTCTTGTCCATAAAATGGTGTTTATCAAAATGTTCGCTTCATGCTTTTCTTTTAATTTTCTGATCAGATATCTTTTTTGCCAAGTGTAAACATAATTATTTGTCGACTATTTTTTTGTATTTTATTTCAAATATTACATTCATCTTTTGTGTAAATTCTATGTTGTATAGAAGTTTATTCTATTAGAGTCATACTCTGTTAAAAGGTGGTTTAATGCATCTGCAAAAAGTATAGACCCATGTCAACATGAGCAGACTGATATGGTTTAGTGCAGGCTGACATGAGTCGATACTTTTTGCTATTTGTAAATCTTCTTCATGCCGAAGGACCAGTCTACATCAAGATTTAGTCGGTTGTAAGTCAAAATGGATTTAATGGGTGTATGATTATGTGATGTCTCTCGGAGATGCATTACACCCCCTTTTGCCAGAGCATGACAAATTTGTATGATTGGAATCTGCAGGTTATACTGAGAAGGCTTCAAAACCGTATATTTTGTTTGGTTGTGATTGAAGTAGAAATATTTGTCTGTGAGCTCTATATGTGCTATTTCATTGATGTCGGGATTTAAGATAAGTGTGGGTATACTGTAAAAGAAATATTATTGCTAAACATTTTTTTGTCCAGAAGTCTGCCGCAAGACGATCATTTGTGTTTGCTGGTGATAATGTTTACGCAAGTTATGAGCAACGCAATGTATATTTCATAAAGTTTATACATATTAATCTGACATAGACTGTCGTCGTGGTTTCACACTTAATCTAAACTGCATTCAATTTGGTATCTGATATGTCCTGATAGTAAATAATCATGGCCGAGGCTTGAAAACAACTATGGTATTTTGCGTTGTGTTCCACTGACCATGATCCGCCGACCAAGTTTGTTTGTCGTCTCTTTTGAGATTTGTGCCGTTTGCAATAATTCTATTAGTTGTGTTTCACTTAGCAGAGCACCTATCTATACGCTCCTTTAGTCGTCGTTAACCAGTACTACTCAGAACGCTCTTTCCAAAGCCTCGGTACCTTCCAACATAAACGAAGTCGAAAAATGTAGTAGGCTATGAGAGAGGAATAAATCCTGCCAAAAGGACTGTCATTTGCTATAGGAAAGATTAATCCAGGATTCGAACTTTAAGTTCTGGGATTACTTACCTTATGTGTTATCACTTAGCTGTCGGGTCTCAGCACTTTCAAGGACTTTCGAGTAGGAAAATATGCTCGGTGGACATTCTTTCTTAATAAATAATACACGTGTAACCATCATCAAATTGTTTCCCACAATATTATGTGCTGTTCAGACGACCAATTAAACATTGCTTAAATGATTTATTATTTGTCATTGAAAGAGTAGCAAACATCGTGGGAAAATGAGAAAATGTCGGTTGCCAGCATTTTCTCCTTTTCCCACAATCTTTTCATCAATTGTTCCTATCACGGTGATTGAAACACATGATTGTTTGGTAAAAGTTAAACTAAATGATAAGGATACGGATGCCGAGATATATTACTGTGTGTCGTACTTCTTTAGAAAATACAAGTTTTTCATGGCTTATCACGCGTGTTTTTTTTTAAATTTAATATCAAGGAAACGTTACGTCTCAGATCGTTCTTTCCACCAGCACATTATCATACTTGTTAGTATTAGTTTTATGTACTTTTTTCCTTTGCCTGTTTAGATATATGCTAATAAATCATTTCAATGAATTTCTGTATTTTTTGTGCGTTTTTCTTTCCAGAACTTTCTATCACGTATTGCTTTCTTCCCCCATCTCTTTGCTCTGGACAAATAACCCGCGGAACTAACAACCGATTCGAATACATTTGTTGATAGGAGAAGGGATGTATCAAGTTTTTGGTCAAAATACAATTTTTCTTTTTTTACTTTGATTCAGATGTGTTTAATCCATTTTAAAAACTCTCGAACACAATTTATCATCAGTATAGAGTTACAGAAATGTTTAGTCATTGACTTTTAAAAGAACATAACAAAAGGCTTCCTTTTTCCTACTGTTTCTTGCACAATACATACAATTTAGAAAGCGTATCACGACTCCAAGAGAAGTTATCAAATGATTTATGTCATGTAGACTTAGTTCATAAAAAAGAATAGAAACAAACCAAACAATTGAAACTAAAACATTTAATCAAAATTTCGATACCTCCCTCGAGGTGGGCGTCGTGATTTTAAAATACATGTAATTGATTGAGACATCGGACTGAGGCAGCAATGGGCATCAGTTGTTTCAACAATATCAAGTCATGCTCTGGCAACACGGGGTTTAATGCATCCCGTGATGCATTACACCATGCTAGTCATCACATAAATATGGATCCATAAAACCCATTTGGTGTATATATAACATTTGGTGTGACGACTGACTGAATCATGAGGTAGAAAGGTTGTTGAAAATGCAAAAAAAAAATACAAATGGCAGCGGTTATCGACCCATGTCAGCCTGCGCGAACTGTGTAGGCTGTCAAGGGTCGATACTTTTGCAGATGCATTAAATCACCTTTTCACAGAGCATGTCTCAAATGTCTTAACTTTTTACCAGACCACAGAATCGAGTACTCATTCTTACTGAAAGCATTTGCAGTCTACAAATAAAATTTGGCTCAAATTATGCAGACTGCGCAGGCTGACCTGGGTCGATATTTATGCAGATGCATTCAGCACCCTTTTCATACAGCAAGGCTCAAGTATTTTTGAACAAATCTAATACCTTGATGCATGGTAATGTGCTAAATGTAAAATAATTGTACTTGTACCTACCAAACAAGTCATATAACATGACGTGAATGCTATTTTTAATGGGAGACAAAAGACAGTTACTTCTCTTGATAGCTCTCCATTACTTCACAGTTCCTGAATAAGGTATTCCTTGGATTTTTGTCCTAGATATCATTTGCACTATTTAGGAATATTCAGGTTTAAATATCTCTTTAAGTTTATCAAACCCCAAATTTGATCGACTTCACGCATTTCGATGGTAATAGTGCGTGAAATTCGATTTGCAAATTTGATGAAGATTTTACAAATACATCACAAGTCAAATTATGATAATGGCAGCATCTCTTACTTGCAAGGATAAAAACAAAGGAAATCAAATAAAAGGACCATTCTTCAGTTATTTCCCTTGATTCCTCTCCAGTACTACATTGGTCCTGATAATGGGATTACTTGATTTTCCTCCTTGATTTTCTTGCGCTGCACAGCTATGTTCTTGAGATAACATTTCGCCTAAATCTAGTTAGATTGTTTTACAAATCAACATATACGTATTTGGAGATGATATAGAACAGAATTTGATTCGAATTATGTGAGGACCTTGCAAATAATTATATAATAAATCATATTACATTTATCTTAACATCCCCAGGGGAACCTAGGATAAAAACAAAGGAATACATGTGAAAGGACCAATCTGTTATTTGGTTACCTTAAGGCTTTACCTGGAAAGGGAGACAATTTAACTTGCAGGAATGCCTCCCCCCCCCCCCCCATTTGGTAACCTTGGGCTTGGGGTTTTTTATCTAACATGGGAGATGATTTGGATTTCACTTTTCCTCCCATAGGCAAAATACAAATGAGTAGTCATAAATACTGCTAAATCTTTCTCAGCACAAGTAATTTGTCTCTGCTTGTCAGTGCTTTGAAAAGCGAATGAGCCATGCTCTGTGAAAAGAGGTTTTAATCCACTTGCAAAAAGTATCGACCCATGTCAGCCTGCGCAGTCCGCGCAGGCTGACATGGGTCAAAACTTTTTACTATAATTATGATCCAGAATCATGTGACTACTTGCTTGGTATAATACATCACGAAGATGCATTAAACTCCCTTTTTCCTGAGCACTGTTCAAATATTTTCGAATTTTAGATGGTTCAGAAAATCGTCACCTCATTGTACGGTTGAACGTAATGATAGGGAAATTAGGGAAAATTGATTGATTGCATGGTGTCTAACGCCGTTTTCAACATTATTTCAGTTATGTCGTGGCGGCCTGTGCATCTATCCATGCTTTCTTGGAGTTTCTTTTACCAGTACTCCACACAATAATCTTTCCAAGCCACTGGCTGCTTTCCTACATAGTCATCGTCGAAACAATGATCAACGGTGAGAGAGGAATGAATCCTGTCGCAATGACTATCATCAATCCTCGGAAAGAAATTGGCCGAGCAGAGGATCGAACCAGCGACTCCCTGTTCTTGAGTCCCGTGCGCTTCCGACTGCGCTACCGGGGCTCGGCTGAAATTAGGGAAAAGGGTAAACGAATGGTGTCCAAAGCGGTGTGACTTTTTTTGCCCATTGTTATTTATGATGTTCATTTAGTACCTGGCGTTGAAAAATTGCCCTAATAAAAACTGTTGTCAGGACCGTGAACAATAGCAAAATTACATGGTGAAACCTTCACGGTGTTTAGCTTTCACGTCGTTTGGCCCGTTGTCAGTCTCTGCCGCACTATTTACATGTAGCTGCCTTTCATTTTTTTTTTTAATCAGTTTGGAGTACATAGTTTGGCGTAGTTTGCAATAATTATTAAAACTTTCTTTGTTATTGATAGACTCTTTATAAAAAAAAATTGTCATATTTGCAGACGACATTTCAAGTTTACTCAAAGGATTTGGATTATCGAAGCGATATAACGCCGTTTTCAACATTATTTCAGTTATATCGCGGCGGCCAGTGCACCTATCCATGCTTTCCTGGAGTCTCTTTTACCAGAACTCCTCACAATTTTCTTTCCAAGCCACTGGCTGCTTTCCCACATAACCATCGTCGAGACAATGGTCAGCGGTGGGAGAGGAATTAATCCTGTTGCAATGACTATCATCAATCCTCGGAAAGAAATTGGCAGAGCCAGGGATCAAACCCACGACCCTCTGTTCTCAAGTCCTGCACGCTACCGACTGAACTACCGAGGCTCGGCTGATTAAAACGAGAAATATGGAAAATTTTGAGATGTGCTTTTTGATCTCTTCTTGAAGTTTAATGACAGAATCTTTATAATTTGCGTAGTCGCTGGCGCAAACATATGAACAGTCTGACATTGTTTTTTAAGGTTTGAAGGAAATTTAATGGTCGCTTATAGGGGTATAATGGTCAAAAAAGTCGTAATTTGCATGGTGGCTGGTCGGAGACACAAGGGCTCGCTTATTACATAGCCATTTACATAGGAATTTCGTCGGGAGGAATTTCATGTGGTCGTTTACAGCAGGGGGCTCGTCTAATGCAGATGGTCGTAGAGGCAGGTTCGACTGTAAAATAAACGTCAAAGGAGAAATGTTTGTAACAGGAAAGATAAAAATAAGGGAAACGAGGAGGAAACAGAATAGATTGCAGGGAGAAAAAGACAACACCTGACTACTGTTTTTGTTTTGTTACACAATTTGTACCGCTTTGTTGAGTTTTGAAGTGAAATCAGCCGCCTTCAAACTATCTGAGTTGATTGAGTTTGAAGGTAGAGCTGCATGTAGGACTGAAATATTTTCTTATAAAGTACAGAGGCTCGTATTGACCACCAATTCTTAACCCTTAATCTGCTAAATAAATAAATTGAAACTTTCAAGCCGACAGTAAAAATTAAATGTTACTATTTTAAAGGTATATATTGGGGAAAAGATATCTCCGTATCGGATAATGCAGATCCAAGATCAGACTGCACATTCTGTGCAGTCTGATCTTGATCTACATTGTCCGCAAAAGGTCCTTGTGTCGCGCTTAGCAGCATAAGGCTTTATTACATTCTTTGTCTACACTTTAGGTTTAGACAGTAACACGATCTCTAATTGGTTTAGTTTATCAAAAATTGCGTTACTGTAAAATTAAGGCAATTATTGAAAATAAGAAAAAAATGCCATTTCAAATGGTCGGTGACTATGAGCCGCGGGATAAAGTTCACGAATCATTCTACATGACATTCTTTGTCTAAGTCTCAAGAATTTTTGAAATAATAAAGTAACACAGTTTCTGGCAGGCAAAACCAAATGAATAAAAAATGTTATTTTCTGAATCCAGAATTAGACTGAGAATGCAACTTGGAATGGATGGTGAATACAGACTGTTATTTCATACTTTCCGGTAGGTTATCGAGAAATATCGGTGAAATATTTTTCGATATTTTATGGTTATGACCCGATTTTTATATTCTAACTCTTCAACTGAAAGCGGAAACAGTTGTTCCCGCGCACTAGTTACCTAGGTAAAATACGCGTGCCTCACAACCAGATGGAAATATGACGTAATTTACCTTGCATTTCTCGCGCTTGACGTAATATTGTAATGCGTTGCTATGCGGAGGGGGTATGCCACGGGGAATAACCGAAAAGAACTGTAATGGGTTTTGATTAAGTTCCCCCCAGAAAGGGTTAAAAGCATGAAATAAATAGAATATTTGGTTTTTTTTTTTCGGTGAAAGATCGAAATTTATTTCATCGAGTGAACATCATCGGTAATATTTTCACGAGTGGCAAATATCCTCTATATATCAAATTTTCTTGTTAGCAGTCGATGCGATACAGTCGTATTTTTTGGTGCGGGGAAGGGGGGGGGGAATGGGGATTAAGCTATTCGTTTGTTGCCGGTATTGGTGCGAAAGACTATCATTTTGATACCTTAACTTTCGAAGATAGAGCTATAAATAATGAAATTACATAAAGTAGATCGCAATTTGTTCTTTACATCGAAACGAAAGGTGTCTTGGTTCATTTTATCATTCATCAACGATCCTGATTTAAGAGGCTTTTAAAAACATTGCAGGAAAAGGGGGAAGAGCTGGTTACAATCATGTTTCACCCTTTTCCCTCAAAAATGTTTTCTTTCCTCGCATATACAATATCTACTATTTAAGCTACATTTATTTGTCATAGCAACTACTTTAAATTTTGGAAAATGTAAAATTTTCTTAATTAGTGAAGAGTTAAAATGTGTTGCATTTCCTTGTTTAGAAAGTGAAGGTCGAATATAAATATCAAAAATATATTAATGACAGATATATTGCGTCGTGAATTTATCTAGTTAAAAAACAACATGCCACACACAGCTTCGCCAAATAAATATTGCTATCTGCATCCTCCATTTCTGTACTACATAACTTCAATTCTTTTTAACTCGGTTTGCCAAGTTTCGAAGAAAACGTAGATGCACTATCATAGCCCGGGCGTCGATGCGTCATCGTGCAAAAACTTTGACATTTTCTCATATCTTTGTCAATATTGAAGACATTTACCGCAAACGTTGGATATGCGTTAAGTAACAAAAGGGTAACCCCTACTAGAACGCATATAACTCTCAAACGGTTTTGACATAGTTATGCCCTTTGTACGAAGGTGAAGCATGGTGCCACCCTAACAAAGATTGTAACTCTAACGGCGCTTGATCAAGTTGCTTTTGCAGACAGTGTAGATCAATATCAGATTGCTCGGTACGTGACGGCTGAGCTCGTATTCACCAAGCATTCTTGTTAAAATTCTTAGTCTTATTCTCAAGATTTTTTTTAATTCATAGGTAAAACATCTTCTGATTGGCTTGATGAAATGGTTTAGCCAATTAGAAATGGCGTTACTTTCTTAAATCTAGATTCAGACTTTGGAATTAAGAATGGTTGGTCAATACTGACCTTTGATCTTCGCTGCCTGCTGATATGATACATATTCTGGCCAAAACAACATTGACAAGCAATATTCCGACAGTTTTCGCTAATGGGAAAGGTCCATTTAATTAATTTATTGCTCTACAGAAAGGGCTAAACAGTTACAGCAAAGTACCTACTTAAAAGATGTTGGATCAGCTGATGCATGGTAGTCTACCGGCCTTACAAAAAAAAAATGAAAAGAAAAAGCATTGCACAGACTTAAGAAAATGGAAGTAGCTGAACCAAGGTACCTCTTTGATTTGTTGAACTATGTTACCGACTTAAGAAACGTTTGAGTTGTTGAACCAAGGTATGTACTGAATCAAGAAACGTTTAAGTTTTTGAACCAAAGAACCGATACAAGAAGCATTGACCTTTTGAACCATGGCACAGTCAAGAAACATTTCTGTTGTTGAGCCATGGCACCGACTTCAGAAACATTCGAGTAGTTGAACTATAGTAGCAAAACAAGAAACATTTTAGTTGTTGAACCATGGAACCAGCTTAAGAAAACATCGTATGAGTTTAAGCACTTGATCGATTTAAGAGTCATCTAAGTAGGTAAAGCATTGAACTGGCTCAAGGGATATATTGGACCGGCTGAAATAAGGATTCGACTGAAAAATATTTGCAGGAGTTGATAACGTGGTATCGATTCAGAAAAATAAAAACATTAACAAAATGAAGCCCTGTGCCGACCTTGACTCCTGTCCAGCTCTAATTGTGAGTTAGGTGTCCATTGCCCATTTATGCTTAACTAGCGGTAGAGGAATAATATAAATCATAAATACAAAACCCATAGAACGACATATTTAATTCATTTGTTTATCATAAACATTTTGATCTACAACATTTCCGTGATGTGTCAAAACTTTAAAGTGCATTAAAACTGCCAATTTACATATTAAACGCTCAATATAAGTCAATTTTTCCTTGACAAGTTTTGGTGGCTTTATAATGAGTGTCCCACACATCATTAATTTGCGTTAATCAATCCTTTACCAAACAATTCCATGTTTTAAGACCCTTGGTAAAAAAATATTGAAAAAATTGTGGATAGATGACTGTATGTTGGTAATCAACATTTTCTCTTCTTCCTGTGATGTTTTCAGCTCTTACAAAGAAAAATCCGATAATTAAATTTTGTTTCTCGTCTGCGAGGTGCTTTCAGTTTGGAGAAGCCTAAAATTTTGTAGTTTAACCCTTTACCACACAATTCCGAGCTTTAACGACAATGCAGGTAAAATATTTTGAAAACATTGTGAGGAAAAGGAGAAAATACTGGTACACAACATTTTCTCGTTTTCCTATAATGTTTTCTACCCCCCTTAACTCTTTACCAAACGACAAAAAATTAGACTTGTCCAAATTGAAAGCATTTGCAGACGACAAAATAAATGTGACTCAAAAATTGAAACTTGACTTTAGAAGAGTAGAAAACATTGTGGGAAAAGGAGAAAATGCTGGTTACCAGCATTTTCTCCTTTTCCCACAATGTTTTCAGAAGGCTTCTTCCTCTGGGTCGTAAAAACCAGGGATTGTTGGGTAAAGGTTTAAAGGGTTAAAGACAAGTCCATCCATTGAGCATTAATTGATTTGTTTTCTCCACAACGCTATTGGGCAGTCTTTGGCGAGCTCAATTTTTTTTTTGACGTAATTGATAAAATTCTACCACAAAAGCTAACAAATGTCATATTCTTTTTACCACACAACTGTATCTCAAGAATTATTGTTCATGATGTGTTAAAATATAGGCCTACATTGAACATGTGTATTAAAATTTACGTGAAGCCCATTCGCTTTTTTTTTGTCAGCTATGTACATTTCGGACAAAACAAAAAAGTAGTTTAAAAGAAGCTTGCACGTAAAGATTTTGTTTTGAATCTTAAGATGATAAAATTCGCTGCTTTTTCACGACCATCAGTCAGACAGTTTATTTCACAGAGAAATCTGGGGAGTAATATCTTAGAAATGAGGCGTATGACTACAAAGCTTTGACCAAATACGGTACCAACTGCTTGGCTCAAACGTGTTTAAGATAAGAAAATTCGCAATGGCTGTATTACACTGAAAATAAGAGTAATTATGTGATAAATAGAGGATGTTACATGAGCCAGTCTGCCTGTCCGTATGTCTGTGTACTTACAACATGGTATATTTCTGTTGTGTCACCAACTTCTCTCTACTCTTGATGTCTCAGTTTTCTGGTGCTTGCCTTTAACCATTGAGAAATCACCTCCCCTTTAGCTGTTTATACTTAATAGGAGTAAAGCAATCGGCAGAGGTATTAAATAGAGGATAATCAACTGGTTGTGTGTGATATTAAAAATCTGTCACTAGAATGGGGTGTGATGCGGTTGAAAAAACGAGTCCGAAGGACGAATCTATTTATTATATTTATTATATTCCTAATTCACCTTTTTTTTTATATTCTAAAAAGTATCAAGAATGTTACAATATGAGCAATTTAGGGAAAAAGTAGCTCCGGCAAACATTCTAAAACTATATCGTCACTAGTGATGATACCATATTTATCATCACTAGTGGTATTATTTACTGTGTAATCCCAGTAATTCACTGATAAGAATATAATAAGTCACCGTATATGACTGTTTTTTGTTATCCCGGGTAAGGGTCATTCTGTTACGACAGTTTTAACTTAAGCTCTGAGATACGAACGATTTCACCTATTGCAGTGACGGGACATCATTAGACTTGCAAGAGGGAAAGCGCCATTGACATCGAAGTGTAATTTGCTTGGCATTGCTCTGACATTAAATCAGACAAAAGTTTATTCTCCAGGATAAGTCGAAATGTCGATCAAATACTTTTCACCGGTATGAAAAATCAATTGAGAAAACATTAAAATGAAATAAATCTGTAAAAGTAGTGAACAAAAGAACGAAATGGAAGCAGTACGTTTCGGGTCAATACCTCCGGTAAACAATAATCTTCGAAGTATCCTTATAAAACATGGTTATTCAACATGAACAAACATAGAAACAGGATTATACAAGGTAAAAAAAAATGTGGCAAAGGTGAAATTGCTCCAAATGAGCAATTTCACCTTTGCCACAATGTTTTTAAAAGTAGTTTGTTTCAAAACAAACAAAAATGGCCGTCTGCCAGAGCTCATGTTTCAAGGGGGATAAATCTTACAATGACACCGGTTACGTCTATTTTTATACGATGACCAGTTTGACATTGGTGACGTAAATTGTTAAGACATTTAGCGCTTGTCTCTATCATTTGACATGCTTTACGATTGAAACGAAACAGTTTATCGTGAAATTAACATGAAAATAATTCAAACTAAGGACTTCAAGGTTCGAAAGCTTGTCAGCTTGATGAAACGATCAAACTTTTCATGTGAAAAGAAGCTGACTTAAAAACGAAATGCGTTTTTGTTATAAGAAGTCGATACAGTAATCTTTTTTGTTCAAGAGCGATAAGAGCTGAGTCGACTTTTACTTGGGAATCTGTATATGGAACGTACTCTGAGAAAAGTGGGTTTAATGCGTCTGCAAAAAGCATCAACCAATGCCAGCCTGTGCAGTCTGCGAAACTTTGTGCAATTAAATTTTATTAATATTCTGCATGTACAGGGACCATTCTATCCCATGATTCAGTCGGTTGTCATTAGATTTTTATGATTTCGTAATTGGGTGACGGATTGATTTTGGCGCAACGAGTGAAAATATTACCGATGATGTTCACGAGATGAAGTAAATTCCGATCTTTCACACCCCCACCTGCCCCCAAAAAACCTAATATTCTATTTATTTCATGCTTCTAACCCCCTTTTTTTGAGGGGAATTACATAAAAATCCAGTACAGTTGTTTTTGATGATTCCCCGTGGCGTACCCCCTCCGCATAAAAACGCATAACAATATTACGTAAAGCGCGAGGAATGTAGGGTTAATTACGTCATATTTCCATCTGGCTGAATGGCACTCGCTGTTTCACAGGTAACTAGTGCGCGGGAACTACCGTTTCCGCCTTCAATTGAAGAGTTACAAAATAAAATCGGTATTTTTCACCGGTCGTAACCATGAAATATCGAACAATATTCCACCGTTATTTCTCGATGAACTACCGCAGAACATGACATAAAAGTTCATATTAATTAACCTTCGTTTATTTAGTAAGCAATGAAATTTGGATGGTTTAGAATATTATATTTACATCGGAATTTCTGGGTCAACGAGTGCAAGGAATATATTGAAACTCGTTACTGTAGAATAGTTCCAAAATTGGAAACAGACAAGAAATATATGGTGACAGTTGCGCATTTGACATTGATGTACATTTCTGCCCGTGATCGCACGGCCTGTTAACCCTTAGGCGGCTAAGCGCGTCTCACTGACCTTTAGCGGACAGTGTTGATCAAGATCAGACTGCACAGAACGTGCAGTCTGATCTTTGATCTACACTGTCCGATAAGGATATATTTTTCCCCCAAAATTAACTTTGATGTAGCAACATATCGACTAAAAGGTTTAATGTTAGTTACATGTATTTAGCAAAGGATAAGGGTTGAATGACACATACATTTGAATCATGTTCTATGAAACGGGGGTTTATGTATCTTCATAAAGTATCGACTGAGGTCAGCCTACGGTTTCTGCTCAAGCTGACCTGGATCGAAACTGTTTGCTTTCCGTCAATTTTCTGCATGTCAGAGGATCAGTCTACCTCATGATTCGGTTGATTTTTAGACAAAATTTATGCTATGGATCAATAAATTAAGTGATGACTTGCTTTGTATAACTTTATCACGGATATGCATTTAACCTGCTTTTCTTAGAGCGACTCTCATTTATAAGGTAACTTTCGCGCCATTTTGTCGCCTTTTGGGAAGTTTTCATAAAACTTGACATTTTCTGATATCTTAAAAATCATAGAAATTTTTATCGTGGTACAACCATTGATTTATGTTTTGTCCTTTAACCCTTAGGCTGCTAAGCGCGACTCACTGACCTTTTGCGGACAGTGTAGATCAAGATCAGACTGTACAGAACGTGCAGTCTGATCTTGGATCTACACTGTCCGATAAGGAGATATTTTTGTCAAAAAAAAAAGTTTGAAATAACATTATTCGGGTTTTTTATTTTGCTATCGGCTTGAAAGTTTCGTCTATTTTTTTTAGCAGGATACGAGTTAAACTGCTAAACAAATTAAACGTGAACTGTGTACTTATTGTAAGACATCCTGCCTTATCGGACAGTGTAGAACCAAGGTGAGACTTAGCGTAAAGTCTGATCTTGATCTGCATTGTCCGGAAAAAACGCACTTAGTCCCATCAACAACATAATATCAAAGGTCCACTAACAGCATAATTGAATGCTCGTGTGCAATATTATCTTACTCTACAGGCTCCGAAAAAATAAGGAAGTTAGATTTAACCTTTTAGGGATTTTTTTTTTAAATAATACTTTACATGTTTGTAAAGTACTAACACTAGTTCCACAAGATAGGTTAATGATATTTTCGCCAAAACAGGGTGCGTAGACAGAATCACATTCGGAAAACACATTTTAGTCCTTAAAATATATGGAAAGGAAAGTCGAGTTCACTCAATAACCGTGGTATCGATTCTCAGTGGACGAGTTCGATTCTACTAGCACAAAATTTATGGTGGGATAAAAACCCGGGACAGCTAGGAATATAATAATATGCTTTATTTCAAAGTGGTGGTTAAAAGACCATTGGAGAGCCATGCACGGTAATTAGAGTATATTTAAGTGTGAAATGACAGGATCATGGTCCTCGTGAACTATTGACGCTAGCACACTTACACTGGCCCGAATGTATTTTACGATCTTAGTATAACATTCTTTCGGAGGAAATTCTACTTATTCTAACAACGTCTGGCGTACATTTCTTGTTTTGTCTTTATATTCTATCTTTTGTCTCTGTATGCACGGTTCTTCTTTTTTTGTTTAATAGAATCCCCCTCTCCGTATTCTTTATGGTTCTCTCTATCTCTCTCTGTATGTCAGTCTGTGTGCCCTTCTTTTTCTCTCTCGATCTTCTTTACATTCTTTTTTAGGAGGCTCAACTTAATCTGCCAACTTTCAGTCTATTTTCCTCGTCTTGTTCTGTCTTTATATTCCGTCTATCGTCTCTGTCTTTATGCGCAGTCTTTTTTTCGGATAGAATACCCTTCCCTGTATCCTTTTTGACCTTCTTTATCTCTCTTTTATGTCTTTCTATGTGTCTATCTGTATGTCTTTCTTTTTCTGTCTCGCATACTGTGTATCTACGTTTATGTTCAGTACGAACCAGTGGCATCGTTGACTTAACTCTTTCACCAGACGACAAAATTTTAGTCTTGTCCAAATTGAAAGCATTTGCAGACGACACTTTAAATGTGACTCAAATGATGGAATTTGTCATTGATAGGATAAAAAACATTGTAGGAAAAGGAGAAAATGCTGGTTACCAGCATTTTCTCCTTTTTCAGACAATGTTTTCAAAAGTTTTTATTTCCTCGGGGTCGTTAAAACTCGGAATTGTGGGGTAAAGGGTGAAGACGTAAGTGAGAGGGTGGGTAAGTTTGTTAGATGAAAAGGAGGATGGTTAGATAGACTTGCGTGCTAAAGACGCGAATTACAGCCCATTTTGGCTAAAACGTATACATGATAAGTATGTATACCAGAAATAAGGGGGGCTTCTTATCGATTCGGTCTCAGAATCTATCATTTACGCTTTAAGCTATTATTATCTACACAATCGGAAACTCTCTACTTCTGTTTACAGCCTTCGAGTCGAAAAACAGGAAATGATGTCATAAATAACGGTTTCGGAACGTATTTTTCTTTACTCTTATTTCAATGCTGTATTATTTTAGACAGGAAATATGTTTGCGTTTCACCCTTTTTCCATTCCAACATATATGTTTGTTTGTTTGTATTGGAGTTTAACGTCGTTTTAACTGCTTAAGTCATATCACGGCGGTCAGCGCACCTACGCAGTCATGGTTTCCTAGCTTTCTCATTCTCTCACAAGTGATGACACGGCTTCTTTCCAAGCCACTGACTACTTTTTTTACATGCATCAGAGGTAATAGGTGAAAAATCGCCGGAAAGACAGCTTGCCTCAACCGAATATCGAACTCGCAACCGCCAGGTCACGCGTCAGATACGCTAACCACTGAGCTACCCGATCGAGCTTTTCAACATATACTGACTCTAGATAGAGTCTTACATAAACATAGAGTTAAGGTACCACTTCTTAACTCCCATTCAGACAATAACGATTAGAATAGCCCAGAAATTCAGCTTTTGCAGACGCTGATTTAAACTTAGCTCAATCGATGGAATTTGTCCTTCAATGGGTAGAAGACATTTTGAGGAAAAGGAGAAAAAGGCTAGCTTCCAATATTTTCCTTTTTCTCACAATGTTTTAGAAAGTTTTCTTCCACAGATAGGTAAAAAGGTGTTAATTCCATACCAAACGACTATATTTTGGACATGTCCAAATTCAAAAGCTATTGCAGACGACAAAGTACATGTATAATCAGATATGGCTCCAATTATATCACCATTTTATCCTTTTTCCAGAATGTTTTCAAAGATCTTCTCGTACAAGGTCGTTAAAACTCGGGATTGTATCGTAAAGGGTTAAAACACAGGAAATGTCATACATGTATTGCAAAGAGCCATTACCACACCTGCCTTTTGCTGCAAAATCAACAGGAAGTTAGTTGACTGGCATATTTGAGTCATGCTCTGTGAAAAGGGAGCTTAATGCATCTGCAAAAAGTATCGACCGATGTCAGCCTGCGCAGTCCGCGCAGGCTGACATAGGTCGAAACTTTCTGATATTGGTCAAGTTTCTGCATGTCCAAAGACCATTCTACCTCATGATTTTGCCGGTCGTTAGACTTAATAAATTTTATGGATCCATAATAATGTGATGATTTTCTCTTGTATAATGCATAATGGAGATGTACTTAACCCCTTTTGCCAGAGTATTGCTCATTTCATTTTGTTTCATAGATCTACGTTGCCTTCGTCATTGATAATTTTTTCCCTGTTTTACACAGATAATCAACGAAACATTGTACCAAAGAATGCTTTTACATGTACTTCCTTTATGACTATCAGTCATTATAAGATACTAAGGCACAGACAATCCTAGCTAGGCTATGGCCAAATATGATTAATTTGTTTTCACACCTCTAGCCGCCCTAGTGGAATTTTTCAGCATATTCACACACCCCTTGCCGTTTTGATTGAATTTTCAGCATATTCACACACCTCTTGCCGTCTTGGTGTAATTTTCAGCATATTCACACACCTCTTGCCGTCTTGGTGTAATTTCCAGCATATTCACACACCTCTTGCCGTCTTGGTGTAATTTTCATCATACTCACACACCTTTTGTCGTCTTGGTGTAATTTTCAGCATATTCTCACACCTCTTGCCGTCCTAGCAGAATTTTCAGCATATACGTCGCTCTTTACACCATAATATGTAACAACTTGAGGCTAAGAGAAAAGAAGTAACTGATTGTTTTTAAACTTTCTTTGCTATGTATTCTGATCTACAAATGTTTCCCATTTGTGAGAATCATAAAAAGAAATATTTGTATATTAAGTTTGGGGTTTTTGTTACTATGATGGCTTAGCAGATTAATCATCTGGTATAGATGTTCTCATACATAGAAAGAAAAAAAAGTAATCGCTGACAAAAAGTTAATCTTTGCCAAACAGTTTCGTGTATTAACACCCCGAGGAAGGATCCTTTAAAAAACATTCTGGGAAAAAAATGAGAAAATGCTGGTAACAGGACATGGACATAATTATTACTTTATTACATTTACATATACATGTCTACTATGTTTATGCTGGCAACGGGCATTTTTGCCTTCTACGACAAGATTTTCTAACGTTTTCACACACACACAAAAAAAACCCGAATATAATCATTTGAGACATATCCAGTATGTCGTTTGTAATTGCTTTCAACTTGGACAAGTAAAAGAAATTATTTGTCTTGTAGAGTTGAGAAAGCAAGAACGAAAACATACGAATATATTAATTTTGTGCACTGTTCGGTCCTGTTTTGTGTTCACTGAACCTCATTATCACAATGTAAGTACGAGAGATGATGGTTAGCAGACGACAATTTTTATCTTCATTGACCTACATTAACTTTACGTTTTTATTATATCCCCGAATCTGGTGTCTGTCAAACAAAACGAACGAATGTACAAGTGGACAAACCAAATCACACGTCTGGGTGATTTTCACGCGCTACGCCGCTCGGTGGCATGAGTTTTTTCCCAGCTGTTACAATGTAAGTTAAAGGCCATCGTTTCACGGTTGCATATAGAATTAATCTGATCTATTATATCCAAATTTGATGGGACAAATGGTGGAAGACAATACACAAGGGTCCGGCATTTCTGATCGGTTTAATAATCTCTTTACCAGGCGAAAGTATGCTAGAAACGTCCAAATTGAAAGTATCTGCAGACGACAATTTAAATATGCCGAAAAGGATGAAATTTGTTGAAACTTCTATAAGTTTACGATGAATATGAAAATTGTCAGAATTTTTCCTTTTCCCACGATATATAAAACGATTTTCTGCATCATATTACGGCAAAAAACGAGATCGTTGGGAGACGGTTAAGGAAAGCGTTTGCGCACGTCCCCCGTGCGTCTCGCGAATTAAGATGTATTTGACAGGCGAGTTTGGTATGCGATTTGACGCGTGCTTGCAGGAACGCTGAACCCTTGTAATCGACGTATAATTGTTTTAGCTTGTATCATATGCAGGAATTATTGGAATGTATATTAATAAAGTCCCAGGAAACGCGGTATTTTTCGGGAATCATCGGTGAAGCAGAAAACAATCGCTATTGCCGTTTTCTCCAAGTCAATCCAATGATGTGACTAGGGTAAAAATAACTCGAGATACATAATTGAAACTCGTTCTATACTCAATATTAATTGTTCAACTTAATCTGGTATCTCTTACTGCTACATGTAAGTTAAAACATATTTAATTTACAGCGACTGCGAAACAATTTCTTGCAACTTATAATTCTGCTTCCTGGAAACTACACCAGTACTCGCGCCGGAAGTGTGGGCCAATGAACAGTCCCAAAGTTGACACCCGCTCTCGGGTATCGAACTCAGGACTTTATGATTACGAGGCACTCTTTACCTCACAACCATGGACACCACACGTACATGTTAGATAACACAACATAATTTTTTCTTCACAGCAATGTTGTAGTGCTATGGTATACAGCTTCTGTTAACTAATTAGTTGAAAGAATTAGTATAAGTTGCAAGATCTTGTTTCTCAATTGATATGAAATAAATATGTTTAAACTAAACTAAAGTCTACGAAGTAGCATTGATCAAGTTAAGATTATCTCTGTTGCTCATTCTAAAATTTTTCAACACACAAGAATAAAACCATCCTTGTAAGTAATCGCCTATCAATATGAATATATTCGAAAACACATGGCAAAACAAGTTGCTCGTCACGAGACATAGCCATCATGACGAAAATATATGAGCCATGGTCCGTCATAAGAGGGCTTAATGCATCTCCGTGATCCTTGGTACCAAGCAAGCCATCACAAACTTAATGGTCAATAACATCCACTTTTTTAAATAACCAACTTAATCATGATATAGACTGGTCTTTGGACATACAAAAAAATTGACCGATAGCGAAAAGTTTCGGCCCAGGTCAGCCTGCGCTGCCTGCGAAGGCTGGCCTTAATCGATACTTTTCGCATATGCATTAAGCCCCCTTTTCATAGAGTACGGCTCATATTTAAAGCTGTCAGGTTTAAATTAGAAAAGTTCGGGGAACTGATTCGGGTATTCAATTTTGCCTTTTTTGTTTGTTCATATGGCTTTTACCGCCGTTTTCAACAGTATTTTAGTTATATCGCATCGGCCAGTGCACCCATCATGTTTACCCGAAATTTCCTCTTACTATTTCTTCGAACACTGTTCTTCCGAAGCCACTGGGTGCTTTCCCTACAACCATCTTAGAAACAATTTTCAGCGATGAGGGAGGGATGAATGCTGTCGCAAAGTCTTTTATCAATCCTCGGAGAGAAATTTGCCCAGATTGGGATTTGAACCAGCTATCCCCTGGTTTCAAGTCCTGCAATACCGATTGTGATACCGGGCTGGGCCATTTAAATATGCGATTTATCTCCTCTTTTTCTTCCCCCCCCCCCCCCAAAAAAAAATAACAACAACAACAACAAAAAACATGTTCCATAGGCTACAGTACAGTAAACATCTTAAGTACCATCGTCCTTTAACGTACAGATCGATATCCAACCAACACTTTTTTGAGGCGGCCTCTGCCTTGAACACCATGATCATTTTCTGTTCAAGAAACGGTAGTTTTACCACATTTTTACCACTCATTAGTGACTCAATGATGTCTCGCGTAGTAGGAAAGGTCTTCGTGCGGAGTGTTTTCCGAGAAATCTTGTAAATAATTAATGACAATTATTTCCGTCCCCACACGTTTGTGAAATCAGTAATAACCTACGAGGGGTAATAATGATCGATTTTCACCAATACAATGCGAAGGAATGATAATAATTTTCGAGGCTAGTTTCGTGCTGTTAGAACCCCGGAATGACCGCTGTCTCAAATTGTCTAAATTGTCTGAAATGGGAAATTGCTTGTCCTAAATTTCGCGCTGATCTGGAAACAACATCTCGTCTTGATGCTAGAAATGGGACCGTATCTACCAACCTGTCTTCATGACATTCTTAGTCTTATTCTCAGGATTTTTCTAAATTTGAAAGTAATGTAATTTCTGATTGGCTAAACCAAATGGTTTAGCCAATCAGAAACTGCATTACTTTCTAATTTGATAATAGGCTAAAAATGCAGATAAGAATGGTTGGCGAATATGGCCCCTGATGTACGGAAAATATTAGGAAAAAAAGCCAACCAGTTTTTTTCTTCTTATTCATTATTATCATTATCATACAGATTTTTATTATAATTATTATTATTATTATTATTAAAACTTGAACAATTTACGTAAGAAATATGATCGTAAAAAAAAGGTATCAAGGTAGACACAGAAAGCATTGGTTCTTAGTCTCCAATAACAGTGATAATAATATTATCAAAATGACGCCAACTATTGTCATGGTGAAAAACTGGAAGTGCAGACCGCGTCACCGTATGCCAATGCTAAATTGCTTCGCTGAAAAATAAATCCACAAATTCTTTCGCTTTCTTGTCATCCCTCCTCAAGATCTCTAAAAAACTTAACCAGTTTCTGAACAAATACGACTTATCACCCACCTGTACTTGATAGCAGTGCAAACATCGTGGGGAAAATGAGCAATCAATTTTTTTCTTTACCCACAATGTTTTTCATGTTGTTTCAATTCGTTTTTTTTTTTTCAAATGATTGTCCTTTGTGTAATTTGTAAAATGGTCATTAAAAAATTTACACGATGAAAATAATAAAAATCCAAAAAAACTAACATGGAAGAAGTTTAAATGAAATATACATTATGACTTTTCTGCAGAGTATCTTATTCACAGTGCTTTGGGTGCTTTTTCGAGGTTCCTGCTTTCATGGATGCACGAAGTCATACGTACTTTTTAAGGTAAATTTTAAGTTCACGTCTTTCGTAATATTAAAATAAAACGATGAAGTAATGTTGGTTCACCAAATAATAATGTTCTTTGAGGTTTCGTTCTTTAAGGAAAATAAATAATAATAATAATAAAAAATTTTAAGTAAGTTTAAACATATTTTATTCAATATAATAGTTACATACATGTTAATATTCTTAGAAATGCAACTACTAACTCAACTTCTTTTTCGTATTACATGACCCGTAATAAATCATGGCTATAGAAAATTCTTTACATAAAAATCAATCCGCCAGTTCTAGTCATTTTAAAAGAAAATAAAAGTAAGTACAGAAAATGCTTGAATTAATAAATGTTACAACGTTGAAAAAAAGAAAATTCTACTTATGTATACTTCGAGTTTGAGACCGCATTCACATAAAAAAACAAGTTCTGTCAAATTTCGATCTACAATGTCTCCTATGGCACTTATCTTGAACTCATAACAGGATAAACCCTGAGGCTGCTAGGCGCAACTCACTGGGCCTTTTGCGGACAGTGTAGACCAAGATCAGACTGCACAGAACGTGCAGTCTGATCTTTGATCTACACTGTCCGTTTAAAAGATATTTCTCTGCAAACAATACATTTGAAAAAGCAAAATCTTGGTTTTTACTATCGGCTTGAAAGTTTCATTTGATTTATTTAACAAAATAAGGGTTAAAAATATAACAAAAAGTGTTCAAGTTAAGGTAGTAGACCCGTAACGCTTCTAGTGCAACATGGAATAAAATTTCTTGTTAGCTGATAAATAAGGATTTATACAGATATAATACTTTTGCACAATTTTAACCAACCAGAAATTCCTTTGATGTCTATCTTGAAATTATTTGTTGATACTTTTGTTAGTTTCCTGAAAAGGGAGGTAATTATTATCTCCCTTTGTAATGAGAATATAGTGGCTTTAGATTTATAAATGATAATTCTAAGAAGGAAAAAAAGGAAAAAGTGGCTCGGTTAAAGTAGTACAATAATACATGTACTCATTTTTAATCATAGCAAATTTTGTAGGACAATATTATAGTGGAAATAGCGGTTTTCCATTACAGGTCTACTACCTTAATCATGAATGGCGTTCAGTACCTTCGCCTTTATAATATGCAGCAAATACGGTACAGCCGTAAAAAAAAACTGTTTCTTTATATTCTTTATATCCTAAAGATATTGCACTTTCACGCATAAAATCTAATGTAGCTCACATGCAATATGCAAACGAATGCACTAAAATGCAAATTCCAAACATAATCTCCAATAGGACCTCTAATGTAAGACGTTTTGACACTTGGTTTCAGAATTTATGTCGGAATCGGCTGTATTAAAATCGAAACTGTCAGTCGACCTAAAGCCATAATAACCCTTTCGCTGTCAAAGGAGCGAGAAGGGCCTTCTCTGGTCGACATAGATCAAGATCAGACTGCACAGAACGTGCAGTCTGAAT
Source organism: Hippopus hippopus (assembly GCA_946811185.2). Classification (NCBI taxonomy): domain Eukaryota; kingdom Metazoa; phylum Mollusca; class Bivalvia; order Cardiida; family Cardiidae; genus Hippopus; species Hippopus hippopus. The sequence goes on from OX328097.1 coordinate 22,479,281, forward strand.
TTGGATCTATCGACCGCTTGTTTAAGACAAGCATATAAGATAAACTTCTTTCTTATTTTCAATGCATTTTATTTTGAGCCACTCAAAGAGATCCATTTATGATTTGACTTTAAAAGAGTAAAAAATTGTTCTCTATTAAACCCTGTCGATTCAGAATTACAGACAGTGTACATCAATATTAGAATACTCAGAATCTGCAGTCTGATCTTCAGTATACATTGCCCGATTATCTTTAGTGATATTTTTGCCAAAAGACATGAAACTATAATATCTGAGATGATATTTCTCTTTCAGTTTAATCAGGGCCGTAACCAGGCGTTCAGAATCACTACGCAGTCCGATTCGAGAATGCTATTTCACCTTTAAGCTGCTTAGCGCAACGCAGTGCGCTTTTGCGGAGACTGTAAATTAAGACCAGACTGCACAGAATGTGATCTGCACTTTTTGATACAGTGACATTTTCCATCTAACGAAATTTAGAGTGAAATGGCAATATTTGGGATTTTACTGTATTTTCATTTCTTTTAGTTGTTTTAGGCTTAATTATGAAGATGAAGATGTTCTTTAAAGTGATTAAAGAATCTTTTGCATGTTTCCATTTTTTGGCGTGGCTGAATCCGCTGGTTTTTGACCTACTTCTCGGTATGCTATACTCGAATGAATAAAAAGTGATTTGCGATTGGTCAAAATTGAGGACATGTTTATTCTTCGGACCTGTGCAGGCCTATTTTCGGGCAGTTACTGCCATGCTTACTTTTTCTCTTCATATTAAATCACAAAATAGTTTAAATTTTCATATTCTAGCACCATCTACGCCATGTATCTTTGTAAAACATATTTCTTGCTTCTACATTGTGCACTTGCTTACTGTGCATTATGGGCGCTACGCCTTTGTAGTACCGAGTATATGGGGCTAAAACGTGTAACCCAGATAACCTATGGTTATTCCATCCCAGGTGAAGTTTTGTTCACATCATGATATTTTTTGAACAAGCATTCAACCCCGTATTCACAGAGCATAACTCATTTGAGCCATGCTCTGTGAAAATGGGGGTTAAGTGTTTTTGCAAAAAGTATCGACACAGGTCAGCCTGCGCAGTCCGCGCAGACTGACCTTGGTCGAAACTTTTCGTCATTGGTCAATTTTCTGCATGTCAAAGGACCAGCCTACCTCAGAATTCAGTCGGTTGTTGAACAAAACGGATTTTTATGGATTCATAATTATGTGATGATTTGCTTGGTAGAATGGATCACGGAGATCCATTAAACCCCCTTTTGCCAGAGCATGGTTGATTTATCAATATTTGTCATGAATTATGCAACACTTTTAAAATTTTATCTTGAAGACAATAGGGCGATGAACAATGTAGAATACTGGTAGGCAGTGAGAATGACAGAAGAATAATGCAGAAATGCGATTGCCTACCTTATTTCAACCTATTTATAGAATGAAGGTGATCAATCATGGAGAGATTATAATCAAAACAGACATTTCCAACTTTTCGTTCTATATTAAACCAAGACCTCACACAAAAATTTTAACCCTTTACATTTATCATACATTCAATTTTGCGAGATATTCATATCAAAGTCATAATAGAAGAAACAAAATTGGGTTGTGTACTAATACAATTTTGATCTAAGAGCATTTTGAAAATACATACTGTAAAATGAAAAAGAAAAGAAGGGATAGTTAAAATCAGTTTCTACACTTGGTAAAACCATTTCTTAATTCAATTTCTCTTGAGATGCGTCGAAAAGCCAAGCGATATTGAGGAAGGTAAGGAATGAAGTGAGAATAATTAACATAGACTCATTAATTGATGATATGCGTCTGTCAAGAAAAGGTAATTACAGTAAAAGCATACTTCCGATGTAGCAGATTTGTTGGACGGGAGCTCATTTGTCATTTCGTAAGATAGACACAATAATTAAACGAAAGAAAGAAAAAAAAAGACGGTGTTTTTAAAAACGAATAAAACAGAAAAGAACGTTTTATTACTCTAAGTTAGCAAACTTAGAAGTTATTAAGGAAAATAATACACGAATTTGCTCCTGAAGTGTTGAGAATAGATACAGGAGCATACGAGAATGGTTCAGTGAGTGTTGCAATTTTGCCGCTAAATCCAGCATTTCTACGCTTTTTCCTTGGTATTCATGTCCTATCGTGGTTCAGTTCAATAGCTACTTGTTGGTATAACAATTTGAAATCTCTCTATTGCTTTGAATTTTACATTCATTTAAAAAGGGTACACTCGTAGGCACCGTGTATCTCATGGCAAAAGATATTAGTAAAAAAATAAGAGAGTTTATAAAAATCTGTTCTCACCTAGGGAATCTTCCAAAGCAATATTTGAAAAATTATGTGTTGCATGTGGACATCGCATTGTGTCATATTCAACAGTCACAAGATGGCGTAAGTGCAAAAAAGTATAAAATATCCTGAAACAGGATGCAAGTTTGACTATATGTCATTTCGACAGGATCAGCTTTTCAGATCCTGAAGCGCGAATAGTAAGTCTGGCGTATCACTGCCAGATAGATTCCCCATTTTCTTACTGAGGACCAAAAAAGGCAGCGTATTTCGACCACCCGAAAATCGTTGAAACTGTACCCTAAATTCAGTCAGAAAACGTTTTCTAACCTTGTGACTTTGACAAGATACGTGTGCATTATTTCCAGCCAACCGGAAAGTGCAGTAACAAAATATGGGCCACCAAACAAGCAAGAAGACCCTCTGTAGCTAAAAGAATTGGAAGTGTACAGAAGGTATTTCTTCAATACTCGTAGAGAAACCGTTCAGATGGCGTTTCTTCTTGTTAGGACAGTTACTGGAAAAGTATATTGTGGTACTATACTGAAAAACTAAAAAAGCTCGAGAAAGGGTGTAAAAGGAGACGCCCGGTTGTTGGTTTATAAGGTATGAACTCACTGCATGACAATGCTATGGCTCGTAAGTCCAAAGTAGGGACACGTTTTTGAATTACATGGGCATGTCCGTTCTACCACATCCTCCTTACTCACCCGACCTCGCTCCTTGTTACTTCTTTTTATTTCCGAAACTCAAAAAACTCCTTGAGGGTCACAGATATCACAAAAGAAATGCTATAAGGTCAGCCATTTTCAAGTATGTCAAGACTTTACCCAAGAAAAGACTGTGAAGTGCTTTCCAGAATTGGATCAAAAGGGTAAAACTTTGCATAAGGGTAAAAGTTGAATACTTTGAAGGTATGAAATAAAGAAATCTCTTGTGCTTGTGTTATTTTGTGTTCTACAGGCAACGTTGCAGTACTTATTTAACCATCCTCGTACAAGATAGAATATTCGGAGCTAGAATACCGACCTACCTCTTGGAACAAGCCCCCCGTCACTGATCTCACATCTAAATTTGGCGGGAGCACCTGTAAAATACTCTAACCCGTCCCCAATGGTCAACCTCTTGATAGACCATAAGTCCATTTTGTATACAGAAAATCTAAACATTTTCGGTTCCAATAACTGTGAAGTTTTTGTTAAACCGTTCCAAAATATTCAAGACCACTGTATTCTTTCTTAACAAAGAGCGAAACATATTTGCTCCCGAAAACCGAAATCTTCCATTTCACAGGTCAATAGAGGAAAACCAACCCTCAGTTTTGTCCATGAAGCCTTGCGAAATGGTCCAGTCTCAAAAAAGACCCTTTTACTCTTTACTAGACAAAAACTATTGGACTTGGCCAAATCGCAAGAATTTGCAGCATGCAAATTAAACGTGGTGCAAATAGTGAAAATTGTCCATGAAAGGGCAGAAAACATGGTTAGGAAAAAGGAAAAAAAAAATACTGGTTACCAGCAATTTCTCCTTTTTCCACAATGTTTTCAAAAGGACTCTTCCCCAGGATCGTTAAAACTCGAAATTGTCTGGTAAAGGGTTTAAAAAAACCTGAACGTCTTGGTTCCCTAGAACCGAAAAGCTTCCATGACTTGAACACTAGAGGAAAACTGCCGCACCACCATTCTGCTGCTCCACCCCAGGATGTGAGTCCCACCCTTCTGCTATCACTTTATTCATTTTCTGTGAGTATGTCCCCAGTAGCCAGTCTTATAGACAAAAAATGTCACTTTTTTTTTCTTAAAGAAAACCTGAACATTTTGGTTCCTATTTACCGAAAACCTGTGGATGGAACAATATACGCAGGCTGACCTAACCTCACTACCATCAGTGTTCCCTGCTGAAACCTCCTGCCATCCCTTTTTATTTTTTCTTGAACCCTTCCACAAAAATCGATTATGTTCGTAAATCATGTCTTCCTTTTCCCTTTATAATTCAAGATGATATAAAATAATAATTTTTGCTTCCCTCTTTTGAAAACGGTTGCTCGTTTTGGAATTCAGAAAAGATAATAAACAGAACTATCTTCTGGGTCAAAGCGATGTGGAACAGGGACAATAGACACTACTCTCTTTACCAAACGATAGAAATGTAGACTTGTCCAAATTGAAAGCATTTGCACACGACAAATTAGATGCGATTTAAATGATTAAATTTGTCTTTGATAGGGTAGAAAACAATGTGGGAAAATGAACAAATGTTGGCTTCTCCCTCAGGGTCGTTAAAACTCGGGATTTTGTGGCAAATAATTAAGCATTATTTATTTTCTAACACTGTAGTTATAATTCATATGGATGTACAGCAAGGGGACAAGACTACAACGACATAGTTGATGAAATGACAAAGATGCCTCTTTATAGTTTTAAAAGCATTTAACAGAGAATATTTACAATCTCGACCTATCGACACTATAAATAGTACAACCGTAAACAAGAAATGTCTTTTCAAAGGATAGACGACGTAAATTTGCCAGCAAGTAGGTCTGCAGGGGCCCCTAGAATAATGATTTTTGACCAATCACAAATTTCTACTTATTCATTTGAATATATCGACACCAAAAAGTAGGTCAAAAGTAACGCCGAAAAAAAAAACACAAGCAAAATATCATCTCCAAAGCTGTTTACATGCATTATTTACCTAACATGGAGTTGCTACGGTAGAAAACATTGCAAGGCATGTTATTAAAAACGTTTGCGAAATTCTCCGAGTACTGGTGCCATTGAGAAAGTAACGCAATTTCTGATTGGCTAAACCGTTTGATTTAGCCAATCACAAATTGCATCACTTCGAAATTTAGAAAATTCTTCTGGATAAGACTAACAGTGCAATTCAGAATGCTTTGTGAATACAGACCTAAATTAGTTTTTCTTTTTTCCGATACCAAATCAAATATTTTCAAAAGCTTCCCGTCATTTTTCAAGGTATTAAGAAGGCCCTGAAATATTGTTTGTTATATTTTTATGCTGATTTAGAAGGGTAGAAACAGCTATGGCTCTTTCAACATTCAGCCTGTGGAAGAATCGGTTTATTTGAAATAGTAGCCAGTGGCCTACTAGAACATTGTCGTGAGAAGTTGACATGGCAGTCTGAATAGATCCACTATTCGCTAGGAAATAACTGACAAGGACGTGACTAAAGGAGCATTACACACAAATAAACGAATTTTTTTTTTTAGCAAATCCAAAATATGAAATAACATGTCTACAATGTAAATTCACAGTAAATTCTTACACAGTATAATTTCAGCCATGCTCTAGGAAAGAAGGGGTTTAATGTGTCCCCGTGATTTATTATACCAAACAAGTTATCATATGATTATGGATCCGTAAAATCCCATTCATATTAATTTCAAATCGATTGAGACACAAGTTCTTGCATCTCGATTTTGCTTCCTGGAAACTACACCAGTGCTCTCGCCGAATGTATGGACCAATGTCTCAAAGTTGACACCAGCTCCCGGATAATGAACTCGGGACCTTATGATTACGAAGCCGACTCTTTACCTCACAACCACGGACACCATAAGTGTCACCTGAGTGATGGATGACGTCAGTATCTTTTTGTTGTGATGTCAAGTTTCTTACGCGCTGACTACAAAGAAATGCCAACATGATTATTTTTACCAAAGTCGACAGAAATATTATACTGTTCTCTTAGAATAGAACTGAAAATATTAATGGGGGGATTACTCATTAAACCCCGCGCCCGCCCGCCGGCCCCCACTCTCCAAAAATAAAATAGAAAAAGCAGCAGACGACTTTGAAATATCATTTATCATAATGAATTATGTTTATTAACAACTTCACGTAAAATATTGTGACAGAAACAAAAAAGCTGGTTGTCATGGTTTCATGCCACATTATTTTCGAAAAATAATAATCTGCAAGACTTTAAAAAAAAAGGTCTTCAACAAAAGGTGAGTCAAACAATCTCGTGTTATAACGACCCTGAAGAAGAAGGTTTTTGAAAACATTTTGGGAAAAGGAGAAAATGCTGGTCACTAGCATTTTCTCCTTTTTCCGCAATGTTTTCTACTCTTTCAAAGACAAATCCCATCATTATAGCCATATTTGATAATGTCGTCTGCAAATGCTTGCAGTTTGGACAAGTCCAAAATTTTGTTGTTTAGCAAAGAGTTAATCCTTAACCAAACCATCCCGTATTTTAAAGACCCCAAAAGGAAAACGGTGTTTTAAAAAAAAACATTGCTAGAAAAAGCGAAAATGCTAGTTACCAGCATTTTATCCTTTTTCCACATTTTCTAGCCTCCCATAGAAAAATTGCAGTCCTTAAATCATATCTAATTTGTCGTGTGCAAATGATTTTCAGTTTGGACCAATCTAAAATTTTGTCTTCTATTAGGGGAGTTAATTAACCATACCGTATCTTGAAGACCCCAAAGGAAAAGAATAGCAAAAACTTTGCTAGAAAAAGGAGAAAATGTTGGTAACCGGCATTTGTTCCTTTTTCCGCGAAGTTTCTACCATCCAACAGACAAATTTCAGTCCTTAGATAATATTTAATTTGTCGTCTGCAGATGTTTTTGAGTTTGTACCAGTCTAAAATGTTATCGTTTATTAAGGGGGGTTATATAGCCATCCCGTATCTTAAAGACCCCTAAAGGAAAAGGATAACAAAGACATTGCTAGAAAAAGGAGAAAATGTTGGTAACCGGCATTTGATCCTTTTCCCATGATATTTTCTACCCTCCCACAGACAAATTTCAGTTTTTGAGCCACAATTTATTTGTCGTCGGCAGATGTCTTTCAGTTTGGACCAGTCTAAAATTTTGCCATACATTAAAGGAGTTAATTAACCATCCCGTAATTTTAAAGACTCCAAAGCAAAAGGATAACTAGAACTTGCTAGAAAAAAGGAGAAAATTTTGGTAACCAACATTTGATTCTTTTTGCGCGACGTTTCTAGCCTTCCGCAGACGAATTTCAGTCCTTAGATCATATTTAATTTGTCGTCTGCAGATGTTTTTCAGTTTGGACCAGTCTAAAATTTTATCGCCCATTTAGGGAGTTAATTAACCATCCCGTATCTTAAAGACCCCAAAAGGAAAAGGATAAACCAAAACATTGCTAGAAAAAGAAAATGATGGTAACCAGCATTTGATTCTTTTTTCTGCGACGATTCTACCATTCCTTGAATTATAGTTGAATTGTCGTCTGCGGATGTTTTTTTTCAGTTTGGACCAGTCTAAATGTTTTTCGTCCAGTAAGGGAGTTAATGAAATATACACAACGTGGCTGTCAAAATTTGAATTTGTTTCCTCAACTCAGGCGAGACAACCTCCCTTCTTCATGGACGAAAAATTAACGAATAGCTTAATTAAGCGATCAATTTTAAATGCTACATTCATAATTCTAATTTACATAACCGTTTTAATTTGCATTTATAAACACCACTTTAGATGGAAATCAGCTCTATTTAAAAAATAAAGGCCCCCTTTTTAACCATACTTTTTCACCAAACGATAATCGCTTTAGGAGATACTTATTTTTTTTTCTAATTCCCATTAAATACTAAATCAGTGAAATGGACCTTTTTACCGCCCCGATAAAATAATCCTTTCAGCGTCATACGCGAAGACAGGAACTTTTGCGGACGGCACAGATCAAGATCAGACTGCACAGAACGTGCAATCTGATCTTGAATCTATACCGTCCGCTTGTGTAGTGAGGCCTATAGGATAGAAATCTTTCTGAGTTTTAGTGGACTATTTTTTCAGTCGTCAAAAGAGGTCGAATTAATACATTCGCTGTTAAAAGAGTTAATGAAGTAATTTCGATGCTTAATTATTGCCAGAGTATCTTTGTCTGTCAGACAGCGCATATTCAGGGTCAGACTTCACTTTTTTCTCACCTGATCTTGATCTACACCGTCTGACAAAGCACATTATGGTTGCGTTTAGTACTTTATGGGTTAAATTACGTCACATCATTGATAAATTTATTGAATATGAACATTGAAATTATGACTACTCCTTTTTATGGTTGGAATCAAACTCGAGGCTATCGTATCCTCATTTCACTAAAATTGTTGAGAGAGACACAGACACGGGGAGAGACAGAGAGAAAAGTAGAAACAGTGAGAGAAAAAGACAGACAGACAGAGAGAGAGAAACAGAGAGAGAGAGAGAGAGAGAGAGAGAGAGAGAGAGAGAGAGAGAGAGAGAGAGAGAGAGAGAGAGAGATTCCATGGTTCTTAATTACTACGCTGCTGGTCACCAGGTTAGAGTAGAGTCAGGGGAAGACAGTGAGACAGAGACAAAGAGAAGACATACTCGTAGATAGAAACAGACAGAGTGAGAGAGAAAAGACAGACAGACACACATTCACACACCGAGACCAACAGACAAACACAAACACACACATGGAGTGAATTTTCGAATTTTCTCGTAGTTTTCATTTCGCCTGAAAGAAATCAGAGGAAAAAATATGAAAAAAAAAAGTTCGCAACAAAATATCAGGTCTTCTATTGTACACAAAGAGACTAAAACATCAAGAAATAATGGTAACACCACAATTCAAATGGGCGCTATCAATTTATTACGCGTAATTGTTGATTTCGATCAAATATTATTATCAACGTTGAATAAAAAGCCGACCATGTTATTAACATTGTAAATCAAGCCAAATTACCCAACTCGTTTGATAAGGAATTTTCTTTCACCTTTGTTGTGGAGAGAATTTTTGATCGAGTGCAATTTTCAGAAGTGTTTGCCAAAGCTTTATTCTGTACCAGCGACAAAATTTTCGTCTCATCGAAATTCAAAGAATTTACAGTCAACATATCAAAATTTAAATGTTTCAAATCATACGATTTGACTTTGATAGGGTTATAAACAATGTCGGAAAAGGAGATAATGCTGGCAAGACAATGTACTATGTATACGTCTAAATAAAATGTCTGCTCTGTTCTGATCTGTTCATAATAAAGAGTGGTCAGTGATTGGAATCCCAGTCCGGACAAATTCTTTCAGAGGATTAATGGTTATCAATGTGGCAGGATTCATTAATCCCTCACCACTAGGTATTTCTTCGAATATGTTTACTTTAAAAAACCGCCAGTCGCTTGAAAAAAGAAATGTGACAAGCACAGGTAAAAGGATCTCCATAAAAGCACGCTCTTGCTGCTGCCATACAGGTACAATGATGTTGAAAACGGCGTCACGTGCTAAAAGAATGAAACATGATAATAATAACTAATTTTATTTCATGCTTTTTGGTAATTTATCGGGGAATCATGGTGGATTATAAGGTTTGATAATTCATGATTCGTAACTCTTCAATTGAAGGCGGAAACAGAAGTTCCCGCGCACTAGTTACCTAGGTAAACAGTGCGTGCCATTCAACCAGACGGATATATGACGTAATCTACCCTACATTTCTCGCGCTTTACGTAATATTTTAATGCCTTCTTATGTCGGGGGAGGTACGCCACGGGGAATTAACGAAAACAACTGTACTGGACTTTCACGAAAGTTCCACAAAAAAAGAAACGGTTAGTAGCATAAGCCTCTCGTGAAAATATTACCGATTATGTTCAATCGATGAAATAAATTTCGATCTATCACCGAAAACAAATATCCTTTGTATACTTGACATGGATAATTTCGGTACTTTACAAAGATATTTTCAAATCCGTCTTCTACAAATGTGTTTCAAGTTGGGGAGTGGATGTTGATTATTGCCACATCAATACAATACAAGATTTTGTAGAAATGTCAGTAAATTGTTCAAAGGTTTTAATTAGCCATAAATGAAAACGAGATCAAGAAATTATTTCAGGAAATGATGCTAATAAATCTATATTCTTTGCGAAACAAAGAAAAACTCACAAAGAGGCGAATTGCTTTTATAACCTGTGTTTTTAATCGTATAAGACATAAATTACATCGAAGCATCCTAATTAGTCTTTGTACTTTTAATTTCTTATTTAGACCCGTTTTAACGCCCAACATATTATGCTAGTTCTGCAGATAATGTAGACAAAGATCAGACTGCATCAGATGTGTTGTCTAATCTTAGACCCACACTGACCAATGTCTTGTAAGATATTCGGTGGTAATTGACCTGAAAATGGTGTAATTTGGTCTTTTTTTACAGACTAAAAATGTTCGAATTCAATCAGCAGTGTAAGAGTTGATTAATGAAGTCTGGGTTGGGTTAATTTTTTTGTTAACTCTTTACAACACAATCCCATGTTTTAACGATCTTGAGGATGAAGGCTTTTAAAATCATTGTAAGAATAGGATAAAATCCTTGTATCCAGCATTTCCTCTTTTTCCCATAAAATTTTATGCCATTTCAAAGGCAAATTGCATTAATTGAGTCAGACTTAATTTTTCGTCTGCAAATGCTTTGAATTTAGAGAAGTATAAAGTATAAAGCTTTTTTGTTGTTGTTTTTGTGAAGAGTTAATTCTTATTTATTAGGCAGGATTTTTTCTATTCAGGCAGTGTGTTAACTATTAACCTGCTAAATAATTTAATTGAAACTTACAAGTCTATTCTGCAAACCCACATGTTCTTTTTTTTTTAAACTACTTATCGGACGGTGTAGATCCAAGATCAGACTGCATGTTCTATGCAGTCTGATCTTGATCTACAATGTCCGCAGAAGGTCATTTGGTCGCGCCTAGAAGCTTAAGGTTTATCTACATCGTGTGTTCTTTTTGCCTTCCCGATGTGTTTGTTTTTTTACTTCTATTTCTGAGTTTTTATGTAATATACTCACATTTAATTTATATTTGTGTATACATGTATTACAATTAAGAGTATTTCAGCAGTTTCAAAACAAAGTTTTCGAAGTTGGCATATATCTTACTTCTTTGTCGAACGAACGAACGAATGAAAGAAAAAATAGTCGAAAGAAAGAAAGAAAGAAAGTAAGAAGAAAGAAAGAAAGAAAGACTCGTAGTTGTTTTGGTAGATAATTTTCAACAGCTTTAATCAATTTTGTGAAACGAATACACAAAAATCATTCACCGGGGAAAATGTTAAAACATAATATTCATTTAAAGTGATCTATACCACAGGACAAAATAGGTTCTATAAATCAATTCGGGCAGAAAGAGAGTCGAAAAGTGCAGAAAAACGGCTTTTTCTGATTTTTTTTTTGTGTGAAAGTCGATCACAGTTGCTTTTGCCGACTCTACAGATCAAGACCAGTACCTATGCATGCTTATAAAACTTGACTCCATGCTTAACTGAGTTTGTGCTTAAACTTTAAGGTCTCATTTATGCTTAAAACGATATGAACATTTTAAATGAAGACTTCCATTTAATAAACAGAAACAAAGTAAAGCTCTATACCTCAGAAGTTACTTCGTAAAGTTTATGGAAGTTGAATTTATACAACTTTGAAATTTCATGCTCAGCTGAGTTAAGCATGAAAAAGAATTAATGAGCATTGACCAAAATATCATGAAAAGATGCAGTCATTTATGTAGTATTTAGGGAAAAGGTTACGAGTTTTTTTTATTTCCTTTTCTACAAAGTTTCCAGAAGCTTTGGTCATTAAAACAAGGGACTCTTTACCAAATGGCAAAATTTTAGACTTGTTCAAACTGAAAGCATTTGCAGACAACAATTAAATGTTGCTCAAATGATGGAATTGTCTTTGACCGGATAGGAAACATTGTGGGAAAAGGAGAAAATGCTGGTAACCAGCATTTTCTCCTTTTCTCACAATGTTGTCAAAAGCCTTGTTCACCGGGGCTGTTAAAACTCGGGATTGTTTGGTAAAGGGTTAAACCACGGTACACTGTATTAAAGGGTTAACAGAAATTCCAAAGCTTTTGATGTCAGTTGTTTGTATTGTATTTTAACGTCGTTTAACAGCTTAGGTCAGATCATAACGGTCAGTGTACCTACGCATGTGCTTCCTGGCTTTCTCACACCAGTACTGACACAACTTTCTTTCCAAAGCCACTTACTACTTTACTCACATGCATCAGAGGTGATGGGTGAAAAATCGCCGGAAAGAAAGTTTGCCTCAACCGGATATCCAACCACCGGGTCACGAGTCAGAAATGCTAACCCACTGAGCTATCCGGCCGGGCTATTACCAAACTAGAGAAAATCATTTCAAAATTACAGTATCATTGATATTATGTATGTGATAATGAACGAAAAAATTACTGCAATAATCTAGGAAATATGAATTTACTTTCCTTCTTCTGTGCATGAGTAGTTGATTCTTAATGCTGTAGGTTAAAAAAAAAATCCAAGGGAAAAGACAACACTTTCTCTTGATACTGTGATACATTTCAAAATAAGACGTAAATTATATTCTCATCGCGAAATTCGAGACTAACACCATCAAAAAAATCTAATCAAAAGAAAAATACGCAGGAATCCATATAAAACAATTTCCGAGTTCTTTATCCCGACGCGCATAAATCATGGTAATAAACCAATACCTCGTGATATTTGGTATTACGCCGAAAAAAATAGTTCCGAAATTACAGTCGGGAGAATCTTTGGATACAAACCTAATGGAACTGCTATTTTCATTATCAAAACACGCCCCTAAAATTGAATGCGGGATTTCGCTGAGCACCTTATTACGCGATGATAATAACACAAGAAATGTAACGACCGTTTTGGTAATCTTATTTCGTATTTGTATGTTTTCTTGGAATACATCCTTTCATTTATTTACTGATGACCTCATACAGACGACTTTTTTCGTCTTGCAGCAGACTACTTTTTAAAACATTGTGCCTAAAAGAGAAATCCTTTGTAATGAAGTTTTACAAGTTTCAACTTTTAATTGAAAAAAACGACAATATACCCCATACTACAAGCATTATACATCTGACATATTTCTATAATACATGTATTTATTTGTTTCTTATTTTTTATTGCTATATTCATCAGTGGGAGAGAGAGTGAGAGAGAGAGAGAGCGGAGAGAGAGAGCGGAGAGAGAGACAGAGACAGCACACCGGATTACTCATGAACACAACTCTTTACCAAACGATAAAATTTTAGACTGGTCAAAATTGCATAGGACAAATTCAACATCGCTCAGTAACTGAAAATCGCCGTTTGAAAGTTACCAGCATTTTTCCCCCTTTTCCCTCAATGTTTTCCAATGACATGTCTGCCCATCTGTCTGTCTGCACATATGTTTTGTTTTGTGTGGACAAACATGGCCAACAGAGCAAATTATAAACGCACTGGCTGCTAGACGCGACCCAATACGCTTTTGTGATCAATGTAGATTAAGAATAAAACAACTGTAACGGAAAAAGGTAGAAGAATTCGGAGTTAGAGTCTAATTAATTCTAATTTTCAACGTTCCATGGACCTTGATAGAAAAGCAAGGTCAACGTTACTGCTATCAAGAACGCAAAAGAGAATAGTGACATTTTACGGCTTCTCGGACTAAACAGCGGATCGGAAAAGGGTTAATACGGAAAAAACAACGGGAATAAGACTGAAACCCGAGCCCTAGGACGATAGTTTTATTCCGTGAAGAAACCTAGAAAACGTAATGTGTCTGTCATGGTTAGTGAAATATCTCCAGTTTTATATTTATTTCCCCATGCCGCAGCTGTCATTAAATAATGAGTAACGTTCTGCCATTTTCTTTTTTTCTTTAACGATAGAATCAAAGGGGAACCGTAAAAACTCGTATATGGCTTTATCCTTGTACTGAAATAATGCGATTTTTGTTATCCTATCGAATGTTATAGTCCCACCGAATACAGTCACAAACGTCAGGCCCAATGGCAAACCGATACGTGACACATTGGCTGTAAGGTGTTATCTTTAAGTGTTTAAAGTGTTTGGGGACATTAAAGAGTTTTTATTTTCTTATTTTATTTCACGAGATCACCCTTTTCACAACTCTTGCGAAAATGACCCGAGTTCAACACCGTACAGTAATAGGGATGGACGACATAGAAGCCTATTAATTTGCATGTTTAGCTTAAGTTCCAATATCATTTTCTTTTTGATTGCTTGTGGAACATGTATCTACATAACGGTCAATTAGCGAGTTTCGTTACTGAATGAGATTCGATTCATTCTAATGGCACATTAAACTTTCATATGGCATAAGAAATTACAAATAAGAATCTACTTAGAAAGACAAGCTACAACGAAACAGTAGCGGGAATCACATGTACACAGAGAGGAGTACAACACTGAAAACTATGATATAGCATTTGGGTTGTAATGTATAAGAACTGTGTTCTGAAGACTTAACAAATAATCATGAAGGTGGTTGCATCAATGTGTTTTTGAGAGACAGAGACGTGAACATAAAGGCCAAGTGGTGCCAAAGAGTGGCGATTCTCGTGTTACAGTGCATTTAAATCTAAATCATACCATTTAATGTATGCAAATTTATTATGAAGTGACAATTAATTATTGTACAGTCGGTGTATGTATTAGTCGCTGGCAGAAACATGAATTTTCACAGCAGGTAAAAAGTAAACAAAATATATAGCGGCCAGGTAAATTTTTAACTAGTTTTGAAATTCATTTTTCGGCCAACGACATATGCTTGGACCGACCATGCAATAACAAAGTACACACAATAAAAGAGTCTATAATGTTTGAAATTCTCTCTCTCTCTCTCTCTCTCTCTCTCTCTCTCTCTCTAAACATGCTAGCTTTAATTTGTTTTTACTATCATGTGACCAGCCCACACAGCTGTGGCAGTTTTAGGTATCAGAGCTTTCACATAAAACCTTTGCACACTAAAATATAAAGAGAAAAAACATTGTAAATTCTTATCGAAGACAGAAACGCACTTTTAAGACTTTGGGCTGATAACAGAAAGAATTAATTCATCAACAAAAGACAATTATTTATCTAGAAGTGAGAACGCCTTTCTGGTTATCGCTGTGCTCCACATTTAAACTGTCAGCCAACCAGTGCTGTTTCACTCCATTCCCCTTCAAACAATTAGCAACACACAGTTTTGAAAACATCCATGTGAAAATGGATAATCGTTTATTTTTGCCATTAGCTGAATGCATGTAAAGAAATTATGTTTTAAGAGAGAAATAGTTAATTATAAATTAATTTTAATTCTGAAACATTCTCAACATTGATCTGTTTAAAAAGAAAGAAGAAAAAGTCGTCTGTGATTTGTTGCGTATTAATATAATGTTAACTATCAAGTAGATTCGGATAAATTTGTTAAGTTACAGGTTCGAGATCTGGGGTATTAGCTCGAGGCCTTTGCCTCAGGCTAGAATAGCAAACCTCGGACCTGCAACTAGACAAATACGAATTTACTTGATCCATGATAGTTTCATTAATTAACGACATGGATTTGTCGCCCATTTTGATACTGACAGAGTTATATTAGCGACTTTTTCTCGTACTGGACGAGTTTTGCCGAGCTTTTCCCGTATTGGCCGAGTTTTGCCAAGTTTTTCTCTTTTGGGCAGAGTTTGCTGATATTGACCGAGTTTATCATTTAGTATTGAACAGACATTTTTCGTCATATAAATGCAGTAAGACAGTTTGTTTAAGAAATAATCTTCTTTCTATCTTGGTTTATCGTTCAATAAACCACAGTTGTGAGTTATGAGGCAGAATAAATAATCCACGAGGATTGCATGAACGATAAACCACGATAGAAAGAAGATTATTTCGATTCTAACATGACCAACTCTTAATGAAAGGAAAACAAGTTCATAATTAAAGTAAAAACGCGGATGCAGATGATATTCCATTGAATAACTTACTTACTTACTTTATACAGAATGACGTCACACTATATAGAATGACGTCACTCTACATAGAATGACGCAGATTTTACCACGCTTTCATTGCACTGTGTTTATAGAGCCGAATTCACGTGTCATGTTAGAATTATTATTCTAACATTACACGTGAGTTCGGCTCTATAAACACAGTGCAACGAAAGCGTGGTAAATTCGACGTCATTTTATGTGAAATGACGTCATTCAATTTAAAGTAAGAGTCGCCCATGGCTGTTCCATATCCCCGCCCTCGGATTTTTTTTTTTTTTAATGAAAGTCACTTGAAGTAAACAAATCGTCATTTTCCGCTAAGATTCGACCAAAGAGGAGGGAAGAACTCTGGGATTTACCGATATTAACTGTTTTGTTTTAATTGAAAACGATGAAGCTATTTGAAATAATAAACATATGTAAATCAAGTGTCTTTTAATGATGAAGATCAGTTCAAAATTGGCCGGTGTTGCATTGGAAATGGGATTGGAAATGGATGGAATAATATTCAGAGCTTTCGAAGCGACCGCGACTTTAATGCTCGACAACAATACATTCTTCTTCTTCGTTATTTGAAAGGGAGAAAATGTAATGGTAAAATGCTGCAGTTCTTTTTTGTTGTTGTTGTGTTTGATGCCCAAGGTTTTATCGAAATTTCTTTTTATATTTATCGACTGGGCAGTGGGGGTTTGTTTTGGTTAGTAACTGGAACAGCCATGTTTTATTCAAGGGAATATAACCCGCATACGCTTTTATACACTATGTATGAACTTGTTTTCCTTTGATCGAGATGTTAGTCATGTTAGAATCGAATTACGAAGCACAATTAATAAACCACTTGGGCTATCGCCCTCGTGGATTATTTATTGTGCCTCACAACTCAAAACCGTGGTTTGTTGAACCTTAAACCACGACAGAAAGAACATTATTTCTTAACATTTACCACTTACCAAAACGTATAAACCGCCACTTTATAAAAAGAAAATAATTTCTCGACACTTGCTCAAATCACGCTGGAAAGTCATATCACGTATCTTGAAATACTTATTTGCCAATATCACATATCTTTGAAATACTTATTTGCCAAACTCTGAACTTTGTCAAACTCTGAGATCAAGAATTAACTCTTACAAGCAAGGCTTTCTTTTTTGTCACAACGTTTTCAAACCTGGTCTATTGCAACAAGCAAAAAGTCTGCTACAAAAATCGGAAAACTGATTGAATGACGCGAAAAGAACTATCTCTCTGGCTTGTTACAAAATGATTAGAAATTGTCACCGTCTTATCTTTATCTACAATAAAAAATAATTACATATGTACTGATTATTTGTTATTCATCCGCGAATTTTACCCTTTAAATGATTGAGTTTAATTTTGCACACAAATTCATCCACAATGATTTATCATAGAAATTTTTTTGAATCAACAACTGGCATATAACGAAATTTATCTCACCGACTATTATTATTATTATTATTAATTTTATTATCATTAATGTCCGATTTTCAGCTCCTAATGACTGAATCTATTTTCACTCCAAGTACCTGGTGGAATAGGATTTACTATTATAACAATACATCATGATTTAATTTAATTATGACATTTCCCGTAAAACCATTGAAAATAAAAACGTTGTCAAGGAAAATCCATTTGGAAATAATTTAAAAGAAAAAGCAGAACAAGAGCAAATCAAAATGAGCAATGCTATGTGAAAAGGGTTTTTAGTGCATCTGCAAAATACATCAACTATCAATCCTGGTGGAAACTTTTCGCTGTTGGTCAATTTTTTGCAAAAAGACAAGTGTACCTCATCATTCGGTCGGTTGTTATACAAAATATATTATATTTCATGTGTCTATTTTCAGAAATGTTATGGGTAAAGAAATGTCGTAATTTAAGCTGGGGGGAATTATTTCCCCGTCACAGTGAATATTTTCCTCCTGCCGAAAATCTGGAACTACATTTTTAAGTTTTTTAAGTTTTTAAGTTTTAAAAGTGGCATTCGTTGACAAAATAATCAGAGGAAATATAATATATAATTTATTTCATCGGCTTTTGGTTAATATGGGGAAATATTTGCCTCAAAAGGGAAAGGTCCGCGAAAATAACTCGTGCCTTACGGTACTCGTTATTTTCGCATACCTTTCCCTTTTTCGGCAAATATTTCCCCATATTAACCACAAGATGATGAAATAAACTCTATGGATTTTATAGATCCATGGTTATGTTGTGACTTGCTTAGTATCATGCATCGCGAAAATGTTGTAAATTCCCTTTTGCAAGAACGTTTCTCATATTGTTTCAAAATTTAAATACTTGACACTGTAGAGCAACAGCTGATTAACACAGTGTGCAAGTTAACCATTCTGTTCTCATGGCATTCAAAAATGAAAGTCCAGTCCAATTGTATATGTTCTAATTTTCGATTACTGATTTGTTTCAGACATTCGACATTAACGTTTTACAAAATAAATTTGAAATAGATACTTAGATTCTGCACATGAATCATATATACAAAACTAATTTCAGTTTTGTCTTTTTGTCAAGCATTCCATCGGGACACCGAAAAAGCATAAGTGGGTTAAATGATATTATTTAAACTAACTATTCAGGCAGACCCGAAGGACAGTAACAAACAACTGCCAAAGTCAAAGAACAAAAAAAGAATCGTAAAAGAAATCGACCCACGGAAAGGAAAGAAGATATCCGGTTCAAGTATTACATCAAAACGAGGCTGACAACATGGGCCATAACTCTCCGTTCAGAAATTATATTGTGTCATAAAGTACTCGACGGACCGCTGCCATAATTCGCCGAAAATGTAGTTTCTCACCCCAGATAATGAGTCTCGTACTTCGAGACACTGTCCTTGTCAAAACTTCGAGGGCCATAATATTCATTAATGGCACTATCCATCCGTTTTTCATACCTCGTGAGTCCCCGGGGTTTTGTCAAACTTTCTACGCTCTGAGTGTTTTGAATTTAAACGCTGTGAAATGGGAGATTGAACGGAAACATAAAACCGTGTTTTTACCCCGTGCCAACATGAACTGGTATATTTCTACAGTCGCGGGAAAAGCAATGACGGGTATGGATACTTGGTTTTAAACGTAACAAATACCAGTCTGGACATTAGGTTGCTTTTGCCTGTATGTTTAACATTTTACGATATCAAATATAGCACAGACTGAAAGCTCAAAATACCGTTACTACATTTTGATAATTTTCCC
Source organism: Hippopus hippopus (assembly GCA_946811185.2). Classification (NCBI taxonomy): domain Eukaryota; kingdom Metazoa; phylum Mollusca; class Bivalvia; order Cardiida; family Cardiidae; genus Hippopus; species Hippopus hippopus. The sequence continues at coordinate 22,498,615 of OX328097.1, forward strand.
AGAAGGCCCCCATCAGGGAGAAGAGTTGAAAGGTCTATTAGCATAAATTCCGCTGTCCTAAAGATCGTTTCCATTACTGGCTATCCACCGAGGTTGTGCAATAACCCATAATTTCCTGAAATATTTGTTTTTCCATTTTCTCACACAGTTACTAAATCATAAGTTGACAAGGTTGTGAGGGTGAGCGTCCAAAAAAAAAAAAGTACAAAAAGGATTATTAAAAACTAAAAGCTTCTTCCCTATGCAATAGAAGCTGGTGTTATATACCATGTTGCATTGTTCATTTTATATTTGAGCCCATGCTCTGCGAAAACGGCATTTAATGCATCTGCAAAAAGTATCGACCCATGTCAGCCTGCGCAGTCCGCGCAGGCTGACATGGGTCGATACTTTTTGCTTTTTATGAATTTTCTGCATGTCTAAGAACCCTTTCTACCCCGTGATACAGTTAGTTCTTAGACAAAATGGGTTTTATGGATTCATAATTATGTAATGACTTGGTTGGTATCATGCTTGATAGAGATGCGTTATGTTAGACAAAATGGGTTTTATGGATCCATAATTATGTAATGACTTGCTTGGTATCAGCTCCATAGAGATGCGTTATGTTAGACAAAATGGGTTTTATGGATTCATAATTATGTAACTGACTTGCTAAGTATCATGCTTCATAGAGATGCGTTAAACCCCCGTTTGCCAGAGCATGGCTTATTTGTTTTCACGTACCTGTTCGTTGATGCTTTACTGCTACTGTAACTACAGCAAAGACCTATCGGTGCATGTAGCATTGGTGAATAACTTATAGGAGGTACGAAAACGTTAAAAATGAAAATGACATATTTTTAACGAAATCATCTAACAACCAAATTTAATACAAGATAGACACGGAAGAAACTGCATTGTGACAGAAAAGGATAGACATACACAGAAAAATAAATGAGGAAATATGAAAGTGTTTCTGAACAAGAAACCTTATTGCATTCACTTATTTTTCTCTATAACATTTATCTGATTCGAACTTTTTCACAAGCAATTCCAGTTATTGCTCTGCTACGAATCTTAATTCCAAGGGTCATCTGATTAGCTGAGAAAAAAAAAAGTTTCGACCAATCAGGTGGCTAGTTTAAGAATTTTGAATCAAAATTTAATCAAGAACAGTGGGTTAATACGAAATTGGAAAATTCAAAAAGTCAATGTACCAATTCACTTAAACCTTAAGCTGCTGAGTGCGAATCAAGGACCTTTTGCGGACAGCGAAGATCAAGATCAGACTGCACAGAACGTGCAGTCTGATCTTGGATCTACTCTGTCCGATAAAGAGATATTTTCCCCGAAAAATAACTCGGAAATTGCTATATTTGGGGTTTTTACTATTGGCTGGAAAGTTCTATTTAACTTATTTAGTAGGTTAAGTTTAAAAGAAATTACATATTTAAATTCGTGATATATATAGGATCTGACATGAGTTGGCTTTTGAGATAAAATTTTATTAAACGAGTCTAGGGAAATGTTATTAAGCGAGCCTTCGGCGAGCTTAATAACATTTTCCTTGACGAGTTTAATAAAATTTTATATCAAACGCCAACGAATGTCAGATTCTTTTTATCACATAACGATATTTCACGAAATATAGATCAGATTATGCAAAACCATTTTAGATGCACCCGCGGTAATATCCATAAAACCTATTCACTTCTATGAAATATGTACAAAATGACGTCAAAAATGACGTCACACAAATATGATATCAAACGTGTATAAGATAAGAAAATTCGTAATGGGTATATTACACTGAAAACAAGGGAGGTTATGTGATAAATGAACATTTTTCATGCAATATCTTTGCACGAATCACCATCAGTCAGCCATACGTTATGTGAGGATTTGAGGCCGAATCGTATATTTAACGGCCATTTTCTAAATGATACCATGCGGGTGTTCTGTTCTTGAAGAATATTCGAGCGAGAGCATGTCCACCCCTTGGGCTGCTAAGCACTATTCATCCGTTGTTTCTGTCATATCACCATTATATCATAGCGGCCGGTGTACCTATCATTCTGGCTGCTCTCAAACATATACAGATATCGACGAAAAAATGACCAGCGGAGAGAGAGAGAGAGCATTAAATCTTTGGCAATAACTATCATCGATCCTGGGGGAAAAAAAATGACAAGTTAGAATTCGATCTCGCGACCCCTGGATTGGCATACTAGCCATGTGCGTTAGCCACTGAGCGACCTAACTCTGTAGAAATTGCTTGACACTGGCAGTTTCTAAATTTGCCGCAATGTTTTCCAGTGCAGGCTATATACTACAAGAGCCAGACTGTCTTCCCCAAGACTTTTTATGTCAACTCCTTGCAGAATGACAAATTTTAAGCGTCGTCAAAATTTGAAACATTTGCAGGCGACAAATGAAATGTGGCTCCAATAATGAAATTTGTCTATAGAGGGACAGAAAACATTGTGGAAAAAAGTGAAAATGCTTGTTTATCATCATTTTTACCTTTTTGCCCGATGTGTTCAATGATCTTTATTCCTAATGTGTCGTTACAACATGGGATTCTTCCGCAACGAATTTGACCCTGTACCACACAATCCCGACTTTTAACAATCCTGACAGAGAAGGCATTTGAAAACATTGTGGGAAAAGGAGAAAATGCTGCTAACCAGCATTTTCTCCTTTTCCAACCATGTTGTCTATTCTTTCAAAGACTATTCATATTAGAAACATTCAATTTCTCGCCTGCAACTGTTTTTAATTTGGACAATTTTAAAATTTTGTTGTTTGGTAAAGAGTGACCTCAAGGTGACATGGACTAAGTGCAGGATACAAGACTCCGCAAAACGCGGAAAGATTTCGTCTCAGAGCAGAAAAAACAACAGCAATAAATCATTCGACTTAAGGAAAAGACAAAAAAACAAAGACATCGTTCTCCGTGAAGTCCCCATGAACAAATTTATGAAATTCTTAAAATGTAAATGACTGAACAAAGTGACAAAATATTGTATAATTAATTAGACGTAAGTTGTTTTAAGACTCATAAAATAGCGACATTATCATAATGCAAATCAAATGTGAATAAATAAACGGTTAAAACATCGCGAGTTGACAGTGTTTACGAGCCCAGATGTAATAAACGATGTAACAGGTGACCGACTGTCCATTCTATTCAATCATTTTTCAACTTTTTTTTTCTTTAAGCCAACCGTTACAGTCTCTTCCTTATTCGAGCCCCACCCTGCTTGATAGGGGCCCATATTTACCAGCGATTTTTAAAATGCATTATTTGCCTTATGCAGAATTTAAGCGGATTCGGAATATGACAGACATAAACGGCGTTGGATTATCATTCTATGTCATAGACTCCTAAAGACGACCTTTTCCGTCTTGCAGCACACAAATTTGAAAACACACGTACATGTGTGTCGAATACATGTATCTTTTTTCAAAGCTTTTTCTTCTTCTTTTTATTTATGTATATTACCGTTACTATCGCTTTCTTAAGTTCAATGCCCATCCTGATAAATCACAATGTTTGCAACCAAGCAGACCATGATAAAGATATGCTTAGTGAATTTTGGGTAATATTTCTGCCCTTTCAATTTAAGACAGATTTACATAATAACATTTCGATCAATAACCCTATGAAAAAAACAGAAGCTTCTTTCAACCATTGTTCTTCAATTTAAGGCAAACGCGCCCTAATTCTTGACCAGAGTCAGTATTCAACAACCTTCCACAGGATAGAAAACATTTCTTGAAAAAGAAAAAAAAATGCCCCCTCTTCAAACCATGTTGTCAAAGCCTTTAATCTCGAAGTCAAAGGAAACATCGAATCCTCTGCTTAACTCTTTACCAAACGACACAATTTTCACTCGATCAAACTGAAAGCATTTGCAGACGACAAACTGAACGTAGCTCAAATGATGACTTCTGCTTTTGATATGGTAAAAGTCATTGTGGAAAGGAGACAATGCTGGTTACCTTTACCACAATCTTTTCCGAAGCCATCTTCGTCAGGGTCGTTTAAATTCGGGATTGTGTAGTAATGGTTTAAAAGTATGTTAAATCCAGTTCAAACTAATATCTTTTATCCACTCATGTTTGATTATCGAGAATTTACAAGCCTTTTCCCGCCGTTGTCCCAGATGAAAACAGACTTATCTCGATCTATCCATCAAGACGGCCTCGCTCCGTAACACAATTTTCGCCATGGAAATTAGCCCCTCCCAAGATGCAATTATTCTTCCGGGAACGGAGTCCTCTGAACCTTCTCTGGTATTGAAATGTGTTTCAAGAATTAGATATGTCACCTTTCTTAGCAAAATTTAATTCTTACACAACGAAAAAAAGTCAGACATGTCCAAATTGAAACCATTTGCAGAACAAATTCTATGTGGTATAAACTATAGGAATTTTCTATGAAAACCTTGTGGTAATTGTTGGAAATGGGAAAAATGTTCCTAGTATTTTCGCCTTTTCCCACAATATTTCTTGAAAGATTTATTTCTGTCGGTCGTAATTTTAATCACTGGATCGTGTGGAATAGAGTTTATTCTAAATTCATGTAAATAAGTTTAATAACTTGATGACTGTGACAACAAAACAAAACGCTTTTAGTCCAGTAATACCCTTTACAAAACGGTACCAAGCATTTTCTCCTTTTACCGCTATGTTTTTTCTTCGTTTTCGGAGAAAAATCCCATCATGTGAGCTATATTTGATTTGTCGCATGCAAATGCTTTCAAATTGGATCAGCCTGAAATTTTGTCGTTTGGTAAGGTGTTAAAGTTGAGTACAGCCAGAATCATGATGAAAACTTTTTGGGCGAAAAATTCAATGCTTGAACAATATTCAATAATTTATCTTTAAATACTGGTATCCTCGAACAGAAAAGAGTACGTGCGTGTATTAATTCCATAAAAAAGATTGATAAATATCTGCTATTTAGAAACCGAGCAAACTATCCCCGGACAACAGACGCAATACGTCGGACCGGAAATTGCACCCGGATACCCTCTGACATATACGTGTTGACACATTGGACAAGTTTGTGACAGGTCTTGTAATGGATCGGCCATTTCTTTCACTTATCGTGTTATACAAGGCCACTTCAAAGCCGGACATGTGTTTTTCTCACGTAAGCAGCCGAACTTTATCAAATCGAATATGTAAATTTGAACGAATTTTCACCAGTTTTCGCAGCGCATCCAAAATTGTTGTTTATGTACCGAGATCTTCCGACATGTTTGAATACGCCTCCTGTGGAAAGTAATACACGTTTGTGTTGTCAGTGTGAATAAGTGTCAGAGACGGGAAGAACTCTTGAATTCGAATGAATTCCTTATGAAGTTAAATGGTCACGGTGGTGACTCTGTCATCTTATAATGCTCTGAGTTGGATCATCTCTTGCGGGGCTTGTTGAGTAGGAAAATCTTTGAGCAACGGGCACTTCATGGCCAAAACCCCATAATGTAACCTGAGTGCACAGAAGTCAGTAACCCTACGTTTACACCACGTTCCCGGCAGCCACGACAGCCCCGTTTTTCCGAAACGCGGTGTACCGTGAGATTTTGTTCTTTTTCTCCTTTAACCAAGTTTAGTTAAGTCTCTTTACGGTACCTCACGGTATCCGTGACAAGCCGTGGAGGGAACGCTACGTTTACACAATGTTCCCGGCAGCCACGGCAGCCACGTTTCTGAAAACCGTGGACAAAACGGGATTGACGTAATAATACAACGCAGAGGAAGGGGACAAGCAAACTTGTCAGACCGTGATCGCCGGAGTTGCCGTGCCAGATTTTTTGACTGTCAAAAAATCTGCCACGGCAGTCCCGGTGCTGAAGAGAAACCTAACAGATCGTAGCGGAACGGGTTGATCGTTGCGTTCTACTACGGCCTCATCGATACCGGTGAAAAAAGGGCTTCCACGTCCAAACACGGATCGTCTCTGAGTCTTGTTGCGGCTTTTTACGTGCTGGTAATTTCTGATGCGATCAAGTTTGCTTATCCCGTTCCTCTGCGTTGTATTACGTCAATCCCTTTTTGTCCATGGTTGTTAGAAACGGGCCTGCCGTGTCTGCCGGGAACATGGTGTAAACGTAGGGTTAGCAGTCCACTTGATTTCCTTTTGAAAGCGACAAAACCTTATTCAATCAAAAGACTGGTACCTATTTTTGGATTTTTCAATGTGACCTGCACAAAGACCGAAACAATCCATATGAGGGTGCTATGGCAAAAATAAAACATTGCAGGGCCCTCTTGGTAGTATCCACAAATGGTTTGAATATCGTATCTGCCGATTTCGTCTACACTTTTTTTTTATCTATTATTGTTTTTACTAACCCGTGAACTGCTAAATAAATATAATGGAATTTCACTGCCAAAAATAAAAACTCAAATATTGCGATTTCAAAGCTCTTTTCGCCGCAAAAATATGTTGATCACGATTAGACTAAATATTCTGTCCTTAAGGGAGCATTGGACGACGCTTAGCACCCTATACCTGTGGAGCCTCAGTGAATGCTGATCTTGTACATTGTAGAAGGGCAACAGAAAAACACGGCTGTAGGACAACAGCCCCGTAGAACAGTAGCCCCATGGACAATAGCCCCATAGGACAATATCCATTTTGAACAATTGCTCAATACTCTTAGGATAAAAGCCCCATCGTATCAAACATACGAGGGGTGTTCGATAAGTATCCGGAGAAGTTTCATAACTTTTTTATTTATATGCTTATCTTGATGAAATTTAAACCGCTGATACTTTGATGAATTATGCTTATAATCCGACAGAAAAAAGTAAACTATTTGCTTTAATGCGTATTCTACGGTCACTATGGCAACGTAGTGCAAATACGATATGATGGTGCTTTGCTGTGGCTTGGAAGGAATATTGTGTGCAATACTGATAAAAGAAACTCCAGGAAAGCATGGATAGGTGCACTGGCCGCTGTGATATAACTTAAACATCAATCAATCAATTAATCAATCAATCAATCATGCGCATCATGACCTTCAGTTTGTAATCCTCGGTCAACAATAATTTTCTACAACAAATTAGTATTTTTTCAGGCCTGGCCCATTTTCAAATCGGCAAGTGATTCAAATCAGCTGCTGTCTCTATTGATCAATTACATATTGGCAGCATATATCAACAATTCGTGTCTTACCCGTACGATTTTTTTTTCAAAGAAAAAAGAACGGTAATTCCCCAGAAAAAGAAAAAAAACACAAACAATAACTTTGAGAAATGAGGAATGATGTACTAGTATATAGATAAAAAATATATACGCTCCGGGCAACTTCACCACTCATTGTTTACTAAAGTCTACTTCTTTGGGTGTGCACAAGAAACTGTTTGTGAGTAATGATATATGAAAAGGTTGTTTAATACATTCACAAACTGTATCGACCAGTGTTAGCCTAAGCAGGCCTGACCTGGATAAAAACGGCAAATGCTGTCGATAAATTTTGCGTCAGTCAAAAAGAATTATACGTATTTTGCTTCTTGATTCAGCCGGTTTTTAGACAAAATTAATCAATAGTTTGCGACGACTTGCCGTGTAAAGTACATTACAAAAGTGCATGAAATCTCTCTTATTCCAGGGCGATGTCCAAATTGTTATATATAAGGTAACAGGTTTACTCCTTGCCAGTCGAAAGAATTTTAGACTTGTCGAAATTAAAAGCATTTGCATGCAACAAATCAAATGTGGCTGAAAGTATGGACTTTGTTATGGAAAGAGTAGAAAACACAGTGGGAATAGGAGAAAATGCTGGTTACCAGCATTTTCTTCTTTTCCCACAATGTTTTCAAAAGCCTCCTTCTGTATAATAGTTAAGAAATGAAACCGTTGGGTAATGGGTAAATAACAGTTTTCTGCTTGTTTGTGTGGAATTTATGATGGCTCACAGTCATATTTTAGTGTGCGAGTATATCTGGTCTATTTTACATGTCAAAATTAAATATGAAATATGAAGTTTGAGGTTGAAAAAAAAAATATCTTAAAAAAACGCGGTAGAACAAAGCTCGTCCATCAAAAGCGAAAAACGGTTGAGATCACGTCGAAGTCTCGCAGAACGAGAGTACATCTTCATTTTGAGTCTAACTTCCGGTATAGTATTTTATCCTATTATCTCAAATGTTTACCCTTTCTGCACCAATGATAGTTTTTAATTGCTTATTTGAACAGAGTATAGATCTAGATCAGACTACATGTATAAAGAACGTAAAGTGTGATGATTGATTTACAGTACCCGATATTTCGATAAATATACTGACCAAAACGATCAATAAATTGGAACATTTTGTGTGTGCGTGTGTGTGTCTGTTTTTTTTTCTTCAATGTTTGAATTACATTAAGTGTTTAGTATACCTAACGACCTTGTAACATACAATGTATGGTGACAGCTCTTGTAATATTCTACGTAAATCAGTGTTACATAAATTATAGACTATAGTGTAATGTGTACTAAAAAAGTATAGTGACGGTGAAAATATTAAATCAACAACTAGCATTCCATCCCATAATTAATCCAACTAATTTCAAACATCTGAAAGAAAGCAAGTAAGGGGAAAGGACGTAATAGGGTGAAAGACAGATTATGAGATGATACAAAAAGATATAAGATTTCTCCACAATGAATTCAAGTCTTCTTCCTTTCATAAGTTCATACTGTTTTTTAACCCTTTCCCAAACAATCCCTGGTTTTTACGGATCAGGAATAGAAGCCTTTTGAAAACATTGTGGGAAAAGGAGAAAATGCTGGTAACCAGCATTTTCTCCTTTTCCCACAATGTTTTCTACCCTATCATATAGAAAAATCATCTTTTTAGCAACTGTTAATTTGTCATCTGCAAAATGCTTTCAATTTGGTCTGGTCCAAAATTTGCCGTTCGGGAAAGGGTTAAAGCGTAATGGCAATAGGTGAAAATGCTTGAAACTATCGTTTTCTTCTTTAGTGACCTTCTTTTTTACCCATACTTATGAATACTTATTCGTGTTGGTGATCCCTGTTCAACAATGCTTTCAAAGTCGTCTAGTCCCGCCCGGGTGGCTCAGTGGTGAGCGTGTCGGACTCGTGACCTGGTGGTTGTGAGTTCGATACCCGGTTGAGGCGAACTTTCTTTCCGGCGTATTTTCGCCTCTCACCTCTGCTGAAGCATGTGAGAAAAGTAGTCGGTGGCTTTGGAAAGAAAGTTGTGTTAGTACTGGTGTGAGAAAGCCAGGAAACACATGTGCGTCACCGACCGCCATGATATGACCTTAGCTGTTAAAGTGGCGTTAAACCCCAATACAACCAACCAACCAACCATCAAAGTCGTCTATAAATTTCTGGTAATAATCAAACAAAATGTATTTGAGTTAAAAAGTGACTGTACAATGACCTTCATGTTGGTACTTTTAACCAACTGGTTTTACTGTGTCTTCAGTGCTCGGTCTTTTATCGGGATATGTTGCAGTTAATGGTACAGACTACCTCCTTACTGGGTGAGAGAGTCTTAGACTTACCAATATTGAAAGTATTGGCAGACTACACATCAAATATAGCTGAAATAATAGTATCTTTCTTCAATAGAAATGAACATGAAATGTTGGAAATGCTCATATATCTTCTATTGTTAAGATCTGAGCTTAATAAAGAATCTTGAAATGAATTGATAGATAGTCTAGAAAGCCATGTGAGAAAAAGAGAAAATGCAGGTAACCAGCATTTTTTCCCTTTTTCTAATAATGTTTTTAAAAGCATTTTTTGTATGGATTAGAGTAAAGTGAAGTACATGGACATGTATCTCGAAAAGGCAAAATTGCACATGACATATAATACGTATTCATAAGCATACATATCTGCATTGAAATAATAAAAGTTTTTCAATCGATTGCGTAGATATCTCAACAGAATGTTGACTTTGTACAATGTAGACACGGTTTCTCTTATATGCAATCAAATATTCATTACCTCTTGAAACTATTTTGCAGTAGACATGTTCAAAAACATCCTTGTTAAATCGTGGTAAATAAATTTAGCATGAATTAGGGCTTTACTTTTTCAGCCCTATGGGCTAAAACAGGGGCTTTTGCGGATGGCATAGATCAAGATCAGACTGCACAGAACGTACAGTCTGATCTTGGATCTATGCCGTCCGCTCGTTTAGTCAAGCCTGTAAGACAAAAAACTTTCTGAGTTTCAGAAGGATTATAATTATTTTCAGTCGTATATGAGCCATGCTCTGGCAAAAGGGGGATTAATGGATCTGCGTGATGCATGATACCAGCCCAAGTCATCACACAATTATGGATCCATAAGAGCCACTTTTTTAAACAATCGACTTAATCATGTGGTAGATTGGTTCTTTGACATACAGAAAATTGACCGATAGCGAAAAGTTTCGGCCCAGGTCAGCCTGCGCGGATTGCGCAGGCTGACCTGGGTCGATGCTTTTCGAAGATGCATTAAGCCCCCTTTTCACAGAGCATGACTCATATTATTGTATTGTTTGCCGACGATAGAGTTAATACGTGGTTATTTGTGAAAATATTGTGACCATAAGGTTTTTAAAAGTTACCTGCTTCAAGACAGTTTAAAACTGTTTCGTAAATTAACTAAAAGACGTACCGAAGACCAAAAAAGGGTATGGGTTTACGGGACTTTTAGAAATTCTTCAGTCTTTGTTCTCACTTTGAACACAAAGCTTAACTCTTTCAGTCCCAAGTTTATAAATTCGACCTTTTTGACAGCACAAGCCGCCAAGGAATAGAAAGATTTTATCTTGCAAGTTTGACCAGACAGGTTGGCGGCATAGATCAAGATCAGACTGTACGCTTTATGCATTCTGATCTTGATCTATACTACCCGCACAAGGCCGATGTTTTCACATGATGGCACTGAATCGGTTTAATCTGTTTTTTTTTCCCACTTCGAACACAAAGTTTCAGAATCAACTTCTGCATATTAAAGCCATTACTGACCTTGTATTTGAAAATGCACATCTGAGATAAGACCTGGAGTTGAAAGTCATTATGGCGGATTGTAAATCACGTTGGTCGCGAGATCAAACGAGACCTTGACGGTAGGGGAAAATATATGGACGTGAAATATACATCGCGCTTCATTAATTGTTCACGCCGTTTCACCATGTGCTGAAAGATTTTACTCCATTGGGAAATTAAAGTAGACTCCTCGAAAAGGAGGAGAAGTTGCATGATCAACAGTAATTCACAGATCTTTGGATTTTTTAATTTGTGACCTTTACTTTTAGAGATGCAACAACGCTGCAAGGAGCCTTCTATGAGAAGGATTTTGGGGGATAAAATGGACTTAAGATTAATACATGTATAAAATTTGAGAAACTTGCCAAGATACCTCGTATCCGATATCATTTGTCTCCAAATTTGTACCTAGAAAATCAACTCAAGAATATCATAATCATAATTATATCATAGATCATAAGTGTATACAAGAGCAAATTATTACATGGCTACTTGTAATCCTTAACTGCATAACATTTTCATTAATGAATAAATAAATTGCATTTTCTCAAAGGCTACAAATACAGTCCTACTGCAAGATAAAAAAAACAGCTTGGTCATAATCTGGACTAATGTAGTGGACAGTGTAGATCAGAGATCAGACTGCACGTGCTGTGCAGTCTGATCTTGATCTACACTGTCCACAAAAGCTTCTGGTGTCGTCTATGGTTCGGAAAGAGTTAAAGGATAAAATTGGAATTTTGTCTCATTTGAATAGACACGGCAGTTTAAATGCTTGTGTTGCATGTAGACCTACAGGTTTTCCCATGGATCGAAATGAGAAGTTTAAATGCTTGTGTTGAATGTCAACAATTTTTGCCAGGCCGGATCGAATCGTGTCGAACCAGAATTGGAATTCACTCTCTGACCCACAGGCGTTCGTGTTCTGACGAACTTCGCTACCTATATAATGTAATATATAAGTCTTATATATTACATTATATAGGTAGCGAAGTGTTCTGACCCCTATTTTGAACAATTCCATGGTTTGACAACCACAAGGAAAAGGATTTGAAAACACTGTTGGAAAAGAAAAAAATGCTGTTCAACAGTATTTTATTCTTTTCCAACAATGTTTACTACTTTTTCAAAGATAAATTTTATTATTTGAGTCATTCTGATTTGTCGTCTGCAAATGCCTTCAATACAAGCAAATCACTTTTCGTTCGTCTGGTAAAGGATAATGCATTATGCATGAGCAAAGTGACTGATATCATAACACTACTGGCTAAATTTAGATCATGAAAAGTAGTACAAGTAACGCAACGGCAAAAAAAAAAAGATGAAAAAAAAAAGCAATTATCAAATGAGAATGATGGTGGAAAAACTTGTGGAAAAGGAGTAATTGCCTGGAACAAGCAAATGTCCCAATTTCCTAAAATGTCAGTATCGAAAGCTGGGCGTGCATGGCATCAAATTTACATTATGACGAGGTGATTGCAAACCCCGATCTACGTTAACCATACACCAAACAAGCCCGAGGTTGTACGACCCCGAGTAAGAGCGCTTTTGATAAAATACTTGCTGGAAATGGAAAAAATAGAACGCTGGTCAATAGTATTGTTTTCATACCCTCCAGTGCTTCTTTGCCCGGCCGGGTAGCTCAGTGGTTAGCGTATCTGACTCGTGACCTGGTGATTGCGTGTTCGATACCCGGTTCAAATTTTCTTTCTGGCGATTTTTCGCCTCTCACCCTGATGGATGTGAGAAAAGTAGCCAGTGGCTTGAAACGAGAGTTGTGTCAGTAGTGCTGTGAGAAAGCCAGGAAATACATGCGTAGGTGCAATGATCGCCGTGATATGATCTGAGCTGTTAAAACGGCGTTAAACTCTAATACACACAAAAAACCAACGCTTCTTACCTTTCAACGACAAATCCGATCATTTGAGCCTCGTTTGATATGTCGTCTGCAAGTGCTTTCAATATAGACAGCTTCCAGTCCTTCACCACACAATCTCGACTTTGCACGATCCCTGGGGGTAAGAAGCTTTTGAAAACATTGTGAAAAAAGGAGAAAATGCTGGTAACCAGCATTTTCTCCCTTTTCCACAATGTTTTCTTCTCTGTCAGAGACTAATTTAACTATTTGAGCCAAATTTGATATGTCGTCTGCGATGACTTCCAATACGGACGAGTTTAAAATTTTACCGTCTGGTAAAGGGTTGAATTTTGTCATATGGTAGCGTTAATCCCTTACCACACAATCTCGACCTTGAGAAAGACGGCTTCGGAAAACATTGTAGGAAAAGGAGAAAATGCTGATAACCAGGATTCTCTTCTTCTCTTACAATATTTCCTGTCATTTCAAAGACAGCCTCTCTCACCACTGATCATTGTTCGACATTGGTTATGTGAGAAAGCAGCCAGTGTCTCGGGAAGAATATTGTGCGAAGTACTTGTAGCATACTAGTACTCTCCGAAAGCGAGGAAAGGTGCACAGCCGCTGCGATATTACTGAAATAATGATGAAAAAGGCGTAAACACCATGCAATCAATCAATACAATTCGAAGATAGAAATCATCTTTTGATATACACTGAAGTTGTCGTCTGCAAACGTTTCAGTTTGGACAAGTCGAAAATTTTGTCATATAGTAAAGAGTTAAAAGAACAACATGCTTTGAGAAGTAGACAGAGAACACCCTTCCCGTTGAGATCTCATATACCCCCTTGTCACCCACGATCGCGCCTTTTGAAGTCAGGTTGGAGGGATATTTATGACTAGGTAGTTGAGCCTGGTCTAGTCTATAAATAACACCAACGTGACATGCTTCTATTTGATCTTGTTAATTTCAAACATGAAATTATAGACAGTTTGCGCAATGCAAACATGACCGATTTCTGCTTTACAAATCATTGGTCATGAATTATTGAAAGGCGATTGAAAATGAGACAGTTTATGAAAGGGAGATAATTCATTTTTATTACAACTCTATTGTCACCCACAACAGATTTCGCAGGCAATATATTGACTCTGCTTATTTATTTGAACATGTTGGATTGACGGGGTTTTTTTTAAATAAATTTGTCACGGACCAAAGTTAACGCTTAACCTTTGCAGCGCCACAATGATGACACTGATACGTTCAGATTATAAAAATGTTTAAATGACTAACTGAAACCCAGAGACAATTTCAGGAAATATATAGAGGAATATTGTCTGTTTTGCAGTATGATTGAAACATCTTTCATCGAGTGAAAAGCAATAGTATGGTGGCATATTTCTGCCGCGAGGTACGAGATAGCTATTGCGATAATTTAAGAGAACTGTCGTGATAAAACAAAGTTTCCTGGAAATATTATGTAGATAATAAAAAAATTTACGATAAAAATATCGCGATAATTCTAACTGTAATCATGATTTTCTTTTGCTTTCGTGCCCATAACTGACATTCACGGTATCTATAATTAGATACGGTTTTGGAACATCTTCGTCTACAACCTTATGAATTCTCCTTTTCCCTGAATGGTTTTTAAGCTGTTCGTAGGAGGCATTTCGAGTTGTCTTTGTGATTTTACAGACTTCTGTTCATTTCGAGTCAAAATTTGCCAATTAAGCCACAATTGTTAAAGATTTGGATTTTTACTTACAGCAATCTTATGAAGTCAAAAACTACCGAGTTATTCCAAATGATAAATTTTCTATTTAAATATATCGAGAAACAGATAAAACTATCATGATAATTTTATCTCGAATGTAAGCTTCGTGCACGTTTGAGAAATTTTGCGTTAAAATATTAAGTTTATCGTGATATTTTTTTTCAGAAAACTTTTCACTACCTCGATAAAATTTCCAGGAAACTTTAATTTATCGCGATAGCTTTCTAAAATTATCATGATAGCTATCTTGTATCTCGTGGAAGAAATAGATCTATACCACCATACAAAGGATATATTTTCACGTGTGGCGAAGCCACTCGTGAAAATATGGCCTTTGCTTTTCACTCGATGAAAGAAATTCCGATCATACACTGAAACGAGCCATTATCCTATTTCTTTTATGCCTTTCACGTTAACCTTTCTTTTCGCGTCTAATTTTTGCTAATCATGAAAAATATGTGCGTTTTTCAAGCGAAAAAGAGATCTATTCATTCTAGTCGGATATGGACTAGCTGTAATATAATGACGTCATTAATGATGTTGACTACGTCATAATAGGTGACTTTCACCCACTAAAAATTCATTCATGTTCCATAAATATCCGTGGTTTGTCAGAAAATAAAAGTTACAACATTCACCGGTAAATTATAACATTCACCGGTGAATTATAAGGATATAACTGACGGTTACAATTTTATAAACTACTGAAGAGCATAAGAGAAAATTGTAGCTTCTGGATAACAAATCTTATATGTAAAGGATAGGCTTGATAAGCCTAAGCAATGCTTCTTTTCTGTCAGTGCTTTCAAAATTGAATTTTTTTTTTTTTAATCATATAGACTAGATCTAGTTCTCCTTTATGTCACACGAACTACTTGGTTTGTTACATGACATCTTATACACACCAACAAACGTAGGTCAATATTTTTTCCTGTAGATCTAACATATGTTTGAATGTGTAGATCTACAATCTAAACTTTACTTGATCTACAAAGAAAATTTTGCAATCGAATGGCATCATTCCATGAGTTCGATATGGTCAAATCATAATCAAGTAGTATACTTTTTAAGTTAGAGGGGCTGCTAAAAATGGTATTGTTACCATAATTCTTAACTCCATGAGGTTTTTTCGTCGAACAGCCAAAGGCTTGTCGTGGAAATATAGACCCAAAACTGAACTTAGGGTGGCTTTTTCAGACAGCCAGAGGTTGTGAAATGAGCATTCTACAGTGTTAATGTCAAGAATCTATGGCAAACCCGCATGAAGAAATTTTAGTTAAATGCCTCTTTTGTAAACATGCCTACTTTTTTTGTCACTCTCTGGGTTGAAAATTCAACGATGTAAACTCTACATACGTAACTGTAAATTGATTAGTGCATGAGCTGACTGTTGATGGCCCAGTCCATGCTGTGGATATACTAATCAGTTTTGACAGGTTACGTCCCTTGGAGGCCTCGTTGTGACTTGCGCTCCACATGGAAATTGCTTTATGCCGTCTGCGTACTTCCGCTTTTATTTAATTTGCACCTCTTGGGTTTACAGACTAGGGTAAAAAATAACTAAATCCTGGTGAACTTTTTGAGAGATGAAAGAGGGGGAAAAAATCGTGAGACTTTCTCAGAAAGCTGTTATTCTTGCAAGGGAAGTTTGTTGGGGATTTGATCAGCGCAACCTGCTATAAGTGCTGTGAAAGAGAGAGGTTAAACTCTACGAATTTCTCCCCCCCCCCTCTCTCTCTCTCTCTCTCTCTCTCTCTCTCTCTCTCTCTCTCTCTCTCTCTCTCTCTCTTTTTCTCTCTCAACGAAAAATTAGACCTGTGTCAAAACGTTTTTTTCTGTTGGTCAATTTTCTACAAGTCAAAGGACTAGTCTTCCTCATTTTTCAAACGGTTGCTAGACAAAATGGCTTTTTATAGATCTGTAATTATGTGATGACTTGCTTTATACAATGCATCACGGAGATGCTTTAACCCTTTACTACACAAGCCCACCTTTTAACGACCCTGAAGAAGAGGGCTTTTGAAAACATTGTGGGAAAAGGAGAAAATGCTGGTAACCAGCATTTTCTCCTTTTTCCACAATGTTTTCTACCCATTCCAAGGCAAAATTTAGTATCTGATCCACATTTCTTTTGTAGTCCACAAATGCATTTTAAGGATAGGGCACCCTAATAGTCATCAGGGACTAATGGGATTCGTGTAACATCGCCTTTCATCGCCGAAAATCGTACGAATTCGGATAAGATTCGGGTAATCCGTAAACGATGCGGGGAACCAGCGTCGATTACGGATTACCCGAGTCTTAGCCGAACCCGTACGTTTTTCTGCGATGAAAGGCGATATTACACGAATCCCATTAGAGTGCCCTATCTTTAATTTTAACTAGTCTAAAATTTTGTCGTGTGGTAAAGGGTTAAGCCCTGTTTTGCCAAAGCACGGCTCATAAAGATTTGATCAGTTTCATTGCATAAACGTGATGAAATAAACACTGAAATGATTCCTGTCGTTTTTTTTTTTTAATAATCGTGTTTTGTGCCAGCCGAATCCTACGAAAAAGGAACCTGCTTTTCCAAATTTTGTGAAAGAGGCAAACGGACGAAATTTAGGTCGACTCAATAAGGGTGCGAGCAATCACAACTGCAGCTGCTATTTTTTTTAAGTCATATGTTTAAACTAAATTAACATAAATATCTATCGTTGAACAGCCGTTGACATTTTGTATGAATTTTCCGCAATCCAAAACTGGTCATTAATACTAGTCAGTCAGTCTCGCATCGATTTTCAGGATTTTACTGTAATTTTATTGGTTTTTTTTACATGTATTTATACAATTTACTATCTAAAGGGGTGACTATAATTAAAAAGTATAAGCTTGATATTTTTTCAAGGTCAAAGAATGCCAGAACTATGAACTTTTTTTTTTCGATTTGTATTTTTACTGGGTCAGAAAGGCGCGCTTCCTTGTGTCAATATAATCATTCTTGCGGCCTTTTTATCCTCAATACCGTGAAACCAAATATAGGAGCCAATAAAATAATCATAAATTATACTTATAACAGCTGATTATGGTTCACAAAGTAGAACGAAGCAAAAGTGAGTAAAATACATGATACGGCAGTTTGAATATTTGCACTTTACAAACACTCGATAACACTTTTATTGCAACCATAAACGCTTATTAGTGTGCACTGGTACAAAGAATGGGGGCGTCCCGACTCGTACAAATGGCAATGAAGTAGTATACTGTCTGTTTTATGCCGTTTATATTTCACTTTTTTTTTACCATTTTTTTTTCCCCCTAGCCTCCTTGACTTTTTAGGGGAGATTAACCACTTGCAGACCGAAATCCCAATACTTTCAACGATGTATTCTGCACGTATACACCAAAAGACTGAATTCAACTGCGCTCGTTTTTGACTTTGAGAAGTGTAAGTTTTTGTTTCACTTTTGAAGGTTACGGTCACATGCATTGAGTCATACTCTGTAACGAAGTGGTTTAAAGCATCTGCAAAAAGTATCGACCGATGTCAGCCTGCGCAGTCCGCGCAGGCTGACATGGATCGAAACTTTTTGCCTTGTAATTTTCCACATGTCAAAGGACCTTTCTGTCTCATGATACAACCGATTTTCAGTCAAAATGATCAATATTAGGCGACAAATTACTTTGTATAGCGCATGACGAAGGTATATTTAAATCCCTTTTGCCAGTGGGCCTCTGAAATGCATATTCTATGTACATATACCATTACCTGTTCTATAACAGGAGCTATCACCAACCATTATAAATATTTTCCTTATTCTTATTTCAAAGACTAGACCTCCGATTGCGGTCACATCTTAGCCCATCCGCTAGCTGGTCTCGGGATTACGAATAAGAACAACGTTTAGAATGCACCGCTGTCCGCCTATCCAGTAGAAGATCTCTTGTTTCACAGGTATATGAATGCTCTTGAAGCCTTATGATGCGTTTCTGACGATTTATTTCTTGAGATGTTTGGTTTGATGTCAGTCCTTGCTCAAAATAAAGACCATGGTCTTCTGCTCTCGTCGACCTCGCCATTTTTGTCAAACTCAGAAAATAAAGCTCTCGTTAAAGAGTCGTTAAATTGAATCTGATGACGTAAAAAATAACCTGATGTCACCTATAAACGATGCAATTCGTGTTCTTTGCGTTTGGTATAAGATTTATCATTGTTTACTTATCATAAATATGTATCCATATATAAACAAATAAACGTGCTTAAGTATGATTGCATTTTCCTGTCACGAGATACGAGATAACTTTTGCGATAGTTTAAGAAAAATATCGTGATAAAACAAACTTTCCTGGAAATATTATCTGGATAATAAAGAGTTTCACGATAAAATTACTTCGGTATTCTCACTTTTATCACGACTTTTTTTTTTTTAACGTTCGTGCCGACAACTGACATTCACAGTATCTATGAATAGGTACGGTTTCGGAACATCTTCGTCTCCAACCTTATGCTCATAATACGAGTAGATGGTATTTGAATCGTATGAAATGGCTTCACAAGACAGTATGTAACATAACCAAACAGAGTATATATGAGTTTTATTTATGATATGTATATAATTCGAATTTTTACCTACCCCAAAAACTGGTAGAACTATTGCAATAATTTTAGCTCGAATGTCAGCTTCGTGCACTAATGAGAAATTTTGCGTTAAAATATCAGCTGGTCAATGTAGAATTTTCTGGATAACAAAGTTTATCGTTGTTTTTTTTTTTAGAAAACATTTCACTATCTAGATAAAATTTCCAGGAAGCTTTGATTTATCGCGATAGTTTTCAAAAATTATACCGATAGTTATCTTTGTATGTCGTGGCAGAGATTTGCCACCATACTAAACTGTTTAGACTATTAGTGTTATGTTTGACGTCAGCGGTGCATCTGCACATGGCTTGTAAAACAAGTTATAAAACAACGTTAATGCATTTAAGCACCCTACAAAATCTAAAAGATGTGATTCTATGTTTCAAATTAAAAAAATACGGAACTTCGCAAAAGCATAATGGCTCCTATGACTGAATTTGAGCTTCTTGTTGTAAATTTTAGAGACCAAATATGGGGGAGACCGGGGCTATGTTACACTTTTTCGTTTTTCGTGGATAAAAAATTCAAATATCTGTATA
Organism: Hippopus hippopus; assembly: GCA_946811185.2. Lineage (NCBI taxonomy): Eukaryota > Metazoa > Mollusca > Bivalvia > Cardiida > Cardiidae > Hippopus > Hippopus hippopus. The sequence goes on from OX328097.1 coordinate 22,518,408, forward strand.
TCCAAACAATTTTTATTTTGAAACAAACCTTATCAACAGAGGCAAAATATGAACATTCATATGCGAACAAATCTTGAAAAGGTTTCTCAAAAAATTGATTTTTTCCATCAGAATTTTCTGTAACAGTTTGCCCCACGCTTGGGGCAATGTGTTACAAGGAGAGGGGCAAAATGTTACATGAACTGCTTTGAAGAAACTTACTAAACCATTAATTCAAAACTCGTGATAACAAAAAACTCGCAAACTCGCAAAAAAATAAGTGTTCTTGTACAAAATCACCGACGTCTGTTTGTATCCATTACTGGTGTTCGACAAAAGGCAAAAATCTCTTCAGATAAATTCACTGTCGCAATCGCAATTTATACAGGTGTAAACACCGGCACACTCTTCATGGGCCCAACCCTTACATACATGGCACTTAACCCACTTTTCTCTGGGTCTGCTATTACTATACGTATCGACACACACCAGACAATACCATTCTTCGTCAGACGAATCGCTGTCATGCAGCTGCTTTCTTCTTTTGGTGATTTTTTTCTTTGGGCTACAGCTTTCTCTCGTAATTTTCTTAGTGGGTTCTGAGCCTTTTTTACTTCTATTTTCTCTTGCTTTCATAACCTTCTCTAGTTCAAGCTTTTCAGGGGTATCGGTAAGTATTGCTGTCTTGCGTTTCTTTGATCTCTTGGTCTGTTTTCTTGGGGACGCTTTTGGGTGGGGTCTAACATGTTCAGGTGAGAACGAAAAGGGGTATAAATCATACAAAAACTCCCCTAGTGTTACCTATAACATCACGGTGTAGGACCGGAAGTTCGTTTTCAACAGTCATTTGCGATTGCATAGCGACGTTTGGTCACCTGAGAGCTCTCAAGTCACCTGATTTTGATCACTTGAGAGCTATCAAGTGACCAAACGTCGCTGTACAATCGCAAATGACCGTACAAATGAACTTCCGGTCCTATACTTTGAACATAATGAGTTTGACTTTGGTAGTGAACTTATTTTCAGATTTTCGAGTAAATATCTTCATGAATATCAGAGATATTACACAGTAACAGGGTTTTGCAGGACGACAACGACGTTGACGACGACGACGGAGGCAGGGCTACGACAATATCTTGGTGTTTCTCTATACACGGCCGAGCTAAAACAATGCACGATATGAAATAATTGACGGGGTAAACTGTTACAGTGTAACAATATGCCCCATCTCTTTGTAACATTTTGCCCCAAACACCTTTTTGGACTTTGTGTAAACCCCAAATCCTAAACGTGGAGGTGGTGAATATAACCTTTACATCGAATGAACTACAGATCATTTCTATACAAGGACATGTAAAGATATCCAAAATATCTTAACGGGTTACTATACTAGGCGAATTTTTCATATATAAGTCAAAATTTACTTACGTGCGGGATTTTGTGTTTTTTTACTCTAGTTTGTTACGGTTTAATAATTCTTCTTCGATATGTTCCACCAAGTAAGTAAAAAAGATAGCGCTTTTATGTCATAGTAGTTTTGGCGTCATCAAACGCGTCATCATTGAACTATCTCTCCTGTAACAGATTGCCCCGTGTATCATTTAGCCCCGGTCTCCACTGATCATTCCGATAAGTTTACATGACGAAAAGGTGAAATGAATGAACGAAAACAAGCAGTTGATTTTCAATAAAAATGGAAAATTTTCTTGGAAATATAGAACTGCTTCCTTTTCCTAATGTGTATTCACAAACTTTCCCTTGCTTAGGCATAACTACGTACTTGCATGGAGATTTAAGTTGGTACAATTAATTTAATGTTTGTCACTAGAATGGTTTTTAAAAGATGTTGTTTTAAAATGCAACAACTCGTTATTAATCGGGTATCTGTTTTAGTCAAAATGGTGTCACTTAAAAGATATTAATCCCTTAAACTACTCTATAAATGAAATAAACATTTAAAACCAAAACTAAAATCTTTAATATTGCGATTTTACGTGTCTTTTCCTATGAAAAATCTAACCATATCGGACAGATAAGATCCAAGATCAGACTGCACGTTCTGTGGTGTCTGATCTTGATCTATATTGACCTCAAAAGCAAGCTAAGTCAAATAAGTTTAAAACGTTTAAATTCTTTGGGATCGCCATGAATGTACGCGGCCTATATTGAAAGCCGAAGAATACACTACTCAATCACGTGGTACTATTATGAGTATTGCATTACAGTTTAATGGTCGGGTACCCTGAAAGGACGCATTAACCACAACAGATAATCGCACAAAGAAGGATGCTTTCATACAATATCGCATTGGTTCTTTACCAGACGACAAAATTTTGAACTCGTCCACATCGAGAGCATTCGCAGACGACAAAAAAGTATCGCTCAAAGATAGAACTTTACTCTTGAGAAGTAAAAAAGCATTGTGGAAAATGGTGATTAACACGATTTTCAAAACAGCTTACTTTCTGAGGATCGTTAAGCCATTGACTCATCTGGCAAGGGAGTGAAAGCAAAATGTAAAGGTGAGATCAAATTTCCATGCTCAAATTTGAAAAGGTAATATTATAAAAATCTTGTAAGAATGTTTCCGATAATGCTTTTCATTATATTCTTATCAGTGATGCTGGGATTTCACAGTAAATAACACTACTAGTGATAATAAATATGGTATCATCACTAATGACGACTTATTTTTAGAATGTTTGCTGGAACTTCTTTTTTCCTATATCGCTCACGTTGTACCATTCTTGATAATGATTAGAATAAAAAAGGTGAATTAGGAATATAATAAATAGGATACTAAACTGGTTGTGTGTGACATTGAAAATCTGTCACTCGAATGGGGTTTTATTCGATTAAAAAACTTGTCCTTCGGACTCGTTTTTCAACCGCATCACACCTCATTCTAGTGACAGATTTTTAATATCAACCATCAACCAGTTGATTATCTTCTATTTTTTCCGCAGGCCTACCATCAAACTTAGTGAAAAATATTTTCACATCAGTCGAATTGATAGAAGAAATGATATCTACCTTTACATGGAACGCTAAGCACAGTAAGATTTACTTTTGAAGACAGTGAAGACTGCTCAATTGTTAAAATGTTTACTTAATTTAAGTGGAATTTTGATTCTTAGACCACTTTATGATAGCCTAAATAGCAAAAACACACTTTACCTTTTTGATGTTCACGTGATTTCTTCTCAATCAATTGCGTCATTTAAAAACAGAAAAATTTTATTTTCAGCTGCAAGAATATTAACCCTTAGGCTGCTTATCCCGACTCAAAGACTTTTTGCGGACAGTGTAGATCAAGATCAGACTGCACAGAACGTGCAGTCTGATCTTTGATCCACACTGTCCGATAAGGAGATATCTTTTCCTCAAAATTACCTTTGAAATAGCAGATTTTGGGTTTTAACTATTTGTTCGAATGTGTCATTTCATTTATTAAGCAGGGTATGGGTTAATACTGTTAGAAAGGTGACCTTGTATTTACTGTATACTAGTTATGTCATATTACAACTTATACAAGTAGTATGAAAAGAATGCCTGACCCTTTCAGCGCCAAAGAATACAGCTGGAGCTTTTGCTGACGAACTACAATAAGTGGCCACAAATATTTTGTCAAATTCTGAATTACAATTTACTCACATTTTATTTTTCAGTGTGAAAGAAAACTAATTACAATGCATCTGATCATTCGATCATAGGGAAAACTATACTACAAGAAAGCGAGGTTACTGAAGCTATTTACATTCGCCTGACATCAAAATTTTGGCGGCCACGCCACTGATGTCAATCCTTTGAGGAAAAAAAAAACTGTTTTTTTTTATCTTTTTCGAAATATTGACCACTTTTTGAAATTTAAAAGATATGAAAATAAAATATATAGAGGATATTTGTTTATTTCGGTGAAAGATCGAAATTTATTTCATCGAGTGAACACCATCGGTAATATTTTCACGAGTGGCGCAAAGATCGAAATTTATTTCATCGAGTGAACATCATCGGTAATATTTTCACGAGTGGCGCAAAATATTACCGATGATGTTCACTCGATAAAATAAATTTCGATCTTTCACTGAAAAAAACAAATATTCTATTTATTTCATGCTTCTACCCCCTTTTTGTTGGGATTTTCATCCAAATCCAGCGCAGTTATTTTCGGTAATTTCCCGTGGCGTACCCCCCTCCACATAGCAACACATTACAGTATTACGTAAAGCGCGAGAAGTGTGGTGTAAATGACGTCATTTTCCCCTCTTGTTGAATGGCACGCGCTGTTTACCTAGGTAACTAGAGCGCGAGAACAACTGTTTCAGCCTTCGATTGAAGAGCTAGAAAAAAAAATCGGTAATTTTCACTGGTCGTAACCATGAAATATCGAAAAATATTCCACCGTTAATTCTCGATAAACTGCCTGAAAGCATGAAAAAAATATTTTTTATTATATACCTGTAAGTTTTCCGGGTTAAATACATGCGTCGCACGCGGATAAAATCACACACGACAGGAAAAAAATCCGTATCTACACTCAGTGGAATACGGTTCCAAATATGGTATGATGACGTCATAATGACGTAACTCACGGGCGGTATACGTATATATTCATTTGCAAGTTCATTGGTCAAAATTTTACGCTGTAATATTTATCCGCCATTCATAAAAACGAAGTTACTGGCTACTACACCATTATTTGTTTTATTTTGCTTACCGTTTCCGAATAAAATGTCAATAATTTGCAATATTTTGTCGTTGAAAAGGTGTAGGTATATAATTAAAGGAATATTATGTTGTAGTGACTTTCCTGGTGCTTGTATTTACTTCTCGCTGCGTAAGAAAATTTTGGCATCTCGCTCAACCTTCGGTCTCGCGCGGTACCAAATTTTCTCACGCTGCTCGAAGTAAATACAAGCACAGGAAAATCACTACAACATAATATTCCGTATGTATCTAGCTTAAAAATATGTTTTTCAAGGTAAAATTAATGTTGCTACACATCTATTTTCATATATAAGTTTCATAACTATATCCTTAGTTTTTTATCCCACAATAAGTTTAAAAGTAAAGTTGGAAATACATGAAAGTCAATGGAGATATGGACTGTAGACTAAAATCAGAATGCACAGAATACATTCTGATATTGGATTTAGTTTGTCTTCATGTTTAGTTAAGCCTATAAGATGATATTTTCATCCGTCGAAAAATGTCGGCTTCATGAGTTAAATCCTGTTTAGAGTCAAGCAAATGAAATGGATCTTTTCAAATAATTAAAAATTGGCGGATTTGACCAAAATCCCACACACAGAAACTTGAACCGGAAAATGCAGATTGTACACCAGAACGCATCCTTTGTGCAATCGGAGCCCGGTCTATACTGTCTCCAAGACAAGCTTAATTTGTATTCTGCCTAAAGGTCATTTCGATATGACGAAATGATCCTGTGGCATAAAATATGAAGGAATAAAAAATACTCATTTGTTTTGAGTGAAAGGTTATAAAAGGTATTTAATGTGCAGTGTTTAGAATATTAAATATAGATTGTTTTGTGATGTGCAATATGGATGGTTCTTTGGGCATATTGTGCTGTCATCTCGTGATGGATAGGGTGCTGCTTAAAACGCATTTCACCCGATAATGTCTCCTTTTTATTATTTATTCAAAAGTAGTTTTTCATTCCATATAAAATCGACGTAACAGTAGTGCTATTTGTGCATTCACATTAGCAATGAATACTGTTGTCAGGGGTTACCTCTTTACCGATCGACATTATTTTAGACCGGTTCAAGTTAACCCTTATCCTGCTAAGAAAAGGGGAATGAAACTGTCAAACCGATTGTAAAAACCTAAATACTGCTGTTTGAAAGGTATTTTTGGAGGAAAGATATCTTCTTAACGGACAGTGTAGATCCAAGATCAGACTGCACGTCCTGTGCAGTCTGATCTTGATCTACGCTGTCCGCAAAAGGTCAGTTAGTCGCGCTTAGCAGCCTAAGGGTTAAAAGAATTTGCAGACGACAAAATAATTGTGACATAAAATTTGAAATTTGGCTTAGAAAAGGTCGAGGACATTGTGAGAAAAGAAGAAAAATTAATGCTGGTTACTCCTTTTCCCACAATGTTTTCAAAAGCCTTCTTTTTTTTTTAGTATCGTTAAAATCCGTTATTGTTTGGTAAAGGGTTAATTCTTAACCTTCTCAGCGCAATAGGAAAACCCAGAGCTTTTTGCAAGACGCCATTAATAAAGATCAGACTACACAAAATGTGAAGTCTGATCTTACATCTCTACAGTCTGCTTCTTTCATCAATTATATAATATAAAAATCTTTCTGAGTCTCAATGGATTGTATTATCCGAAAGACGTCGAGTTTATGTATGTGGCGGTGAAAGGATGTAAGTTCTTGAAAACAATAGAGAGTTAAAGGGAAAAATGTTTGTGACAAGAAATATCACGAAATGTTATAGTGAAAAAATGAGTGTATTGGAAAATATTCTTTAGCCCATTTAAGCTTTGATTAATAACATTTTCGATGAGGCTGTGAATCATTAGATCTGTAAGGGAATCTGATTTCCCATACTGCCAATAGATCTGGAATCATTTCGGTTAATCTTTCATCCGATTTTTGATTTACTCAGCACATTTTGTGAGATTATTCTATTACTGAAACAGTATTCGGCAAGAAATAACTAGCTCATTTTATGTCCAGTGGATGTATTTTAAACTGTAAAGGTAAATTTATAAGGAGATTAATTTCATTGAAATTGAAATAAATATCTGAACCACGTTCTGACATAAGAGGGTTTAATGCATCTCCGTGATGCACCTTACCAAGCAAGAAATCACATGATTATGGATCCATAAAATCCATTGTTCACAGACTGAATCATGAGGTGGACTGGTCTTTTGACATGCAGAAAATATAAAGATAACAAAAAGTTTTGGCCCATGTCAGCCTGCGCGGACTGCGCAGGCTGACATGAGTCGACACTTTTTGCAGATGGAATAAGCCCCCTTTTCACAGAGCATGACTCCGTTAGATTCTATTAAATTCTACCTGACAATAATACCTTAGACTCATCCTCGTTTAAAACCTTTGCAGAACACAAATTAATGAAGCAATAATGATAGAATCTATCTTTAAAGAGGGTATGAAAAATTAGTACGACTATTACTTTTTTCAGCTATTTTTTCAAACCTTTTCTGACTCTAAGTTATAAAAAATGGGATTGATTTCTAAAGGTTTAAGCGATGTAAAAGGCATAGAGGATAAAATGTTTTCTGTCAAAAACATTTTATGCAATATCTAATAAATGGGATTGTGAATTCTGCAATTACTCTTAATTATTCTAATCGGTAAGGTATTGTCAAGATTCCTCTATGCCTTTCTGCAATTTTCTAAATTTTTTTTTTTTACAGCAATGCGTATTTTCCCTGACATAACTTGCACCAGGCTTGCTTAAAGTCATTCCTCATCGGATGTTTTGTTCACTATTGACAGACCGATATGACAAAAATATTCAAATAAGGATTCGAGTGAGCTAGAATAATTTATAAGGTCCGGGGAAGGAGAGGGGTCAGTCCCGCTATGTCCGTACAGATTCCGTCAAATAAACATCAAACTTGGGACATTTATGGTGCAATAAAATTGAAAACACAGCATCTATCGGAAGAGAGCCTGTCATACAGTATTGCACATGAATCATTAATAGATAAACTTCAAGAATACTTCGACGGGCATTTGATGGCAGTAATGTTCCAAATTCATGTAAATATAATGATGATGCTGGTTGCAATGGTGGAGATGATGATGATGATGAGGAGGAGGAGGAGGAAGAGAACGACGACGACGACGATGATGATGATGATGATGATGATGATGATGAATTGCTTTGTTTAGCTGGCTCAGTTCCGCAAAGAGAAACTCCAGGAACATGGATATGTATGTACACTGGTCGCAGTTATACATGTTTTTCTAAAATAATGTTGAAAACTGCTGTAATCGTTCAATGAACAATCCAGTGTTTTTTACAACCCTATGAGAAAAGGCTTTTGAAAACATTGTGCTGGTTACCTGCATTTTCTCCTTTACCAACAATGTTTTCTACACTTCTAAACACAAATTGCAGCGTTTAATATGTTATCGGTAATCGCTTTCATTTTGGAAACGCCGTCTGATATTTTGTCGTATGCCAAAGGGAGAAGATGAATATATAGTATCATTTTAGCCACACCCTTGGAAAAGTGGCTTCATTGCATCTCCGTGATGCATTATATATGCCAAGCAGGTCGTCGCATAATCATGGATTCATAAAATCCATTTTGTCTAACAATCGACTGAATCATAAGGCAGACTGGTCCTTTGACATACAGAACATTGACTAATACCAAAAAGTGTCGACCCAGGTCAGTCTGCGCGGACAGAGCAGGCTGACCTGGGTCGATACTTTTTGCAGATGGATTAAAGCCCCTTTTCACAAAGAATAACTCATTTATTTTCCTTTGACATCTCTTAGTCGCAACCAGTAAGCATTTGACAGGTCTTGGACGAAAAGTGGAGATGTTTTTCTGGCCAGTAAAGGTCAGTTTACAGTCTGGCAAAATGTGACTAACAATCTACGGTCAGCCTAGACACTCATTTTTCATCTAAGTTCTTTTTTGCTCAATTTATATGTCAGACCTAACCCTTTGCGATTTAATCAGATTATAAACCGTTGTGATTAATGAGGAAGGCTGAAATATAGACAAAGAAAGAAGAACATTACTCTGCTGGTGTATAAAATATTGTAGAAAATGGAGACCTTGTTCACACTTTATGGTTCTGTTCCAATTCTGTCATGTGTCACGATATTTCTAAATTTGTAAGTTTTATGTCTGCCACTTTGAATGCAGCATCACGGGAAGAACTAAGATTAATGGCAATAACTATCTGGAGACATCGTGCTTTCTGGCCCCGGTTTGGTAACGTACTTCATTTAACTTCCAGCGAGACAACAAACAACAGCTTCACGCAACCAATCTTGTTGATTTTTTAAAGCTCTACCGAACGAAAAATGTTAAGACTGGTTCAAATTGAAAAAAACTGCAGACGACCAATTAAAACTAGCTGAAATGATGAAATTTTTCTGTAAAAAAGAGTAGAGAACATCGTTGAAAAAGGAGAAAATGCTGGTTACCAGCATTTTCTCCATTTCCAACAATATTTTCTAAAGGCTTCCTACTCAGAGTCATTAAAACTCGGGATTGTGTGGTAAAGTGTTAAACCATTTCTTGTCGTCACTCACGAAATTTGATAAAAATGAATGGACTATTACGATCATGAAACAAGTTTCGGTAGCTCATTTGTTCAGAGGTAAGATTTGTAATCAAAGCTCGTATTCACAAACCATTTGTAAGAACGTTCTTTGTCATATTCGCCAGAATTTTCTATATTTGAAAGTAACACAACTTCTGATTGGCTAAACCATTGGGTTTAGCCAATCAGAAGTTATGTTACTTATAAATTTTGAAAATCTTGGAGATTAAGACTAGGAAAATTCTCAAAAATGGTTGGTGAATACAGGCCCAGGGCTCGTATTCACCAACCATTCTTAATTCCATTCTAAGTCTAATTCTAGATTTACTAATATATGAGACTTCTGGTTGGCTAATTAATTTGGTTTAGCCAATCAAAAGTTATGTTTCTTTTAAATTTAAAAAAAAACTCTTCAGAATCAGACCACGAGTGTTCTTAAACACTCGTTTTCATCCATTTTTTTACCCTTTTTTTTTTTCTCTCTCTCTCTATTTTATGAAACTATAATCACTCTTGTATCTTCATGCCAAATACTGCCCCTGATGGTTGCAAGGTTGCACAGATTACGGCAGATACAATGCATTTCATTCCATTGCGGTTAGCCATAGACATAGCAACCACAGTTTCCGGTTTAAATCGAAGACAAACCCCTACAGTTTCTTTCCCCCATCCTTATATTGATTTTTTATCTACGTTTACTTAACTGGCTAGATCATAATACCATCAAGTTTTAACAGAATGGTTGGTGATTATGGACCCAGGAAGTCGACGCTGGCAGAGCTCGTCACGTGGGAGTCTTCTCAGACTCAGCCATAGCGTTTACTGTTGAAACCAAGGAGAGTCACGAATTACGAATAATTGAACCGTCTCTTTGATATTACTTAAATAGCGCACAAAGCAGCTTAAACACCATTCAAACAAACAAACACACACAAAAAAAGACAGAACAACATACAGATAAACTAACCGTCACTGCATTTTCGTGTAGCTTGCTTAAATCGATTCCATTTCCATTTGGGTTGCTATTTTTATCGCGTTCAACCTGATGTGAAGTCAACAAAGCCGCACCGAAAGTAAGCTTTTGACATTACTCGACGAGTGTAAGTACAAGTGTCAATACACTGATAAGAATACACCGTTTTTATTAAAATATAATTTAAGTCTTACTGGTGATTTAATATGGTGTCAGAGTTGCACACGTTTAAAAAAATTAGGATTTATCTAGGAAAGCATTCACATGTGCCTTGGCGGCAGCAACATAACTGAAAAGTGCTAGCCCTTTTGGCTAACACTTTTCAGTTACAGGGGCTTTTGCGGACAACATAGATCAAGATCAGACTGCACAGAACTTGCAATCTGATCTTGAATCTATATCGTCCGCTTGTTTACTTAAACTTTTCAGATAAAAAAGAAATCTGAGTTTCAGTTGAATGTATCATAGCCGCCGAAAGAGGTCGGGTTTATACTGTTGGCTTTGCAAGTGTTAAACACCATACAGACAAACACTATCAAGTGAAACCTTACTTTTTCGAGCCTGCGCTCTTTCAGAAGACTTACATTGTTTCATTGCGTTCTAGGATATTTGTCACCTTCGTCTGCCTGTCGACCGCAATGTAGAGGGAGAACTCTGATTGCGAATACCCACGCACATTTTATATCTTCACATCCAAGGATTCCCTTCCGGACCTAATGGATGCATTAATAGCAAACTCTTCAAACTAGAGTTAGAGAAAAGACATTTAATCCCTTAAAAGGAAGTCGTTGACAGCCCCGTAAAATCTTCTCGCTGATCTACTCATATCAGTTACTCTTGATTAGTAGCCATTTTCGTCACTCTAGGTGCCGGCGAAGCACGTGAAAAGCTAATTCTCGCGCTAGTCTCGTTACGGTCGCAGTCTCGTTCCACCCGTTGTTTCCGGTTCCGGGGAAGGTTGCGTGTGTTCTGATTGCACTCCATTTTCACCGAGAAATCAACAATAGATTCCGGAATCGTTTAATTAGCGTGGAAGATCGAAAGTGTTGAACAAACAGCTTAAAGTTAATTTAGAAAAGAGCTGATGACGATGATGATAAGCTGATAATGGTTGTTGGAGTTGGAAAACGCTTAACCTTTTTGATTAGCATTCTTGTCATAAAAGTGCATAATAACATGCGTGCGTCTAGGCTTTCAACCCTTTCGCAACTCAATAATTCAACTAAACTTTTTCTTCTAATATAAGCCCTAACATATTGAAATCTTAAAGCTGACTTCGTTTTAAAATAATTATACATGTATGTAGCAGAAAATATAGATCCGAGATTAGACTGATCTTGATCTATACTGTCAGCAAAAGAGCACTGTGTGGTGTTAAATGTGTGGTGTAATGTTAGGCTGCTTGGATCAGCAGCCTAACATTATACCACACATTTAACACCACACATTACTTGCTATTTCTAAACATGCCAAGTGACACAACTGAGATTAATTTGTAGGAAACAACACTTTGAGCCATGCTCTGTGAAAAGGGGGTTTAATGCATCTGCAAAAAAAGCATCAACCCAGATCAGCCTGCGCAGACAGCACATTTTTATTTATTTATTTATTTTTTTTTTTTTTAATGGTCAGCTTTCAGAAAGTCAAAGGACTATTCTACCTCATGATTCGGTCGGTCGAAAAACAAACTGGGTTTTGTTGATAAATTATTGAGCCATGCTCTGGCAAAAGGGGGCTTCATGCATCTCCGTGATGTATTATACCCACCAAGTCATCACATACTTATAGATCCATTATTTCCTTTTTCTCTCACATATGACTGAATCCTGGGGTAGAATAGTCCTTAAACATGCAGAAAATTGACCAAAAGCAAAAACTTTCGGCCGAGGTCAGCCTGCGCGGATTGCGCAGGCTGACCTGGGTCGAGACTTTTTGCAGATACACCAAGCCCCCTTTTCACGGAGTATGACTCGATTATATAATAACTTGCTCGGTATAATGCATCACCTAGATGTTTTAAAACCCCTATTGCCAAGGCATGGCTCATATCTGATATTGAAAACATTGTATGTTAAGGTGCAATTATTGCTTGTAACAATGCTTTGCAAAGTGTTTACTCCAGCGTGCAATGAGTTGCATTTGTATGGAGAGCCGTTAAAAAACTTTATGATGCGTTTGAACAGGCTCACAAAGTCAACTATCTGAGTGCGATATTTAACCCTTATTCTGCCAAATAACTAAAATGAAATTTTCATTTCGATAGTAAAAACCGAAATATTGATTTTTTTAAATTTACGTTTTTGGGAATAACATCTCCTTACGTTCTGTGCAGTCTGATCTTGATCTACACTGTCCGCAACAGGCCAGTGAGTCGCGCTAAGCTGTCTAAGGGTTAATAACTTTGAAAGTGCACAAGAAGTGAAAAAATCCTTCATCTTGCAATTTCAAACCAGTTATTAAGAGTAAATCTAAGATCGTATTGCATGTTCCAGGCACTCTAATCTGCATGTAAGCCCCCTTTCCCCTTTCTCCCCCCCCCCCCCCCCCCCACACACACACACTCAACACACACCACACACATCAAAATTGCGTTCTCATGGTTAACACTCGATTCGTTGCATTTTGGTGTGTTGGCTTTTTGCTAAGCGCCGCCACTAGCCCTTACACGTGTAATACAACTTCTAAACTCAACAACGATGGCTGGCTGGCTGGCTGGCTGGATGGCTGGCTGGCTGGTTGGATGGCTGGTTGGATGGCTGGCTGGATGAATGGATGGATGGAGGGATGGAGGGATGAATGGGCAGCTGCACTTATGGCTGGCTGGCTCGCTGGCTTTTTTGATTATCTGCATGTATACATTATAGACGGCAGGATGGGCAGATGTTGAAGGCAAAGACCGATGTATAAATACATTTTAGTACGGGTAGGCGGATGGCTGCATGGAGTGACTGATGTTTGGATATGATTCTACTTCCGGACACAGTCAAACAAACAAGGATACGTCTCCATTGCTTACGAATCTTTAATTTCATGCGTGGATGAATTATATCTATCCTTTACGCTCACAACCAACAAAAATGCAACAAAACTCTATTCTACATTTAAACAGTCACAGAAATATGCATTTGAGCTATTCTCTGGCAACGGGGGCTTAGTGCATCTCCTTGATGTATGATACCAAGCAAGTCAACACGTAATTTTGGATCCATTAAATTCCATTTTGTCTAACTACCATCTGCCGAGCCCCGATAGCTCAGTCGGTAGCGTACAGGACGTGAGAACAGGGGGTCGCTGGTTCGATCCCCGGCTCAGCCAATTTCTTTTCGAGGATTGATGATAGTCGTTGCGACAGCATTCATTCCTCTCTCACCGCTGACCATTGTTTCGATGATTATTATGTGGGAAAGCAGTCAGTGGCTTGGACAGACTATTGGGCAGTGTACAGGTAAAAAGAACTCCAGGAAAGTATGGATAGGTGCACTGGCCGCCGCGATATAACAGAAATAATGTTGAAAACGGCGTTAAACACCATACAATCAATTAATCAATCAACAACCGACTGAATCATGAGGTACACTGGTCCTTTGACATCCAGAAAATAGACAAATAGCAAAAAGTTTCGACCCATATCAGCATGCGCGGACTGCGGAGGCTGACATGGGTCGATACTTCTTGCAGTTGCATTAACTGCCCTCTTTTCAAAGAGCAAGGCTCATTTCCAAACAATCCCGAGTTGAAAAAGAAGGCTTTTGAAAACATTGTGGGAAAAGGAGAAAATGCTGGTGACCAGCATTTTCTCCTTTTCCCACCATGTTTTCTACCCTTTTGAAAACAAATCTCATTAGTTGAGTCACATTGAATTTGTCACCTTCAAATTATCTCAAAGGGGACAAGTTTAAATTTTTTGTCGTTTGGTAAAGATTTTTAAAGAACAAAAGAAAGAATATTTCACTCGCAAAAAAACAAAAATTCACACTAGCATTTTTGCCAGTCTATTAAAGTAACTCAAAGACAGTTTCACAGGGAAATTTTCAGCATATTGAAGGTGTAATGGCGTTTCAATCTAATAATGATTGTTAGATAACTGGATCATCGTGGCAGCTTGCACGGCCTCGTGCGGACGTTTTTGTGGAAACTTCACGTCTGCTGCGAAGACAATAAGACGTTCATTAGGCCTGACACTTGTCTCATAAAACAGGCAATCTTCACTCCCTAAGTGGCCTTACAATTAATGTCCACCGAAATCGCGCGTGCGAGGGACTTGTAAATCCTGGAAATTTTCCTACAAATTTGCGTCCTCCAACGTAACGTTAAACTCCATCAACAAAACACCGAATTCCCAAAATAGTTCCCCTCACCCGGTACCTCATAATGTAGACCTAAAACTTGTATTGTAGCTGTCTTTAACAATAAACCGTGTTTACACGTTAGGCTATGGATGCATATGGATATGAAGAAATTGTCACAAATGTAGAATGTAACGCTGAATCTCTACTAGGAAATCTCTGCAATACAAAAATAGCTTCCGTGAATCTTTTTGGCAAGATGTAGGTTTATATAGAATTCGTCCACGTTTAAAAAAATCTTAATGAAAGAGAAAAAAACTTGTACTTAATACTGAAAGCGCCTTTCACTACTATAGTTGCTTTTGCGGCCAGTGTAGATCAAGATCAGACTGCACAAAACGTGCAGTCTGATCTTTGATCTACACCACCCGCTATGCTTAATCATTATAGACAAAAGCAACCATCAAATTGCAATTAAATGGGTCTTACTTCTAAACCAAATATATCTGTTGGGTTTATTTAGCCCTCTAAGGATTAAAAGAAAGATGGATATAGAAACGAAAATACCTGGAGAAAGCAACTTTTTCATTTGTCACGATATTTCAAAGATATAACCCGCTTCAAAAGTATCGGAAAAAATGCAAAATCATCGGATAGGGTTACCTCGCAATCTTTGAAAAACAAGGAGAGATGAAAAAAGAAACGCCAATTTTTTACATGTGACCGGCACCACGTGACCTTCCCGGTCAGTTCCGAAGTCCAGTCGGGGCCATTGACGGAAATCGGCCTTAATTAGCGTCTGTGAAATTAATACAAGTTTCGCATATGGTGTCCAAATTCATACAAAAAAACTAACCAGCAATTACCGGCTCCGCGGAATGATGGATTACTGTGTCTGTTTTTTGTTCCTTTTTTCCTCCACCGTCCTCGACGCGTTATTTGCAATCTAATAGGGAAACGAACGAAGCAGAAAAATGCAATAAACATTGTACTAAATTATTCCAGGTTACATACTAACGGAACCGAAGGACTCCGAATTCGTTTAAGCAAGTAAGTGAACCGTGTAAAACATCCTTGTACAATCAGAGAAATTGCGATTGCATTTTTCTTCTGTTGGACAAGAAATGTTCGGACCACATTTACAAATCATTCTGGGTAAAATCTTCTCCTCAAAGATAGTTATGAGGAACAGCAAAATGATTCGTTAAGACGGTTCGGTCTAGTAAGTAGGAAGAATGATTTTGAAATTTAAAGGAGCATAAAACTTGATTCTGGCCCAAAAAATATTATGCAAATTGTAATCTACCGCAAAAATAATTTGCATCCGCTGGGATTCGAATCCACGACCTTCAAAACCATAGCTCGGTTTCTAAACTGCCAGCTACTAAAAACCATCGACCTAGGTCAGACTGCGTAGGCCAGACTGGGTCGATATTTTTTTAAGGTACGCTAAATCCCTTTTCACAGAGCATGGCCAGTAACAGCTATCATGTTACATACGGAAAAGAGAAATTTACGGACACAAACAAAAAAAAAAAATGAAAAATTCCTCGTGCTTTTCACACGTATTTCTATCAGAATTTTAGTTATAAAGAAATATTTCCACGCGAATGAAAAATACCAGTCTTGATCAAGATTTTCTAAAAATAAAACTTGCGAAACGAAATTTAGTTTGATGTCCCTTTAAAAATCAGCACGTTCTATTGCCATCATTGCAGAGAGTAAACAAAAGCATTTGAAAGAGACTGTCACCTTCAGCATGCAACGAATGATGTCACAAGCTTTTATAAACCAACTGAAGAACAAGGAATAATGTCACAGGCTTTTATAAACCAACTAAAGAACAAGGAATAATGTCACAGGCTTTTGTAAACCAACTAAAAAACAAGGAATAATGTCACAGGCTTTTATAAACCAACTGAAGAACAAAGAATAATGTCACGGGCTTTTGTAAACCAACTTAAGAACAAGGAATAATGTCACAAGCTTTTGTAAACCAACTTAAGAACAAGGAATAATGTCGCAGGCTTTTGTAAACCAACTAAAGAACAAGGAATAATGTCACAGGCTTTTATAAACCAACTAAAGAACAAGGAATAATGTCACAAGCTTTTATTAAACAACTGAAGAACAAGGAATAATGTCACAAGCTTTTATAAACCAACTGAAGAACAAGGAGTAATGTCACAAGCTTTTATAAACCGACTGAAAAACAAGGAAAAATGACACAAGCTTTAATAGACCGACTGAAGAACAAGGAGTAATGTCACAAGCTTTTATAGACCGACTGAAGAACAAGGAAAAATGTCACAAGCTTTTATAGACCGACTGAAGAACAAGGAAAATGTCACAAGCTTTTATAGACCGACTGAAGAACAAGGAAAAATGTCACAAGCTTTTATAGACCGACTGAAGAACAAGGAATATTGTCACAAGGTTTTATAGACCAACTGAAGAACAAGGAAAAATGTCGCAAGCTTTTATAGACCGACTGAAGAACAAGGAAAAATGTCACAAGCTTTTATAGACCGACTGAAGAACAAGGAAAATGTCACAAGCTTTTATAGACCGACTGAAGAACAAGGAAAAATGTCACAAGCTTTTATAGACCGACTTAAGAACAAGGAATATTGTCACAAGCTTTTATAGACCAACTGAAGAACAAAGAAAAATGTCGCAAGCTTTTATAGACCAACTGAAGAACAAGGAAAAATGTCACAAGCTTTAATAAACCAACTGAAGAACAAGGAATCAACGATTTTGCCATATCTGGCTCTTTTGGTTCTTTACTTGGGCGGAATAAAGTTTGGGGTTTTTTTTGTTGTTATTATTTTCAACCGTTTTTAGCACCATTAGCGGAAACATGGGTCTTTTGCGGACGCCATAGATCAAGATCAGACTGCATAGAATATGCAGTCTGATCTATGATCTTTACCGTCCGATTGTTTAGTCAGGTCAATTGAAAAAAAAAGTCTCTCCGCTTCTCCTTGGATTGTACTTTCAGCTGTCGAAAGTGTTCGGCTTCACATATTTGGCGGTGACAAGATTAATGTATGATTGTCGAAAAGGACTCGTTGCACAAGCATTGTTTCCCTTTTCCATCAGTATTATCTCAGACGATTCAGATCGTTCTATGAAAATTCAGTTTGTCGTCTGCAATTGCTTCTAACAGGGACGAATGTAAGTTTTTTATGTCAAGTAAACAATTAAAGAAAATATAAAAAGAGGATAATCAACTGGTTGTGTGTGATGTTAAAAATCTGTCACTAGAATGGGGTTGGATGCGGTTGAAAAAAGGAGTCCGAAGGACGAGATTTTCAAACCCCATTCAAGTGACAGATCTTTAATATCACAGGCAAACAATTGATTATTTTATTTATTATATTCCTAATTCACCCTTTTTTATTCTAATAATTATCAAGAATGGTACAATATGAGCAATACAGGAAAAAAGTAGTTCCGGCAAACATTCTAAAACTACATCGTCACTAGTGATGATACCATATTTATCATCACTAGTGGTGTTATTCATTGTGAAATCCCAGTAATTCACTGATTGGAATATAATAGTAGTTGTTTCTCGGATCAAACTTCATTAAAGTATTAATCCTCTGCTGACAGTTTTCCAAGCCAGAGTTTTGTAGAGGTTTCAAGTAACAAATGCAATCGCAAACAATACAAAGACCTTGACTTTTAAAACAAGATAAAAGTAAATTCCTCCAAAGATCACATGACTGGGTCATGTGCCCAATAACGGGTATGATTGACGTGACCGGATCTATTATTGACATGTGACCAGGCGATAACAGCCGGTGACATCCGAAACATCTCAAATGCAGAAATCCAAAACGAGATCAAAAAGGGTAGCAACCTTTCGGACACGTTACCAGACGCTTTGCAGAGAGAATGAAAAACCGTATTATGTTACAGTTAATTCCAAATCAATTGATACAATTTAATAACAGGTAAGGTTGGGAGAAAATAGTCTTCTATTTACGAGGGTAGTTGTCGCAGCTGACAAGATCTAGCTTTGAAAAAGCCAATTCTGTAAGAATGGAAAGTATTAATTTAGTGAGTGAGTGAGTGAATCAGTGGGTGACGGATGGATGGATGGATGGATCGATCGATCGATCCATGAATCGATTATGAGATTGTTTTTCTTATAGATCCTAAAAACACTTCACCACCTTGTCCTCGTTGTGCTTAAAAATAATTTCTTGTCTACATATTTGAAAAATTTTACAGGGGTCATCTATTGGATCGTATTATCATTTAAATGGGTTTACGCCATTTTCAAGAGTTTTTTTTTTTTACAAACACCACGGTGACAGTTCACTTATATTAAGTTTGTCCTGAATTTCTCATTACAAGACTGTCCTGGGCCTGTGTAAATCAAGAGAAAATAATGTTAATAATGTAACTGACAATATTTTTGTACAGGTAACGCAAGTGCAGTGTTATATCTGTATCAAGTGTTCTATATGTACCAGACGATAGTTACCAATGCCATCTTGGATCGAATCCTAATTTCATTATCCCAAGTCCAAAATGCTTTAATCTCTTCGCCAAAAGGGCAACCTTATCTGTTTGCAAAAGATTTCGAAACCGGACCGTCAAGGAAAAGAACTTGGTACTTAAAGAATGTTAATCTACGAGCAGACGACATTTTTGTACACCTAAAACACATGCAATGTGATATCGATATCAAGCATTGGAAATGTAGCACACAACTGTCAACAGTTAGTGCAACCAGCTAGGATCGAACCACGGTTTTCTCATTATGCACCCACTGCCTTAGAAACTGAGCTTTGGGTATTCCTTTAAAAAATAAAGAACGAAAATGGATGCGTTTGGAAAAAGGAAAAATGAAAAATCACAATACTGGCGAAAGTTTTGTACAGCTAATACAAGTTCAGATTGATTTGGATATCAAGCGTTCGAAATATAGTAGACAATAATTACCATCTAGGATCGAACCCTGATTTCAAGATGACAGAATATTATCAACACTTTAAAGGTGGGTATCTAGATTTTTCACATCTCACCAAATTAAAAAATATATATATCACTGAAATTTATATGAAAAAACAATACAAATCATCAATAATTAAGAATCATAAAATTACAAAAAAAAAAAAAAATTTTGACGGTGTTTCCTTAAAAGGCTACGTAGCCTCTTAAGGTATTTTTAGATTTCGCGCCAGAAATCAAAAAAGCATTGTGGGAATGTCAAGTGACTGGCACGTGACTAATGACGCTTAAGTTCCATAACATAACAAACATGTAATTATTTCCCATAATGTCTTCTTCGGACGCTATGTTTGAAGCTTTTTCTGTGTATTTCCGGTATGTAAATGAGCGAGTTGCTCATGTAAAAATAGACCATGTTTCCCGTCGGTGTCGACCTGGGCCGTCGTAAATCTCTAATTTCTCTTGTTGTCGGATGGTTTTCAACTACTGGGGTTTTATAAATGAAAATTAAAAGGCTTTGGGAGTATAAGGATGATTTTTTTGTATTTTTGTAAAATTTTCGTCCCAAAATCTGAAGGGCCACCTTTAACGACAAAACCAAGTAGAACCCTCTCATTTGTTAATTAATTGACTGATTGTTTGAATGGTGTTTAACGCCATTTTCAACATTATTTCAGTCAGATCACGTCGATAGCTCACATATTCATATAATTATGTCCTGGGTTTCACCAGTACTAGGCTAGGGCTCTGAAGTGTCTTGCCCAAGGACACTCCCACGAAAAACTCAGTGCGCCCAGTGAGACCCGAACCAGGGGCTTCAACGTTACGAGTCCTACACTTTACCACTCAGCCACGCAGGAACCCTCTCATCCGTTATACAAAATGATAATGAAAATGAATGAGAAAAAATTAAGTATTTCAAGAGGAAATAATGTTAATAATGTTAACTGACGACATTTTTGTACAGGTAACAGAAGTGCAAAACGATCCCCGTATCAAAAGTTCGATATGTAGCAGACGATAGTTAACTTGATGAGATAACGCAGGCCGAGATGCCTCATTAGAAGTCCGAAGTGTTGAATCGGCCTAAACCCTTTAGGCATTACGCACGACTTAAGATACTTTTGCGGACAGCGTAAATCAAGATCAGACTGCACAAAATGTGCAGTCTGATCTTGGATTTACGCTGTCCGATTTTTGTATTAGATTTCTTGCTATTAACAAACTTCAATTGAGATGTTTGTGCTTTTTACATTGGCTGGAAATGCATTTCCTGGTTATTTTAAAAGTCTAGGGATTAATGCGTTAATAATTCGATGCCCGAGTGTTCCGCAAACATTTCTAGCTTTCGCTAGTAAGTGAAAATTGCAATTTAACGAAAAAGTCGTTTAGATGTAATGACCTTGCCATCTTAGACACCATATGCTTGTTAGTCTGTTACGGGTGTTACGTTTGCAAATTTTTCACCCTTATTTTTTCTCCTTCACATTTCAGTCTCTCAAGACTTACTAACCTGAATCTTAAGTATCGCGAACTCTCATTCTTTTTCATATTGTCGACAACGATCAGCCTGCATGGCGTTGCAGCTTGATCATATTCTGCTTTATTCGATTGGTAATCAGTATCTAAAATTAAGAAAAAAAAGTCATAAAAAACGACAAATGGATTCTAGGCAAAGATGTAGTCTACTGATAATTTAACATTGGCAGAATGAAATAAAATTTTTAAGTTTTAATGCTGTATAACCTAAACTTTTCATAAGCAGATAATTTATTAATTCCTTTTTGTCTCTAAGGCACATCGAAGCATCGTCATCTTGAAATATTAAACCTTTATAAGTATCTTTTTTGCTGGTAAAGTTTTGATCTTTCAATAAATGATCGGAAAGCCGATTAGAACGACCATCTTCTCAAAGAAAAAAGGTTGCCCCGAGTAGCGTTCGACTTGACCTTTGGTGCGAACGGGTTTTAATGCTCCTTGAAAGGTTACTTGCTAATTATATGAACTTGGTATGCCGTTACGCCTCATTTTGAGTTCAACGTCTGCTGAAATGTTACGTAATTTACGACCCAATGAGTTATTTAGGTGCTTCTCTAGCCGTCCTTCGAAGCGTAAAGCACTGTTTGAATGAACTGTTGGAAAGAAATTTTGTTAGCTGCTTGAGAAGATTTAATGTTGAATCGGAATCTATGTAGAATTATCATTTTTTTTGTGAAGTTATTATGCTGTTGTTGAATCTAGTCCTCGGCCCATATTCACCAACTATTCTGAATTGCATTCTAAATTTAGAAAGAAACTCACTTTCTAATTGGCTTAACCAAATGAGTCATGCTTTGTGAAAAGAGGGCTTAATGCATCTGAAAAAGATGTCGAACCATCTTAGCCTGCGCAGTCCGCGCTGGCCGACATGGGTCGAATTTTTTACTACATGATGCATACCCAAAGACCATTTTACCTCATTGTAGCTCATGACTGAGTTGGTTGTTAGACAAAATGGGTTTTATGGACCCATAATTATGTAACGATCTACTTGGTATAATGTATCAGACGCATTAATTTCCTTTTTGCCAAAGCATGGCTCAAAAGGTCTAGCCAGTTTGTGATTGCGTTACTTTCACTTTAGAAATTAATTGTGAATATGCTAAAAATTCATTTAATTAAGAATGGCTGGTGAATACGAGCTCTTGGTAATGGGGATCTTAAGAGGTTTTTCCGTAAGAATAGAGAAAGATCAGGGTCCAAATTCATTAAGCATTCTTATTCCAAAGAATATTCTAAATTTGAAAAAAAAAACACAGCTTCTGATTGGCTAAACCATTTGGTTTAGCCAATCAGAAGTTGTGTTACTTTCTATATCCAGAATTAAACAAAGAATGTTCTTAAGAATGGTAGGTGAATACAGACCCAGCTTTTTCTGGCTTCTGTCGTGTTCGATGCCTTATGAAGTGCTTCAAGTTTTCTGTAAATGATTTCATATTGATGTGCTAATCTTTCACACTGGCTGGTCCCGTTGATTATGATTAGATCTATGATATTTCGATAAACTTTGCAATAATTCGACCAAGAATTATCGAAATGACCTTTTTTTCAGCTCCACTAATCAATCTCTCTCTCTCTCTCTCTCTCCTCTCTCTCTCTCTCTCTCTCTCTCTCTCTCTCTCTCTCTCTCTCTCTCTCTCTCTCTCTCTCTCTCTCTCTCTCTCTCTCTCTCTCTCTCTCTCTCTCTCTCTCTATTCATTTCCTAGATTCTTGTTGTCAGTATAATTATTTCATCCTTTCCATAAAACAATCAATATAACTCTCAACCTCTTCTATTTTAAATTCATAAACTCCTTAATAGATAATCTTTCATCTTTCTTGATTTATGAATTTCACATTTTTCTGCCAGTTTGATTCAATTTACTGTAATCTCCAAGCAAAAATGTCGGTAACCACGCCGATTTATCGGACTTTATCGACTGAATTATGAGCACCATTTGAGCAAGTTTTCTCCATTTACCGCACGAATCTTGACATTAGCATCGCAAAATGCTCACAAAATTATAGAAATAATTTCATAAAGCTCAACGATAGGGACTAGTTTTTACCACCGAAGTTGAAGCATCGCCCGTTATATCAGAAAATATAATAAGCCTATCGTAAAACCCACTGTTCCACGTAAACGAAGACTTTGCCCTAATTCGATGCAAGGTTTTTGCGGAGATATCCGCATCTGTGCTCCATAAAATCCCTGCAGTAAATATAGCTCCCATTAAAATCTCAAATTAATGTCAAAACGAATTACAGAACGTGACAGGAGAAGAAATAAAGGCTGTGGTATCATGAATTTATCGCACTGTTCATCTAACTGACAGGTTCAGATCTAGAGGTTTATCGCGAGCCGAGCCGGTATCGTTTCCCCGCTATCTCACCGTATTAAGACGGTTGTCATAATTCATTACATCAAGGAGATAGCGGCTGCCTCATTCTTGGGGAGCTTGCCACACCTTTAAGACAAATCTCCCGCCGAAATCCCAGCATGTTTCAATTCCTCCAAGTAATGAACGTGTCACTGAGCGTTAACTCGAACCGAGATAAGTCAACGTTTTAACTTTGAAATCTAAAAGTTTTTTCCTGTCACGTGATTAAAACTTGAGTCACATGATCAAGAAAGGCATTTTACTGAATGCATTTGGATTAGACTAAACATTGAATGTGAAACAAGCTCTACAATTAATTATGATTACCTACTCTCCATGACAGCTTCGAACCCTTAGCAGTACTCATGCCTCGATTTAGGCAGTTCCAAAGGTCCAACAATTGACCCATCCCATCAGTACATTCAAACCCAGGACCGCTCGTGTGAGAAATTGAGGCTCTACTCCTAAAGAACTGTCTTCAAGAATTTTAGTCCACATTTCGAAATATTAAGAGTTAAGCTCTAGGCGGAGATGGGTAAGACCTGATTTTCCGTGCTAAAACAGAACATCAGAGGTTGACAGCATGGTCGCCCATGAGGCTATGTACGAGCATGATACATATGCTATAAAAGGCAGATCAGAGCTGATACATCTGTAAACATGGACCCGTGTACGGTCTGTAAGCTAAAGATGATGACGCAGGATACTTCTCTGTCTGTCATTCGTTTTATATGATAAACAGAAACTCACATTCGTATTAATGTCCTATCATTTTTATCGAACTCGTTGACTAAAATGTGTGTGATGCTTGCAGAGGGCTCGCGTTATATAACCTTAGTCAACCCGTTCAATAAAAATGATTTAGAGCTCTACGTAAACACCCATGTAAGATCCTCTGTAGGCCTATATTTCACACGTATGAGTTTAAGTGTGACGCCATATATGACGTCATTATGTTATATAGGGGATATTTGGTTGTTGTTTTTTTGATGACATTTACACGAGTGGCGCAGATAATAATATTAAATAATAAATTTCGATGTTTCATTGAAAAAAAATATATTCTATTTATTTCATGCTTCTGACGTCTTTTATGTTGGGACTTTCATCAAAAACCAGTACAGTTGTTTTAGGTAATTCCCCATCGCGTAGCACCCCCCTCGCCCACATAAGAACGCATTTCAATCTTATGTAAAGTGCGAGAAATGTAGGGTAAATATGCGTAAATTACGTCATATTTCCATTAGGTTGAATGGCACGCACTGTTTACCTAGGCGACTAGTGCGCGGATATTACTATTTCCTCTTTCAATTGAAGATTTACGGAAATACTTACTTACGAAAATTCACAAAATTACGAAGGTTTAGTACTATGGATTTACGACTTTCATAGTTCCGTACTGGTTGCTATGAAATCGGTTTATTTCACTGGTCGTAACCATGAATTATCAGTTCCTATAATCCATCATTATTTCCCCATCACCTATCGAAAAGCTCGAGAGAAACTTCTTTCCTATAAGTGAATCGGGTTTCATTCATAGAAATTACCACTTACAAGTGCATTTATGGATTCTGTGTATTCTGACCTACAATTCACGAGATATATTTATGTGATAGAAAGAATCTGATATGCATATTTTACATGTCGTCTGCAAATGCTTTCGATGCGGAAAGGTCTAAAATTTTTGTCGTCTGGAAAAGAGTTAAGAAGCTTAAATAAAATTTAGATTTCATATCTTTAAGATCTCAGATTTCACCACCCCACCCAACCTCATTCCCTACGAAAATTTGAGTATACCGCCTTTGACATCATTTCAGTCATATCACTGCGAGAGCATACTTTTTCGCGTGTGTTCAAGATTTCACCAGTACAAGGCAAGGGCTATAAAGTCTCTTTCAAAGGGACATTTCCCCGCAAACCCAAGCTCCTCGAGTGAACATTGAACCCGGGGTTTCCACAGGGCCTGTATTCACCAACCATTCTTGAGAATATTCTTAGTTTTAATCTCCAAGATTTTCTAAATTTATAAGTACCATAACTTCTGATTGGCTAAACCGAATGGTTTAGCCAATCAGAAGTTGTGTTACTTTCAAATATAGAAAATTCTGGAGAATAAGACAAAGAACGTTCTTAAGAATGGTTGGTGAATACGAGCCCAGGCTGATTTTCTATGCTATGCTTTTCTAACGTGGCAAAGACAATTCCCGTCGTTTTGAGTCTCCTTTCATCTGTTGTCTTTCAAATGCTTTCAAAATGGGCTAGTCTAAAATGTCTGAAGAAAAAAATAATAATGGCGGTTTTCCGGACCTACCCCACCAATAAATCAAAATATGATATCAATTAAAAGTCTCCGATAGACTGCTAGATTTCTCAAAGTTTCCTAAACGACTGTTATTTCTATGGTAACACGAAACTCTAAACGGAAGGAAAGTTGTTGCGAGGGAACGTTGTTCATTACGGGGAATGTTTACTTAGGGATTGGATTACTTTTGTATGAAACAGTAGTTTCTTTAATTAAAATAATGGTGGTGGTTTTCTTTTCGCATGAGATATCTTTTATTTTGTAATACCCTTTTTCCTGTTGTGAAAGAGGAGTCAAATACGTTAGAACACATTTACTGGTAGTGACAATAGCACTGCAAGGATTCTAAGAGGAAAATGTTTACTTTTGTACAAATTATAAACACTTAGAGCGCAGAAACAACAAATATTTTCAGTTTAGAAATAAGACTCAAATAATTGCAATATCATGGAGGTTTTTGTCTGTCATGTTTAGCAAAGCGGAAAGTGTAGATCAACGATCAGACTACACGGTTTTTGCATTCTGATCTTGATCTACACTGACCGCAAAGGCAACTATAGTTGCGAAAGGGGCTTTAAGTGTTGATTTTCTTATCAGGTTTTCAGTGGGTTTGCACCAAGCAAAGAATTTAACAATGCATGTACTTCAGCCAAAGAGCCACCGCAATGACATTGTAAAATGGTTTCAGACTGTTCGTT
The DNA here is from genome assembly GCA_946811185.2 of Hippopus hippopus. NCBI lineage: Eukaryota > Metazoa > Mollusca > Bivalvia > Cardiida > Cardiidae > Hippopus > Hippopus hippopus. The sequence goes on from OX328097.1 coordinate 22,544,812, forward strand.
TTGAACCTGTTCAAATTTCTTGGAGTCATCCTTTTGAAAGATTTTTCGTAGATGCAAAAGTATTACATGTCATAATTAGACGAAGCGTGCACAACTTGCGTTGGCGCCAACGGGATATGAAATTTTATTGACAGGATTCTACGAAAACTGATCTAACAGGGTGAAATTGTTACAAAATGTTAGCAAGGTGAGACGATATGACGAGCAATATTCTTGGCATAATAATGGGGAATCTACCTTCATCTTTGTTCTTGTAAAGCATCTGACATAGCAAGGACGACTTTTGTGTAAACTCTGGCTCCTACTCACCAATCGTGTCTGTATCCTGTTCTAATTCTAAATTACAAGACTAACCATCTGGTTGGCCGAGACACTATGACTTAAATCTTAATGGTTGATATTAGAATCAGAAAGGTTTGTATGTACAACTATTGGTGAAGATGGCCCCTGGCTTTGTCTACATGTATGTCAACTGAGGTTTTATTTGACTGTTGGGAATATGCAAGCGTCAAAACCGGAAAGCAACATGAGGTTTCACCAGGGCCATTTAAAGACCTACAGTATTTTCTTTCAGGTTCATAGCAGTCTGATTTTGATCTCTGTTATGCACATTATTGTGTCCTCATCAGCAAAATTACACGCATCCTTAATTGAGTCATAATCTATGAAATGGTGGTCAAATGCATCTAAGCATTCGTTAAAATATCGACACTGTCAACCTGTGCATACCGCGCATGCTGACCGTGACCAAAACTTTTTTCCCTGCGTATTGGTAAACACTCTACATGTCAAATGACCATACTACCTTCTACCTCATGTTTCGGCCTCCTTTTTTTTTTTTTTAGAAAAAATGGATACATATCATGCGACATCTTGCTGTGTATAATGCATTACAAAGATGCAGTTAATTCAGTTTTCCCACTTTTCCCATAGTGCCTCTCATTTCTTTATCTGTTTTTTTTTTTAATGCATCCTATATTTCATTTATCACATAACTAACTTTGTTTTCAGTATAATAAAGCCATGACGAGTTTTCTGATCTTGTACTTGTTTGAGAAATGCAAATAGCGCCGTATTTACTCAACGCTCCGTAATCATGCTAAAACATTGCTGAATCAGATTTCTCTATAAAACTAACTGTCAAAATTGCTGATTGTGACAAAGCTGCGAATTTTATCATCTTCAGATTCAAAACAAAATTATTGTTATACAAATTTCTTTGGAACTATTTTTCGTTCGTGATTTACTCACCTGCCAAAGACGCGAATGGGCTTCCGATAAAATTCAATACGTGTAAAGTTCTATAGATTATGTACATGTAGGCCTATGTTTTAACACGCCATGAACTGCAATTCTTGAGATGCAAAAATGACAATCGTTAGCTTTTTTGAGGTAACCTTCTTTTATCAAACTCGTCAACAAAAAAGAAATGTTATTAAGTTCATTAAAGGATAGCTCAATAACATCGGGGTTTTTTATTCGTTTATAACAATTTAGCTCAAATGCCAACACTTGCCAGCTCAAATGCCAACACTTGCCAGATCCTATATATCTGTTTCAGCTATAAGTGCTCTTTAAACTCCTTTTCGCATGATCTGGTCTAATCCTTTACCGATCGATTTTTAGACACCGAGGCAAAAAGATTTTGACATTACCATGACAAAAGGATAGAATCCTGGTACCCAGCCTTTCCGTCTTTCCCACTAATGACTATATTTTCTATACGTTTAAGGACAAACCTTATCATTTCAAGTATATTTAATTTGGCATTTAAATGAGCCATGCTCTGTGAAAAGGGGGTCTAATACATCTGCAAAAAAAATATTGACCCATGTCAGCCTGTGCAGTCCGCGCAGGCTGACATGGGTCGATTTTTTTTTTTTTTTTTTTCTTTGAGTAAATTTCTGCATGTCAAAAAAACATTCCACTTCATGATTCAGTCGAATGTTAGAAAATAAAATGTATTTTATGGATCCATAATTATGTGATGTCTTGCTTGAAAAAATGCATCAAAGAGATGCATTTAAGCCCCTTTTCCAAGAGCATTCTAAAATGTTTTTTTTTTTGTAAATGCGGACGAGTCTGAAATTGTGTCCTATGGTAAAGAAGTGAGTTACCAAAAAAATTGTTTTATAGGAGCCTGATTCGGAAATTTAGCACTGTTCAAAAAATACCCCACGGTGTAAATCAATGGTTTTTCAACCAATACCGTATGTTCCAATTATTTTGCTCTAACACAATGTTTCTATGTCATAGAAAATCAAATGTTAACACATATGATATTGTATCCAAGGGCGTAGCGCCCACTACCCACAATACGCAAGTGCGTATAAAAAAAAATCCACGATCAAAGCTGTAAATCACAACATCATATAGATCTACATGTTTTTGATTTTTTTCTCTGATCTGTGAGTCTTTTCAAACTGAATAAATGGGGTAAATTGATGCATTGACGACTATGGATATCTCTATGCTTTACAATAATTTCCCGCCCCCATCAGTACTTCGTGCCCCATTGTGCGTATCAATATTTTAATCCGGGCTAGCCTATGGTATCTATGTGATATAACGAACGTTTTCTTATAGACTCAGGTAAATAACCCATAACAATCATATTCGTGAAAAAAAAAAATGAGCGATTATTGATTTCTTTTCTACAGACTTGAACGTAGTATGTATGTTAAAAAAATACTTTTAGGTCTACGGCCCCTAAATCATCGGTAAACATCGACGTTTTCGTAAATCCTATTCGGCCAATTTCGTCAGCTTCCGTCCTTTAATATGAGAGTTAGGGGCCGTAGACCCTAAATGAAATGCAAATAATAATCATTTATTTAGAATTTCATAATCTTGAAGCACACGATCATCTGCAGCCATGGGTGTTAACCCTTTACCACACAATCCACAGTTTTACCGACCCTGACGAAGAAGGCTTTTGAAAACACTGTGGGAAAAGGAGAAAATGCTGGTCACCAGCATTTTCTCCATTTCCCACAATATTTTCTACCATTCAAAATACAAATTTCAGTATTTTAGTTAATTTCAATTTGTCGTCTACCAATGCTTTCAATTTGGACCAGTCTAAAATATTGCCGTTTGGTAAGGAGTTAATGGACATTGTTAGGAAACAGGCGTTCTGTACGAGGAATTATTGACAGTGACACGGCTGCAGTTCAATGTTCATCTTAATTTGAAACGAAACGTATTGACTTTTTCAAACTACAACTCATCCAAACAAAAACAAAAACTCTTTACTGAACAATAAAATTTTGAAGTAGTCCAAATTGAAAGCATTTACAGAAGAAAATATTTTTTGTTGCCCAAACGTGCGGATTTGTCTTTGAAAGGGTAGAAAACACAAAGTTTTCAAAAGCCTTCTCCTTCATGGTCGATAAAATTCAGTATTGTGTTTAAAAGGGTTAAATATTCTCCTAAAAAGTTAAAGTCCTTCTCATTGCACCTCTTTTTTTGTGTCCCACGCTGTACTTTTTTTCGTTTTTGCCATTATAGCTCTTTAAGAGTCAGACTGTGTAAATCAAAGATCTATCAACTTTGTAATCTAATCTTCATGTGCACTGTATTGTCTGCAAAAGTCAAAGTGATGTTGTACAGCGTTGGCTCCTCTTCCCACATTTTTTTGCGAATTTTTTCTTCCCAAGGATCTTAAAAAATAGAACCGTGTGGTAAAGAGTTAGGGTAGGAATAGTTTCACGGGTTGAGTTTCCAAAAAGCTATTAAACTTTGAATAGTAAAAAATTCCCGGCGGCTTATCTCCACCCGAAATTTCGATGCCGAGACTTTTGACATATTTTCACATTTGTTAAAACGATTAACTTACTAAATCAAATTCTCGTTGAGCTTGTCACACGTGAAATCGCGAGATCTTATCGGAACCTCAACTCGTTGCATGATTTAGAAAATAATTATGGTAAACCCTCGGCCCCCATTGTACGAAAAATATTAGGTACGCGGGGATTGACTTCACACATTTCATAAGAAACTCTTTCAAAGCACAGGGATACAGACAAAAAATACCTCCGTTCCACCGCAAAACAAAAATCGTGTTTAGCTTCATTTAATGATAATTTGACATTTTTCCGACAGTCGGCTAGATTAAAAATCATTTCGAAACGGATAAGTAACGCAAAAAACACCATGGCAATTGTGTCAGCGCGTAAATGATATTTTGAATAACTTCTTGCATAGTGAGGCTGAATCCTTCAAGCGCTTGTTTCACCACCTTGGCGGGCGTCAGGCTGTCTGAAAACAATCTGCTCAGCAACCCAGAGCAGGATAAAAAACAGTTTAGTCCTTCCTCCATAAAATAGTACCTCCAAATAAAATATGAATTGTAAATTGCAATCATTTTGAGAAAAGAAGTTATTGCTCGACACGAGCAATGGCTTCTTTTCTCAAGATCGTTACAAACTAAAAACTTAAGTTTAAATCTTGTTACTGCATTTACTAAACGTTCTTGAGATTCCTTCCTAAACAATGCAATCCAGCGACAATGCCTACACGCGCAAGGATTAATTTAGTCCGCGGATCTACATCATCTTTCCAATCAGAAAATGCCAGGCGTTGCAAACCTCTCTACAAGACAAATGATCTGAAATGTCATACAAACTTTTTTATTTGTTTTCCAGTATGCAAGAAGACGAAAGATCATTACTTGTGCTGATTAGTTTCTCTTTTTACATTATAGGGTTCTTTAGATAGCCTAGTTTGTGTAGCTTATAATAATGATCGTTTGCTTACAATTTTTGCGGCTTGTATTTGAAAAAAAAAAAAGACCTTATGTAGAAGGTGTTTTGGAATTTGTGTGAGTCTGTGTGGGTGTCTGTGAGAGAAAAAAGAATAGAGAGAGTTCTTGGTTCTCAATTTACTACACCGATGGTCATGAGAATAGAGCGTCCATATCGAAAACCGTTGGCCATAGGTTCAAGTAGCGGTAGGATAATATAAAAAAATGGTAGTAACAGTTCCTCTCGATTTATGTAGAATATAGTGTATTGCACTACAACGAAATGCTTCCGCTTCATAGGTAGTCAAAAGTATTCCCATTTGAATATTTTAAGTAAGCTCGAAACTAGTCAGCCCCCTTTGGAAGTTTGATACTGGGCACCTCTGCTCAACTAATTCTATCAGAAAATAATTAAAGGACATGTCTAAAATCTGTCTCTGGTGTTAATTCGATTATTTCTTAGGAAACTGGGTACATTTTTAGACTAAGCCATCACATTTCCACCGAGAGTGACCCATATTCAATGTAAACCAAAAATAAAATAAGAAAACCCCACAGTCGCCAAATACTGTTCCACAGAAAATTATTCTTTCTGTTAGAATTCGTAATCGTAATATAACAATGTTGACATTAACCAAAAATCTTTACTACTCCAATTTGAGTGATGTCTACTTTCAAAGTCATAGACTGAACAAGATGTTATCGATTAGGTACAAGATGTTGCTTATATGTATACTAAATCAGTGACCTGTACAAATCAGGCTTTGCTTATCCAAACGCAACCAAGATTTCACTTTACCAATGTTGCTTAATCTCCATTCACTAGTCTGTCAGTACTTTAAGTCCTTTGATTATTTCATGGGGACAGTTGGGTGCCTGTGATTTTATAAACCAGTAAGGGTGTTCCCCGAATTTCCAAGCGTAGTTGTGTTTAAGATTGCATATCAAAAACTTCAATCGATTAAAATGTCATTTTTTACCTTAAGTTTCTACGTGGGCCAGTGAACATATATTTCATGGAAACAAACAGCACATTTCTTACTTTGGCAGGGAAAGAGAAGCAGCAGGTCAAAGATAGTCATATCCACTATGTTTTCATACGGTGGATAAAGTTACACCAGGGTAGGTATTCACCAACGCAAATGACTGAAGCTGTTAAAACGGCGTATAACTCCAATACAAGCAAACGAACTGTACAAGTGCACCAACCGTTCTTAAGAACGTTCTTAGTCTTATTCCCCCAAATGGTTTAGCCAATCAGAAATTGTGATGCTTTCTAAATCTAGAATTAGACTTAGGATGAAATTAAGAATGAATGGTGAACACGGCCCCAGATCACTGGTGGCAGGATACCGTGAAGTCAAAATATAATAAGAGAAATAAATAATATGCATCGTTGCTTATCATTTCTTGATGGAATGTACGAGTATACATGATCCAATATTTTGAAAAAGACAAGCAGTTTAATGATATATGTCATCCACATATCATTAACAGTACCGAGCTTTTGACAAGATTGTGGCTGGTGGTTACACTCAAGGAGACTACGCCTTTTTGCATTACATTTGTTTTAGTATTCCAGGTAGAGTTTCAGGAGCGGTTATTCTAAACTGTTCGAATTATTGCCGACATAACTATAGACTGAAATACAGTATACTTAAATATTTCGTAAAGAATATGTTTTAGATTGTGCTTTTTTATGTGGATGTTCTTTGGTTCGATTTTGACCATGAGCTTTTTGGCTTCAAAATTTTTAACACTTTATCACACAGTCTGGAGTTTTAACGACCCTGCGAAAGAGGCTTTTTGAAAACAATGTGGAAAAAGAAGAAAATGCTGATAATCAGCATTTTCTTCCTTTCCTACATTGTTTTTCGACCCTGTCATAGACAATTTTCATCACTCGAGTCACATTTAATTTGTCGCAGGCAAATGCATTCATTGTGGACAAAATTGGACAAGTTGTTTAGTAAAGAATTAATGCCTTTATTTAATAATCCAACCTTTGAACTACAGTACTGTAACGCTCACAACGTCTTTTTCTACACCACTGGAAAACATTGCCAGAAGAATGTGTCGCAAAAGGAAATGACTAACCCTGTAACAATGATAATCATCTGTTCTGAAGGGAGCTTGGCGGCGCTTGGAACTGAACCCATTGTCTCTTTCTACCAGCGTGCGTTTCTGACCGAGGTACGAGGCTAGGCGACTATCGTACAGTGAAGATTCAGATCAACCTGCACTTCAATGTCCTCAAAGGACGTCATAGGTACTCTAGCGTTTATTTGGATACCCGGTATCCGTTAACTTTCAACCACTTGACAAAATTTTACACCTTTGCTGACGGCTAATTCATTGTTACTCAAAACATGAAACATGTCTTTCAAAGGGTAGAAACATTGTTGGAAAAGGAGAATATGCTATTGAATAGCATTTTCTCCTTTTCTCACAATGTTTTCAAAGGCCTTCTTCTCCAGAGTCGTTATAACAAGGGTTTTTTTTTTTTTTTCAGTAAAGCATTACAGCATTTTTTTTTTTTTACTTTTCTTAACTCTTTCCGCTACCAACCAAATAAAATTGACATTCGTCGCAGTCTTAAGGTAGATTTTTGGTCATACTTATGCATCAGATAACGGACTGTGTAAATCCAAATTCAGACTGCACATTCTGTGCAGTCCGATCTTGATCTACGCCATCTGCAAGAAACTATAAGTTAAGATGCCATTGATAGTGAAAGATTTTAAGGCAATTTTTGTCAGATTTCGCTCACTAAAATTTGTCCTGACCTTTATAAATTCTTTTACACATATATTTTACTATAATAAAATTCCTTTTTGGTAGAGTTTCGTTGCCTAGCAACTTAATGTCATCACAATGGGTCGTAAGACAATAAATCAACCTATATACGCCATGAAAAAGTCTTGTACCCTGCAGGACTTGGATCATGTAATATAATCACGGAACCAGCTGCTTGCCGCTTACGTCCATAAAAACTCATCTTCTAAGGCGACAGTTCATAAAATATCCATTCTTTCAACCTGGAATCCAATCAAATGGAGATTAATTATTCATTCCTATAAAAGAACATTACGTTAATATACTTGACTTGCGGCTACTTCCTATTCCTTTCCGTTTATAGTAGCACGTTAGATGTCGTTGCTGATAGCAATTGGTTTTTACCTATTCCATCATGGCGTCACAGTAGTGAAATTAATCGAATAGACGGAAAAGAAAAATAAATGCATTTTAAAATGCAAGAGCAACGAAACTTTATATTGCACTAAAACAATAGAATAAAAACACTGCATCTGATACGATGCAAGGATGTTCTTGTTCGTCTTTTTTATGATAAACACATTTTTTTTTTTCTTTAATTTCTAATTATGATTTTGATTAATAAGTTCACCAGTATTAGTAATTAGCAAGCATTTTTAAAAATATTCACCGAAAACTCCCTCAAATTCCCACTCTCTAATATACTGAGCAGAATTCTATAAGTAAATGTGATATTCACATTTTGGTAGATATATTTGTGCCATCCAATACTTCGCATCGTGGGCCTAACTCCTTACCCAACAATCCCATATATTTCCAACTGTGAAAAAGTAATCTTTTACGATACCCGCAATTTTATTTTTTTTTTTCCAGAAAAAATGGCCGTGTTCTGCTCTGGCAAACGGGGATTTAATGCATTCCCGTAATACACTGTACCCAGCATGTCATTACATAATAATGAATCCATAATATCAATTTTGCCTGACAACCGGCTGAATCATAGGGTAGAATGATCCTTAGACATACAGTAAATTTACAAATAGAAAAAAAGTTTCGGCATAGGTCAGCCTGCGCAGTCCGCAGTCCGCGCAGGCTGACCTATGCCGAAACTTTTTGCAGATGCATTTGTCGTCTGTATTTTTTCCATCTTTGAAATGAAAGAATCTAAAACTGAATTGTATGACCTGGTTAAGAACTACATTGTAATTTATTTTACGTAACGTGATTTTTCCTGGGTTTGTTTTACGTCCGCAAAACAGACTAGTGTAGGCAAATTCAAGATCAGAAAGGTCTTTCTGTGGATACTTATCTATATCTTAACAACGTCCTAAAAAGTAACACACAAGAACATGATCCTGAGACAAATTGTATAGTTTCCATATTTCTCTATCAACTTTTTTTTTCCAAATAAAATTCTATTGATCTACAACATGTTCGTTGGTGTTATCATACCTTGAAGGAGAAACATATTGTCGTAGGATGAAGTCGATTTATTGAATCTCATTGTTTCCATTTAATGAAATTTTCAAACTTACTATTTACTGTCTATAAGGTGTGCAATGGAACATTACTGATTATTATACCCACGAACATTACATATTTTCACATCCTTTGACATACATCATGCAAAAAAGACAACAAGAGTCATCAATACCATTTTTACCCTTAAAGTTCCGAATAAGTGATATTTGAAAACATTGAAGGAAAAGGAGAAAATACTGGTAACCAACTCTTTCTCAAAGTATGATGGGAGATGGCAACGACTCCCACATATCAACTGACGTGGCAAAACAATTCTCCTTTTCCTACTATACTTTCTGCCCTTTCAGAGACTAATTCCATCATTTGAGCCGCATTGAATATGCAATCTGTAAATGCTTTCATCTTAGCCAATTGTAAAATGTTGTTTGTAAGGAATTAAACGGTAAAGTTTATGTTTAGCCTATCTAACTATGAGGGTACCAGTATTAAAATAGCCAGCATTATATCTGATGTCATTTACTGCCTCATACCTAACTTACACCATGACACCTAGAGGTCAGGGACTCGATAACTGCTACTTAATTATTTGGCGGCTCACCAACCAGCTTTGCAGACTGATCCCTCTGCAACTCCAGTTCGAACCTTAGACCACATCCGTAGGCGTAAAACTTAACTAATAGTCCACCAAGGAGAAGGTTTATTTTATCCTTAAAAATAGCGAGGTATTCCATTTTCATCGCTGTATCAGGCAAAATGTGGCACATATCAGATGAGATTGCACATTCAATGCAATCTAATCTTGATCTATATTGTTTGCAACAGCAAAAATCGTTTGAAGGATGAAATGAGTAAACTCTACTAGACCACAAATATTTAGACTTGTGCAAATTATAAGCAGTTTGAAGACGGCAATTAGGTGTGACACAAGTGACGGTACCTGTCTCGGAAATGGAAGAAAACATCATGAGAAAAAGGAGAAAAATGCTGGTTACCGGCATTTTCTCCTTTTCTCTTCAGGGTCGCTAAGACATGGTATAATTTGGCAACCATCATTTTCCTCTGTACTCACAATGTTTTCGAAAGTTTCCTTATTCAGGATCGCTATAGACAGGCATTGCTTGTTGACAGGTTAAGGTTCCGTGCATGCACGTTTTCATTGGCACAAAATGTACGCTTGGGGACAGGCCACCAGCGTTTTCTCAGTTTTTCACAATGTTTTCAAGAGCTTCCTTCTTGAGGGTGATTAAAACGCAAGATTGTTTTGTCAGAGTCTAACCCTTCACCACACCACATAATAACGAGTTTCAACGACCTTAAAGAAAAAGCCTTTTGAAAACATTGTGGGAAAAGGAGAAAATGCTGGTAACCAGCATTTTCTCCTTTTCCAACAATGTTTTCTACCCCTTCCAAAATGAATTTCAATTTTTTGAGTCGCGTTTATTTTGTCTTCTGCTTATATTTTGAATTTAGAATGGTCTAAGATTTTATCGGTTGGTAAAGAGTTAAGGCTTCTTGCATGCTAGTTTTCAATGGCACAAAATGTACGTTTGGGAACTGCAATCATTAACATTTTACCAGCACTTCAAGCTAAAAGTCTTCCACGTGCAATCACAGACAACAAAGCTCCCCAAGAGACAAGATCAAAACCTGTCTGATTTTATACCCAGACTGGTTTGACTTTGATTTGCTCTTTTGACTTTCACCAGTCATTTTCTATGGTTAATTTAGTGCAGAAAAGGAGTAAGAATGATTAAATAACGCTACTTGCTATCCGAAGACTATGCAACTCAGAGAGTTCATGGAGAAAGTCCGAGGACTATGCAACTCAGAGAGCTCATGGAGAAAGTCTCAACTCCATATTAAACTAATTTTGTTTGTTTGTTTTTTATATGTTTGTTTGTTTGTTTGTTTGTATGTATCAGAGTTTAACGCCATATTTAACAGCTTGGGTCATATCACGGTGGTCAGTGCACTTTCGCATAGGTTTCCAAGCTTTCTCACACAAGTCATGACAGAACTTTCTTTCAGAGTCACTGACTACTTTTTTTCACATGCACCAAGGATGAGAGGCGAAAGAAACCTGGAAAGAAAGTTTGCTTCAACCGGATATCGAACCCGCAATCACCAGGATACGAGTCAGATACGCTTACCACTAGGCTACTTTGCCGGAATCCTTACTAATCGACAACATTTTATAATGGTCCAAATCGGAAGCATTTGCAGACGACAAATAGTATTTAACTCAAATAATGGAATTGTATCTGAAAGAATAGAAAACATTATGGGAAAAGGAGAAAACACTGGTTACCAGCATTTTCTCCTTTTCCCGCGATGTTTTCAAAGGCCCTTCTCTACCAGAGTCATTAAAACTCAGGATTGATTGGTAAAAAGACATAAAAACTGACATTATGTCCGAAGTGTGTGCAATTCAGAGGTTCGAATCTAAGTCCTGAATAATTTTATACCGTGCATTAAAAAGGGTTCCACCATGACTTAGTGGTTAATGCGTTGAAGTTGTGATCATGGTATACTTGTTCGATTCCCGTCTGTAGGGATGTCTTTGGGGCAAGGGGCTCCCAAGTTTATTTCTGGTGAAACACAGGAAAAAATGTACGTTTTCACCGTCATATAGACGAACCGTGTAGTGTACAGTTCTCAAGTATAAAAAAAAAGTTGAAAAACTTCTTCTCTGATCAAACGAACAACTACAGGACAGCAACTTTAGGAGATCGGAGCAAGGAATACAGCAACAAAAACCGTTTGAAAAAAATGGGACCCCGGTCTGAGAAACTGTGTGCCAATGACCTGTGAAAAGGGGGTTTAATGCATCTGTAAAAAAGCACGGCGGATCGAAACTGTTTGCTATGGATAAATTTTCTACTTGTCCAAAGACCATTATACTTCAGGATTTAGTCGGTTGTTATAAAAAAAAATGGATGCTGTGGATCCATAATAATGTGACGACCTGCTTGATATAAATCATCACAGAGATGTACTATACCTCGTTTTCCCAAATCAGGGCTCGATATGGCCTGCAACACGCGAAAAAGGGGCATTCGGACATTTGCGTAAAGTGTCGTCTCGGATCAGCCTGCGCAGTCCGCGCAGGCTAATCCGAAACAACACTTTCCGTTTTTATGTAATTTTCTGTTTTGCGCAAGTCTACTGTAGGACAAAATCTAATGTAGTCGTAAAAAGCCGTCTCAGATTAGCCTGCGCGTACTGCGCAGGCCGATCCGAGACTACACTTTATGCAGATGTCCGAATGCCCCCGTTTTCGCGTGTTGCAATCCATATGTCAACGGCACCATGCTTTCTTCTTTGGTATTCAGGCTGATAAGTCGCTTCTATAAAGACAGCGATGATCAATAAATATAGCGCGTGAAAAAATCATGATAAACTCTTCACCAGATAACACGTAAAAATGTTAGACTTGTCCACATTGTAAAAGGTTGCAGGCAACGACTCAAATATTGCTCGAATAATGGGAATTTGGATTTACAAAGGTAGAAAACATTGTGGGGAAAAAGGAGAAAATGCTGGCCACCAGCATTTTCTCCTTTTCCCAGAATGTTTTCAAAAGCTTTCATCTTTAGGTACATGTATGTAAAACGACGGGATCTTTCCATGAAGGGTTCAAACGAATGCCGAACAATTATGGTATAAACACTAAATAGAATTATTAAGGATTTTGCCTTCAAGCTCTCTGAATTGCTCTTCCTGTGGGACGAATGGCATTTTTGTAACCCGTTAAGGTCCAGTCTAATTTTAGAAATACATGTTTTGTACTTCAGGGACACGTAGATAACTTGTTTGAATAATATGAAAATTTTGAAAATATTGCGGGGAAACAAGGAGTAATTGCTTGTAACAATAGATTATCCCCCCCCCCCCCCCCCCAAGAAAAGAAAACTGACATTCTGACATGATGCACACGAGCGCTGAATGCGGATGCCAACACTCGACTGCAGTTCTCAGTCGAAAAACCGAGAACAACCGTTTCAAAAATATTCAAAGAGTTATCTGCCCTTCTGGCACGGGTTCCTCTTTTGATTGTAAGGAACTAGACTCAGCCTGAAGTATATATCTTCAGTTATGACAGAGATATCCGAAAATGTCAAAGTTTTCGAACGACGTCCACGCCGAAGTCGCTACGACAATACCTCGACGGTTTTTTTTTTCATAACAGCCTAGTTAAAAATTCTTTGTACGTAAGTAACTTCAAGATTCTTGCACAGATATTCAAAAGTTATACATAAAATGACCCGCAATGGTTTTCTTTCTGATAGGCTGTAACCTGCTACTAGTATTTCTACGGTGTCCATACGGAAATGCACGTCGCATTACTGTGAATAAAATGTATTGCTGCTTCGAAAAATAACACTGTTGGTGAAAAAAGTTAAAAGAAAATATTTTCTAGTGTAGAACACGAAATCTAGTGTCCTTTGTGAGGAGTACAAAAACAAACTTAGCCTTCACGTTTGTCTACCCAGCATTTAATTCCTTTTCATTTTGTTTTACGCTTCTATATTGAAACTAAAATGATTCTTCTGATTTTTCATATTTTCAGAGTCGACTGTAGCAAATTCGTTTT